>OX421967.1:19298634-20505300 GCA_949128115.1 Anaspis maculata
AGTGCGTTGTGGCAAATGTTCGTCGATCAGCTCGACGAAGCAACATTTCCAAGACATGCTGCTTGACGTCGAGCGAAGCGACACTGTCGACGAGTCCGTTGCCGAATTTTTCGCCACAGAGACGCTGGATGAGTACCGCTGCGGAAGCTGTAACAGGAAGGGCAAGGCGACCAAGCGGTTTGTCTTGGAGCGACCGCCGAACGTCCTCTGTGTACAGCTGAAGCGGTTCTCGTACTATACGAACGAGAAAATAACAAAGCACGTGCGTTTTCGCAGGACGCTCGACCTGTCGAAATACGCGAAAGGTGGTTCCGGCGAACGGCGGCCGCTGGTTTACAACCTGGCGTCCATCGTCTCGCATCATGGCTCATCAAGCGGTCGAGGGCATTACACGACCGTCGGCCAGGCTCATTCCGGTGCCTTTTACAAATTCGACGATACTTGTGTCCGGGAAATGCCGTACGCGGAGGTCAGCCGTACGAACGCCTACATTATGTTCTACGAAATTGAACCGGACCCCGAACGGCAGGTCCCCAAAGAAGAAAAGACGGATGCCCTTCCAGAAGCGAAACGCCGGCAAGCTCCTTCACCGCAGGCGCCTGTCGGCTACACGCAAGGATGGACGGTAGCACCAGCAAAAACAGAAATCGAAGAAAAAAAAGCAGCGTCGAAAGTCCAATGACTGAAATTTGACTATTCTCTCTCTAAGTGATCCTTCACAGTCTGCCATAATATACCACGGAAGACATCGACATGTCGTCGAGAACAGACAATGCGATGGTATTATGTACAGGTATGAATTTTATTTGATCCAGGGGTGCGACTCTCGAATCGTTCGAGTTAACGTCTCGCAACTCAACGATTTCGAGAACGTAACCTATGTCTATTCTGTGACAAGCAGTAATATCGAATCATTGACTGGTTACTGTTAATTCAGAAACGCAGGTCGTGTGATGGGCTACCCGTGACACCTACCTATAAACGGTAGAACGTTGTCGGTGAGGGGTAGATGCTGTTTGAATAGACGGATCAAGTATCAATTCATAATGTACTCATGATATTGAAATCGAATATATCCAATGACAATGATCCAACAATGAAATTGTTGTTCGTCAATCAAATCACGCCTGCGTATTTTTTCTTGTTCTTTGTACATAGTTCTGTGAATAATGAAAGAAATTCCAGATCATTTTTGTCGTTTCATTTCTGAAATCCTGTGAACCCCAAAATCAAGTTCAAGTCGAGCGACCATCAAGTGGTGGAACCACGAACACTCGACAGTTGCGATCGCGATAACTTCCCCTTTTCCAATGGCGGCTGGTGAGGGAGGGCTCAAGGGCTTCACTATTTGTAGAAAATGTTTTTCGAACTTCGAACCAACAAAACATAGACGGAATGTTCCATGATTTGAACAATTAGATCAGAAACGGGAACGGAATAAGAGCCTCTTTCTCTAGTTTCCGATCTAATATTGTTTATATCAGGAAACATTTTGTCCATGTTTTGCTGGTTCGAAGTTCGAGAGAAATTTTCTACAAGAAGTGCAGATAGAACATTATAGTTCTCAGCTTGCGAATTTGTTATTAACTTGAGCCCTCCTTGCAAAAAACTCACGAGCCGCCACTGCGGCCTCTTCCCTCTGCACCCCCACCCTGAAGCTCGAGCTAGAAAAATGGTGATGGGTGCAGAGGAACTTTGATATTACCTGCTTTGAGGGCGCGAAGGAACAAAGCAAATATCCGTTTCTTTTGTTGGCAGCACAATGAGCACATCACATCATAACCGGACTATTCTTATTAAGCCCCATTGTTATTCTGCATTGGGCCGACCGATGGTCAGGCAGGTACCTGCTTTGTACGATGTAGGAGGGGATGGATGGTTGTATCGTCGTATAAATTCAATATCTCCCTGCAGCTCGGCCTTTTTGCCAACGACCTCCGTGCAGTAAAGACGTGTCAGTTGGAAGCGGCAAAAACCCAGTCGATATAGTGATATATAGTGATATATAGTGAGTTCCGCCACAGACCATTTCTGTTCCGACCAAACAAGATGGAGCCAGTAAGCAAATTCACCACCATCAGTGACGAAAGCGAAGGCATCAAGGTCAATCCGAACCGGCCAGAGCTCGTGAAGCCCCTGTTCAATTCTGAGTCGGTGGAGTTGGGTTGGAAGCAAGGCAGACCATTCAACGTCGGAGCTGGTTTCCTAAATACCGGCAACAGCTGCTATTTGAACGCCACGCTTCAGGCGCTCTTTCACGTTCCGGCCCTGGCTAATTGGCTCACCTCCGACGAAGAACAGGCGCACGCCTTGAGCTGTCAGAACTCAGGTGAGAACCATCGATCATTTTTTCTATCATCGTTTTTTCTTTCTTCTCAATTAGTGGCTTGTGCAATAATCTAAACATTTTTTTTTCTCTCTTTTCAGATTCACAGTGCGTGATCTGCTCTGTGAGGGAAACGTTCGAGGAAGCGCAGCTGGAATCGGGCAATTCGATCCGCCCTTTTCGCATCGCAAATATCCTCAGCTTCTTGAACAGAGATTTCCAAACGGGCCGGCAACAGGACGCCCACGAGTTCTTGAGGTGTTTGCTGGAGAAGATGACGGATGCGTATCTGGTCCGTCGTTCCAGACATCTGCAGGTGGACATGAAACAATTGGAAACGACGCCGCTCGATCAGATACTGGGCGGCTGTCTGGATTCCACAGTGCGTTGTGGCAAATGTTCGTCGATCAGCTCGACGAAGCAACATTTCCAAGACATGCTGCTTGACGTCGAGCGAAGCGACACTGTCGACGAGTCCGTTGCCGAATTTTTCGCCACAGAGACGCTGGATGAGTACCGCTGCGGAAGCTGTAACAGGAAGGGCAAGGCGACCAAGCGGTTTGTCTTGGAGCGACCGCCGAACGTCCTCTGTGTACAGCTGAAGCGGTTCTCGTACTATACGAACGAGAAAATAACAAAGCACGTGCGTTTTCGCAGGACGCTCGACCTGTCGAAATACGCGAAAGGTGGTTCCGGCGAACGGCGGCCGCTGGTTTACAACCTGGCGTCCATCGTCTCGCATCATGGCTCATCAAGCGGTCGAGGGCATTACACGACCGTCGGCCAGGCTCATTCCGGTGCCTTTTACAAATTCGACGATACTTGTGTCCGGGAAATGCCGTACGCGGAGGTCAGCCGTACGAACGCCTACATTATGTTCTACGAAATTGAACCGGACCCCGAACGGCAGGTCCCCAAAGAAGAAAAGACGGATGCCCTTCCAGAAGCGAAACGCCGGCAAGCTCCTTCACCGCAGGCGCCTGTCGGCTACACGCAAGGATGGACGGAGCACCAGCAAAAACAGAAATCGAAGAAAAAAAAGCAGCGTCGAAAGTCCAATGACTGAAATTTGACTATTCTCTCTCTAAGTGATCCTTCACAGTCTGCCATAATATACCACGGAAGACATCGACATGTCGTCGAGAACAGACAATGCGATGGTATTATGTACAGGTATGAATTTTATTTGATCCAGGGGTGCGACTCTCGAAATCGTTCGAGTTAACGTCTCGCAACTCAACGATTTCGAGAACGTAACCTATGTCTATTCTGTGACAAGCAGTAATATCGAATCATTGACTGGTTACTGTTAATTCAGAAACGCAGGTCGTGTGATGGGCTACCCGTGACACCTACCTATAAACGGTAGAACGTTGTCGGTGAGGGGTAGATGCTGTTTGAATAGACGGATCAAGTATCAATTCATAATGTACTCATGATATTGAAATCGAATATATCCAATGACAATGATCCAACAATGAAATTGTTGTTCGTCAATCAAATCACGCCTGCGTATTTTTTCTTGTTCTTTGTACATAGTTCTGTGAATAATGAAAGAAATTCCAGATCATTTTTGTCGTTTCATTTCTGAAATCCTGTGAACCCCAAAATCAAGTTCAAGTCGAGCGACCATCAAGTGGTGGAACCACGAACACTCGACAGTTGCGATCGCGATAACTTCCCCTTTTCCAATGGCGGCTGGTGAGGGAGGGCTCAAGGGCTTCACTATTTGTAGAAAATGTTTTTCGAACTTCGAACCAACAAAACATAGACGGAATGTTCCATGATTTGAACAATTAGATCAGAAACGGGAACGGAATAAGAGCCTCTTTCTCTAGTTTCCGATCTAATATTGTTTATATCAGGAAACATTTTGTCCATGTTTTGCTGGTTCGAAGTTCGAGAGAAATTTTCTACAAGAAGTGCAGATAGAACATTATAGTTCTCAGCTTGCGAATTTGTTATTAACTTGAGCCCTCCTTGCAAAAAACTCACGAGCCGCCACTGCGGCCTCTTCCCTCTGCACCCCCACCCTGAAGCTCGAGCTAGAAAAATGGTGATGGGTGCAGAGGAACTTTGATATTACCTGCTTTGAGGGCGCGAAGGAACAAAGCAAATATCCGTTTCTTTTGTTGGCAGCACAATGAGCACATCACATCATAACCGGACTATTCTTATTAAGCCCCATTGTTATTCTGCATTGGGCCGACCGATGGTCAGGCAGGTACCTGCTTTGTACGATGTAGGAGGGGATGGATGGTTGTATCGTCGTATAAATTCAATATCTCCCTGCAGCTCGGCCTTTTTGCCAACGACCTCCGTGCAGTAAAGACGTGTCAGTTGGAAGCGGCAAAAACCCAGTCGATATAGTGATATATAGTGATATATAGTGAGTTCCGCCACAGACCATTTCTGTTCCGACCAAACAAGATGGAGCCAGTAAGCAAATTCACCACCATCAGTGACGAAAGCGAAGGCATCAAGGTCAATCCGAACCGGCCAGAGCTCGTGAAGCCCCTGTTCAATTCTGAGTCGGTGGAGTTGGGTTGGAAGCAAGGCAGACCATTCAACGTCGGAGCTGGTTTCCTAAATACCGGCAACAGCTGCTATTTGAACGCCACGCTTCAGGCGCTCTTTCACGTTCCGGCCCTGGCTAATTGGCTCACCTCCGACGAAGAACAGGCGCACGCCTTGAGCTGTCAGAACTCAGGTGAGAACCATCGATCATTTTTTCTATCATCGTTTTTTCTTTCTTCTCAATTAGTGGCTTGTGCAATAATCTAAACATTTTTTTTTCTCTCTTTTCAGATTCACAGTGCGTGATCTGCTCTGTGAGGGAAACGTTCGAGGAAGCGCAGCTGGAATCGGGCAATTCGATCCGCCCTTTTCGCATCGCAAATATCCTCAGCTTCTTGAACAGAGATTTCCAAACGGGCCGGCAACAGGACGCCCACGAGTTCTTGAGGTGTTTGCTGGAGAAGATGACGGATGCGTATCTGGTCCGTCGTTCCAGACATCTGCAGGTGGACATGAAACAATTGGAAACGACGCCGCTCGATCAGATACTGGGCGGCTGTCTGGATTCCACAGTGCGTTGTGGCAAATGTTCGTCGATCAGCTCGACGAAGCAACATTTCCAAGACATGCTGCTTGACGTCGAGCGAAGCGACACTGTCGACGAGTCCGTTGCCGAATTTTTCGCCACAGAGACGCTGGATGAGTACCGCTGCGGAAGCTGTAACAGGAAGGGCAAGGCGACCAAGCGGTTTGTCTTGGAGCGACCGCCGAACGTCCTCTGTGTACAGCTGAAGCGGTTCTCGTACTATACGAACGAGAAAATAACAAAGCACGTGCGTTTTCGCAGGACGCTCGACCTGTCGAAATACGCGAAAGGTGGTTCCGGCGAACGGCGGCCGCTGGTTTACAACCTGGCGTCCATCGTCTCGCATCATGGCTCATCAAGCGGTCGAGGGCATTACACGACCGTCGGCCAGGCTCATTCCGGTGCCTTTTACAAATTCGACGATACTTGTGTCCGGGAAATGCCGTACGCGGAGGTCAGCCGTACGAACGCCTACATTATGTTCTACGAAATTGAACCGGACCCCGAACGGCAGGTCCCCAAAGAAGAAAAGACGGATGCCCTTCCAGAAGCGAAACGCCGGCAAGCTCCTTCACCGCAGGCGCCTGTCGGCTACACGCAAGGATGGACGGAGCACCAGCAAAAACAGAAATCGAAGAAAAAAAAGCAGCGTCGAAAGTCCAATGACTGAAATTTGACTATTCTCTCTCTAAGTGATCCTTCACAGTCTGCCATAATATACCACGGAAGACATCGACATGTCGTCGAGAACAGACAATGCGATGGTATTATGTACAGGTATGAATTTTATTTGATCCAGGGGTGCGACTCTCGAAATCGTTCGAGTTAACGTCTCGCAACTCAACGATTTCGAGAACGTAACCTATGTCTATTCTGTGACAAGCAGTAATATCGAATCATTGACTGGTTACTGTTAATTCAGAAACGCAGGTCGTGTGATGGGCTACCCGTGACACCTACCTATAAACGGTAGAACGTTGTCGGTGAGGGGTAGATGCTGTTTGAATAGACGGATCAAGTATCAATTCATAATGTACTCATGATATTGAAATCGAATATATCCAATGACAATGATCCAACAATGAAATTGTTGTTCGTCAATCAAATCACGCCTGCGTATTTTTTCTTGTTCTTTGTACATAGTTCTGTGAATAATGAAAGAAATTCCAGATCATTTTTGTCGTTTCATTTCTGAAATCCTGTGAACCCCAAAATCAAGTTCAAGTCGAGCGACCATCAAGTGGTGGAACCACGAACACTCGACAGTTGCGATCGCGATAACTTCCCCTTTTCCAATGGCGGCTGGTGAGGGAGGGCTCAAGGGCTTCACTATTTGTAGAAAATGTTTTTCGAACTTCGAACCAACAAAACATAGACGGAATGTTCCATGATTTGAACAATTAGATCAGAAACGGGAACGGAATAAGAGCCTCTTTCTCTAGTTTCCGATCTAATATTGTTTATATCAGGAAACATTTTGTCCATGTTTTGCTGGTTCGAAGTTCGAGAGAAATTTTCTACAAGAAGTGCAGATAGAACATTATAGTTCTCAGCTTGCGAATTTGTTATTAACTTGAGCCCTCCTTGCAAAAAACTCACGAGCCGCCACTGCGGCCTCTTCCCTCTGCACCCCCACCCTGAAGCTCGAGCTAGAAAAATGGTGATGGGTGCAGAGGAACTTTGATATTACCTGCTTTGAGGGCGCGAAGGAACAAAGCAAATATCCGTTTCTTTTGTTGGCAGCACAATGAGCACATCACATCATAACCGGACTATTCTTATTAAGCCCCATTGTTATTCTGCATTGGGCCGACCGATGGTCAGGCAGGTACCTGCTTTGTACGATGTAGGAGGGGATGGATGGTTGTATCGTCGTATAAATTCAATATCTCCCTGCAGCTCGGCCTTTTTGCCAACGACCTCCGTGCAGTAAAGACGTGTCAGTTGGAAGCGGCAAAAACCCAGTCGATATAGTGATATATAGTGATATATAGTGAGTTCCGCCACAGACCATTTCTGTTCCGACCAAACAAGATGGAGCCAGTAAGCAAATTCACCACCATCAGTGACGAAAGCGAAGGCATCAAGGTCAATCCGAACCGGCCAGAGCTCGTGAAGCCCCTGTTCAATTCTGAGTCGGTGGAGTTGGGTTGGAAGCAAGGCAGACCATTCAACGTCGGAGCTGGTTTCCTAAATACCGGCAACAGCTGCTATTTGAACGCCACGCTTCAGGCGCTCTTTCACGTTCCGGCCCTGGCTAATTGGCTCACCTCCGACGAAGAACAGGCGCACGCCTTGAGCTGTCAGAACTCAGGTGAGAACCATCGATCATTTTTTCTATCATCGTTTTTTCTTTCTTCTCAATTAGTGGCTTGTGCAATAATCTAAACATTTTTTTTTCTCTCTTTTCAGATTCACAGTGCGTGATCTGCTCTGTGAGGGAAACGTTCGAGGAAGCGCAGCTGGAATCGGGCAATTCGATCCGCCCTTTTCGCATCGCAAATATCCTCAGCTTCTTGAACAGAGATTTCCAAACGGGCCGGCAACAGGACGCCCACGAGTTCTTGAGGTGTTTGCTGGAGAAGATGACGGATGCGTATCTGGTCCGTCGTTCCAGACATCTGCAGGTGGACATGAAACAATTGGAAACGACGCCGCTCGATCAGATACTGGGCGGCTGTCTGGATTCCACAGTGCGTTGTGGCAAATGTTCGTCGATCAGCTCGACGAAGCAACATTTCCAAGACATGCTGCTTGACGTCGAGCGAAGCGACACTGTCGACGAGTCCGTTGCCGAATTTTTCGCCACAGAGACGCTGGATGAGTACCGCTGCGGAAGCTGTAACAGGAAGGGCAAGGCGACCAAGCGGTTTGTCTTGGAGCGACCGCCGAACGTCCTCTGTGTACAGCTGAAGCGGTTCTCGTACTATACGAACGAGAAAATAACAAAGCACGTGCGTTTTCGCAGGACGCTCGACCTGTCGAAATACGCGAAAGGTGGTTCCGGCGAACGGCGGCCGCTGGTTTACAACCTGGCGTCCATCGTCTCGCATCATGGCTCATCAAGCGGTCGAGGGCATTACACGACCGTCGGCCAGGCTCATTCCGGTGCCTTTTACAAATTCGACGATACTTGTGTCCGGGAAATGCCGTACGCGGAGGTCAGCCGTACGAACGCCTACATTATGTTCTACGAAATTGAACCGGACCCCGAACGGCAGGTCCCCAAAGAAGAAAAGACGGATGCCCTTCCAGAAGCGAAACGCCGGCAAGCTCCTTCACCGCAGGCGCCTGTCGGCTACACGCAAGGATGGACGGAGCACCAGCAAAAACAGAAATCGAAGAAAAAAAAGCAGCGTCGAAAGTCCAATGACTGAAATTTGACTATTCTCTCTCTAAGTGATCCTTCACAGTCTGCCATAATATACCACGGAAGACATCGACATGTCGTCGAGAACAGACAATGCGATGGTATTATGTACAGGTATGAATTTTATTTGATCCAGGGGTGCGACTCTCGAAATCGTTCGAGTTAACGTCTCGCAACTCAACGATTTCGAGAACGTAACCTATGTCTATTCTGTGACAAGCAGTAATATCGAATCATTGACTGGTTACTGTTAATTCAGAAACGCAGGTCGTGTGATGGGCTACCCGTGACACCTACCTATAAACGGTAGAACGTTGTCGGTGAGGGGTAGATGCTGTTTGAATAGACGGATCAAGTATCAATTCATAATGTACTCATGATATTGAAATCGAATATATCCAATGACAATGATCCAACAATGAAATTGTTGTTCGTCAATCAAATCACGCCTGCGTATTTTTTCTTGTTCTTTGTACATAGTTCTGTGAATAATGAAAGAAATTCCAGATCATTTTTGTCGTTTCATTTCTGAAATCCTGTGAACCCCAAAATCAAGTTCAAGTCGAGCGACCATCAAGTGGTGGAACCACGAACACTCGACAGTTGCGATCGCGATAACTTCCCCTTTTCCAATGGCGGCTGGTGAGGGAGGGCTCAAGGGCTTCACTATTTGTAGAAAATGTTTTTCGAACTTCGAACCAACAAAACATAGACGGAATGTTCCATGATTTGAACAATTAGATCAGAAACGGGAACGGAATAAGAGCCTCTTTCTCTAGTTTCCGATCTAATATTGTTTATATCAGGAAACATTTTGTCCATGTTTTGCTGGTTCGAAGTTCGAGAGAAATTTTCTACAAGAAGTGCAGATAGAACATTATAGTTCTCAGCTTGCGAATTTGTTATTAACTTGAGCCCTCCTTGCAAAAAACTCACGAGCCGCCACTGCGGCCTCTTCCCTCTGCACCCCCACCCTGAAGCTCGAGCTAGAAAAATGGTGATGGGTGCAGAGGAACTTTGATATTACCTGCTTTGAGGGCGCGAAGGAACAAAGCAAATATCCGTTTCTTTTGTTGGCAGCACAATGAGCACATCACATCATAACCGGACTATTCTTATTAAGCCCCATTGTTATTCTGCATTGGGCCGACCGATGGTCAGGCAGGTACCTGCTTTGTACGATGTAGGAGGGGATGGATGGTTGTATCGTCGTATAAATTCAATATCTCCCTGCAGCTCGGCCTTTTTGCCAACGACCTCCGTGCAGTAAAGACGTGTCAGTTGGAAGCGGCAAAAACCCAGTCGATATAGTGATATATAGTGATATATAGTGAGTTCCGCCACAGACCATTTCTGTTCCGACCAAACAAGATGGAGCCAGTAAGCAAATTCACCACCATCAGTGACGAAAGCGAAGGCATCAAGGTCAATCCGAACCGGCCAGAGCTCGTGAAGCCCCTGTTCAATTCTGAGTCGGTGGAGTTGGGTTGGAAGCAAGGCAGACCATTCAACGTCGGAGCTGGTTTCCTAAATACCGGCAACAGCTGCTATTTGAACGCCACGCTTCAGGCGCTCTTTCACGTTCCGGCCCTGGCTAATTGGCTCACCTCCGACGAAGAACAGGCGCACGCCTTGAGCTGTCAGAACTCAGGTGAGAACCATCGATCATTTTTTCTATCATCGTTTTTTCTTTCTTCTCAATTAGTGGCTTGTGCAATAATCTAAACATTTTTTTTTCTCTCTTTTCAGATTCACAGTGCGTGATCTGCTCTGTGAGGGAAACGTTCGAGGAAGCGCAGCTGGAATCGGGCAATTCGATCCGCCCTTTTCGCATCGCAAATATCCTCAGCTTCTTGAACAGAGATTTCCAAACGGGCCGGCAACAGGACGCCCACGAGTTCTTGAGGTGTTTGCTGGAGAAGATGACGGATGCGTATCTGGTCCGTCGTTCCAGACATCTGCAGGTGGACATGAAACAATTGGAAACGACGCCGCTCGATCAGATACTGGGCGGCTGTCTGGATTCCACAGTGCGTTGTGGCAAATGTTCGTCGATCAGCTCGACGAAGCAACATTTCCAAGACATGCTGCTTGACGTCGAGCGAAGCGACACTGTCGACGAGTCCGTTGCCGAATTTTTCGCCACAGAGACGCTGGATGAGTACCGCTGCGGAAGCTGTAACAGGAAGGGCAAGGCGACCAAGCGGTTTGTCTTGGAGCGACCGCCGAACGTCCTCTGTGTACAGCTGAAGCGGTTCTCGTACTATACGAACGAGAAAATAACAAAGCACGTGCGTTTTCGCAGGACGCTCGACCTGTCGAAATACGCGAAAGGTGGTTCCGGCGAACGGCGGCCGCTGGTTTACAACCTGGCGTCCATCGTCTCGCATCATGGCTCATCAAGCGGTCGAGGGCATTACACGACCGTCGGCCAGGCTCATTCCGGTGCCTTTTACAAATTCGACGATACTTGTGTCCGGGAAATGCCGTACGCGGAGGTCAGCCGTACGAACGCCTACATTATGTTCTACGAAATTGAACCGGACCCCGAACGGCAGGTCCCCAAAGAAGAAAAGACGGATGCCCTTCCAGAAGCGAAACGCCGGCAAGCTCCTTCACCGCAGGCGCCTGTCGGCTACACGCAAGGATGGACGGAGCACCAGCAAAAACAGAAATCGAAGAAAAAAAAGCAGCGTCGAAAGTCCAATGACTGAAATTTGACTATTCTCTCTCTAAGTGATCCTTCACAGTCTGCCATAATATACCACGGAAGACATCGACATGTCGTCGAGAACAGACAATGCGATGGTATTATGTACAGGTATGAATTTTATTTGATCCAGGGGTGCGACTCTCGAAATCGTTCGAGTTAACGTCTCGCAACTCAACGATTTCGAGAACGTAACCTATGTCTATTCTGTGACAAGCAGTAATATCGAATCATTGACTGGTTACTGTTAATTCAGAAACGCAGGTCGTGTGATGGGCTACCCGTGACACCTACCTATAAACGGTAGAACGTTGTCGGTGAGGGGTAGATGCTGTTTGAATAGACGGATCAAGTATCAATTCATAATGTACTCATGATATTGAAATCGAATATATCCAATGACAATGATCCAACAATGAAATTGTTGTTCGTCAATCAAATCACGCCTGCGTATTTTTTCTTGTTCTTTGTACATAGTTCTGTGAATAATGAAAGAAATTCCAGATCATTTTTGTCGTTTCATTTCTGAAATCCTGTGAACCCCAAAATCAAGTTCAAGTCGAGCGACCATCAAGTGGTGGAACCACGAACACTCGACAGTTGCGATCGCGATAACTTCCCCTTTTCCAATGGCGGCTGGTGAGGGAGGGCTCAAGGGCTTCACTATTTGTAGAAAATGTTTTTCGAACTTCGAACCAACAAAACATAGACGGAATGTTCCATGATTTGAACAATTAGATCAGAAACGGGAACGGAATAAGAGCCTCTTTCTCTAGTTTCCGATCTAATATTGTTTATATCAGGAAACATTTTGTCCATGTTTTGCTGGTTCGAAGTTCGAGAGAAATTTTCTACAAGAAGTGCAGATAGAACATTATAGTTCTCAGCTTGCGAATTTGTTATTAACTTGAGCCCTCCTTGCAAAAAACTCACGAGCCGCCACTGCGGCCTCTTCCCTCTGCACCCCCACCCTGAAGCTCGAGCTAGAAAAATGGTGATGGGTGCAGAGGAACTTTGATATTACCTGCTTTGAGGGCGCGAAGGAACAAAGCAAATATCCGTTTCTTTTGTTGGCAGCACAATGAGCACATCACATCATAACCGGACTATTCTTATTAAGCCCCATTGTTATTCTGCATTGGGCCGACCGATGGTCAGGCAGGTACCTGCTTTGTACGATGTAGGAGGGGATGGATGGTTGTATCGTCGTATAAATTCAATATCTCCCTGCAGCTCGGCCTTTTTGCCAACGACCTCCGTGCAGTAAAGACGTGTCAGTTGGAAGCGGCAAAAACCCAGTCGATATAGTGATATATAGTGATATATAGTGAGTTCCGCCACAGACCATTTCTGTTCCGACCAAACAAGATGGAGCCAGTAAGCAAATTCACCACCATCAGTGACGAAAGCGAAGGCATCAAGGTCAATCCGAACCGGCCAGAGCTCGTGAAGCCCCTGTTCAATTCTGAGTCGGTGGAGTTGGGTTGGAAGCAAGGCAGACCATTCAACGTCGGAGCTGGTTTCCTAAATACCGGCAACAGCTGCTATTTGAACGCCACGCTTCAGGCGCTCTTTCACGTTCCGGCCCTGGCTAATTGGCTCACCTCCGACGAAGAACAGGCGCACGCCTTGAGCTGTCAGAACTCAGGTGAGAACCATCGATCATTTTTTCTATCATCGTTTTTTCTTTCTTCTCAATTAGTGGCTTGTGCAATAATCTAAACATTTTTTTTTCTCTCTTTTCAGATTCACAGTGCGTGATCTGCTCTGTGAGGGAAACGTTCGAGGAAGCGCAGCTGGAATCGGGCAATTCGATCCGCCCTTTTCGCATCGCAAATATCCTCAGCTTCTTGAACAGAGATTTCCAAACGGGCCGGCAACAGGACGCCCACGAGTTCTTGAGGTGTTTGCTGGAGAAGATGACGGATGCGTATCTGGTCCGTCGTTCCAGACATCTGCAGGTGGACATGAAACAATTGGAAACGACGCCGCTCGATCAGATACTGGGCGGCTGTCTGGATTCCACAGTGCGTTGTGGCAAATGTTCGTCGATCAGCTCGACGAAGCAACATTTCCAAGACATGCTGCTTGACGTCGAGCGAAGCGACACTGTCGACGAGTCCGTTGCCGAATTTTTCGCCACAGAGACGCTGGATGAGTACCGCTGCGGAAGCTGTAACAGGAAGGGCAAGGCGACCAAGCGGTTTGTCTTGGAGCGACCGCCGAACGTCCTCTGTGTACAGCTGAAGCGGTTCTCGTACTATACGAACGAGAAAATAACAAAGCACGTGCGTTTTCGCAGGACGCTCGACCTGTCGAAATACGCGAAAGGTGGTTCCGGCGAACGGCGGCCGCTGGTTTACAACCTGGCGTCCATCGTCTCGCATCATGGCTCATCAAGCGGTCGAGGGCATTACACGACCGTCGGCCAGGCTCATTCCGGTGCCTTTTACAAATTCGACGATACTTGTGTCCGGGAAATGCCGTACGCGGAGGTCAGCCGTACGAACGCCTACATTATGTTCTACGAAATTGAACCGGACCCCGAACGGCAGGTCCCCAAAGAAGAAAAGACGGATGCCCTTCCAGAAGCGAAACGCCGGCAAGCTCCTTCACCGCAGGCGCCTGTCGGCTACACGCAAGGATGGACGGAGCACCAGCAAAAACAGAAATCGAAGAAAAAAAAGCAGCGTCGAAAGTCCAATGACTGAAATTTGACTATTCTCTCTCTAAGTGATCCTTCACAGTCTGCCATAATATACCACGGAAGACATCGACATGTCGTCGAGAACAGACAATGCGATGGTATTATGTACAGGTATGAATTTTATTTGATCCAGGGGTGCGACTCTCGAAATCGTTCGAGTTAACGTCTCGCAACTCAACGATTTCGAGAACGTAACCTATGTCTATTCTGTGACAAGCAGTAATATCGAATCATTGACTGGTTACTGTTAATTCAGAAACGCAGGTCGTGTGATGGGCTACCCGTGACACCTACCTATAAACGGTAGAACGTTGTCGGTGAGGGGTAGATGCTGTTTGAATAGACGGATCAAGTATCAATTCATAATGTACTCATGATATTGAAATCGAATATATCCAATGACAATGATCCAACAATGAAATTGTTGTTCGTCAATCAAATCACGCCTGCGTATTTTTTCTTGTTCTTTGTACATAGTTCTGTGAATAATGAAAGAAATTCCAGATCATTTTTGTCGTTTCATTTCTGAAATCCTGTGAACCCCAAAATCAAGTTCAAGTCGAGCGACCATCAAGTGGTGGAACCACGAACACTCGACAGTTGCGATCGCGATAACTTCCCCTTTTCCAATGGCGGCTGGTGAGGGAGGGCTCAAGGGCTTCACTATTTGTAGAAAATGTTTTTCGAACTTCGAACCAACAAAACATAGACGGAATGTTCCATGATTTGAACAATTAGATCAGAAACGGGAACGGAATAAGAGCCTCTTTCTCTAGTTTCCGATCTAATATTGTTTATATCAGGAAACATTTTGTCCATGTTTTGCTGGTTCGAAGTTCGAGAGAAATTTTCTACAAGAAGTGCAGATAGAACATTATAGTTCTCAGCTTGCGAATTTGTTATTAACTTGAGCCCTCCTTGCAAAAAACTCACGAGCCGCCACTGCGGCCTCTTCCCTCTGCACCCCCACCCTGAAGCTCGAGCTAGAAAAATGGTGATGGGTGCAGAGGAACTTTGATATTACCTGCTTTGAGGGCGCGAAGGAACAAAGCAAATATCCGTTTCTTTTGTTGGCAGCACAATGAGCACATCACATCATAACCGGACTATTCTTATTAAGCCCCATTGTTATTCTGCATTGGGCCGACCGATGGTCAGGCAGGTACCTGCTTTGTACGATGTAGGAGGGGATGGATGGTTGTATCGTCGTATAAATTCAATATCTCCCTGCAGCTCGGCCTTTTTGCCAACGACCTCCGTGCAGTAAAGACGTGTCAGTTGGAAGCGGCAAAAACCCAGTCGATATAGTGATATATAGTGATATATAGTGAGTTCCGCCACAGACCATTTCTGTTCCGACCAAACAAGATGGAGCCAGTAAGCAAATTCACCACCATCAGTGACGAAAGCGAAGGCATCAAGGTCAATCCGAACCGGCCAGAGCTCGTGAAGCCCCTGTTCAATTCTGAGTCGGTGGAGTTGGGTTGGAAGCAAGGCAGACCATTCAACGTCGGAGCTGGTTTCCTAAATACCGGCAACAGCTGCTATTTGAACGCCACGCTTCAGGCGCTCTTTCACGTTCCGGCCCTGGCTAATTGGCTCACCTCCGACGAAGAACAGGCGCACGCCTTGAGCTGTCAGAACTCAGGTGAGAACCATCGATCATTTTTTCTATCATCGTTTTTTCTTTCTTCTCAATTAGTGGCTTGTGCAATAATCTAAACATTTTTTTTTCTCTCTTTTCAGATTCACAGTGCGTGATCTGCTCTGTGAGGGAAACGTTCGAGGAAGCGCAGCTGGAATCGGGCAATTCGATCCGCCCTTTTCGCATCGCAAATATCCTCAGCTTCTTGAACAGAGATTTCCAAACGGGCCGGCAACAGGACGCCCACGAGTTCTTGAGGTGTTTGCTGGAGAAGATGACGGATGCGTATCTGGTCCGTCGTTCCAGACATCTGCAGGTGGACATGAAACAATTGGAAACGACGCCGCTCGATCAGATACTGGGCGGCTGTCTGGATTCCACAGTGCGTTGTGGCAAATGTTCGTCGATCAGCTCGACGAAGCAACATTTCCAAGACATGCTGCTTGACGTCGAGCGAAGCGACACTGTCGACGAGTCCGTTGCCGAATTTTTCGCCACAGAGACGCTGGATGAGTACCGCTGCGGAAGCTGTAACAGGAAGGGCAAGGCGACCAAGCGGTTTGTCTTGGAGCGACCGCCGAACGTCCTCTGTGTACAGCTGAAGCGGTTCTCGTACTATACGAACGAGAAAATAACAAAGCACGTGCGTTTTCGCAGGACGCTCGACCTGTCGAAATACGCGAAAGGTGGTTCCGGCGAACGGCGGCCGCTGGTTTACAACCTGGCGTCCATCGTCTCGCATCATGGCTCATCAAGCGGTCGAGGGCATTACACGACCGTCGGCCAGGCTCATTCCGGTGCCTTTTACAAATTCGACGATACTTGTGTCCGGGAAATGCCGTACGCGGAGGTCAGCCGTACGAACGCCTACATTATGTTCTACGAAATTGAACCGGACCCCGAACGGCAGGTCCCCAAAGAAGAAAAGACGGATGCCCTTCCAGAAGCGAAACGCCGGCAAGCTCCTTCACCGCAGGCGCCTGTCGGCTACACGCAAGGATGGACGGAGCACCAGCAAAAACAGAAATCGAAGAAAAAAAAGCAGCGTCGAAAGTCCAATGACTGAAATTTGACTATTCTCTCTCTAAGTGATCCTTCACAGTCTGCCATAATATACCACGGAAGACATCGACATGTCGTCGAGAACAGACAATGCGATGGTATTATGTACAGGTATGAATTTTATTTGATCCAGGGGTGCGACTCTCGAAATCGTTCGAGTTAACGTCTCGCAACTCAACGATTTCGAGAACGTAACCTATGTCTATTCTGTGACAAGCAGTAATATCGAATCATTGACTGGTTACTGTTAATTCAGAAACGCAGGTCGTGTGATGGGCTACCCGTGACACCTACCTATAAACGGTAGAACGTTGTCGGTGAGGGGTAGATGCTGTTTGAATAGACGGATCAAGTATCAATTCATAATGTACTCATGATATTGAAATCGAATATATCCAATGACAATGATCCAACAATGAAATTGTTGTTCGTCAATCAAATCACGCCTGCGTATTTTTTCTTGTTCTTTGTACATAGTTCTGTGAATAATGAAAGAAATTCCAGATCATTTTTGTCGTTTCATTTCTGAAATCCTGTGAACCCCAAAATCAAGTTCAAGTCGAGCGACCATCAAGTGGTGGAACCACGAACACTCGACAGTTGCGATCGCGATAACTTCCCCTTTTCCAATGGCGGCTGGTGAGGGAGGGCTCAAGGGCTTCACTATTTGTAGAAAATGTTTTTCGAACTTCGAACCAACAAAACATAGACGGAATGTTCCATGATTTGAACAATTAGATCAGAAACGGGAACGGAATAAGAGCCTCTTTCTCTAGTTTCCGATCTAATATTGTTTATATCAGGAAACATTTTGTCCATGTTTTGCTGGTTCGAAGTTCGAGAGAAATTTTCTACAAGAAGTGCAGATAGAACATTATAGTTCTCAGCTTGCGAATTTGTTATTAACTTGAGCCCTCCTTGCAAAAAACTCACGAGCCGCCACTGCGGCCTCTTCCCTCTGCACCCCCACCCTGAAGCTCGAGCTAGAAAAATGGTGATGGGTGCAGAGGAACTTTGATATTACCTGCTTTGAGGGCGCGAAGGAACAAAGCAAATATCCGTTTCTTTTGTTGGCAGCACAATGAGCACATCACATCATAACCGGACTATTCTTATTAAGCCCCATTGTTATTCTGCATTGGGCCGACCGATGGTCAGGCAGGTACCTGCTTTGTACGATGTAGGAGGGGATGGATGGTTGTATCGTCGTATAAATTCAATATCTCCCTGCAGCTCGGCCTTTTTGCCAACGACCTCCGTGCAGTAAAGACGTGTCAGTTGGAAGCGGCAAAAACCCAGTCGATATAGTGATATATAGTGATATATAGTGAGTTCCGCCACAGACCATTTCTGTTCCGACCAAACAAGATGGAGCCAGTAAGCAAATTCACCACCATCAGTGACGAAAGCGAAGGCATCAAGGTCAATCCGAACCGGCCAGAGCTCGTGAAGCCCCTGTTCAATTCTGAGTCGGTGGAGTTGGGTTGGAAGCAAGGCAGACCATTCAACGTCGGAGCTGGTTTCCTAAATACCGGCAACAGCTGCTATTTGAACGCCACGCTTCAGGCGCTCTTTCACGTTCCGGCCCTGGCTAATTGGCTCACCTCCGACGAAGAACAGGCGCACGCCTTGAGCTGTCAGAACTCAGGTGAGAACCATCGATCATTTTTTCTATCATCGTTTTTTCTTTCTTCTCAATTAGTGGCTTGTGCAATAATCTAAACATTTTTTTTTCTCTCTTTTCAGATTCACAGTGCGTGATCTGCTCTGTGAGGGAAACGTTCGAGGAAGCGCAGCTGGAATCGGGCAATTCGATCCGCCCTTTTCGCATCGCAAATATCCTCAGCTTCTTGAACAGAGATTTCCAAACGGGCCGGCAACAGGACGCCCACGAGTTCTTGAGGTGTTTGCTGGAGAAGATGACGGATGCGTATCTGGTCCGTCGTTCCAGACATCTGCAGGTGGACATGAAACAATTGGAAACGACGCCGCTCGATCAGATACTGGGCGGCTGTCTGGATTCCACAGTGCGTTGTGGCAAATGTTCGTCGATCAGCTCGACGAAGCAACATTTCCAAGACATGCTGCTTGACGTCGAGCGAAGCGACACTGTCGACGAGTCCGTTGCCGAATTTTTCGCCACAGAGACGCTGGATGAGTACCGCTGCGGAAGCTGTAACAGGAAGGGCAAGGCGACCAAGCGGTTTGTCTTGGAGCGACCGCCGAACGTCCTCTGTGTACAGCTGAAGCGGTTCTCGTACTATACGAACGAGAAAATAACAAAGCACGTGCGTTTTCGCAGGACGCTCGACCTGTCGAAATACGCGAAAGGTGGTTCCGGCGAACGGCGGCCGCTGGTTTACAACCTGGCGTCCATCGTCTCGCATCATGGCTCATCAAGCGGTCGAGGGCATTACACGACCGTCGGCCAGGCTCATTCCGGTGCCTTTTACAAATTCGACGATACTTGTGTCCGGGAAATGCCGTACGCGGAGGTCAGCCGTACGAACGCCTACATTATGTTCTACGAAATTGAACCGGACCCCGAACGGCAGGTCCCCAAAGAAGAAAAGACGGATGCCCTTCCAGAAGCGAAACGCCGGCAAGCTCCTTCACCGCAGGCGCCTGTCGGCTACACGCAAGGATGGACGGAGCACCAGCAAAAACAGAAATCGAAGAAAAAAAAGCAGCGTCGAAAGTCCAATGACTGAAATTTGACTATTCTCTCTCTAAGTGATCCTTCACAGTCTGCCATAATATACCACGGAAGACATCGACATGTCGTCGAGAACAGACAATGCGATGGTATTATGTACAGGTATGAATTTTATTTGATCCAGGGGTGCGACTCTCGAAATCGTTCGAGTTAACGTCTCGCAACTCAACGATTTCGAGAACGTAACCTATGTCTATTCTGTGACAAGCAGTAATATCGAATCATTGACTGGTTACTGTTAATTCAGAAACGCAGGTCGTGTGATGGGCTACCCGTGACACCTACCTATAAACGGTAGAACGTTGTCGGTGAGGGGTAGATGCTGTTTGAATAGACGGATCAAGTATCAATTCATAATGTACTCATGATATTGAAATCGAATATATCCAATGACAATGATCCAACAATGAAATTGTTGTTCGTCAATCAAATCACGCCTGCGTATTTTTTCTTGTTCTTTGTACATAGTTCTGTGAATAATGAAAGAAATTCCAGATCATTTTTGTCGTTTCATTTCTGAAATCCTGTGAACCCCAAAATCAAGTTCAAGTCGAGCGACCATCAAGTGGTGGAACCACGAACACTCGACAGTTGCGATCGCGATAACTTCCCCTTTTCCAATGGCGGCTGGTGAGGGAGGGCTCAAGGGCTTCACTATTTGTAGAAAATGTTTTTCGAACTTCGAACCAACAAAACATAGACGGAATGTTCCATGATTTGAACAATTAGATCAGAAACGGGAACGGAATAAGAGCCTCTTTCTCTAGTTTCCGATCTAATATTGTTTATATCAGGAAACATTTTGTCCATGTTTTGCTGGTTCGAAGTTCGAGAGAAATTTTCTACAAGAAGTGCAGATAGAACATTATAGTTCTCAGCTTGCGAATTTGTTATTAACTTGAGCCCTCCTTGCAAAAAACTCACGAGCCGCCACTGCGGCCTCTTCCCTCTGCACCCCCACCCTGAAGCTCGAGCTAGAAAAATGGTGATGGGTGCAGAGGAACTTTGATATTACCTGCTTTGAGGGCGCGAAGGAACAAAGCAAATATCCGTTTCTTTTGTTGGCAGCACAATGAGCACATCACATCATAACCGGACTATTCTTATTAAGCCCCATTGTTATTCTGCATTGGGCCGACCGATGGTCAGGCAGGTACCTGCTTTGTACGATGTAGGAGGGGATGGATGGTTGTATCGTCGTATAAATTCAATATCTCCCTGCAGCTCGGCCTTTTTGCCAACGACCTCCGTGCAGTAAAGACGTGTCAGTTGGAAGCGGCAAAAACCCAGTCGATATAGTGATATATAGTGATATATAGTGAGTTCCGCCACAGACCATTTCTGTTCCGACCAAACAAGATGGAGCCAGTAAGCAAATTCACCACCATCAGTGACGAAAGCGAAGGCATCAAGGTCAATCCGAACCGGCCAGAGCTCGTGAAGCTCCTGTTCAATTTTGAGTATGCTGAAGTGGTATGAAGGGGCCATTACTGGGACGGAAATCAGACGTCGAACACTTGTGAAATCGCAAAAAAAAAAAGGTACGTGCGATATGTCCCTTTTTCTCAACACCCCATTCACACCCGGCAGCAACACACGTTGTTGACATGCTAAGAAGAAAAAATATATTATCATTGTTATGAACCTCAGACGAGGTGTTGTTTACACGATAAGCTCCGGTGTTTTGTGGAACGGGAGTTAAAATGCAATAACCTAAGTCCTGTCTCACTAATCAGACGGTAACAAAGTCTCGGTAAACTGACGTCAAGAACGAAGAGAAAAAAAAAAAGAAAAAAAGATAGAAAATGGAAAAACAGGGGACAAAAGAACCAAAGAGACAAAAGAAACAAGGATACAAAGGAAACAAAACTAGATCATAGATCGAAAATCGAAAACCAGACAAAAAAACTGGAATTGAAGAGCGAAAAGAAAGGCAATGAAACAAATTTTTGTAAAATGGAACGAAGACGAATCAGCGTTGAAACAAAGAAGTAGGCCCGCTCCCCCTACGATCTAACAAAAGGGGGATCGGAAAGCAAGCAAACCAGTGTAATTATTTGGACCGTGTACTTTCCATGTGACGAGGTTTTTTGAATCTTGACGCTTCAGAGGAAACGTAACTATACTTTGTTGTTCTTAAGGTACTCTGATTGCGAACCAAAGCAGCTCTGTGCGTTGTCCCAGTATCTTGAAGATTTCCAAAATCGCGGACCATTTTGGAGGGTCGATGATGACCTAAAATCAGGAATTCCGCCGCATTCCATTCCAATACAATCAATCAGTCTAGGTTAGTAGCTCCTTAGCCTGAAAATTTTACACTTTATTTCGAACTATAGGCGATTTCCATTTTAGAAACGCCACCTGGTGTAGAGCTCGGTAGGTACTTGATCGTAGAGGACGTTTTTGGGAGGAACACATACTCCGACGTCTAGTAGCCTAGTGGTAGTGGATACCTGCATACCCACATTTTGACATGGAAATTTGACAAGATAAATAATGTGAAAACGGGTTTGCAATTGTGTCTCTCATTTCATGTTATGGTTAGAACATTTAGCAGGCTTGTAGTAGATCTAGCCCCAGATGTGCGCAGCTGAAAGACTACGCCCCCAGCAATGCACTTCATTGCGGTAAAAAAAAGACAATGTTCACGTCCCGAACACCAAGGTAGCTACGGTGAGCTTATTAGAATGAAAAATGCGGATTTCCAGCTGATGAAGTCCAAGCAGAAAATCTTTTTAAAAAAGCGAGGAAAAAAGGTAGGTGGTGGTTGTTTCTGCACGGCCAGCCCGAGGTGATTTTTTCTTGGCAAGCGGGCTAGTCGACGGGCTTGTGTGTTTCCCTCCGTGCCGGTGTGACAGGGTCTGTTGCTCTTCCTTGGGCGGAAGCTATGGATGACTTAGAACAGTCTGTGACGACGCTGGTCATCAACATGGGGCCCAATAAGGAGCCTACGGGGTCCCGAGGGTTCACAGGAACAAAAGTTCGCTTGTAGTAGACTGCACAAGACAGCAAAGTGACAGTTTTGACGTGTCACTAATTGACGTAACAGACGCCGCCGCTGCCTGCGGCAACTTACACCTCTTCTGACAATTAATTCTCTAAAACTTCTTCGACGAAACGGCCATTTTCCCCAATAAGATCAATAACTTGTAGTCTCCAGCAAATTTTCTCATGTGCTTCTCTACTCTCCTCTTCACTACCACCAACACAGCTAATGATTTCTTCGCTCCCACTTATATATTCACAGATCTCTTGCAGTTCAACACATCCTGTACAACTTACGACCCGCTGTAACAAAGCAGTTTAAGGTGTTGATGCCAATGCCCACCATATTTGAACGCATAAGGACCGCCATCGAGTCGAGCATTATACTCAAACCTTACGGCTAAATCCGCGATCTCGCTGTAACACGGCAGTTTAAGGTGTTGATGCCAATGCCCACCATATTTGAACGCATAAGGACCGCCATCGAGTCGAGCATTACACTCAAACCTTACGGCTAAATCCGCGATCTCGCTGTAACACGGCAGTTTAAGGTGTTGATGCCAATACCCACCATATTTGAACGCATAAGGACCGCCATTGAGTCGAGCATTACACTCAAACCTTACGGCTAAATTCGCGATCTCGCTGTAACACGGCAGTTTAAGGTGTTGATGCCAATGCCCACCATATTTGAACGCATAAGGACCGCCATTGAGTCGAGCATTACACTCAAACCTTACGGCTAAATCCGCGATCTCGCTGTAACACGGCAGTTTAAGGTGTTGATGCCAATGCCCACCATATATTTGAACGCATAAGGACCGCCATCGAGTCGAGCATTACACTCAAACCTTACGGCTAAATCCGCGATCTCGCTGTAACACGGCAGTTTAAGGTGTTGATGCCAATGCCCACCATATTTGAACGCATAAGGACCGCCATCGAGTCGAGCATTACACTCAAACCTTCCGGCTAAATCCGCGATCTCGCTGTAACACGGCAGTTTAAGGTGTTGATGCCAACGCCCACCATATTTGAACGCATAAGGACCGCCATTGAGTCGAGCATTACACTCAAACCTTACGGCAAAATCCGCGATATCGCTGTAACACGGCAGTTTAAGGTGTTGATGTCAATGCCCACCATATTTGAACGCATAAGGACCGCCATTGAGTCGAGCATAACACTCAAACCTTACGGCAAAATCCGCGATGTCGCTGTAACACGGCAGTTTAAGGTGTTGATGCCAATACCCACCATATTTGAACGCATAAGGACCGCCATTGAGTCGAGCATTACACTCAAACCTTACGGCTAAATTCGCGATCTCGCTGTAACACGGCAGTTTAAGGTGTTGATGCCAATGCCCACCATATTTGAACGCATAAGGACCGCCATTGAGTCGAGCATTACACTCAAACCTTACGGCTAAATCCGCGATCTCGCTGTAACACGGCAGTTTAAGGTGTTGATGCCAATGCCCACCATATATTTGAACGCATAAGGACCGCCATCGAGTCGAGCATTACACTCAAACCTTACGGCTAAATCCGCGATCTCGCTGTAACACGGCAGTTTAAGGTGTTGATGCCAATGCCCACCATATTTGAACGCATAAGGACCGCCATCGAGTCGAGCATTACACTCAAACCTTACGGCTAAATCCGCGATCTCGCTGTAACACGGCAGTTTAAGGTGTTGATGCCAACGCCCACCATATTTGAACGCATAAGGACCGCCATTGAGTCGAGCATTACACTCAAACCTTACGGCAAAATCCGCGATATCGCTGTAACACGGCAGTTTAAGGTGTTGATGTCAATGCCCACCATATTTGAACGCATAAGGACCGCCATTGAGTCGAGCATTACACTCAAACCTTACGGCAAAATCCGCGATATCGCTGTAACACGGCAGTTTAAGGTGTTGATGTCAATGCCCACCATATTTGAACGCATAAGGACCGCCATTGAGTCGAGCATTACACTCAAACCTTACGGCAAAATCCGCGATATCGCTGTAACACGGCAGTTTAAGGTGTTGATGTCAATGCCCACCATATTTGAACGCATAAGGACCGCCATTGAGTCGAGCATTACACTCAAACCTTACGGCAAAATCCGCGATATCGCTGTAACACGGCAGTTTAAGGTGTTGATGCCAACGCCCACCATATTTGAACGCATAAGGACCGCCATTGAGTCGAGCATTACACTCAAACCTTACGGCAAAATCCGCGATATCGCTGTAACACGGCAGTTTAAGGTGTTGATGTCAATGCCCACCATATTTGAACGCATAAGGACCGCCATTGAGTCGAGCATTACACTCAAACCTTACGGCAAAATCCGCGATATCGCTGTAACACGGCAGTTTAAGGTGTTGATGTCAATGCCCACCATATTTGAACGCATAAGGACCGCCATCGAGTCGAGCATCACACTCGAACTTCAGGGCTAGATCCGCGATCGCGCTGTAGGTCGGTAGTTTGTACGGTGTTGTTGCCAGACATGCCACTCCACATAGATGGATGAAACATTCTCGGCGGAGCGGCGCACAAGATACGCCAATGTGCGAGATCCCAATCGTTCCAAGCAGCGAACACGGCCCTATGCAATGCATACGACCTTCGACCGACGCGTCGTCTTCCGGAACCTACACGGCAAGTGTTACGGATATCGGACGTCGAGCTTCTCGAACATCTCGAGCTTCAGACGTCGGCAATTATTATGCAAGTCAGACGTCAAAGATTATTTTGTACATCAGACGTCAAAAGTTTTCAAATGAAATCAGACGTTACCTAATTTTATTGAACACTGACATTACAAGATAGATATGGCCATAAGCAGACGTCTGTTAATTTTTCATTACCATGCGTGGAATTCCCTGATGGAAATCGGACATCCATAATTTTTTTTGTACAAATAGCGGACCAAATCAATTTGAGTTCAAAAGACATGACACTTATGCAGATGAAACAAGAAAGGATGGAGTTTTATTTGATAATGTATCTGAAATTGAGGAGGGATGGCATAACAAATTGGAGGGAGATTAGTTCAAACCTTTTATTAGTCTGAAAAATGAACTAAATGTAGAAAATGATATAATAATATGGGATTACAGAGTTGTAGTACCGGAAAAGTGCAGAAAGTTGTTAGAGGAACTAGTTACATATTGCGCACTCGGGAATAGTGAAAAATCGGTTGGGTCCCCCCAAAACTTCCCCGACAAGTAGCAAGGAATGAATGGAAATTTTATTATGAGACGTCTCTTGGGGTGGGAAGCTAGAATTTGAGAAAAGATTGAAGAATAATTGAGATATTTTCTCTACTAAGGGACTCATTTTGAGCGCCATCATTTGAGTCTGGTCTTGATAAGCTAAGCCAGTTACTCGTTTCAAAATGGAAAACTCTCGGAAAAGTTGAAGAACTTCAAGAAAAATTGCCTGAAAATGTTCAAGAATCACCTACTCTTTGTTCGAAAAAAGTTGGTATAAATCTGTTCACAAGTTAAAAAGTTAGAAATTTGCAGTGTTTCACATGGAACCAAATTATGTAGAAAGAAAAGCTAGTGAGGCAATCAGACGCATTGGTACATGGATGAAGGTTAACGAACTGAAACTGGCACCACAGAAAGGTTGAAAATAATTTGCAGGAAATTGAAAATTTTGAAAATTCGAATTTTCTAAGGTAAAGATTGTCAATTACGGCTTCACTTTGAGCTCCGTCATCCAAGTCCGGTTTCGATAATCCAGATCTGTTTTTTTTAATTTTCAACAGGGAAATTTCCAGAAAATTGACAAGAAAATTATTGGAAAATATTCAATATTCAAGAGCCAGTTATCTTTTCTTCAAAAAAAATCAGTGACAATCTGTTCACGAGATAAAAACTTGGAAACCGTGGGTCCGATGTCGAACATTTTTGCTCCAAAATTATTTGATCTTTTCTCCACTTTCATTTCCAGCATGTCTGCACCTACAATCAATATGTCGTGGGGCTTATCGCATGTCAAAGTTTGCATTGCAATTTTTTTCAAATTTACGGAATGTGCTAATTTTGTTTTGAAAAAATTACCGTCGGAAAACCGGAACAGTGCCGATTTTGATAATGGGTCTATACGACGCCCAATCCAATACACTTTCGATATCGGTTTGAATTTTTTGACAAAAGTTGATCCCCGAGCAGGAATGAATTTTTGAGTGGAGTCCTGCATTAAAAGCGAGTCGCCCTGGTCAAATCACGGGCGAGAGAACCTCTCGGGTGGCAACGGATCGTCTAGGAGAAATTTTGTGAATCATAACGCTCGACTGGAAAATGGTGGAGAATTGCAACTGCAGACTTAATTTGAATCTTATATTTTGTTGCCCCCTGCCAAATTTGGTCCCAATCCATGTGATAGATTTTGAATAATCTAATGGTAAAGTTTTGAAATTTGACATTTTCTATTATTTGACCGAGATAGGGCAATACTTTTGACTGTTCTGAGCACAGTTTTTTATGGGCTTTCAAAAGGCATATCGCAAGTCAAGTTCCGTGAGTTATAGTCTCTGTCATTTTTTGATAGTGACACTTCCGTTTCACAGATGACAGTCAAAAACTAATGGGCTCATTCGACGGTGAAACCATGTCTGTGTACCAGATCTGGAGTCGATCAGATAGACGTTGCGGCTGTTATCGTGGAAGGTTACAGACAAACCTACATACATACATACAAACATATACACATACATACATACACACAGACAAAAATCATCCTGGAAATGGCCTCAATCGTCATAAGGGACTTCAAAATATATATATATCTGTCGAAATCCCGAAGAAAAAAAAATGCGCGTTCACAATACTTCCCTCCTCGTTGGGTGGTGGGTCGGGGAAGTAAAATGAAAAATAAAGCACGATCTTATTTTTGGTGGCCAAAGTTAGATATGGATATGGATATTGAAAATTTGGTTAAGGCTTATGAGGCTCCTAGCAAAGCAAGGCCTAGTCCGCCTAGAGCATCATTGATCGAATATGAAAAACCCGAGGAAAAACCTAGTTACGTTTTTGAAAGAGTTCATATTGATTTTTTTTTTGGTCCAGTTAGAAATAAGATGTTTTTAGTTTTGAAAGATTTCAATAGAGGTTGGAGATCCATCAAATCAAACTTGTTACGTCTCCAAGTATATCATTCATATTTTGAGGAAAATTTCCTCTTGTTTGGTTTATCTAAGCCTCGATCTAAGCAAATTGTGACATATATGGTTCTCAGTTCACTTCAGAAAAATTTTGAAATTTTTGTAGAACAAACGGAATGAAATTGAGTTCAACACTTCCATATCATCCGGCTAGTAATGAAGCTGCGGAGAATGCAGTTGAAAGTGTCAAAATAGCTTCAGGAATCTTTTGAAGATCCACAAAACGGTTCTAGCTTGATTTCTTGCATTCTGTCAAAATATCTTTTAAATTACAGGACAACGTCTCACTGCACGACTGGTGTTACGCATGGTTTTGCGATGTTTAACCGAAATAATCAAGTAAGGCTAGACCTGCTCAAGCCAGAGAATTTGAAAGTTGAAGAGAAGAAATTTAACATTATAAAACCAGGAAGAGATATTTATTTTTCTGTGGGTGAGGGGTGAGGAGGTGTATGTAAGTACGAGGTTTTAGAAATGTTAACAAAAAAGAATGGTTGAAGGGACAAATTACCAAGAAATTAGGGCGCCGTGTTAATTTAGTGAAAAATATATTCAATAACATTTGGAAACTAAGGCATTGTGATGATATGATTAGTGGTGGAGGCGAGGGTGGAGGTGTGTGATATATCGAATTGGTAGAATAATGAAAATGTCATAAAAATAATCAATAAAGACATTCCGAATTTTGTATACTTACATTTGAATACATAAAACTAATTGACACGTGCGAGAGTATTCTTAGCGCCGTGCGGTTATGCAACCCCTGGACAAAGTGAAAATGATACTGGCCAAAAGATAAAACACATCAACGGGGAGGCAAAATAGGGGTGTTGGGAGAGAAAAAGCAAAAAATAACGGTCATCAAACAAAAAACAGGGCGAAATATCGCAAGACATCGTCGGAAAACCACTAAGAGACATTGGTTTTGTAGCAATACGCTACTAAAAGATACCAACGGGACTGGGTGGGCGAGGAAAAGCTAAAACAAACGCGTTGTGGAACAAGAAACAGGGCTAAAATTCGCAGCGATCTTGGAAAAACATTGGAAAGAAGGTAGAATAGAGTAATATGAATCCGTTCTTCATGGTGCCTCATCACAAGAAGTTTCAGCGAGGCTTCTCGCAAATGCTCAGGTCCACGCGGGTGATTGGTTGAATGCCTTACCATCGACTCAGTTAGGGACCCATATTCCAGACGAGTCCTTCCGAGTATCCGTCTCTTTGTTACATCGATAGGAACTTCTGGTGTATGAAATTCATCTATAGAATAGTTCAATTGAACAATCTATGTCAAAATTGTGATCATCGATGTTTTGAACCACAATGAGAATGGAGCTCAAAAACGACAAATTCATAGGCCGAAACGTCGCGCTTTTTCAGAAATTTATTCCGCAATGTCGGAAGAAAAATGATGTCATGACTGAAATACGCTCGGAAATACGGCTCCGATTCCAGTTTTTTTTCTATTTTGTTCGATATAGAAAACTGTTTTCATGCCTTGAAATGAACAAAGTACCAAATCAAAGCTACATTTTGACCCCAGCCTAATTTTTCCTATGAAATAGCACGTTTCGTCACATCAAGCTTTGACCTGATACATCTTAAGAAACAAAATCACTCCGTGACTTTGTGAAAGCCGGAAAAAAGTTCAGCAGATGATATTTTTGTGTGACATAGTCCAAACTTACTGACTTAGTCAAATACATAGTTACAATAACTTTGAACAATGGTAACGTATGGTCCGAAAGTTTTGGGGAATTGTTCAAAGCTAATACATTTTTCTGAATAGTTTTAATTTTTTAACTTGATATTGCAAAAATTAACATCATACAGAGGAGTGGATCAAAAACGGCCACCGATGTTGCATTGTTATTCCTCATCCGATTTTCAAAATTCAAGAATCAGTTCAAATGGTTTGATGTCTTCTGTGATTTGACAGTAGAAAATATTTATTTTCATATTGATGCTTCTGAGCACTGATAGTCAACTATTGTTTTTCAAATAGCAACAATATTTTTTTAATTGATTTTTGGATTTCTCATGCTCATCTGAATTCAATGATGCATCAAATGATGTGTATCACACATTTTATTATCAGACACGAAGAAAAACAAAATTGAAACTGCGAGATTTTTTCACATCATAGTAGCATCACAACACCCACGATATGCACGCAATCTGGTAGGCTGGGTGCAAAATGATGTTAAAAAGCACATAGCAGGTCAGGCGTCTGGTTTTTCAAAATGTAAGTGTCAAAATGTTTCCAAAATCCAAAAGAAGCTGTCTATCTCTAAGAACGTCTTTATTCTCTATTTTCGGCTTATTATTTCATATCTTTTTGAGTATGTATTGTGACCTGTCAGGAAGAAAAGTTTTATTGATTCTTTATTTTCACAATACACACTTAAAAAATTATAAAATAGGTAGTACCTGAGCTTAAAATAGAGAATAAACAAGTCTTGGAGACAGACAGCTTCTTTCGGATTTTGAAAACATTTTGACATTTACATTTTGAAAAACCAAACGCCTGACCTACTATGTACTTTTGAACATCATTTTGCACCCAGCTTACCGGATTGCGTGCATATCGTGGTAAGTTTTTTTCTTCGTGTTCAATAACAAAATGTGTGATATTGATGCATCAATTTATTCAGATAAACATAAAGAATCCAAAAATAAATTGAAAAAATATAGTTGCCATTTGAAAAACAGAACTTGACTGTCAGTGCTCAGAAGCATCATAATCATAGAAGATATTATACCATTTAAACTGGTTTTTGAATTTTGAAGATCGAATAAGGAATAACGATGCTACAGCGGTGGCCGTTTTTTATGCCTTCCTCCGTATACAGGTGGTCCAGGTTTTAGTCGACAAACTTTGCAGGCTGATAGAGGATAAAAAAAGAAGTCGACTCACCCCAAAAAGTACACATCTAAAATGCATATTGAAAAAGTTACAGCCCTTCAAAGTTGCAGAAAAAAGTTGTTTTTTTCTTGATAACTTTTGAACAGCTTAACCGATTTCGCTCAAATTTTGCCCATATGGTTAACAAACACATCCCCAGTGATTTCTTGAAAACAAAATCTGTCAGAATGACGCAGTGCCGTAGATATGGGAGAGTACTAACCCTCTTACCCCCCTACTTTCTACGCCACTGAATATTTTGGAAAAAAGTTAAAAGTATTGAGTTCGGCGTTAAATTTTGAAGAGAAAATTGGCGTGTCATTGCTACATTTGGAGCAGCGGTTTCGAAGATATTTGTGTTTAAAGGTTCAAAAACACCGAATTACGCAAATGTTCCAAAATTTGAGCAAGCTCTGATCCATTCACTTTCAACTTTTTTTTCAATTTGAAATTATTGGTCCATAATTTAGCTCATGAGAAATTGAAAATTGGTTGTGAAAATTCATAATTTCAGTAACAATTGAGTATTTACTAGGTACATATTCACTTAGGACTGACAGTTGGGAAGTTTAGTAAAAACAAGAATCAAGGGCCCTTTGTTTCTTATTGGTCATACCTATTACTGAAATTATGAATTTTCACAACCAATCTCCAATTTCTTATGAGCTAAATAATGGATCAATAAAATTTAAATTGGGAAAAAAGTTGAAAGTGAATGGATCAAAGCTTGCTCGAGTTTTTAAACATTTGCATAATTCGGTGTTTTTGAACCTTCAAACACAAATATCTCCGAAACCGCTGCTCTAGATGTAGCAATGACACGCCAATTTTCACTTCAGAATTGATCGCTGAATTCAATACTTTCAACGGTTTTTCAAAAAATCCAGTGGCCTAGAAAGTAGGGGGGTAAGAGGGTTAGTACTCTCCCATATCTACGGCACTGCGTCACTCTGACAGATTTTTTTTTAAGAAATCACTGGGGACGTGTTTGTTAACCATATGGGCAAAATTTGAGCGAAATCGGTTAAGCTGTTCAAAAGTTATCAAGAAAAAACCACTTTTTTCTGCAACTTCGAAGGGCTGTTACTTTTTCAATATGCATTTTAGATATGTACTTTTTGGGGTGAGTCGACTTCTTTTTTTATCCTCTATCAGCCTGCAAAGTTTGTCGACTAAACCTGGACCACCCTGTATAACAATAACAAATTCATAATCAACATATTGATAATGGACCGTTATCTCCGATGGATCTCAATTTTCTTCTGCCATGTTCCACAATTCTCTGTATCAATTTCTCCAATGCGAAATTCTCCAATTAGTACAGTCATTATAGGAAAAATAGGAGAAATAAAATATAACAGGCTGCTGTTTGGCGGAAAATACGCGTTAGGGGTATACTTACCTATGGTCAAAAGTTGCCATCTGGCAAGTGTTAGCGTCATCTTCAAAAAGACTGAAAAGAGGTTTTGAGGCAAAACCACGAAGCTTGAATAGATGTGCACGGTTTTTGTTGATAAAGCGTTGTTAGGCGAATGGTCCGACGCGTTGATTTTTGCAAACTACCTCACAAATACCCTCACCAACGACTGCCTTTATTCAGCGAGCCCGTGTCCTCGGATGATGAGGAACCATCCGACTTCCTCTCAACAGCAAGCGACGATCTGACCACTGAAGGCGAAAACATCAGCGACGACAACGACGACGCCTTTCCTGCCTCGGCCTATCGATGGCCGGAAACCCACACAACAAGCGACAGCGAAACAGACGCGTCGGCAAACTCAAACTCAACCACCAGTTCGGCACAATAATACAAAATTATCAAGTCATCTCATAATGCACGTAGCAAATACATTTTCGATCCATCAGTTAGAAATTTTACAACGCAGGTTTATTTTTTCCTGTCTTTCGCTAACACTACAGCATGCTTCCAAACTCCAAATTGCACATTGAAAACATATAAATAACGACACATGGCACCCCGGTGCAATAAACACATGGCAACGTTGTAAGGCGCAATGCGCCAGGGACTGGTTAATTCACGTCACTTTGTTGAATATTCTGTTTTATATTCTGTTGTATTTACAAAGATAATAAAGATTTTTTAAAGGTAAAAAGGTTGATTTTTGCAAACTGACCGACCGATCTATCGAAGGTTCGAATCCCGCAGTAAACGTTATCAATTTTTTTTTGCTAAAAAATGCTTTTTAGGGGCTACAACTACTTTTCGTCCAAGTTTTCATCATAGCCTGTGAATTTCTCAAGTTTTAGGTGAATATCATCAAGTTGAAAAATACTACGGTATTTATTGCTAAGCCAAATTCCTTGAGTACCTACTAGTAGGTTTTCTGATGGTGTCCCGTGTGCAAGTTGGAACTAGAGTATTGGCTTAGTGCCAAATTGTTCCTTAGATCATGCTGAACTAGGAGCGCGATGGCGAACATTTGAGACCCACGACTGGGCAGCGGGAGGGGGGGGGGGTAAAATGTGAAGAAGACATAAAAAATGTTAAACCATAAACCGAAAGAGGTACAGTTATGAAAGTTACCATACGTATTGGCCATTTTACGCTAATGAAGGTTTAGCAAACCGATTTCATAAATATCAATCATTCCCAGAGATATTTCCAAAAATCTATTTTTTTTGTCAACATTTTATTGTTAAAAAATCGAATAATTTTGAGGATGGAAAGATGAAACTTGATGTTTTGACAATTAGTGATGTTAGAAATATAGTCGTGATTGGCGAAAATTCCTCGGCATACTATTTTAGAAAATAAGACCGTCAACTGTTTTCACCAGCTTGGCCGCCAGCTTGGATTTCCCTTCGGTGCAGTAGTCGCAAAAATGACAGGGAACTGTGAGTATGGTATGGTATAGCGTTAGATCATTTCAATACGAAAAGTAACTTCTCAGAAAGGGTTAGTTGCTTCTTTGGCGAGAAAAATTGCCATTTTATTATCTCCGGTGGCTGTACGAATCCAGTGCCAATGATGGCTGATTTGAAGCTGGAAGCGGTGCAATACGTTTTGTACCATAAAACTTGATAGTTAGTGAAGTCGACTACCAAAATTCATGATCATAAATCAAATGGTTTATTGTTGGTGATTGGTTGAAGCAAAGTGTGCTCATTTTTGGCAGAAAATGCATGAGAACTGTGTTTTTAGTGGACATTACAAAGCTCTGGAGGGAGACCTGCGGCCAAGATTGGCGGCGAAAGTCATGTAACTAATTAATGTGAGCATGCTCTATAACAAGTAGCTGTCATGAATGGTGTAGGTTTCTTGAAGATTTCTAGGGAGGTCGACAAAGATGTTTTTTCATGATAATATTCTCAGGTACAGTCCCTTCCAAAATTCTCTCTCTTCACTAGGGACTAACTCTTTCGACCACGGTACATTTGCAAGACTGGAACAATTCATTTGTTCGGTTAACTTGAAATCACCTTAATTCACGGAGCTGAAAGATTTGTGATGGTGGTTTTTTACAAACTTACAGACTGTACTTGAAAATATTATTATGAAAAAACATATTTTTCGACTTTCCTAGAGATTTTAAAGAAACCTACACGATTCATTACAGCTCCTTGTTAAAGAGCATACTCACTTCAACTGGTAACATGACTTTCGCCGCCAATCTTGGCCGCAGGTGTTCCTCCAGAGCTTTGTAATGTCCACTAAAAACTCAGTTTTTATGCATTTTTCCCAAAAATGAGCACACGTTGCTTCACCCAATCACCAACAATGAACCATTCGATTCATGATCATAAATTTTGGTAGTTGACTTCACAAACTATCAAGTTTTATGGTACAAAACGTATTGTGCTGCTTCCAGCTCCAAATCAGCCATCATTGGCGCTGGATTCGTGCAGGAGCCGGAGATAACAAAATGACAATTTTTCTCGCCAAAGAAGCAACTAACCCCCTCTGGGAAGTAACTTTTTGTATTGAAATGATCTAACGCTACCATACTCAGAGTCTCCTGTCATTTTTGCGACTACTGCACCAAAAAGAAATTCAAGATGGCGGTCAAACTGGTGAAAACAGTTGAAGGTCTTGTTTCCTAAAATAGTAGGCCGAGGAATGTTCACCAATCACGACTATATTTCTAACATCACTAATTGTCAAAAGATCAAGTTCCATCTTTCCATCCTCCAAATTCTTGGATTTTTTTAACAATAAAATGTTGACAAAAAAATTATATTTTTGGAAATATCTCTGGGAATGATTGATATTTATGAAATCGGTTTGCTAAACCTTTATTAGCGTAAAATGGCGAATACGTATGGTAACTTTCATAACTGTACCTCTTTCGGTTTATGGTTTAACATTTTTTATGTCTTCTTCACATTTTACCCCCCCCCCCCCCTCCCGCTGCCCAGTCGTGGGTCTCAAATGTTCGCCATCGCGGTCCTAGTTCAGCATTATCTAAGGAACAATTTGGCACTAAGCCTATACTCTAGTTCCAACTTGCACACGGTACACCATCAGAAAACCTACTAGTAGGTAGGTACTCAAGGAATTTGGCTTAGCAATAAATACCGTAGTATTTTTCAACTTGATGATATTCACCTAAAACTTGAGAAATTCACAGGCTATGATGAAAACTTGGACGAAAAGTAGTTGTAGCCCCTAAAAAGCATTTTTTAGCAAAAAAAAATTGATAACGTTTACTGCGGGATTCGAGCCTTCGATAGATCGGTCGGTCAGTTTGCAAAAATCAACGCGTCGGACCATTCGCCTAACAACGCTTTATCAACAAAAACCGTGCACATCTATTCAAGCTTCGTGGTTTTGCCTCAGAACCTCTTTTCAGTCTTTTTGAAGATGACGCTAACACTTGCCAGATGGCAACTTTTGACCATAGGTAGGTAAGTATACCCCTAACGCGTATTTTCCGCCAAACAGCAGCCTGTTATATTTTATTTCTCCTATTCGCTATTTTTACTTCTAGAATGACTGACCTAAATGTTATTCTTCATTTGCTGCTTCTCATCTCTTGTCGTATACTTTCCTGATGCTCAATACTTACCAAAAATCTTACATTGGTCGAGCCTATCTTCAATATGTTAAATATGTTTGGTATTGTTAAAGATGATGCTAGTTTTTGCGATGTAATTTAAAAAATAAAAATTATACAAAAAAAGTTATTGGCTTTTAAAAAATTCCCCAAAACTTTCGGACCATACGTTAGAAGTAGAATTACAAAACATTAATTTTGAAGGTAAAAAAAATATGTTCTCTCTGATAAAACCAGTTCAAACACGTCTCTATCAAAATTTCATACTTATTTTTGAAATCAGAATGTGCGACTTGGTCAGAAATGATACCAAACATGTCAAAAAAAGTGTTGGTTACGGTTTACCATAAGTCTTATGAAAAACCGCACCTCGGCCCCTTCGCAGCCGTCTGCCACGCCACTAGTGCAAGATACTTCCTGGAAACTTATTGCATTGTGCTCCTAGACTTCAAAAATATATAGTCAAGCGAAAAAGTATCAAAAAAGCAACGATTTCAAAAATGGTAATATTCTGGACCATCGACCTCTTAGGAAGCACGCCAGTCGCGGGTCCCATCGGGGCACCACCGAGGGCACCACTTCTCAAAAATTACCTGTTGGTACCTACCACTCACGTGCGAAAGCGTTTTGCATCAAGATGAAATGCAGGGTTGGTTCCCCTAATGTCCGTACTACTATGCTTGGTCGAGTTTTGGCGGCTTTTGAGTAGGACTTTTGAGTGGATTCGTTGAGAGTAAGTTGTTGAGAAGGATTCGTTTGTGACTGATTCGTAGCCATGTTGCTCTGCCATGTTGCTCTGTAGTCAGAGGCAACTGAATAATTTGATTTAATTCGTTTGTTTACTTAATGTTGCTGGTCACAAATGCCCCGGCAAAAAGGCGGCTTATATCGTGAACGCCTATACCGAGTTTTTGCTGGTGCGATAACTGCGATAGCGAGAATGTGTGCACAATTAGAGATTTTAATTAGTAATATTCCACTTATCTGGTAATTATGGCGCTCCCTCAGGTCCTCGGGGCACAGCAAGGTAAAAAGAGTCCTTTGGCACTTTTGGGTACACAGGGAAACTCGGGTAGCAGGACGCGAACACCTTGAAAAACCGTTCTGTTTCGAACCTCGTGTTAGGCATTGGTATACCGTTGAAGGTGGACCGAACGAATGTGACCAAATTTCTAAGTTGTTCCTCTTGACGGTTCTTGAGCAAATGATTGAAAACTCTGTTTCACGTCGTACCTTTGAGGGGCTGTAACCCCCTTAGGAAGCAATTTAGGGAAAAATGTTATTTCAATTTTTTGACTTATTTTTTTGAGATGAATCACCTCCCGAAATTGTATGCAAGGTCACTGAAACACCTTGTATAGGTACACACTGCCGACCCACACGGATTTTTTTTCCGACAGATCTCGACGTTTCAGCATACCGGGAGTCCGCAAAACGATTTTTTTTTCCGCAAATCACTTCTCATTTTTTGAAGAGTTCGATGAGAAGTGGAAAGAAAACAACAATATTGTTACGAGCGGCTATTCCGTGCATACTGATAAACACGGGATCTTTCTGGATTCTTCCATCTCTTGAAAATCGGACTCAAACCGATTTTCATGATTCTTCTTTTGATCCGGTATGGATTGATGTTCTCTATTTGCTACTGTCCGAAATTTGCATGTATGCCAAATAGTTTTTCCAAAAAGTGAAAAAAACTAGAAAATCAGTGATTTTTACGATCCCTGTTGCCTCAGGTGCTGTGTGCTTCCCCGTGAGACGCATGCCTGGCAAATATTTTTTTATTATTCTCATAATGTATGAAGTTACCGAAATGCTTTAGTGCCTCTTTCAAAATGGCAGCGTTCCGATTTGGCGACCACTTGGATCTCAATAATGCAAGAATTCCAACTCGGTAATCAAAAGAGTTATAGTGTTAAAAGTCACAAGGTAGATGACCAATTTGATGCTCGTTAAGATAAAACGAACCGCATCTCCATTTCTTGCGTCGTTCCTGAAAAATCCACTGATTTATGAAATATGTCAATTTTTATGCAATGGACCACTAATATCAAAATTTTTCAGGAACGGCTCAAGATATGGAGATGCGATTTGTTTTATCTTAACAAGCATTGAATTGTTAATCTACCTTGTGACTTTCATCACTATAAGTTTTTTGGTTACCGAGTTGGAGTTTTTGCATTATTGAACACCTTACCAAAATCCAGGTGGCCGCCAAATCAGTACGTTGCCATTTTGAAAGAGGCATCAAAGCATTCCGGTAACTCCATACATATGAAAATAATACAAAAATATTTGCCAGGCATGCCTCTCACGGGAAAGCACACAGCACCTGAGGCAATAGGAATCGTAAAAATCCCTGATTTTCTAGTTTTTTTTTTTTATTTTTCCGGAAAAACTATTTGGCACAAATGCAAATTTCGGACGAAAGCATATCAAGATCATCAATCTATACCTGATCAAAAAAAAATTCATTAAAATCGGTTTGAGTCGAGCGAAAATAGGCGTAAGTCGAGGCGTAAGTTGAGTGTGAATCCATGTTACCAAAATCAAATGGTCGCCATTTTGGAACGACGCCATTTTAAAACTGGTACCAGAGCATTTCGGTGTCTTCAGAGGCCAGAAAAGTAGTAAGTAATAAATAACACGTATACCTACTTCCTGAAAAAACACACGGCACTTTCCTCGGCACTTTCCTTCTTAATTTCACCATTTTTCGTGAATATCGCTCTTTTTTTACCTACTGTATCACTTGTGGCCATTATTGTTCCAGCAAGCTGAATTTTCAGTCAACTTCATTTATTGTAGATTCTGTTAGGATCAATACAACTTGAATTAGGTTGAGAAACAGTCGAGAAACCTATAGGACTAAAACGATGACAGCAGCGGATAGAGAATATGAATTCTATGATATGAATTCACGTATTTCTAAAAAAAAAATTCAAATCGGGTACGAATGAAGCAAGTTAGGTCTGGATAAATGTCACCGGAAACAAAGGGCCGCTATTTTGAAATGACGCCATTTTGAAAGTGGCACCAGAACATTTTGGTATTTCCACATATAGGACTATAAGAAATTAAAGGTCTCTTGCCCCGAGTCTTGCCCCCTTCACGAAGGAGCCCACGCGGAATACCGGATGATCCCTGATTAAATGGGGTCTTACACGAATTTCTTTTTATTCCTTTAAACTAAAGTACAATGTGAGATTACCACAGGCATAGCAACATAGTATCTCAGAAGCAACTACTTTTCTTGAAAAAAAAAAGTTGAAAATCGAGGCGCGAAGCAGAGCGGTTTGATTTCAACGTCTAGTGACGTAACTAGACGTTGCGTGTTGCTATGGCAACGATGCTGTCATTGCTGCTGATACGTTGCTCTCATGTCGACCTTGTCCATGCTTTGTTTTCATTCGCGCTAACGCTGCGCGCGATTTCACTTGATTCAAACCGATAGACTGGAAGAAGCGGAACTTCAATTACTTTTTTCTCGGCCTTTTTTTTTTATTTGTGCTTTAGCTGCACAGTTGCTAATTTTATCTATTCAATGGAAGGTTCATACAAATAAAATCGTATTTTGTAATTCTTGTATACGACCCCATTGCTGGAAGATGATAGAAAGCTCGGGAACGCAAATCGGATGCATATAAAGGCTCCGTCCAACAGTGGACAGTCGGTATCGAATTGGAAGAGACAGCGAGCGAACAAGCGAGCGATAATCACAGCGATATTCCAAGTAGATAATTGTTGGCGTGTATTTATTGTAGTACGTGGAAATAAACAGTGTGTGTTTTAAATCGATCGTCTCAATTATATTCGAACCCGTACGCGAGGTATAATGGATTTATTGAATGAAATCCAATATGGATTTAAAAAGCGAATAGAGAAATTACACGACGTGTTAACTGCCTATTTTTTTGCGACTTTCTTCCCGTTTTTTGTGTTCCGTCCCTTCTTTTTGAACGTACTTCAACTCCTCTTCACGCTTTTGAGCGATACTTTCCATTCGTCTTGTTAACCTTTTTTGCGTTCTTGCGATATTTTTCCCTGCATTTCGTTCTTTCTTGAGACGCATCGACTGCCTTTTTTGCGACTTTCTTCCCGTTTCGTCTTTGAAAAATAAGATTGCGACCTCGATGTTGGATTAAAATAAGAAATTGGTGCAGAAGCTGAATTTTTAAGTCTGTTCGACTTTTGAACTTTTACATACGACAGATTGAACCAAACTCGACAGAAAGCAACGTTACCAAAGAACAGTGGTCGAAATGGCAATTTTTACGAACCGGAAATTCACCACGGAGAGGGGAGAGATGTTGCTGAGGCCCCTCTATTTTTTTTCGCATAAAAAAAATGGAGGTCGTTTTTCTTTAGACAATTCCGAGTAATTTTAATGTGCTCAAGAATAGTACTAATGAGTAGAGACAACTAAACTGCTGGACAACGAAGTTGTCGGTATCGGAAAAATGGTCCGACTTTGGAGGTCAATATCTCTCGATTGCCGACTGCGATTTTCATTTTGTTTGTTGCGTTCACTAGCTCAATCTTTCTGTAACCCATTCTATGATAGTAAATGTTGAGAAACTTTATGTGAATTTTCTACAGGGTGATACGTAAAATGCTGCGAAATTGCAACGACTTCATTGTACCCCCATTTGTCAAAAAAAAAAATTATGTATTCTAATACAAAAATTATGAAGTGTGGTGTCTTATCTCGAAACAGTTTCAAAATTCCCCAGATTGGAAGTCTAACATTAAAGATATAAATTTTTATGTTGAATGTTGCAGATTTACGAAACTCAGGCATAGCACAAGCACAAAAAGTATAACGTCCAGGGGGGCTTTACTTCACTCGGACACTGAAGCTTCAGATCGTTACCATGTTCAGGGGCTTAAATCTGCAAACAGAACATGTTCCATTCCTAAAGTTCTGATGAAATTCTGACGAAATCCAACGAGGGAAACAGGCAGGGACAACCACTTGAAAAAGTGGACCCTGCTTGGCCCCACATCAAATATTCGGGTTGTGCTGAAAGTTGAATTGTTCTGGACTGTTGTACGAACAATCTTGCTCAATGTCAACATCCATTCATCAAAAGTGACTTAATGTCGCGTGCCAACAAGAACAAGGCAAATCTGTAACATACAAAATTAAAATTTATATCTTCGATCCGGACTTCCAATCCGGACAATTCCAAAACCGCTTCGAGGTAAGACACCACACTTCATGATTTTTGTATAAGAATACATGAAAAAAAAATTCGACAAATGGGGGTACGATGAAGTCGGTACAATTTTGCAGCATTGCACGTATCACCCTGTAGAATATTTTCATGAAGTATCTCGACATTCACTTCCATAGGGTAGGTCACGGAAGCATTAGGCTAATCAACACAATAAACAAAACGGAAATCGCATCCGGCAATCGGAAGTTATTGATTGGTCATCAAAGTCGGATCATTTTTCCGATACCGACAACTTCGTTGTCCAGCAGTTTATATCCTATTTGCGATCTACCTTTATTCAGTAATATAACTTTTTTTAATTAATCGGGGAATCTTAAGGATAAGCTATTTGATTGAATCCGGTTTCCTCGAACACATATTTTGCTGGACTTTCAGAAAAATGGGTTACAGTCATCTCATCACTCTACGTTAAAGTGTACGACAACTCAAAGAGTGACATTTTTTATTTGCATCGTGAATGGATAGATAATTACTAGGATAATTACCTAAATTAACTAATTACAATAATAATTAGTATGATTATAATTTCTTTGAATAATAAACAAAATAAAATAACAAGATAAAATTTATTGGAAGACAAGTCTCAACTTCTTATCGGTCATTTTCCACGAAACGGAACGACTTTCGGCAAAAATTTCACGAGACGGAACGGTTTTGGGAAATATTTCACGAACCGGAACGCCGTTCCGGTCTGTTCCCGTACTCTGTTACGAATGCAGACTGGCGGACTGGCGCAGTGGAAGCGTGCTGGGCCTATAACTTGTTACGAATGCAGAGTGCGGGTGGAAAATGAAAAGTAGGTAATTGGCACTTAACAAGAAAAGGTATATTCGAGTTTAGGCAATGGTAACAACGCGTTAACATAAAGCAACCGACATCGACTTGTCTAGTTACCTGTTTGTTAGACAAGCAGTAGCAGTACTATGCAATTTATAGGAAGAGCAGGAATAGGTACTTGGTTGCCTACCCTAAGGCTCTACAATTTCGATCACTGCCAAAGAATCAAACTAATGCTGAAGCTGGAGTTCAGCATACCAAATTTCAAGTTTTATTTTGGTCGAGATTTTGTTGAAAATTTTGTTTGTTTTGGGAAAGATTGAGTTATCATTATGATCAAGAAGTTTGTTGTTCATCTTGAACTGGGAATCAATTTGTTTTCAATGACATGGGGGCAAAAAATGGTATTCTGCATACTTCATTTCGCATACTTCATTAAAATGGATTTCTCGTAATACCGGGACAAAAAGTTTTCCCCCTTCAGCGGGAAAAAAGTAGATTTTTATTCCCTTGGTTTTCTTGCAATCAACAACTTAATTTTCTTCGGAAATTGTGGACGAGGCATCACATTTCTTAACTGTTGAATTATTAGGTCTTTTCTTGGGTAATCAGTTATCACACAAGGTATCACAACTCAGTCACATTGTTATCAATCGGCTGGAAGGAAAAGCTTGAAAATTCTTCAAAATGACTACGAAATCTTTCATTGTTTGGGTTCAATTCACGATAACTTTCGATTTCACGATATCGATTTGAAAAAATCTTACACAGAAATGCTCCTTGATTTCTGGTGAAAATAAAGTCTCGCATAACATGGGGTCGCGTTTCAAAAATTAAGGCGCTATAAGCCATTTAAGCTGGAGTGCACGCTCCCTTCAGACGCCAAATTTTTAGAATGAATGATACCGGTACATGGAAATGGTATTTCGGTATTGCGAAAAGTCTTGTGCACACCACGGGACTGACGTTCATTTTTATTCCCTTGGATGAACTGCTGCCTCCAGGCCCAGAGGATTAAACGATATAACTTCACCTGCGGGAATAAAAACTCACTTCAGTGCCTTGGTGTATAAACTACTATCTCTCGAGAACGGTGCATCTTATCAAAGTTGAATAAGTGTATCTCTTTTCCGTAGCAAGCTTCAATTTTTCACAGTTTCACATCGAAATTGAAAAAAATGAATACAAAAAAGTTGGGGTAATTTTTGAGTAAAGGTGCGTTCGGTCAGCTTATTTAGCCGCAAGTTTTAATTTTAGTCGCAAGCGCAGCGACGCCCATTGACTCTTATAAACCAGCCTCATCAGAACAGCCAATAAGCGATGCAGCGCTCACGACTGAAATTAAAACTTGCGGCGAAATAAGCTGACTGAACGCATCTTAATTGTTTTGTTTCTAAAATGATAGTAGGTTTTGCCCTTGATACTTCGAACAGCCATAGTAAGCGTCAAGTCGATTCCATACGTTAGTTGCTTTGAGCTTTTAATTGCGTCCCCTTGTTTTCAGCTACCTACCTTCAAGACGCCAGAAAATGGTGAAAGCTTCAGTATAACCCTTTGGGAAGTTCTCGTTTCCTGCAGGTTGATTCCTAGGTCAGTTCTGCTGAAAATTCAGCGCTCTCGACATATATTTGAATCAAATCTGGACGACAATCTCTCACGCAAATTTTCCCCCATAGAATGAATGATTCAACCTTTTTTCTTACGACAAGAAGTTTATAAGCATAAGGTTGAGTTTACCAAAGAGAACCTCTTGAGCAATGCAAAAAAAAATTCAGTGTCGTTTCAAAAACACTTCAAGAAAGAAAGGAACATGACATAAATTTTGCAGGCTGATTAATTAGAGGCTCATCGCGGGAAATTATACACCTGACTGCAGAGTTGATTGGAGTTATTTAACCCAGCTTGACATAGAGCTGTTGGAAAAGTCTGTAAGTCCAAACTACAGCACCAGCTGGATATAAAACTTATGGAATGTGAACACTCAATTTTATGTAAATTATTTGATCGAATTTGGCTGTAAATTCGAAGGACCAAGACAAAACTCAGTGAAAAACAATCTCTCTCTAAGTACAATTGAATAATCGAGATTTATATTAGTACAAGGAAAATGGACTAGATATTTAGAAAAAGGTATTAAAATTTAAATGTCGACGAGATCTCAAATTAATTCGGCAGGAAATTAAACTTCAGTGTATTAGGGAACGGGTTCAACAATAGTTCTGAAAATGAGGAAGAATGCGAAACGAAATCAAATTGGAAGGGTTGAGCTAATTTGTCGTAGGGTCTTCGCACGTAATTAGGGTGTACTTGTACTTTCTTTTAGAAACCAAATGTAAACTGATTTAACGAATTCCTAACGCTAGCTGATATCAGCACGTCTGGAAATTATGTAATGGATAATTAAGATGAACTCAATTAAATTGGCGATGATTGATTGATTTGTAATGAAGGTGGGGTGTGGTTAAATGACTTTGTTTATTTTTCAACGTTTGTTCAAATCATCCTCTCTCAAAGAACGTAAGGTTACTATAGTTTGATTGAGGTATTAGTACGACGTTGAGGTAGGTGGAAAATTGATTAAAATGACTCAGGTGAGTGAGATAATAAAAATCTACGGCACAACAAAACATGACGCAGGGTCACTAGACGTATCTCAACTGAATAAAATAATTTAGGGAAAGAGGGTATCTCACAATATCGAGGTTCATATGAACTTTTTTTTTGAATAATCTCAGAAATCACCCTCAGAAATCTTTTGCAGTATTTATGTTACACCCCGTATAGATTTTACCGTTCATGTATCACGCTTGACATTTACCACAAGTGATGTCAAATCTAAGTCTTGATCTAAGTATAAGAAATTCGGCTTTTGGCTTGAAAACGCGCTCTTGTACCGTTAACTACTATAACTACTATTCTCGCTTATTTATTTAAATTCACATAAGTATGTACTTACTTACCGCTTATTTGAACTTGCTTACTCTGGAGTCTGGACTGGCAGTACTGGCACGTGAAATCATCGAGTCGGAACGAAACTAACGCTGTTGAGTTTTAGGTAATCTTGACGTAGCTTAATGTCTCACGTTAAAAATTAGAAATGAAACACAGAATTGGTACTTCATGATGCAATTTATTCAAGCTTTGGTTTTTTCGTAGAAGAATTGCCTTTCAGTTCAGGTAGATTTATACTTATGTCTTTTTGGCTAGTGACAATGGTGAATATTGATTATCTTTGAACAAAGAGCCTTGGGGCTTCAACCCTTCATGTTCAGTTGTGTTTATTTGAATTTAGAGATTGGTTGATCAGCCTTGTAATGAGAACGGATTTGTGACAGGACATGCCAGCTTCCTGTAATAGGTACGTCGACATCGTTTTGGGTCTCGTCGTCAACCTTTGACACCAGTATCAATTGACACCCTTGAATTTAACTCATAGACCAAGAGCAAGAAAGTTTCATTTACCTCATAAGCAAAATGCTATTTGTCTTCTGGGGCGTGTAGAGATTATGATGGGCTTCCATAAAATATTTGTCTTATGAAAAACACCCCTTGCTTTCTCACAAGACAAGCAAAGAAATTTGCCATTTGACAGCAGTATTCAACAGCGGATTTTCTGGAGTTCTCAATCGATATGAATAGAGTAAAGTAGCCGTATGTGGAATACTGTTCCTAATGTGGAATACCCCCCTCGTGAAGAAACTGCTTACGCTATTTTCACTTCAGTAGCGTTATCATATACTATTTAGATTGCCTTCCACTTGTTGGAAACTGTAATACCCACATATGACATTAACCTCAAGAAAATAATTATTTTATAGTGTGCCGGCATCCTGAGTTTTTCGAGGTAAGTGCGTAAAATTTTAGTTATGATCAAAGAATGAAAGCCTCGATGAGAGCTTTAGTCATGAAAATTGCTCAGATGGTAATGTAATGAATGTATGCATCTAGCCCAGGCTAAATTTTTGAGCCAAACTATCTTGTTCAACTGCTGACTTTAATTCAAAGTTGAATGTTGAAAAGTCGGTAATGTGGAATACCAAAAGGTGTCGAATGTGGAATAGCTCTCTATTTTGCGATGAAAAATTCTCCGAAAACATAAGAGAAGTTTGGGTGATGTGTGTCATGTGTGATAGTTGAGCACATGAAGAGTGCAGTGGAGCAGAAAAAAAAAGAAAATGTTTGTGATTTTTGTTGCTAAGTTCCATATTAAGTGACAGAATTGAACTTTTTTTGTTTTTTTTTTAGTTGACCACTTCAAGTTTTTTTCCTGGAAGAATACATTTTAATTTTTGTTGTATAATAATATTTTATTACTCAATAGTTACTTTAATCCTTTACTCCCTATTTCACATTAGGATAATGTGGTATTCCACATTCGGATATAGGGGTATCCCACCCAATTTTTGAGCTCGTGTCGTGTCAAAAGTCACATTTTCAACATTCGATTTTTTTCGACCTATTTGCGTCATTTATTATTCTTCCAGTTTTGTCCACATGTTAACAAGTTCTCAACCTATTCATACTCAAACCTTTGAGAGTTAAAGCTGACATTAACAATATTTTGCCCAATTAAAACAAAAGGGTATTCCACGATCGGCTACTTTACTCTATCAGTTTTATCAAGAATGGATAGGTTGAACTACCTTTCAACTAACTTGAACTAGAAAGAATATAGAAATGTATTAGAAACTACCAAAAACCAGATTTCCAAGCGGTCGGAAGTTGTCACCGGTTTTTCTAGTAGGCGTGATTCGAGAATTGGCCATCAAATGCGATCCAAACAGCTCGGCCTAAACTCACTAGCTTGAACATGCCAGTTGAGAAAGTCTGGTTTTTGGTAGTTTCTAATACATTCCGAGATTCGGTCCCATTCAATATACACTGATCGTTTTTTGAAGTGGTTCGCCTAAAAAATGGTCCTACTTTGATGGGTTGTAACTTTTGAATGGATGGATGTATTTTGTTGAGTTTCTTTTTGTCAGAATGGGCGTTTCTTTGGCATCAAGTGTGCTCCACCGCATTCGTTTGTAATTATTGATAGTGATTTGACAGGGTGATTTGTAAAGATATGATTTTTATACTAAATTAACTGATGTGCATGAGGTGAATGGGTCGTCCTGTATATTTCATTCCAAGATCATCATAGAGACTTATGCCTTAACGCTGCATATTTTTCTGGATTCTGGTCTAACTCACTAGGCTTTGAAGATATCAATTTTTAATTCACTGCATGTTTATTTGCGTGAAAAAATCGAGATATCTTTGGGAGTAACAATGTTCTGACATTTATGTCAATTGAATTATTTGTAAAAATGCCGCCTCTACAAGATGCAATTCTTGAAAGAATAATCGAAATGGTTTCGGCTGGTGTCTCTCGCAGGGAAGTAGCACGACGCTCCAATATTGCATACAGTATAGTCAATCGCGCTTTGAGCCAACGGCAACGTAGTGAATGAATTTTTCCAACGTGAGAATATCACCAGAATGGAATGGCCGGCGCTTTTACCGGACCTCAATCCAATAGAAAACGCGTGGGATGCGCTCCAAAGAAATATATTAGAACGCGAAATTGAACCTCATAGAAATGAAGGGCTGGGAAATGTCCTTCAACAAGCAAGAATGGGAAGCCATACGGGTGATCTTATCAATAATGTTATCAGAAGTATGCCATGAAGATGTCAGGACGTGATAAAGAGTAGAGGTGGCCCTAACCCGTTATTGATTCATTCTTATTTTTTATTCACAATTACATATTAGTTATTCATTGTTATGCGTTGAAAAATCAGAACAAAATATTAGAACAAAACTTGTTGAAGTTTTCGTATTTTTCTGTACTTATTATGGTTAAAAAAATTATATCTTTTGACACAGATGACGTAAGACCAAAATTCAAAAAAGCATGTAGTGAGAAGACATGAGGCTTTATGATGACCTTGAAATGAAATATACAGGATGACCCATTTACCTCATGCACATCAATAAATTTAATATAAAATCATAGCTTTTCAAATCACCCTGTGAAATCACAATCAATAATGACAAATAATTACAATCATGCAGACTTGCTGCCAAAGAAACGCCCTTTCTGACAAAAAAAAATCAACAAGATACATCCATCAATTCAAATGTAACAACCTATCAAAGTGGGACAATTTTTTGGGTGAACCACTTCAAAAAACGATCAGTGTAGTTGAAAGATACTCCAACCTATCCATTCAGCCTGATAAAATTGATATTTATATCGATTAAGAACACTAGAAAAACCGCTTGAATATTGCTGTCGAATGGCCCATTTCTTTGCTTGCCTTGTGAGAAAGCAAGGCGTGTTTTTCACAAGGCAAATATTTTATGGAAGCCAATCATAATCACTACATGCCTCAGAAGTCAACCCGCATTTTGCTCATGAGGTAAATAAAATGTTGCAAGCTCTTGGTCAATCAGGATAATGTCACCTCTACCCGGGCTCTTCTGTAAGCAGGACCAATAATCACGAATGGTCCAAATACGATGACGAGAGACTTAGTTCATCATAACGTAGCAATCAAACCAAACTCTATAATACGGCTATAATAAATACCTAGTTGTGGCTGAACAATTGTGGTTGAAAACGCAATAGGCCAGTCAAATTAGAACAAATTTTTCCGTTTGAGGGAAAAAACTGTTGAAGTTTTGAAAATTTGACAGTAATGTCCGGTAAGGTGTACTGTTAAACATACTAAAAGTCCCCAACTCTACCTATTGAGCTCGAGCCGCCATCTTGGAAAAATGGTCCTTCGATCCAATTTTCTGCTCATATTCCGCTAATCATCAGAGATATTGAATTAAGTTTCATAAAAAATCAAGGCTATAAAATTGCCTACAAAAATTGTTTCATACCAATTTTTTTCTCGTATATGTTGATATTAATAAAATTGACTTAACAAAAAAAAATCATAAAATTAGCGATTTTTTGCCTATGACTGAAGATATTGTCTTCAAAATTTGTAAAGATGTTGGCAGTCCACATCAAAGCTAAACGTGACAGTTGACAGTTGAGATAGAAAAAAAAAATTGCGAAAATATTTTTTGATTTTTTTTTTCAAATCAAGCAAAATATTGATTTTTGAGTTTGATATTTCCAACAGGGCGGAGTGAAGGTTTCAATCGAACATAAATCAGTTTTGATATTTACATATTGTAAGACAAGATTTCATCAATATTGTGCCTTCACGAGCTTCTGGAATGCTCGATATGAATTAAACTAAAAGAATAATAGCTAAGTCCAAAAAGTGTTGTCGATTGGTTATGAATGAAACATTTCGAAACAAAAGACATCAGCAAAGGATATACAGGAGGTCCAAAGGTTATTCAACCGTATATGAGCCCCATATTGATGTGCCTTATCCAAAATAGTACAAAAGAATCAATCAATATGTTAAAATCCACCCTGTATAACAAAAAGTAACGATACAAAATGGAAGTAGTAAAGCATACCTGGTGCCAAAAATACAGCTTTTACATTGCTGAAAAAAAGAACAAAATTGATCGATTTATTTGAAAGTTATTAGTTCTCAAACTTGACTTAACAAATTTCAGCCAGTAAAATACGGAAAAGTAGAGAGAAGTAACTGTCGGAGTTTCAGAAATTTGACAGGGATGTTCGCTAAGGTATACTAATAAACATACTAAAAGTCCCCGCCACTACCTGTTGTGCTCGAGCCGCCATCTTGGAAAAATGGTAATAAATTTGATCGAAGGACTATTTTTTCAAGATGGCGGCTCAAGCGCAACAGGTACTGGCGGGGACTTTTAGTATGTTTATAAGTATACCTTAGCGGACATCCCTGTCAAATTTCTGAAACTCCGACAGTTACTTCTCTCTACTTTTCCATATTTCACTGACTGAAATTTGTAAAGTCAAGTTTGAGGACTAATAACTTTCAAATAAATCGATCAATTTTGTTCTTTTTTTCAGCAATGTAAAAGCTGTACTTTTGGCACCAGGTATGCTTTACTACTTCCATTTTGTATCGTTACTTTTTGTTATACAGGGTGGATTTTAACATTTTGATTGATTCTTTTGTACTATTTTGGATAAGGCACATCAATATGGGGCTCATATACAGTTAAATAACCTTTGGACCTTCTGTATATCCTTTGCTGATGTCTTTTGTTTCGAAATGTTTCCTTCAGAACCAATCGACAACACATTTTGTGGACTTAGCGATTATTCTTTTAGTTTAATTCATATCGAGCATTCCAGAAGCTCGTGAAGGCACAATACTGATGAAATCTTGTCTTACAATATGTAAATATCAAAACTGATTGATGTTCGATTGAAACCTTCACTCCGCCCTGTTGGAAATGTCAAACTCGAAAATCAAATTTTTGCTTAATTTAAAAAAAAAATTGAAAAATATTTTCGCAATTTTTTTTTCTATTTCAACTGTCACATTTAGCTTCGATGTAGACTGCCAACATCTTCACAAATTTTGAAGACAATATCTCTAGCCATAGGCAAAAAATCGTTTTTTTTTTAATTTATTTTTTGTTAATTTAATTTAATTAATATCAACAGATACGAGAGAAAAATCGGTATGAAACAATTTTTGTAGACAATTTTATAGCCTTGATTTTCAATGAAAGCTAATTGAATATCTCTGATGATTAGCGCGCAATATAAGCAGAAAACTGGATCGAAGGACCATTTTTCCAAGATGGCGGCTCGAGCTCGATAAGTAGAGTTGGGGACTTTTAGTATGTTTATCAGTACACCTTACCGGACAATACTGTCAAATTTCCAAAACTCCAACAGTTTTTTCCCTCCAGCTGTCCTTATTTGACTGGCCTACAAGGTGAAATTCAACAAAAGTGTGATTGATTCTAGCTCACTATCTCAGAGCATAAACAGATCAGTTATTTTCTGCACGACAGTTCCAATTCAAGTACATGGTAATCAATGAAAGTATTGCATTGATGAATATTTCATTCGAGTATCTTTTCAAAACACATTCTTATAAACAATACTGACTGTAGCCCAGTCAATAAATAAAAAATAGCGAAAATAAATAGTGTAGTTCTGAAAATTGGTAGAGATGTTCTCGAAGCCTTGCTGATTACTGTGTAAAAAGTCCTCATCGATAGGTGGTGTGGAATCGCCGCCAACTTGGATTATTGGTGCACTTCAACTGTTTTTTGCAATTATCTCGATAAATAGCAATCTCATAAAAAACAGGTCGGATCAAATGAAAGGCAATAAAATTGTGTACAAAAAAGATGCGTATCACTTTTACGCATCTGTCAATAATTCCGGAGAAATTGGCTTGTGAGCGTCAGGTGTGAGTCCTGGAGGAGATATTCCATTTCTCACGGTGTTTTTGGAGAATCACGCAAAACTACAATGTAATACTGTTCAGTTAATCTTCTTTAATGAATAATGAAATTGAAAAAAAAAATTCCTTTCATTTCAAAAAATATGGGGAGATCAAAGGAAAAAAAATTAACCTCTCATATTTCGGTTATTTAAGAGAAAAATTAAAGAAGGTTTGAGGGAAATGATGGGTGATCCTTTGATGCTACAAGGTGCAAAAGACAGATCAATTCTTGTACAGGGTGAGTCTGTACCCCGGATTTTTTCAGACCGCGCGTAAACCTGCAAAGCGCATCTCAACACCTGAAAATGTCCGTAACCAACACTACGAGAATTAGAACAATGGGTAACCTAAACTGGTTTGTCTGCCACTCATTATTCTGATTTTGGTAGTGTTGGTTACGATTATTTTCAGATGTTTAGATGCGGCTTTGCAGATTTACGCGAGGTCTGACAAAATCCGGGAAGACTCACTCTGTACAATGATTGGTCTGTCTTTTGCACCTTGTATCATAAATGGATCACTTATAATTCCCTCAAAAATTGTTTTCAAAATTCACTTAAATAACCGAAATATTAGAAGTTCAATTTTTTCCCCTTGACACCCCCATATTTTTTGAAGTGAAGATAAAACTTTTTTTTTCAATTTCATTATTCAATAACGAAGATTAACTGAACAGCACTGCATTGAAGTTTTCCGTGATTTTTCAAAAACACCGTGAGAAATAAAATATCTCTTCCACGACTCACACCTGACGCTCACAGGCCAATTTCTCCAAAGTAATGACAGATACGTGAAAGTCATACCCAACTTTTTTGCAGGCAATTTGATGGCCTTTCATTTGAACCAAGCGGTTTTTTTATGGGATCGCCTTCAATTGATATAATTGCAAAAAATACTTCAAATGTACCAAACACCTCCTATCGATGGGGACTTTCTACACAGTAATCAGCAAGCTTTTGAGCTCTACCAATTTTTAGAACTACACTATTTATTTTCGCTATTCTCCTAAATTATGCTTCCATTGACTAGGCTACTGTTGAAAGCTCAGTAATAAACAAACAAACAAATTACTGGATCGTCAAAAGAATTACTCGTTAGGTTGATTATGCGCAATCTTTGGCCTACGCCTGGGGCTGGGGGTGCGCTATCGCTGGTCTCTCCGACCGGCCGGCGGGACGTGAGACGCCGGGTTCATCTCGCCGTCCGGACTAGCCATGGAGATGACGTGGATGGCAGGGACAGCTGAAGTTCCAGTTTGCCTTGGGTAGTGCTGGCAGAAGTGTGCATGGTAGCAGGAGCAGGCTCGGGCTCGGGTTGATGGACTCGGACAATCAGGAACCGCTGCGCTGGCGTTCTCGGTGGTGGCGAAGTATAGTTGTCACAGGACTTCGGCTCCGGACTGAAAGCCTAACATAAACGAGTACCTAACACCCTGTATAATATGATCCATACGTTGAGTTAATTATTAAGTTTCACTTCTAGACAGAAAGTGTGATACCAAATGTTGAATTGGCTTTCCAAAAATGTAAAACACACTGAAATCCGCACATTTGCTGTCCACGCTACAGTCCCTGAGCTGACACTATGCAAATTGTTACGTAAAATCCGGAAATAATTTTGACTCATTTTCACTGCGTTCCAGCAGACGCTGTATCTCAAAGACTATTGACCACAAAGTGATGAATTTAATACTGATCTCTTGAGAAATCAACGGGCTACATTTGCTTCGGTGGTATTTTGTGTTCTAAAGGTGATAGTTTACAACGAGGTTTACAAGTTATTCAGAGAAAATCAAAAATTTAGAAGGATGGCGCACTTTTGTTGGTCCCAAAAAATAAGCCAAGCCTTGGAATTCTCGGGAATTTCAGTATGTTATTCCACGTTGAATTCTGCATCGATCCACCCAATTTCGTCAACTTCCGAATTTATTTCCGGTTAAAACCTATTTTGACTGGACTATATCAAGAGCACTGTATTACATACATCAAAATTTTTGTAGCTCCAAAAAATGTGACATAGCCATGAAGGAGCCCTTGCGTAGTACATTCACCGCTTGATTCACCGTGAAGTCAGGAACCAAGCCTTTCATCTATTAGGCCATAACTGCAACGTAGCAAGACCTTGTCGCCTTTTTTTCTAATGATAAAAATTTTGATGTATGCAGTATTTTGCTCCTGACGGTACGTATAGTGCAGTTTCTTATTTTAAAATTACACTTACTCCTTGTTTGATGTTGGTGATCATGGCTCAGGACTGCCAAAAGTTGGATGTGAGACCACCGGTATGTAGTGCCAGTAGAGGCGAGTCGCTGGCGGGTATCATTTGATTCTCGGCCGGTCCTGGGCAAACACCCCGAGTACCACATGCCTGCAACCTGCAGTACAACAATGTATAGAGAAAAAACGGCAGCTTGGTCAAAAGAACTGAGTCAGGAACGTACCGCAGGGCGTGGATGTGTCGGACGTCCGCGTCTATGGATGCCTCTTTTTTTCGAGGCAATCTACCGACGTGTCAATTTTTTTCTTTGTTTTTTTACTCCACAATGTGTGGGGGAGGGGGAATCCGCATGGACACCTGCGGGAAGATACTCTATTCCACAGGTAGTGCCGTTCGCTCCCGGCTAAAACCCCTCCCAGCCAAAATCAATGCTTTTGGCTAGAGCAATGAGCAGCGGAAATCGAAATTCCATCGTTGGAAATCTTTCGTTGAAAATCTCTTGTAGTCCATCGTTGGAAATGCCTCGTTGGCCATCATTGAAATCTCTCGTTGAAAATCATTTGTTGTCCATCATTGGTCAGCCTTCGTTTTGAAAATCTTTTGTTAAAAATCTCTTGTTGTCCATCATGATTCATTGTTGAAAATCTCGTTGTCTTTCGTTGAAAATCCCTCGTTGAAATTCCATCGTTAAAAATCCCTTGTTGAAAGTCTCTCGTTGAGAGTCCCTCGTTGTCTTTCGTTGAAAATCCCTCGTTGTAATTCCATCGTTGAAAATCCCTCGTTGTAATTCCATCGTTGAAAATTTCTTGTTCATCGTTGAAAATCTTCTGTTAAAATCTCTTGTTGTCCATCGAGATTAATCGTTAAAAATTTTTCGTTGAAAATCCCTCGTTAAAAATCTCTCGTTGAAAGTCCCTCGTTGAGAGTCCCTCGTTGTCTATTGTTGAAAATCCCTCGTTGAAATTCCATCGTTGAAAATCCTTCGTTGTCCTTTGTTGCCATACAGGCAAAACTGAAAAGGCGCAAAAAACTGAAAAGCAAAATTAGTGATTAACACTGAAAGAAAACACGAATTATAAAATATAACTTCATGAAAGGCAGGATAAGAAGCGGAGACACCAACAATCCACAGTTCATCGTTGAACATTCCTTGTAGTCCATCGTTAAGAATTCCTTGTTGAAAATCTCTTGTTGTCCAATGTCAAAAATCTCTCATTGGAAATCCCTCTTAGAAATTATATCTTTCGGAATACCTCGTTATCTTTTGTTGAAAATCCCTTGTCAAGAATTCCGCGTTTTTATTTGTTGGTCGTTAAAAATCTTTTGTTGTTCATCGTTGAAAATCTTTTGGTAAAAATCTCTTGTTGTCCATCGAAATTCATCGTTAAAAATCCCTCGTTGAGAATCCTGCGTTGAAAATCCCTCGTTGAAGGTCCCTCGTTGAGAGTCCCTCGTTGATCCCTTGTTGTGTTTCGTTGGAAATACCTCGTTGAAAATCCATCGTTGAGATTCAATCGTTGAAAATTTCCGTTGTTCATCGTTGAAAATCTCTTGTTGGAAATCTCTTGTTGTTCATCGAAATCCATCGTTCAAAATCCCTCGTTGAAAATCCCCTGTTGAGAGTCCCTCGTTGAGAGTACCTCGTTGAGAGTCCCTCGTTGTCTTTCGTTGAAAATTCTTCGTTGAATATCCATCGTTGAAAATTTCTCGTTGTTGATCGGCGAGAATCTTTTGTTGAAAATCTCTCATTGAGAGTCCCTCGTTGTCTTTCGTTGAAAATCCTTCGTTGAAATTCCATCGTTGAAAATTTTTCGTTGTTCATCGTTGAAAATCTTTTGTTAAGAATCTCTTGTAGTCCATCCAAATTCATCGTTAAAGATCTCTCGTTGAAAATCCTTTGTTGAGAGTCTCTCGTTGAGAATCCCTCGTTGTCTTTCGTTGAAAATCACTCGTTGAAATTCCATCGTTGAAAATTTCTCGTTGTTCATCGTTGAAAATCCCTTGTTGAAATTCCATCGTTGAAAATCCCTTGTTGAAATTCCATCGTTGAAAATCCCTCGTTGAAATTCCATCGTTGAAAATTCTTCGTTGTCCTTTGTTGCCATACAGACAAAGCTGAAAAGGCGCAAAAAACTGAAAATAAAATTAGTGATTAACACTGGAAGAAAACACGAACTAGCAGTAAATATAACTTTTCATGAAAGACGAGATAAAAACGGAAACACCAACAAACCACAGTCCATCGTTGAAACTCCATCGTTGGAATTCCATCGTTGAAAATTTCTTGTTGAAAATCCCTCGTTGTTCTTTTTTGATAACAGGCAGAGCAGAAATGGTGCAAAAAACTGAAAAGCTAAATTGGTGATTATCACTGAAAGAAAACACGAATTAGTACATACAGGGTGATTCACCACCAAATAAACATAGTTTAAGGGTAGGTCCAGTTTTTCCAGGCGAAGCTGGATCTGGTTTTGAATTTTTTCTAACGCTGTTCGTTTCGAAGCTACAGGTGATTCATGTATTTCGTAGATTTTTTTGACAAACCATAACTTTAGAACAACCCAACAGATTGGTTTGAAACTTTGTATGTCGATTCCTCTATTGATATCTGACACATATCGCTCTATCAAATAGTTCAAAATTTCCAGGGCCGGCTTTGAAAAAAAAAATTTCAAAGTTTTTTTTAAAGAGACACTCTGTATGCATATTATCCAAAATTCATCTTCCTATCCAGAAACTACACGAAACGTGCTATTAATATCGCAAAAAAATTGCTGGGCACCATTAAGCCTTGTCTACAATATGGTTTTTAGTTGCAAGTTGCAAGTCGCAACGTGGAAGTGAGGTTGGAATTGCAGTCGCTAGTCGCAGTGAAAGTTGGTTCTAGACCAACTCTTGCGACTAGGGACTTGCAACTTGCAACTAGAGACCATATTGTAGACTAGGCTTTAAGCTGTCAAAAGGAAATTGATAACTCTGATGATTTTTGAGGTTAGGATTTTTTGTAAATAATATTTTTTAATATTCACAAATGATTTATTATGGCCTCAAATTTCAGCCGTTTCGTCATAAAAATAAAACTGACATTTTTCTCGTTTTGTCAGTAGTAACAAAAAGTTTCAGCCGAATTTTCAAAAAATTATTGTAACGTCCCTCAGCTTCACTTCTACCCCAAATTTAGCTGAAATTGAGGAACGTATCAAAAAAAATTTGAAAATTCTGATGAAATTTTTTGTTTTTTCTGAGAAAACGAGAAAAATGTCATTTTTATTTTTCTGACGAGACAGCTGAAATTTAGAGCTATGATAGATCATTTGCAAATATTTGAGAATATTAATTTACAAAAAATCCTAACCTCAAAAATCATTATAATTGTCTAAATTTTCTTGACAGCTCAATGGTGCCAAGCAATTTTTTTTGCGATATTAATAGCATGTTCTATGTAGTTTTCTAGTTTGAGAATGAAATTTGGAAAATATGCATACAGAATGTCTTTTTTGAACAAAGCTTTGAAGTTTTTTTTTACAAGGCCGGCCCTGGAAAATTTAAATTGTTTGATAAGGTGATGTGTCAGATATCAATAGAAGAATCAACCCACAAAATTTCAACCCAATCCATCAAGTCGTTCTGAAGATACGGCTTGTCAAAAAATTCGACAAAATACATGAATCACCCTGTAACTTCGAAACAAACAGTGTTAGAAAAATTTCAAAGCCAGATCCTGGTTCGCCTGGCAAAACTGGACTTACCCTCAGGCTATGTCCATTTGGTGGTGAATCACCCTGTATAAGTTGATGAGAATTTGATAAAAAACGTGAACACTGAAAAAACAATTCCTTTGTGAAGATCCCTCGTTGAATATTCTTCGTTGTTCTTTGTAAAACATCATCATCAAAATCAGTTTTACATCAGGTCTGAGAATCACTTCTGTATTGAGCTCCCCTCTCAGTCTTTTTTCTTTCTATGTGTACTCAAAGAGCAGCTATTCTTTTGTCTTCTTCGACTTAAACGTTCTTTTTTCTGCCAAACGAGTTCTTAGATACTTAACTTCTCGAAAAATTTGTCGAAATGCTTGTTTTTGGCCAAGGTGTATAGGCCCATTGTAGAATCCGTAACGTTTCTTGTCGTAGTTGTCCAGTGAATCCCTTGTCGAACTTTTCTTCTCTTGCACTCGGACCTCTTATCAGTGCTTAACTGTTCCGTCAACTTTTGAATCTTTGAGAATCACTTCTGTATTAAACTTCCCTGGAGATTTGCTGTGCCGCATGCTATTATCACGATGTGGTCCATCAAGTACCACAAGCTGTGGTGAACACAGGAGTGAGAATTCAGCATGATGAATCCTCTCAGTCTTCTTATTACTTTTTTATGTGTACTCGAAGGCAGCTATTCTTTTGTTATCTTCAACTTGAACGTTCTTTTTTTCCACCAACGAGTTTTCAGGCAGAAGTTTCAGACACTCAACTTCAAGTAAGATCAGTACAGATGAAATGTTTGTTTTTGATAAATATGTATGGGCCCATTGTAGAATCCGTAACGTTTTCTGTCATAGTTGTCCAGTGAATCTTTTGTCAAACTTTTCTTCCCTTGCACTCGGACCTCTTGTCAATGCTTAACTGTTCCATCCTCTGAATCTTTAAGAATCACTTCTGTATTAGGTAATGTGGTGAACACAGGAGTGAGAATTCAGCATTGTAAATTCCCGCAGTCTTCTCATCACTCGATGAGTACTCTTTTGTGAAGCTTTTGTTTTCTTCAATTTGTTCCTTGGTCAACTTCCCTCCTTCATGTACGCTTCATGATCGAATCAGCTCGCCTCCCCTGTTTATTAACAATGCCGCCACATGTCTGAAACCTCTTACTTTCTTTCTTTTTCTTGATGAAAAAGATTTTATTTCTCTTTCTCTTCATTTCTCTTTCTTTCTCGTTCTTTCTCTTTCTTCTCTTGTACTCGGACATTCTGTCAATGCTTTGCTGTTCTATCATCTTCTGCTCTAGGCATCATGACCATCTGGCAGCGGAGCATTTTCCAGCATGACAATTTGCCGCCAAATGTTTAAAACCTCTTCTTCCTCTCTCACCCTCTCTCTCCCTCTCTCTTCCCCTCTCTTCCTCTCTCTTCCTCTCTCTTCCTCTCTCTTCCTCTCTCTTCCTCTCTCTTCCTCTATCTTCCTCTCTCTTCCTCTCTCTTCCTCTCTCTTCCTCTCTCTTCCTTTCTCTTCCTCTCTCTTCCTCTCTCTTCCTCTCTCTTCGTTTTTCTTCCTCTTTCTTCTCGGACATTTTGTCAACGGTTTACTGTTCTGTCATCTTCTGCTCTAGGCATCATCACCATCTGGCAGCGGAGCATCTTCCAGCATGACAATTATGTCCTGGAGACTTTTCCCCCTGTACTTGAGGAAGTCTCTCTCGTCCACCATCATGAGGAGTCTCGAAAACTGCGTTAGGTGGAACAACGATTCGTCTTCTCTGTAGACTCTCCTGTGCATCTTTTTGCTTTGTCCCATGTACGAGGCAACTTGGTCGATCTGGTTGTCATCCATGACCAAGACCTGTGACATGGTGGTGAACCTCTTCCTCAAGTACGTGCTTCTCAACGTGGATGGACTTTCTGCGCCGCATTCTTCCGAGTATTTCCTCATCACTGCAGACCCACTTATGTAACCGACTTTCGTCGGCACTCCAAACAAATGATCGTTTGAATCACTGACGCCAGCTTCTTGTCGGTAGCGAAGGAACGTTTCCAATTGCCTGAGAAGGAAACATGAATTCATTATTTAGACTCTGAATTTCAGATACGGCAATTCATTGGGTAGGTACTTACTGGCATATGTTCTTGCTCAGCAACACATGAAAAACGCGGTCTCGCTTGCCCAGTACCCTCATTCTTGAATAGCTGTCAGCAAGAGCTCTTTCTGGAACAGTCAGTGACTGTCTTTGTTCATCCGTGACGGACGTTCTCTTCTTGAAGAACTCGACCTTCATGTGCTGCACCTCACACACCCTCAGCCGATTGAAAACAATGACTTGCGTTAGTAATGTTTTGCCCAACGTTACCCAAGTTTTGTATTGGAATCCCTCTTTCTCTAGCAGGTCGAAGGACTTTCTTGATTCTTTATCGATGTATGTTGAAAAACGCTTGATGTCTCTTGGATCTAGGTCAGGCTGGCTCTTACGCATCTTTCTTTCTAGATTGGTCCGTTTTGCTGAGCGTTCTGAAAACAAATTCATGTAATGTAGATATGTAAGTATTTGTAGGTGCTTATTCACTCGACAGTTGGTAGGTAGGTACTTACCGATGTAGATTGGGTAGTTCCTATCATGCAAAGTCTGGAACTCTTGAGCTTTCTTACAAAGCTCTGAATCAATTCCAAGTCCTCGTTCGAAATAGGAGATCATCAGGGCATCTAGCAAAGCCGATACTGCCGACCGCAATGACCGTGCCAACGAAGGTTTGGCGAATTGTGCAGTGTTTGGACCAATTTTACAAACTCTATTAACGCCTCGTATCAGGATGTCATAGGGTTTGTTTTGGATTATGTCTTCGAAATCCACCACGGTCGGGTCGACAAAATCTCTCACCTCTTTAAGAAGGCGGGCCAATCTTCGCAAGTTCTGTCGCGCGTTGGTCAAACAAGAATTGTGATCTCTGGATGAGTAAGCGTACGCCACGCTCAACTCTTTCAGACAATAGTCCTCTCGTATCACTTGGCCAATCGCATCGGCTTTCACTGGTCCCAGGAGACGATCCAGCAACATCTTGGTCATGTCTTGTTCATTTTGTGATTGCGCGATCGTTCGCCTGTCACTGTCACCGCACCGCCTTTTTTCGTCATCGGTTTCGGTCGATTTCTTCAGCGGAATGCGGTCGCCTAAAGCGAGCTGCTCGTTGTGACGTGCATCTCCCTTCAAGCGCAGATCCCTTAGGGCCACGTTCCTCTGCTTCGAATTGACTTCCATTGCCAAAATTGGTTCGACTTCGGCTTCTTTGCCGTGCTTCGTGAGAAGGTGGCTGTAAATCTCCACTGGCCTTTCAGAGCAGAACAGGCAAGAGTGTTCTTTGCCACGGACGGCTCTGGAGTGACGCGTCGAGGTTGTCAGTTTCAAAGCAGTCACGAAGACGCTGGAAGTCTCCACGAACACTTCGTCTCCCTCTTGTATACCTGTCGGCATACAATAGCAGACTTTCAAATTGCCGGTTTTTCTGTGCCGATTTCTCGACAGATTGCCGTACACCGAACCCTTCATCGTGGGATAGCCTAAAAAAAATTGTTCAATTGTGTATGATATGTGATGGTTGAAGTAAAAGAAGTAGATATGAAAGTTGGAGTGGTATAGGTATATTCAGAATAGATACTTACGGCATGAATGAGAGCTGTCAGGAAATGTTGCGTATATGAAGCCCAAGTAATTACTATCTCCGTGTTCAGTCATCTCGCACGAGTAGTTACCAACGTGGAGAACTTGCGAAATGTTGATGAGAGCTTTGGATCCTCCTTTAACTTGAACTGTTGCCGACAGAGCAACTTCACTCGTGATTTTGCTACGCCTAGTTGATCTAGTCATAACGGGACCTTCATTTTGTTGTCTGGTCACCATCGGCAAAAAGACCAGAGACTTTACTTCTAGCTGCTTCTTCATTTTGATCAGAAGTGCTTTATCTGAAATTAAAAATAGTTGAGTAAAATACCTGGATGTAAGGTCGGTAGCCAATTAGATGGCGTACAAAGAGACAAATATTTAAAGTCATCAGAGCTGGGCATGGGCATAGTACTTTTGGGAAGTATTAAATAACAAATACTTCTTATTTCTTGGTCAAAATAATATTTGAATAATAAAACAATATTTTCAAAAATGCAGTTGTAAATATTTAAATATTCTTGTTGTTCAAAATACTTTTTCATTTGAATAATTGGAAAGTAGGTATTTATCTCTGAAGTATTAGCATACTGTCAGAGTAGTTGATTACTTCAAATATATTTCAATACTTTGAAAGTATTTCAATACTCCAAGCTAAACACTCTGGGTTATTTAAATACATTCAAAATAATTATTCAAATGATTATTCAAGGACTCCCCTTTTTTTTTTCTTCCAACATTCGAGTATATTATTCAATATTCAAAACCTTTGTAAAAATCAAGAATAGATGAATTATCAAGTCTCAAAATGTGACAGAAGGACTCCCTTGCTCAAGGTGGCCGGAGTATTGGTCAAATAACAAGGTTTTTTTTATCAGTTCCAGTAACCTTATCCTTTGGAAAAAAATTACCATTCAGGTCTCTTTTGAAAGCTATAAGAATGGTGCTCCGTTTAACGAGCTCAAATTTTGAATTTTCGGAAAATAATTTGCAAAAATTCATTTGTGAGTGACTACACTGACCGATTGAATACAGACCGGTCAGGAAAATGTGGCTATTGTGGCGATTGTGGCTATATTGGCTAAAATAGTCACATTTTACTGAGCATCGATTTATTTTTGATCTATGGAATCATAAGAGGCACCTCAAAATCAGTCTGAAAGGGAGCGCATGGGATTCTTGACCTTGATACTTTCCAAGAAACACTCCCCTTACCCCCCTCCCCCCCCCATTCTTGGTTTTGGTTTCAAATAATCACTTCGATAATCACTTCATCAACTTCAGAGGACTTGGCGCGGTCAAATTTGACGCTCAAAAAATCAATCACTGTTGAATCAAACTATTCATTTATTGAATATTTTGAGACAAACTTTGACCCCCCCTTGCCTTGAAATAACCCCAAATAAAAATTTTTCGTGGTCCGCCTATCAAACAGCTTAGACAATGGTGTAAAGAATGTGTGAGGTGAGCTAAATGAGATCGCGTCACTCCTAATTCCACGCAATTTTTATGTAAATATAGGGTGCTTCAGGCTCCAGTGAAAAAGATTACAGGGTCGATGGAATATCAAAAAAAGAAGAAGACCGGTCCTGAAGGATATATTTCTGAAGCGCATAATAACGGAGCTATAAGCTCTCAAAGTTGAGCAAAAAATTCCGTTTTCTCGGAATAGCATTTGAACAATTATTGCATTTAATTGGACCGACTGAGCCCAAATTTTGCACAGATATTTGTCAAATACATACTGAGCTAGTAATCAAAATGATTTTTTTGAAAATTGTTCAGTGGAGTAGGTGGAAGAGGGTGAGCTCCTTTTCACCCAGATATTTTCGACACCAAAGAATATTTTTGAAAATGATCAATTTTTTTAATTTTTTGGTCGATTTTGGAGGGAGAACTTCTGAAGTTTTCCTGTGATTGGAGCAACCGTTTTCGAGATAATGAACAAAAACATTCAATTAAAATCGCCACCTTTCCCATCGAGATCTTTCAATCCGGAACGCTTTTTAATAGCAATTTAAAAATGATAATAATGTGAATCACAATGTTTTTTTGTGTTAAGCGATCTTTAGAGCCCCATACCATGAGTGTTTTGGTTTCAAAAAGTGGTAGGGTAGAGATACCATTTGTGGCCACTTCAGGCAGTGTCTTTTTCCATTTGTGGCCACTCTCAGTTTGCAACACAGAGCGGTATGTGATTGTTGGCTTTGAAAGGGGATACTCAAAAATTGAAATAATGCAATAAGTTGTTGATGCAATCGAAATGTTGGAAACCGATTTTATAAGTTGAAATGGCCACAAATGGTACAGTTTTCATGAATAGTGTGTCTACCCTACAAAAGTGCCGATTTAATACAGTGTTTTTGTTAATTCAAACTGAAATATCTCGAACACGGTTGCTCCAATCATGGGAAAATTATGAGGCTTTTCCCCTCAAAGATTGATCCGATAATCCAAAAATATGATCATTTTCCAACAATATTCAGTGGCGTCGAAGAATCTGGGTAAAAAGGGGCTCACCCTCTTTCACCTACGCCACTGACAGTTTTCAAAAAATTCATTTTGAATACTAGCTTAGTATGTATTTGACGAATATCTGTGCAAAATTTGAGCTCAATCGGTTTGATGGTTCAAAAGTTATTTGGAAAAAACGAAACTTTCTGCTCAACTTTGAAGGCTTATGCTCCGTTATTATGCGTTTTTAGGACAGGTCACCTTCTTTTGTGATTCTCCATCGACCCTAAATTTTTTTTTACCAAAACCTGGACCACCCTGTTTATTGTTAAAAGCGGCGATTCTGGAGAACACACGATCTTTCTAGACTCTTCCCATCAGGTCGCAGTGTACAAGTGCGGAGCATTGGACATTTCCAGAATATACGCGATGTCTTGACGATTGGAAGACGTGGAGACTTGAACATGCGAGTAAGACACATCTGTCCATTTTGGCGCAGGTGCTGACATTCCAGAACACACGGGAAGCACGCGAAAGGTGTGTGATTTTTTGGGAGTCGCCTAGAAATCGTATGCCGGGTCAATGTGGAATTTTCTGGAGAACTCATCGAACATTCGGGATAATTGGTCGAGGCTATATAAAGCACCGTCCTCGGCCTAGACAACGGTATTGAATTGGAAGTGATCGAGAGCGATAGAGAGCGAATAGTCTGCGATATTCCCAAGCGTAAATAGTTGTTGGCGTGTATTTATTGCTGTACGATAAATACGATAATCAAGTGTGTTTTGAAACAATCGTCTCAATGATAATCGAACCGGTACGCGCAATACGTAACAATATTGTCAAAAATACCGCTCAAGAAGTGGACTTCTACACCTGCACCTGATGAAAATTTTGACTGGCCCGACGAGCCAGTTTTACCAATTATATTTTATTCAACAATTCAAAACGTTGTTTTATCGATGAAATTTCAATCGACTCCTCAAAGTGATAAAAGTGCATGGTATTTTCCAAAAATCCTCCCCCATTCACCCCCAATTCGGTTTTTTCTTTCAAGCAACCATTGCCAACTTCAGAATGCTCGACATGTATCACATGTGACGATGAAAAATTGGATCGACACGATACTATTTTCGTATTATTTTCATGCTGGAAATATACGACTCGAAAAAAAAGTTCAGAAACTCCCTAGTAACCTAGTCTTTCGAGTTATATCTCTAGCGTAGTACGCACGTTAAGGGAACCAACTTTGCATTTCATTCCGACCAAACGCTTTTGCACGTGAGTAGTAGGTAATTATAAGTAACTTTTAAGAAGTGGTGCCCCGATGGGACACGCGATTAGCGTGCTTCGTAGGAGGTCGAAGGACCAAGAAATCACCCCTTTTGAAATCGTTGCTTTCTTGTACTTTTTTCATTCGACTGTACGTTCAAGTTCAAGGAGCACAATACAGTAAGTTTTTAGAAAAATGGCGTACCAGACAAGTATCATTTGCTGGAATTTTTCACCGTTTTCATGGAGTGATTTTGTTTTTTGAGATGTTGACGAAACGTACTATTTCACAGGAAAAAAATAGGCTAGGATCCAATGTAGCTTTGATCTGTTACCTACTTCATTCATTTCATGGCATGAAAATAGTTTTCTCTATCGAACAAAAACGAAAAACTAAAATCGGAGCAGTATTCTAGTCACGAGTCACGACTTCATTTTTTCATTTTTCTTCCGACCATTTTGAGACATGAACTCTAGCTACATGCCTTTGATGTTGAAATCAAAAAAAAGTTTCACTTCAAATGGGAGTATGTCAAACTCTAATAAATGTTGCACTACTTTCTTTAACACCCTGTAGAAACTCAAATTGACATCTATCGACTTTCGAACTGAGACGACTCTATACCTAGAGGATCAAGCTCTTAAATACTTTAAACAGAATTCAAATTGTTTGTACCATTCGGGAGTTCAAGGAGTTTCTCGACATGCTATAAAAAAAAACATCTCCGTCTATGACAGGAAGGAATACAGATTCTACTCTGGCAACTCTGGGTAAAGGAGAAAGCTATACTTTTGAAACCATAACGTGCGTGTCCAGAACAAGTGGAATTTTAGATGTGTATTTTCGCCACTTTCAGAGGCCTGGAAAAATCGGTTGTGTCACCCCAAAACTTTCCCGACGAGTAGCAAAGAACGGATGGAAATTTTATTATGAGACGTCCCTTCGGATGGGAAGTGAGAATTTGGGAGAAAGATTGAAGAATTGAGATATTTTCTATAAGGGCTCCATTAGTGGGGTCGGTACAGTATTATACGCCGCATTTTTTTCGAGTAATGCAATGTCTTTTGGCACACATGCTCTTAGCACCTGTCTGAACAATTTTGTCCATCGCCGCAAGCGATATTTTAGTTCAGATCCTGTATACAGGGTGAACAAGAAAAACAATTTGAAAAAATTGCATCTTTTGAACGGACAAAGGTAGAGTATTGCAGGGCATGTGATATGATGCGCAATTTGATGGTTGTTGAGGTACACCAAACCATTTTGATACATTATTAACCGTTTTCAAGATATTTCAAAACAAGCGAATATGCCTCATGGGCATGAGGCTCAGTAGCGCACTTCCTTTTAGAAGGATTAGTGAACGCAAGATGTTAATTAGGGTTCTACCATTATTTGGGCAGAAATTTGAATCTGGCGGCCAAAATAGCGTCAGAATCATGAAATTTGGCTTAAAAATGGCTTAAAGATGATCATACTAATGATGGATAATAAGAGATTCCAATATGGCGGCCAAGATGGCGGCAGAATGTTGGAATTCGGCTGGAGAGTAAGAATGATCATACGAAACAAAGGTAAGTCCCAAGCTCCATGAAAATCGTTAAGTGATAAGAAATTTCAATATGGCGGCCAAGATGGCGGCAGAGCATCATTTGTCCAAAATCGGATGTATTTTGATGAAGTTCACATCGCCTGTGAATTTCACTTAAATCGGAACACTTTCAGAGAAATTCAAAATGGCGGACCAAAGGCCAAGTGACCAGAATCATTAGTCAAATTGATATAGTGGACACGTACGCATTCGATTGACATTGGCACCACATCGATATCTCTTTTCGTTGAGGCATAATTCTCCTAATTCTAACACTTTGAAATATGTTCAATATGGAGAAAACAAGATGGCGGCGGGGCATCAATTGTCAAAAATTGGATGTATCCTGATGAAGTTCACATAGCCTGCAAATTTCACTCAAATCGGACCACTTTCAGAGAAATTCAAAATGGTCGATCAAAGATGGCGGCCAAGTGAGGAAAATTATTGGTCAACTTTATACTCTGCCACTACGTCTGGCGAGGCTTAAAAAATAGGTATCTACTGGGAGTTACAAGCGCGATGATGACGCCATGGGACGTGCCGCGAAGAACGCATTCGGGAGCCGTAAAATATGTGCGTATGAGAGTTTCGGTTGCAGGACTGATTGCTTTGATTCATTCTCTATTTTCACCAACTTCATATCGGCAGCACCGTAAATCTAGTGCGTATGGGTATACGGGAATTGTTTAATGCTACAGGTCCGGGCTTAACTTATTATCCGCTTAATCATTTGAATATTTTTTATTCACCATTGAACTTTTCTTTGAACATGAACAAGTCACTTTTCTTGTATGAGTCTGTTTTACGTTCCAATTTTTGGTGTTCACTTTTATTGTCTCACGAATTTTGTAAACTTACTGAATTTTATGCTTGTATTTTGTTGACCAATTAGGTTTGTTATTATGTTACAAAAATGTTCCATGCACCCTTTATTTTAATTTTACGCATACGTTGTCTTGACAGTGTTATTGGTACTCAAAATCATGCAAGCCGCAAGCGAAGTCTGTTCAAGCCTTGTTGAGTCTTGAGGTGAACCGGCCCTTCAACATTCCATGATTTTCTACGTCCCTGCAAGTCCCGCTCGAGGGGACGTCTCATAATAAAACTTCCATCCATTCCTTGCTATTCGTCGGGAAAGTTTTGGGATGACACAACCGATTTTTTCAATGGGAATCACTCTTGAAGTTAGTAATAATCAGAACGTAAGAGCGCGTGTATGATTATTACAAAAGTTTCAACATTTTTACAAAAGTTTTAACATTTCTTCAAAGGTAGGTACGTATAGTGCAGTTTCCCATTTTTCGAAATTACACATACTCCTTGTTTGATGTTGGTGATCATGGCTCAGCGCTGCCAAAAGTTGGAAGTGAGACCACCAGTGGGTAGTACCAGTAGGCAAGCCGCTGGCGGGTATCATCTCATTTTAAACCGGCTGAAACTCCTGGGTGATCCTGAGGATTCCTGGGCACTTCCCCCAAATACAACATGCCTGCAACAGGCGTTACGGTAACGTATAGGGCATAACCGGCAGCTTGGTCAGGCCGAGTCGTCGAGGAACGTACCGCAGGGCGTGGACGACCTATAGAAGTCTTTTTCTTTCGAGGCGAAGTGCCGACTAGTCTTCTTTTTTTTTTTTTTTTTTTTCACTCCACAAGGTGTGGGGGAGGGGAAATCCGCATGGACACCTGCGGGAAGATACTCTATTCCGCAGGTAGTGCCGTTCGCTCCCGGCTAAAACCCCTCTCTACCAAAATCAATTCTCTTGGCAACAGCAAACAGCAGCGGAAGTTGAATTTCCATCGTTCAGAATCTCGTCAGGGGACCGGCATCATCACCATCGGGTAGTGAAGCATTTTCCAGCATGACAGTGATGTCCTGGAGACTTTTCCCTCTGTACTTGGAGAACAGGGTCGCAGTTTCGAAAACTACGTTAAGTGGAACAGCGATTCGTCTTCTCTGTAGATTCTCCTGTGCGTGCATCTCCTCACTGAGCCCCAAGTACGAGGCAATTCGCTTGATCTCTTCGTCATCCAAGGCCATGACCAATACTTGTGGCATGGTGGCAAACTGCTTTCTCATGTAGGTCGATTTCAACGTGGATGGTTGTTCTGCGGCGCATTCTGTCGAATATTTGCCCATCACTGAAGACCCATCCAAATGACCAACCTTCGTTGGCACTTCAAACAAATACTTGTTGGAGTAACTGTTGAATAAACAAATAAAAATAAATGAAAAATCTCGTTGAGGATTCCTCGTTGTCCATCGTTTGAAATCCCTTGTTGTCGTACTGCAAAGCTGAGAAGGCGCTAAAAACTAAAAGCAAAATTAGTGTTCAACGCTGAAAGAGAACACAAATTAGTAAATATAACTTCATGAAAGACGAGATGAAAAACGGAGACACCAACGAACCACAGTCCATCGCACTCGGACCTCTTGTCAATGCCTCGCTGTTCCGTCATCTTCTGCTCTAGGCATCACCATCATCGGGCAGCGGAGCATTCTCCAGCATGACAGTGATATCTTGAAGACTTCTCCCTCTGTACTTGGAGAAGTCGCTCTCGTCCACCATCATGAGCAGTTTTGAAAATTGCGTTAGGTGGAACAGCGACTCGTCTTCCCTGTAAATCCTCCTGTGCATCTCCTCGCTGTGTCCCAAGTAGGTGGCTATTTGTTTGATCTCTTCGTCATCCATGGCCAAAACCTGCGACATGGTGGCAAACTGCTTTCGCATGTAGGTCGATCTTAACGTGGATGGTTGCTCCGCGCCGCATTCTGTCGAATATTTCTTCATCACTGAAGACCCATTCAAATAACCAGCCTTCGTTGGCACTCCAAACAAATACTTGTTGGAGTCACTGACGCCGGCCTCGCGTCGGAACGAAAGAAAAGTATCCAATTTCCTGGAACAAAAGAAATGCATTGCTTAGACTTTGTAGGTACTCAGTTTACGTTATTCTGTTACTTACTCGCATATCCCAGTGCTCAGTAACACGTGGAGAATATGGTCCCGCTTGCCCAGAAGCTTCATTCTAGAGTGACTGTCGGCAAGAGCTTTCACCACCACGCTCAACGACTGCTTCTGTTCCCTGGTGACAGACGTCCTCTTCTTAAACAGGTCGATTTTCATGTGGGATACTTCTCCCACCCTCCGCCGATTGAAAACGATTATTTGTATGAGCAGCGTCTTTCCCAGTGTCACCCATGTTTGGTAATCAAAGCCCTTTGTTTTCAGTGAATGGAAGGACTTTTCTGATTCTTCAGCAACGGTTGTCGTGAAACGCTTTATGTCTTTCGGATCGGGAAGCGGTTGGTTGTTTCGCATCCTTCTCTCAAGACTTGTTCGTTTTGCTGAACGCCCTAAAATGAAATATTTAATCACACGCCAAATACTACTACTACTACTACTCATCATATTTATTAGGTATGTGAAAGAAATCAAAGCAGAAGTAGACCAAGTCCATCTTTACTATTTTCAACTGTACCTCTATTCCTACTACAGGACTGCTTAATACTATTCTCCATTTTTGGAACGAGCAAAATTCATCTTTCATGTATGTATAACCGAAGGCATATAGTCGGGAACTGTTCATTATTATGTATAGTATAAGATGATTACTTGTATACGAGTATTTTTTAGTGCAAAGTGCGTCAAATAAATGATCTATGATTTCTCGATTTTTTCCGGAACTCATGCACAGCTCCTCCGCCAACTGTGCAGTTATGTGTCCTATCCGCGCGTTGTGGTCTCCAGCGAGCTTCGAAAATCAATATGTACTCACATACTTATAATATACAGGGTGATGAGTGAACTTGCATAGGCTAATGGGAGATAGGACTTCGGGTGAGTCAGGATCCACGAAAGAAACTTTGTTTTCTCCATTAGTTACGAAGATACAGAGTGTTTAGTGTGTTTCGTATGAAATTTTGATAAGCGATGTTCCTGAAACGGCCAATAGTTTGTTGAAATTTACCTGTAATATTTCTCTGTTGAAACTTATCTAGAAGCCACACCGGGTGAGTCAAAATCCAGGGCCGGGCTAGAAAAAATGTGCCCTTTTGCTATTTGAGCAAAATGTACATTTTCTGACCGCCTTTCTGGAAAACTGTCACTGGTTTGACTGTTTAAAAATTATATCCTGACGTGAATAAAAGCTTTCTATTTGGTTTCTCTTCAAGTTGTGTTTCATGCTAAATGTATCTATTTGACAGAAAAATATCAACCCCCTCCTCCACCTCCAACCCCTATCTACCATCACAAAATTCGAGATTACTCTTAAAAGCCATGCAGATGGCTTCTGTGATTTAAATTATAAAGTTTGACGTAAAAATTATTTTCCACCCATAATGTTGGGGTGCCGATTTTCCAATTTTCTTTGGTTAATTTGGCTGAATTTTTGGTATTGTGTACTTCTAGTTCCGCTGAACTAAAAGTTCTCATGCCAAAACTTATTTCTATGGACAGTTTTTTTCTACAGGGGACCGAAGTTGAAGATTTGAGAGTATAAATATTCAACTTCAGTCCCCTGCAGAACAGCAGAATTAGCCTTCTAACCCTTGTTCAGCAGAATTAGAAGTACACAATATATCAAAAATTCAGTCAAATTAACCAAGGAAAATTGGAAATTCGGCACCCCAACATTGGGGGGGGGGATAATTTCTATGTCAAAATTCATAATTTAAATTACAGAAGACATCCGCATGGCTTTTGGGAGTAATCTTGAATTTTATGATGGTAGATAGGGGTTGGGGGGTGGAGGAGGGGGTTGATATTTTTCTGTCAAATAAATACATTCAGCATGAAACACAACTTGAAGATAAACCAAATAAGAAGCTTTCAATAACGTCATAATATCATTTTGAAGCCGTCAAAACCTCCAACTTCAACCCCCTGTGGGTAAAATACTGTCCATTATTTGAGTTTGGGGTTCACGGTATTTGATCTCATGAGCTACAACAAATCAAAAATTCAGAAAATTGAACCGGGAGCCATTTTCCATAAGAATCGTGCGGAGTCCTTTCCATTTTTGACTGGACAGAATTGACTTGTTTGATTGAATTCATTCAAATTCATTTTTTTAGCTTGTCTCTAATAAAAGGGCTTGGTTGAAAAACAATTCAAGAGCCGCCTATTTTTTCTCAATGACAAATTCGAGAGTGAGACACAAAATTAGACTCGATGTGGTCGTGGAAAAAAATCTTCAGCTATGGAATTTTTCTTTCAACCATAAACCTTTCTATTCTACGGAAACAGGCGAAAAAATGAATTTGAATGAATGCAATCAGACAATCGGTCGATTATGTCCAGTCGAAAATGAAAACTAAGTTTACTTTTAATTTTATTGCCAAAATGGTTTAGGTGTGCCATCTAGATTGAAGAGTGACTCTTGAAGCATTTTTCCTTAGGTCTTCGAATCCAACGCAGCTTTTATAAAAGCGGTCAGAAATGTACTTTTTGATCAAATAACTAAGGGGCACATTTTTTTCAGCCCGGCCCTGGATTTTGACTTACCCGGTATGGTTTCTGGATGCGTACCAACAGAGAAATATTACTGGTGAATTTTAACAAAATATCTCTAACCGTTTCAGAAATATCGCTTATCAAAGTTTCATGCAAAACACACAAAACACTCTGTATCTTCGCGGGAACAATGAAGAAAATAAAATTTCTTCTGTAGATCCTGACTCACCTCGATATCCTCTATCTCTCAATAGCCTATGTCACTTATCAACCACCCTGTATAATCATAAGTATAGATTTAGTGTTTTCAAAATACTTTCAAACATCGATAGCTCGGTTCAAGGCTCGGTTGTATTTCAAATGGACTCTGTTCACTTTGATTTGATTTTCTTATGCAAAAGTAGAAAAATATACAGGGCGTTTCACTTTTTTCGTTTGAAAATTACGAATTTTCTATGTTACAATAATCAATATGGCGGTTTGTGAACATACATCAACTCACTATGTGTATCAAATTTGGTCAAAATTCAGCAAATAAATTTGGAGTAGGTATTAACAAAAAAGACCATTTCCAAAACTTAACTTTGAAAGCCTCCATCTCCATTATAATGCGTTTCCGAAATAAATTTTCCAAGAAAGTTCACTTATTTTTATGCTCTACCATTTCCTAAAATATTGACAAAAAAAGTAACACCCTGTATACCTACCTGGCCATAGTTTTAAAAATGGCCACCCGTAACACTCGACTCTCATATAGTGAATATTTTTTTGAGTGAAAAGTCGATTTTTATATAGAGGTGGACATTGAAAACTCACATTGGTGAAATTGGTGATTTCCTATCTCCAACCCTTTCGTCCCCACCCACCCTTACTTGGAAATTTCAAATGACACTACCTACTTTGTGATATATCAAATTCAAGAGAATTGATTGATTGATCAAATTCCCTCTCTGCCATACTCCCTTTTTCTCTAAAATTTCTTCTAGTGTCCAATTCAATATTTTCGACTCCTCAATTTCATTCATTGCAGTCAACGTCATCCTGCAACGTCATCGAAGAAAAAATCTGTGAAAAAAGTTTCACCCAAATTCACCTTTTTACTCCCTTCCTCCTTCTCCCCAACTTATAAATTTCAAAACAACACTACTAACTTTGTGGAACATCAAATTGAAGGCAATCGCATTCTTTTTCTGGATAAAATATTTTAAAAATGTTCAAACTCTTCTTCTTCTTCTAAAATTTTCCGAATGGTCAAAATATTGGGGGGGGGAGTGGAGTTTTGTTCTATAATCATTTTCAAAAAGATTTAATTTGCTTCAATTTGATGTTAGTATCACAAAGTAGGTGGTGTCTTTTTGAATTTTGAAGTTTGAAGGGTGACTTGAAGGAAGAATTTTAAAGGGTGACATTGAGTAGCACTTCTAAATTTTCTTCCTCCATGCTATGCACGGCAACACTGAAGATAACTGAGGACTCAGAAGACCTCAAAACGGAGATCAAGAATATGAAAGTGGAAACTCAAAGAAGTCTGGAGGAAAACAGGGTGGGGTTGAAAATTTGAAAATATTATTCTCAGAAAGATTGATTTTCTTTGATTTGATGTATGGCAAATAAGGCGGTATTATCTGAAATTTCGAAGTTGGGGCGGTGCGGGGCAAAAGGGTTAAAGATAGAGAAAGTCGCTAATGTATGTTTTAGATGTCCCCCTCGATATAATATTCGATCTGTTTCGGCTCAAAAAATATCTACTGAAAATCAGAAGTTATCGGTTGGATAGTTTTCAAATGATCACCCGGTAATAAGAGCAATGGAAAAATATATTTGAGGTATGCCTTCCTCTCCTTTACTTGACATGTGACATGTTTTCTGCTCCAGATTTTTAGGAATTAGGCTGACTTGACGAGAATTATTTCAACACTTGGTAATACTTACCAATGTAGATTGGATAATTCCTCTTGTGCACGGACTGGAATCTTTGAGCGGTCTTGTAAAACGTCGAATCAGCACCAAGTCTTCTTTCCAAATACGCGTTCAACAAAGATTCCAGCAGTGCCGATATCGCTGACCCTAATGCCTGCGCCAACGAGGACTTGGCGAAGTGGGCCGTCTTCAAGTTTAAACCGCAGATCCTGTACACGCCTCTTTTCAGGACGGCGTATGTCTTGGTCTGGATGAGGTGTTCAAAATTCAGTACACTCGGGTCCACGAAATCTTTTATCTCGATCAAAAGACGAGCCAATCTTCTCAAATGCTGTCGCGCGTTGATCAAACTGGTGTCTCGATCTCTGTCCTCGTTTGCGTATTTCTTACTGAGCTCTTTCAAACAGTAATCCTCGCGGATCAAGCGGGTACTCGCATCGTCTTTCAGTGGTCCAAGGAGACGATCCAGCAACATCTCGCCGATATCTTGCTCAGCCGGGGTCTGCATTCTCTGCATCCGGGCGTGAGCCAGAACTGGTTGGCGATTTGCGGGCCTGCCACTGCACCGCCTTTCGTGTTGGGCAAAATCCTTTGGTGACAAAAGTGCCAGACAATGCACACAAGCTACGGCGGTAGCCAAATCGGTTCTGGTCAATTTCCTCAGTGGGATGCGGTCGCTCCAGGAGACTTGCTCGTTGTGTCGTGCATCGCCTTTCAGGCGGAGAGCTCTAAGGGCCGCGTTTCTTTCTCTCGAATTTACTTCCATTTTTGAAATTTCCCTGACCTCGGCTTCTTTGCAATGATGCTCAAGAATATGGCGTGACATCGTCACACGCTTCTTAGAACAGAACAGACAAGAGTGTTCTTTGCCACGGACAGCTCTGGATCGATGCTCGGAGGTCGCCAATTTCAAACCGGTCGTGAATATCCTAGAACTTTCCAGGAACACCTCCTTTCCCTCCTGTTTACCCGTCGGTATACAATAATTGACTGTCATTTCTACTTTGTTCCCTTGCCGATTCCTCGACAGAACGCCGTAGACCAAACCTTTTTTCGCGGGATGACCTAGAAAGTTTAAATTTGACAAAGTTTGTGCTTGAAACGTGAAAGTATGAAATACGTACGGCATAAATGAGAACTGTCAGGCAATTTTGCATATATAGAACCCAAATAGGTACTATCTTTGTGTTCAGTTATTTCGCATGAATAGTTTCCAACATGGAGAACTTTCCACAGCTTGATGGAAACCTTGGACTCTTCTTCTACTCGAATTGTCGCTGACAATGCATTTTCACTTCTGGCTTCCCTACATCTAATTGGTCTAGTACGTCTGCTAGTAACAGAATCATCGGTTTGTTGTCTGCTGCTCACCACCGGCGCGAAAACCTGAGGTTTTCCTTCCAGCTGCTTCTTGATGTTGTTCAGAAGTGATGCATCTAAAATTGAACGTATGTGATGTTTGAAACTTTGCATAGGTTGGTAAGGTATTCAAATTGGGGTTCTCGCAGGAATGCTGAATAGGGTTCCGAGGGATCGCAGCACTCTGCGGCTATAGGGTTCAAAAAATTTCTTATAATTTCGCGCGAGAGGGAAATTGACCATATACACGGCTCCGACTGAGTATGCGCCAACTACTCAAGGTGACATGACAGAGTTGCTCTATACCGACTCGTGTTGATAGCGTTATTTCAATCATTAATATAATCAAGATGACCAACAGCGAGTTTATCAAAAGAGCTCTGAGTGAAAGAGCGCTAACCGGTAAACTATTATTAAATGGAATATGGAACAAGAACAAATAGCCGCAGTTTTAGATACACAATGAGCATGGAGATATAGGCGTGTTTCACGATAAGCTGTATTTTGAAAATAACCGCGTTTCTTGTAGTGTCTTTTGATATTCAACGACTTGCAGCTTGCAGCCTTGCCTGTCAATGTCACGTGATCGCGTATTGTTTGTTTGTTAGTCAATTATTTTTGTTTTCAACAACGACGGGCACCAGTGTGTTGTGTGCCTGGGTGTTACAATACCAAAAAGAAGAACACAGGAGTTTGTACAAGCGCGTAATGTCGGCTGATGACAGCGGAGCGGATGCTCGCGGCTGCTGCCGCTGCCGGCAACACAGAGAGGGACCTGATCGATGTGGGCGCAAGCGCATAGCGTGCTGATACCCCACTTTGGGTATGGGTAGTTACCACGCATGCCTTATCGGTGAATATGGTCAATAGAGCGATTGCATGTAGGGGGCGCTTGCGGCGCCGTTTGCCACCTGGGGACTTAAGGTTCATCAATTGGTATTGCAAATCTCCAAATCGTGTGTCATAACTGTCAATCGCGTGATTTTGGCACTTGAATAAATAACCATTTATCTCGCCACACCAATTGCTCGTTGTCATCAGTTCTCTTCTCATCTTTCTATATTATCGACGCTGAAAAATGCCCTATAAATGTTGGTGCCACACCGCGCTCAAAATTCAACAAAACAGAGATGACATAAAATTCCACAAGTTCCCCACCAATGAAGCCCTGAAGAAGCGATGGGTCGTTGTTCGAATTTATTTGCAATTGACCATATTAATTATTCAATGCGCAGTCGCAGATCGGGGAGAGAGACAACCACATGTGCTGGGTTGAAACTCCCATAAGAATATGCATGTTGAATGACTTTGTAAAATGATCAATTCCAGGTGCAAATTGACAATTTCAACGAATGTATAACATAGCAAGTGTGTAAAAAGAAATACCTGATCTACTTTTCACCATAATGAAATGGAAAATCTTGCTGTGAAGTTTATGCGAAGCATTTTAAAATTGGGTTGTTTGAATCCAAAACAATTTCAAATTACCCGCCATATTTTATTGCACAACTTCCGCTAACGAGAATTTTGACAGCGCTTGAAAGTGAACCGAGTGGTAGCCGTCACGTAAAAGTATGGTTAAAAAGGTTAAAACGTCCCAAGAATAAAAAAAACACCTTGAAATCGCAAATTCTGACAGCGACAGCATAGTTCCGTTTTCAATGCATGCTGTGGCGCGCGAGATCTTCTACTGCAGTGCGCATGGTCACAGGCACATACCTAACTTACAAATGACTAGTGGAAGGGGAAAGTGAGAATAATTAATATGGTGTATTTGCAAAACATAAACAAACGAAACTAATAGATAATCTGGATCTAGCGCAAGCGCGCTGTGCCACCAAATCAAAGCCACCGAGTGGCGACAAGCGGAACCAACATCATGCAATTACCCTATTAGTGCCCGTGGTTCGATTAAAAATCGAATGGTATACCGCATTTATTGATTAAAGCAAGCCATTTGGTACAGTTGCCCTTGAGACCTATTTGAACGATTTGGCCCGTAGTTCCTAAAAAAAATTTCATGCGGTCTCAAAATTTGGGGGGGGGGGGGGTGAAAAATTATGAAAAATCTTCAAAATAATTCCTTCCACACTAAAAACGTGTTTTTGAGGCCTATATAGAGCAATCTACCTCTAACTAGTATGATCTCAGTACCCACCTCATGAACCGGGCACCGGAAGTCAAAACTAAGCGCCATTTTGGAAAAAAATTAAGTCAAATGAGAAAGCAACAAAAGATCTTGTGTGGGGTATCCTTTCCAACGTTTTCTGGATCGCTGAGCACGATTATGATAAGTAAAATACGATTTGAGTTACGGGGTTAAAGTTACTAAAACAATCCCATGGATAAGGTACTTGTTGGGGGTAGAAATAGCAAACAGCAATAATACGTAAAGGTATTCAGTCTTAAAAAAATGTATGCCAATCAACATTGCACAATATAAAAATTATTGTGTCATTTCCAGTGAGAAAATTAAACATGTCCATCTTGATCCGACCACCGGAAGTCAAAAAATAAGCGCCATTTTGGGAAAAAACTAGTCAAATTCAAAAGCAACAAAGGGTCTTGTGTGGAGTATCTTTTTCAACGTTTTGTGGGTCGCTGAGTGAGATTATCATAGGTAAAATACGATTGGTTCAATCAAATTGAGCAACAATCGGCCAAAATCCGAAATAAAGTTGGAAGTTGATGAAATTTGGTGATCGATGGAAAATTTAATGTAGAATAGCATACTAAAATTCCCGAAAATTTCAAGGCTTGGAATTTTTTTGGGCGTCATCCTTGAATATTTCCGGTTCTTCTAACCAGTTTACAAGTTATTCAGAGTGAACCAGAAATCTTCAAAGATAATAACGCTCTTTGATTGGTAAAAAAAAAATCCAAGTTGGCCAAGTTTTTCTTAATTTGACTGGACTAATCGTATTTTACCTATCATAATCGTACTTAGCGACCGACAAAACATTGGAAAATATACCCTACCGAAGACCTTTTGTTGCTTTCTGAATTTGACTGATCCTTTTTTCAAAATGACGCTTATTTTTCGATTGCCGGCGGCCGGATCTTGAGGTGGGTACTTGAATCATACTAATTAGAGGCAAGTTGCTGTATATCGATCTCAAAGACGAACTTGTAGGGCAAGGAATTCTTTCAAAGAGTTTTTCCTAGTTCTCACTTCTCCTCTGAAATTTTGAGCCCGCATGTAATTTTTTCAGAATCTACGAGCCAAATCGTTTGCTCCCTTTCCTACGTCTACACTCGAGACTTTCCCTCTCCTGTTAACTTCTGCCAGAGATGATTTCACACAGCCCTCGATCAACTGAAACGGCCCCTGTTTTTTTTCTGAACACTCACATTGTGACGAACGTTCCCAAAGAGATCGTGTCCTCTGATACAGGATTGAGTGAGCTAAATGGTGTTCAATTTGGTGCAATGGAGGAGGCAGCCGGCCAAATTTTTCTTGACGTCCAGGATATGGTTTTGCACGGTGCCAAAAAAGTGCTGATTTGAAGTAGTGACACCGATATTTTTGTGCTGGCTGTATCTTCTTTCATCAGTTGGAAAAAACAAGGCTTGGAAAAATTCTGGCTCCTTTTTGCGCAGGGATAAGCCGACGCTATATTAGGTGTTCATATAGCATTGCTGAATCTCTAAGTCAAAACAAATCAATCGCTCTCAGGGGATTCCATTTAGGTACAACCCAAGGAGGTTAGAATATAAGGAGGGAACGTAACCCAGCTTGTAGGCGAGGAAATTTGATGCGGAACGGGGTGAGGGGAAATCATGTATTTGAGTATGCAACCCGTAAGTTATGAACCACCCGAAGGCACACGAATCACAGAGGTCTATCCCACAGAATTGACCTTTCCAATTTTAGGAGATAGAAAGTACATGGTTTTTCGAGGTCACCTTTGACGTTTATGACGTTTGGACGTTTCGTTTCTGACTTTTGCGGGAATTTTGAATCGGTTAGCTATACTGTTCCCATTATCATGTGGGGAAAGTCACTAGAGCCCATAAGGGAGTTTTTAATGGACGAAGTAATAGAGTTTTTTCGTAGTAAGATGCACGTGTCTGGTGCAGCGTGATCCCTGGTGGTGCTGGTGCAGCCACACTTCCATCAAGTTTGGGTCTTTCCTGAACCGGTGCATGGTGATGCCGGGTGTATTCGTCTTATTCTCGCACTCGCATAGAGCGACACAACACCCTTGAACCATTTCTGTAAGTCTTCTCAGTTTTCCACTACATATAACACACTTATTGGTAAGAACGAGGGTAAGAACAAGTGAAATCATGAAATCCATGCTGAAATCAAATAAATACACGACAGACCGCTTGTCAGATTCGAAAAATTTCCCATTGTCAGAAACGAAATGTCATATCTCAAGAAACATAGGACGCTTTCCAATAACTGCGACAAGACGGATACACAATGTCAAAGTGCACTTGCCAGCTCAATTCTAAACTCAGCCTCGCCAATGTTTCGATTGTGTCGACATGTGGTGCTATTACTGCTATTGGAACGCTAGCTGTGTCAAATTGTGTCCATATGTGTCGAATTGTGTCCTTATACGCCTTATTGGGAAGCGCCCAATGACCTCGATTAACCGTATCTTATACGCATGACGTCACAGTAATGGCCCGTCTCCAATGGTCGCAGAACGCAAGAACGTAAGCTTGACGCAGGCTCGTCGCAAAATTCCAACGCAAGGTGTTTGAAATCCGTCTACAGTGGTCGCAGCCGTCGCAGCGGAAAATTTTATCCTGTCAAAGTTCTTGTCAGTGTGGTTTGTTTGCATTTTCTTTGCTGATCGTTGTTTACTGTACGGACAGTGGCAAAATGGATGAAAATGAAAATAGACGCAACTTATTACAAGCATCTGTGACGATTGGTCTGTAAATAAACGCCGACAAATCCGACGTCATGTGCTTCAGAAGAGGTGGTTATGCAGAGACCAAGACGCTGCGCTTCTATTACAAAGAAAAGCCTCTGGAGACCGTTCGCTCTTACACCTATCTGGGCGTTCCATTTGTATCCTCTGGCCTTTTTTCGGAGGCATCGGCCACTTTTGTGAGGAGGTTGGCGGCTTCCCTAGGATCTGTCATATTCACAATGTGCAGGGCGAAGTTGAACTCCTGGCACTCCCGGGTCGAGCTGTACGAATCGATGGTGTTGAATAGTGTTAACACACAACATGGCTATATGGGGCATTCGTTATCCAGACGTCGCGTCGTAGAAAGACTACAAGTGAACTTCTTGAAGAGATTATTCTCACTGCTGCTACACGGCCCCGACCATGTTGTTAGACTGGAGTTTGGAGTCGTTAAACTTGAGAATCTCATCTCCAGAGCCATTCCTGGCTTTCCTGGCTGGAGAAGATTCTCTCCATGACGTCAGAGCGCTACCCAAGGATTTGCTTCGACAAATTGCTACACCTAGCTGAGTTCCCTGCCATAGAAGACTGACCCAAAATACAACTGGGTTACACAAATTGGGTCCTAGTTCACTGCTATCAACTCCCTGGAAATCCTGTGGTCTCTCACCTTGCCTTCGCTCAGGCACCATAAGAGGGATCTGCTTATGAAATACAAAGAGATGCTGTACCAACGAGATATCGTCGCCCTTTTTAGCTTTGGCTCTCGCTTTGGCTACTCGATGTTCTACAATACATTTGTGCTGTCTGGCCTCCCTGCTCAGCACCCCTCCTCAACATCAGGTTTCAGACTGTTAAAAGAGTAACTTAGCTACGTCTGCCTGGTCGAAGGCTCTTGAAGTTCACTGTCAATGGATGTTGCTACATGCATGGTCAAAGCGGATGAAGTGTGCAGTGTTTGCCAGAAATGAGTAGTAGGAGACGCTTGCTACTGTACAGTGTTTTGGTTTCAGTATAAAGTATTGTATTCATATTGTGTAGAGTGTTATATTTATATTGAAGTGCTTTTTTATGTACATGCCCGGTCTTGTTTTAAGGGAAGTCCTTTTAGAATCAATAAATTATTATTATCATAATTTCTACAAGCGTTTCGTTCTCGGTTTCGTTTAACGCTGGAATGGCTACTTGAAATACAGAATCAGCGACGACATCAGCATCGTAAATGGTGGGTTAGGCCAATTATTTGTAATCGCCGTGAAGAAGGTCGTTATCACAGCCTGCATGTTTAGGTATATGAATAAAGAGAACGACCATGAGGATGTTTTACGAATATACGCGAATCTGGCTGCTAAAGTTTGATCATTTCGTTCAGCTTGTGGCTCTTTTCCTTGCAAAGACAAGTATTCGGAAACCTCTTCCCGTGGAACTTTGTGTGGCCCTGACTCTCGTGTAGGTAATTTTATCAAAAGGTTTCTATAGTCAACAGAATACGCTATCCAAAAGAACAAACATTTTTGAAATCGGTGAATTTTTTGCAAGAAATTTTCGGGGGAATCACTCCAATCATTGACATGTGTTGATTGAAAAATGGTAGAAATGAGTATCTTTGGTCCAGAGAGACCTGGTGATGTTCTCTTGACCGTTTATTGGGATCGCCTGTAGTAGATATACGACAGTTTTTTTTTTATAATGCTTACTTATTTCCTCCATACTCAGTTGCTTTTCTGGGATGGTCACTTCAAGCCCCCCCCCCCTATGGGCTTCTGCAAACCTGAAAATATCGATATCGCATTTCAGCTTTCTCTCTTCTGGCACGAAGCCCAGGACCTATGTCACTATATTTCAGAGCCTCTATTTGATGCCGTTGTGGTACAGGGCAGGTTGAAAATCTTTCTTGGAATTTCCTTTGCAGATCCCCCTCAGCCAGCTTGTCTACATACTGAGTGAAGCCGCAGTTGTTGTCCATTTTCCCTTTTAGAACTTCAACACCAGATAATGACTGCACTGCTTTGCCCCTGAACAATGTTGGTTGGGGCACTTGAGACGTTGATACCCAATCTGAGGAGGAGCGGCTACGGTTTTCGGGGTCGAGGCATGAATTATTCTTATCGAAGTCTGCTACTTCACCGCTACCTTCACTTTGAAAAAAAGGTTATTCATACCTATCTGTTTCAATAGTTGCAACACCATCTAATGCCCCAAAATACAGGAAAATTTATATCTTCTTCCGGGTTCAGCTGATTGGCTGACGCTATGCAGCCGCAAGCACGTCGCAGGTCGCAGAAAGTTGGAGCTTGGTCAACTTCTGCGTTGCGTTCCTTGCGTTGTTGCGTCCATTGCGAAACTCAATTCAGTGCGAATCGTAAATGTCTGACAATCAGTTATGACGATATTGACCCCTCATATTTTCCACAGTTCCAAACCAATCATATTTTTACAAAAAGAAACGAGTTCGCAGACCTCTTTTATGTCAGAAATGATACCCCACACATCCCCTTCAACGACCAACCTTTGTTAATCCAGGAGCCCCCCATGACACAACTGACTACTCTACCTTGTCTCCCAACAGGCTTATTATTCTGATAGTGGCAGCATCGTGAACTGCAGGTTGTAGTTATCCATGCAGAAACGGCATCAAGCATGATCCGATAGCAGCGTTTAGTCCTTGCTGCAAAAAATTGTCATGTCCCCCTTGTACCTACTTTCCAAGTCCTGGACCAGCAGGAGATGATCGAAAAGAGCAGCGGACCAAATAATTAATTTTGGTTTCAAGAGCAATTGTGCTGAAGTTCTTGTTTGTATCACAAAATACAGTATTGTTCGAGTTGAAGCAGCGAACCGCTGCGCTAGTACTGTAGATGACACTGGATGACACACGGGATGACACGGGATGAAAGCCGTCAACAAGATGCAGAAAACCATGGAGAAAAACAAAACCTTGCGTTGGCGCGGAAACATATCGTATTCCGATTTATCATTGGCTGACGCAAGGTTGCAGCAAGCACACGCAGGAAAGTTGGTTGACTTCTGCGATGGTGTTTCTTGCGTGTTGCGTTCCCTCTGCGATTGCCTTACGTTCTGCGTTTAACGTTTAGCGACCATTGGAGACGGGCCATAAAGAGAGACAACGGAAAATTGGAGACCTCAATTATACAGCAAAGTGACAGCATATCATTCGTTTTTGCGGTTAAATTTTTTCATTTGTCAGTTTCGCTCTTCAATGTGGCATTTTCAATTGCTTTTGAGGTTTTTGAATGTGAAAACCACAGCGATCGCCGTTCAGAGATAGTTTTTCCAAGCAGAAGACAATCCAAATTAGAAAATACTGTTGCACAAGTAAGTGAACCTGGAACAATGAATTTTGAAGTTACGAATATGCCCAATTCAAGATTTGCAGCCCCAAATGATTTGATTGTATCCTCTACGACGTGTGCCCTTGTCCAGTGCCGAATTAAAAAGGACATAACCGCCTTGCAAACTCATGGAAGACCAAACAAATGAAAAGCTCGAGCAAGCCAAAGTATGCCTCCTGCACTGCCCAGTGCACCTGCACTGCTGCTGTGTACCTACCTATTCAACCTAGTACAGTTACCAATATTGTGCGTACGGACCTACGTGTGTGTTGTACTAGTGTGCACCTACACTGGATAATTCATACTTATAAAATGGAAGCAAGTCAATTAGGTAATTGAGAGTCAAAAATGCGACAAAATTTTGATAATATTGGTTTTATCTTTCCAAATTCAAGGATGCCTATTTTTGGATTTCACATGCACGATCGAAGAGAAGATAGGTACTGCCTTTTACTCAAGAAGAAAGTGAACAAAGAAAAAAGTCACTTGAAGTATGAGCGCCTCGACCCAGTCAACCTTCAAGTTCTTTTGTGCATAGGTGATGATTGGATGAAATGGATATGATGTGAGGCTTAGCTTTAGGAGGCATAGATCTTAGTTTAGAGCATCGCGATGAAAGGCATCAAAGAACCACAGAATAATGATGAATCAGAAGAACGATACTGCTTGGCCCAAGAATTATTATTAAAGCTTGAGTAAATCTCTTTGAACATTTACAATTGAAAATAACTTTTCCATATTCAAGATCTCTGAACCTCACCAGAACATTCCATAATCAATAAGGAAGGATCGAGCACTGCTGGTGGTCTCTGGAGAAGTAATGGAAAGATGGAGTGAATATTTCCAAGAGTTACTGAGTGCACAACCAAGGTAGACTGATGAAGACGACATTAACAAAGAAAATACGATCGAAGACCGAAATGAAGGGACGCTAACAGAAGACCTGAAAGAACAAAAGCATTCCTGAAACTGAAAAATGGCAAAGCTCCTGGACATGATAAATTTACATCAGAGATAATAAATAGCTTTAAGAGAAGAGGGAAAAAGATTACTGCTGGAAATCTACAATATAAAGCATAGAAAAGAAAAGGGGGTTCTTAACGAGTGTGCAATCCATAAATGAACATGCCAATGAAAATATAAAACTACTGGGAAAGAAACTGAAAAAGACAATAGAGCCAACGTTGCTGAACACTCAAAGTGGACTCCGATAAAAAGGTAGCGTGCAAAGCCTCATCTTCACAATGCATCAAAAAATTCAGAGACCAACGAGGAGTGAAAAAGAAACTAACTAGTGCTATAAAAAGTCTGTACAAGAAAACCACTAGTAATATGTAGGTACTACTAAGACACTAATAAATAAAAAAGAAGTAACAAAGAAGACCAAGCTGAAAGTACCTATAATATGATTTTCAGATCAGTACTGACTGTTGACTCACAGGTGAGACACGGAGGTCTTATCTAAGAGAATGCAGAAGGAGCGTGAAGCAACGGAGATGAAGTATGCGTCTGCGCAGTAAAAAAAATACTGAGGAGACACAATTCGTAACCCCGAGTAAGAAAAGGGCTAAGATGAGGCCTGCAACAAAATTTGTAGATAAGAGACAACTGAGTTGCTGAGGACACCTAGAGAGCATGAACGAGGATAGACCAGTCGAACGATAAGCGAGAATGACAGGAATAAGAAATCAGGAAAGACAAAAAGAAGCATAGGATGCAACAGTAAGATATATAACAGAAAATTGACTGAGCTGGAATAAAGGAAGAACGCTCGCGGAAGACAAGAGACGATGAGAAGTTCATACATCAAGAAAAATTTGATACTTAATGTCGAGAAAGAACTGAGTTTTATTGTTGATATTTTATGAGAATGTTACATTTTTATTTGTATTATGCACACTACGCCGCAAAATAAATAGGATGTTGATAATTATAAAAGTTGCACCAGTGTTGCACCTCTTCTGTTTTTTTTTTTCAATCTTTGTCATCCATTTCAGCCCTTTTTCGTCATCTCCCAACAATTGCCTCAGAGTTCTGCCCTCCTTCAGCGATTCCTGACATGACCTCAAGTGCTCCATCGTCTCACTCCTTTCCACAACATGATATACCCTGGTAGCTTCCAGTAGCTACTCGTCTGTACCCCATCACCACACCACAACCTTGCAAATCGCTGCTTCCAGCCTTCACGTTTGGATTAAGCGTGCATCTAGGCACTTTGCCTTGTAGCTCTTTGTATTCTTGGTTTGGCATATCTAGAGTCTTGTAGCTTGTTTATCTGCACCTGCTTCTGTTCGTCCCTGTTCCTTCTGTTCTGCTTTCCATTTCTGCTACGCTATGCCCTTTTTCTGCTCGAAAAATTTCTTTCTGGGCGGTGACCGCTAGTGGTCTCGGCATCCAAAAGCCATGAAAGCTACTGATTCCGCCATTATGAAAATGAGAAATTGGCAAAGGAAAAACACAAACACAAAAACTGACTGATTATGTCACTACGCTATTCGCAGTGACAGATTCATGATTCTGTGGGATGGACCTCTGTGACTCGTGGTCGTGTGCCTTCGTGTGGTTCATAACTTACGGGTTGCATACCCAGAACGTGACGTCACACGGCTTCACTTTTTTGAGCTCATGTTCCCTCCTGCTATAATTATAACCTCCTTGGTACAACCTCATTTTTCAGTACCAAAGATAAGGTCAACAAGGACTTCTTGGCAGAGCGAAGAGGCTACCGAAGCATTCAAGAAACTTGTGTGTCCAATGACGAGTTGGATGATATGTAACATTATTCAAGCCTTGGAAATGTTCACGGTTCGGTTGTATGGCATCGACAACCAATTATGTGTTCTTGTGTGAATGAAGCGTGGAAAAATCTTTTTGCGTCAAAAGAAAAAGTCATCAGTGCCATGCCATCCCACCTACTCGTCGCGCGTTGATACAGCACATGAAAAGAGCCGCTTACCAGGCCAGCCGAATATGGGACAGGGCAGTTGATGGAAGCACATCTTAGAAGATTTGTGATTTGTGATTTAGAAGAGAGTAACGTCCAAGTTCAAGATGGACATTGTTAATTTTTTTTATTGCAAGTTATATCTTTTTTCATTTTATGGAGCACAATAGTTAATTGTGATATGAGGAGCTTGTGGTGTGGTAGTATTCGCATTTGACTACCACTCCAGAGGTCGCGGGTTTGATTTTCGCGGATTTTCGCCTCGAAAACAAGCTTCTTGGTTCAGTTGGAATGCTTGCTAAATGCAAGACTGTGTGTCGCATAGCACGTAAAATACGAACGATGGTGCCGACCCCATGCGATGTTGATGGTCGTTAAAAATCCCTACCCTGGTGTTGGAACACACAGGGGTTCGGCAAAATCTCCGGTATACTGGAGGACACCATTCACCGGCGTCGGTGTTAGTCTTCGTTAAATCCGACGGTCAATAAACGAATGAAAAAATATTGTGATCTTGTGCAATGTTGATACATTTTTCCAAGACTGCTGAATACGTTTACGTATCATTGCTGTTTGCTATATCTACCTTCAAGAACTAGGGTACCCTATCCTCATGGGGTAGTTATAGTTACTTCAGACTTGTTACTCAGATCGTATTTTACCTCGTATTTTACCTATTCAATTCAGTTTAATTCAATTCATGGTTTCTAAAAATATATAATTTTTATAACAAGAGTTTTGGTTAAGACAAATTGAGATAAATATAAGGCTAAATCAAGACAAAATGTTAATAAATACCAATAAAATATTAATTAATAAAAATGCCAAATTTATAGTCACTCGTTAAGGGCAAATGATCATAGGTAGTTTTAGTTTCTTCAACCCCGTAGCATAAATCGTATTTTACCTATCATAATCGTACTCAGCAACCCAGAAAACGTTAGAAAAGACACCCCACACAAGACCTTTTCTTGGTTTCTGAATTTGACCTATTTTTTCCCAAAATGGCGCCTATTTTTCGACTTCCGGTGGCGGCATCGTGAGGTGGGTACTTAGTTCATACTAATTAGAGGCACGTAGCTCTGCATCGACCTCAAAAACGTATTTGTAGGTCAAGGAATTATTTCAAAGATTTTTCCTTATTTTTACTTCTCCCCCCCCCCAAATTTGGGCCCGCATCGAAATTTTTTTAGGAACTACAGGCCAAATCGTTTAAATAGGTCTTGAGAACAACTGTACCAAATGGCTTGCTTTAATCATTAAATGCGGTATCTTTATGCGAACCACGAGCACTATATTGTTAGCTGCCTACACAGAGTAGGGTTGCCTAGGCAAATAATGATGGCCGTGAATCGAGAGGAGAAACGTCAACGTTAAGGTTACGAATGGAATAAATTTCAAATATTTTCATTATTTATAGCGTAGGTTCAAAAAACTGATCCCGTGAGCTCCTTAGTGAAGGGGCAAGAGACCTTTCATTTCTTATAGTCCCATATAGTCGTAGCGGTACACCAAATTATTCTGCACTTCTAACGATTCCGATTATTTTTGGCACAGATAATCATTGGACCTATTCAAGCGTTTTGACCCGCAGCACCATCAAATTTGCCCCTCAGGTACAGAGGGGTGGGGGTATCTTCAGAATTTGAAGCTCCAGATCTAGTTATGGTCCAATGAAGACCCACAAAGGCAAGTGAGTAGTCATTTTCGGATGATTTTCATCCGCTGATGTCGATTCTGATGTGAAAAATGAGTTGCGCAATCATTTGACAAAGATGATTGCGAATAATAAGAGATCAAGATGAAATCAAGTGGTCATCTATTGAGCTCTGTAGGAACTTGTTTTTTGTGATAAATACATGAAACTTGGTGTGACTGTTCATTATTACTTACTTCCCAAATATAAAGGGAGCACCAAGCGTTCCGACGCATGACGTCGCGACACAATATCAAAAAACATAGTGGTCGTCATTTCCAAAATAGTCAATATATTATCATAATTTATTTGATTTCTTTCATCAAACCATATGCTTTCAAGATTCAATCACATATTTCTGTCGATTTGGGCAAACGGTGGGCTACCAGTGGTAAACCAGGTGCCTGTAAGGGGAACTGTGAGGTTTCTTCACCACCAAATTTCCACCCGATTGGAAATTTTTCTTTAAAAATACGTGAATTCATATTCTCTATCTGCTGCTGTCATCGGTTATCATTCATATCAATTTATTTGACAAAAATTAGAAGAGAACTGAAAATCATTATGACTTTTTTAGTCCCTTTTTTAGTCCCATAGGTTTAACGACTGATTCTCAACCTAAGTACTTCAAGTTGCATTGATTTTGTCACAATGGTAATTCGACTTGGACATTTTGCTTCCACCCCTAATATATGTATTTTTCCACCCTCACAAGGGGTTGTTTTCGGGATATTCAACGATATTTCCTTGCCGACCGGACAGAAAGAGTGCCGCAAGAACCTTGACTTTGGTAGCAGATAGCAGACCCACAGAAGTGTATGCTCCCACAAAAAAATCTCGATGATACTTCATAGAAGGGCACCGCGAAGGGATGCTGCTACCCTGTTTTTTTTTTTCTAAATTGGAACGGTCACGTTCCGACCATGTCAACATCGTCGCAGAAATGAAACGTTGAAATCTTCGTCGTAACCAAATAAAAAATCAGACGTCAAAATCATCTCGGAAATCAGACGTCAAAATTGTTTCGGAAAGTAGACGTCGGAATTGAAAATTCACTTGTGAAGGTGAAAATGGCGCCAGAGACTGGAAAATTTGATCGGACTTTTTTGTCGGTATCCTCCACCAATTGGAACAGTCAACATCGTCGCAAAAATGGAACGTTGGAATCTTCGTGGAAAAGAAACGTCGTACCCGAATCAAAAATCAGACGTCAAAATTATCTCGAAAAGCAGACGTCAAAATTGTCTCGGAAAGTAGACGTCGGAATTCAAAAAAGTCACTTTTAGTGACACTAATAGTACAGTCAATCGATACAATCATTAGAATGGGTTTACCTTGAAAAAGGTCGCGGAGAGTCGGAAATTTGGAATCTGGTACAGTTTTGTGTCCTGATTATCATACTAAGTTTTCGAATTCGGCAATCCGCCGCTCGGTCCTCCACATCGAGAAGTTGATGCCGAAGGACCCAAAAAGAACCACTTTTTACCAATCCACTGTTTATCGCCGTCTCACCTACCGCAATGGAACCATATGACTCTAATGAAACTGTTGATAGCATTTGCTGCCACGCCAGTTAGCCCAGGCGCCAGGGAGCAAAAATCAGCTCAATAAGGAAATAATTGTTTCCTGGCTGGAAACTAGCTTAAAACGATCTATGTGGCTTAGGTTTTGACATACTAATTTCCCCCCTTTCGGAAATGTCGGCGTCATGTCGCCATCATCAACAAGAAGTGCACCAGCGTGGTTTTTGCCGAATATCTTGATTTTGGGTCATCTGACAGCAAAATATGTGAGAAGTCATTTTGAAACCAATGAAATTCCCTACGGAATAGTTTTTAAATGACCTTTCTGCGACTCATGGTTTTTGAAATAGAGCTTCTGGAAGCGAAAGGCATTGTCGTAAAAGCTCCATGGCCACTTGACTCGAAAAACTAAAATGTCGATGTGCCAAAAAAAATTTCAAAATGAGATTTCTCGAGAATCCTTCATGCTATAGTTGCGGTGATGGTCTTAAACTCTTTCTCTTGAACCGTTGATTACGAATATAGAAAAGTCAAAAACGTCACATTGTACATATACAGGGTGTACTGAGGGAATCAAATCAGATCAGAGAAATTTTACATATTTCTTCGATTTAGCCTATATGGGACATTCTAAGCACCTAACACAAGTCCAATATCAATATGGATTTGCTCTATAAGCTTCACTTAATACACTAAAAAAGTGGTCAGCTCACAGCTTTACTGTAAAATGTTTTGAAGGCCCTCTGAAATCATCAAAATATTAAAAATTTACAGTACCAAGGAATGTATATAGCAGTATATTATATACCAAGGGACCAAAGTGAATTTTCAATTTGGGGATTTGGACCCAAAGGGCCCTCAAGCAACAAACTTCACCCAAGGGATCAAAAATTCACTTTGGTTCCTTGGTATATAATATAATGTTACATACATTTCTTGCTACTGTAAATTTTGATGATTTCAGAGGGCCTTCGAAACATTTTACAGGAAGGCTGTGAGCTGACCACTTCTTAGGTGTATCAAATGAAGCTTACATAGCAATGCATATTGATATCGGACTCGTGATAAGTGCTTAGAGTTTCGCATAGGCTAAATCGAAGAAATATGTCAAATTTCTCTGTTCTGATTTGATTCCCGTAGTACACCCTGTATATGTACAATGTGACGTTTTTGACTTTTCAATATTCGTAATCTACGGTTCAAGAGGAAGAGTTCAAGACCATCACCACAACTATAGCATAAAGAATTCTCGAGTAATCTCATTTTGAATTTTTTTTTGTCATATCGACATTTTAGTTTTTCGAGTCAAGTGGCCATGGAGCTTTCACGACAATGACTCTGGTTTCCAGAAGCTCTATCTCAAAGACCATAGGTCGCAGAAAATAGATTGAAAAACCAAACTGTAGGGAATTTCATAGGCTTCAAAATGACTCCTCACATCTTTTGCGGTCAGATGACCCAAAATCAAGATATTCGGCAAAAACCACGGTGGTGCACTTCTTGTTGATGATGGCGGCATGACGCCGACATTTCCGAAAGGGGGGAAACTAGTATGTCAAAACCTAAGCTACACAGATCGTTTTAAGCTAGTTTCCAGCCAGGAAACAATTATTTCCTTATTGTTTTCCCTGGCGCCTGGGCTAAGTGTCATTCATCGCGGTTAAAAACAAATAATTCCTTCGGCAAACGTCTAGTTTTTCTTGATTTTGAAAAGTTTTTTTCTCATGCGGAAATATGACAAAATGACTCAACTCAAGTCGATTTCGATCAGATTCTTTCTTCTTGAGCTCGTTCTGGTCTCATAATTTTCATAACAGCATTTGTTGACAAGATGCATTGCAAGAAGTGTAAGATTGCCAACATCTGATTCAACAGTCATTTCTGCATTATTGCCATCTATCAGGAACTTTAATTTCAACAGAAATTGATAGCTTGGACTTTTTCCTGTTCATACAGCATGCGATCAAATTTTGAGATGCATGTGGGGGTACCAAAAAATAAAAATAAATCGGAGCGCGCGTAAATCTGCAAAACCGCATCTAAACACCTGAAAATAGTCGTAACCAACACTACAAAAATTAGAACAATAAGTAACCTAGACTGGTATGTCTGTCATTCATTGTTTTAGTTTTCGTAGTGTTGGTTACAACCATTTTCAAGTAATTAGATGCAGCTTTGCAGATTTATGCGCGCTCTGAAAAAAATCTATTTTTGGTATTCCCAATGGCGCTTGGGCATTCGATCCATGCTGTATGAGCAGAAAACAGTACAAACTATCTGTTTCTGTTACAACTGAAGTTCTGGTCGATGGCGACATTGATAAATTTACCGCTGAGCTTGGAGTTGGCAATCTTACACTTCTTGCAATGCATCTTGTTAGCAAATACTGTTAAGAAAATTATGAGACCAAAATGAGCTCAAGAAGAAAGAAGCTGATCGAAATCCACTTGAGTTGAGTCATTTCGTCGTATTTCAGCATGAGAAAAAAGTCTTTTCAAAATCAAGAAAAACCAGACGTTTGCCGAAGACATTATTTGTTTTTAACCGCGAAGAATGGCACTGGCGTGGCAGCAAATGCTATCAACGGTTTCGTTGTTAGAGTCACATGGTTCCATTACGGTGTGATGGCGATGAAAAGTGGATTGGTAAAAAGTGGTTCCTTTTGGGTCCTTTGGCACCGCAACTTTTCGATGTGGAGGACCGAGCGGCGGCTTGAGAATTCGAAAACTCAGTATGTTATTCAGGACACAAAACTGTAACAGATTGCAGATTTTCGGCTCTCCGCGACTTTTTGCAAGGTAGAACGTACCCATTGCCTGGACTACAAGGTGAAAAGGACGCCACAGACTGGAAAACGTGATCGGACTTTTTTGTCGATATCCTCTACCAATTGGAACAGTCAACATCGTCGCAGAAATGGAACGTTGGAGTCTTCGTGGATATGAGACGTCGTGATCCAAATCAAAAATCAGACGACAAAATTATCTCGGAAAGCAGACGTCAGAACTAACTCGGAAATCAGACGTCACAATTGTCTCGGAAAGTAGACGTCGGAATTCAAAAAAGTCACTTGTGGTAAGGTGAAAAGGGCGCCACAGACTGGAAAACGTGATCGGACTTTTTTGTCGGTATCCTCCACCAATTGGAACAAAAACGGCAGAAATCGAAATTGGTGAGTTTGCACTTGAACTGAGATCCTATCCTTGACTACTGTAGTGTGTTCGCAGCCATTTTTTTGTGGTTTAACTTCGCTTAAGAAAATCACATTTGTTTAAGGATAGTATGTATACTCACCAGTCACCACATGCCAAGTTTCATCCCAGCAGAATTAAAAGCAAGGTTGTCCCACTAACCTCCGCACCACCAGTACAATCCACATTTTTTTTATGTTTTCAACATTTTTCAGAACAACGCTGCGAAATTGTGTAAAACAACTCGAAAATTACAAAGACATCTATAGTCAGGTACCATAGGTTCAAAAAACTGATCCCGTGGACTCCTTCGTGAAGGGGGCAAGAGACCTTTTATTTCTTATAGTCCTATATGTGGAGATACCAAAATATTTTGGTGCCACTTACAAAATGGCGTCATCTGTTTCCGGTGACATTTATCCGGACCTAACTTGCTTCATTCTCACCCGATTTGAAATTATTTTTTTTTAGAAATACGTGAATTCATAATCTCTATCCGTGCTGTTGTCATTTATAATCGATCTGTTTGACCGGAATTAGAAAAAAAAATTAAAATTATGATGACTTTTAGTCCTATAGGTTTCTCGACTGTTTCTCAACCTAGTTCAAATTGTATTGATCCTAACAGCATCTACAATAAATGTTCACTAAAAACTCAGCTTGCTGGAAAAATAACGGCCACAAGTGATACAGTAGCTTAAAAAAGAGCGATATTCACGAAAAATGGTAAAATTAAGAAGGAAAGTGCCGTGTGTTGGTTTAGGGAGTAGGTATACATGTGATTCTTTAGCTACTACTTCTATGGTCTCTGTAGACACCGAAATGTTCTGGTACCAATTTCAAAATAGCGTCGTTCTAAAATTGCGACCATTTGATTTTGGCAACATGGATTCACACTCAACTTACGCCTATTTCCGCTCGACTAAAACCGATTTTTATTATTTTTCTTTTGATCAGGTATGGATTGAAGTTCTCTATTTGCTATTGTCCAAAATTTGCATGTGTGCCAAGTAGTTTTTCCAAAAAGTGAAAAAATTAGAAAATCATGCGTGTGAGGCATGCCTGGCAAATATTTTTTCATTATTCTTATAATGTAGGTATGTAGTTACCAAAATGCTTTGATGCTACTTTCAAAATGGCAGCCTACCGATTTGGCGGCCACCTGGATTTTAATAATGCAAAAATTTCAACTCGGTAATCAAAAGAGTTATAGTGTTAAAAGTCACAAGGTAGATTAACAATTCAATGCTTGTTAAGATAAAATAAACCGCATTTCTATTTCTTGAGTCGTTCCTGAACAATCCACTGATTTATTAAAAAATGTCGATTTTTATGCAACTGACCACTAATATCAGAATTCTTCAGGAACGGCTCAAGATATGGAGATGCGATTTGTTTTATCTTAACAAGCATTGGATTGTAAATCTACCTTGTGACTTTCATCACAATAACTTCCTTGGTTACTGAGTTGGAATTTTTGCATTATTGAACACTTTACCAAAATCCAGGTGGCCGCCAAATCGATACGCTGCCATTTTGAAAGTGGCACCAAAGCATTTCGGTAACTTCATACATATGAAAATAATAAAAAAATATTTGCCAAGCATGCCTCTCACGGGGAAGCACACAGCACCTGAGGCAATAGGAATCGTAAAAATCACTGATTCTCTAGTTGTTTGTCAATTGTGCATCATGTCGCCAAGACATGTGTGCCTTTGTGGCGCGAAGACACAAAGGATCGGGGCGCACTGCCGAGAACAGCATTCATGTTGTCACTTTGACATTGGTACAATTCGTAACAAAAACGTACCGGCTTGGTTACCAAGAAAATTAAAGGTCAAAAGTCGAGGAACAGGCAAGCGCGACTGAAATCTGCTAGGAATTTTTTTTTAAATCCATAGCGCTTGTCTGGAAAATGGTGAGAAACTCCAACTTCAGCATTAGTTGGATTCTTTGGTAATGTTGCTTCTTGTCGAGTTTGATTCAAATCTGTCGTATAGATTTTGGATAATTAAATAACAAAGTTTCAGATTTTGGCATTTTTTATAATTTGACAAGTAACCGGTGGGGGAATATTTTTAACTGTTCTGAATACAGTTCTTCAAGGGCTTTCAAATGACATATCGCAAGTCAAGTTCCGTGAGAAGTAGCTTCTGTCATTTTGTGATAGTGGCACTTCTGGTCAACAGATGACAGCCAAAAACTAATCCGGTCATTCCAGAGTGAAATCATGTCTGCATATCAAATTTCAAATCGATCGGATCAACGATTGGGCAGTTATCGTGGAAGATCACAGACATACACACACACATACGGACAAACATCATTCTGGAAATGGTCTTTATCGACTTGGGATGACCTCAAAATGGATATATCCGGCATAATCTAATTTTTATTCTCTGCACGATTACAAACAATACTTTCCCTCCGTGTTCGCGGGGCCGGGAAAGTAAAACTATCAAAATCGTTTGTGTTAGTGCGACTTTCAACTAAATATTGAGTCTAACTGTTTGTTAGTTTTAAGTCTGATGCCATTTCTATATTTCAAAAATGAGAAACAATCCATTTTCTAGTGAAATAGGAAGGTACGCTTTCGGTTCTTTCAAGAAAAGGTGCATATAAACACTACGTCATGACGAGTATAGAAGCGAGAGTCGATACAATAAAGATCAAAGATTTTATTTTATTCCGTTTCCGCGAACATGTGCAAGATTCCGTGTATGTGCAGGGTTTTTCGTGCAAGCGCCCCCTAAGTGAAACATTCTGGAGCCAAAGGCCGAAAGTAGGCGAAAACCACTCTCACGCGGTTTTAGGCAATTCTTGCTACATGAGTGTGCTGCGGATTGCATAAGACTCTCAGTTGGTTTCTCCTACAGTTTCAAGAAAAGCGGCCCAGAGACCAGGCAGAACAACGGCAGAAGCTTGTTCGAGGTTGCCAAATGAAGAAGAAAACATAGATAGGTATTTACCTAGTTATGTAATCCGATATAGTAATTTCCAAAATTTCAAACTTTATCCAGTATAGTGTGAGATTTCCCAACTAGAGAAGCGCAAGAAACATCTTGCAAAACAAATTAATCTTGGAATGACTAAATATTTAAGGTGACGATTGTAATATGAATTATCATTGGTAACGGCGGCTATGCCAAATCTGACAAGATCGCAATCGACAGACTGTGGATCATTCGCAGTTTTGCAAAATAAGCATCGAATTTTCAATATTTTGGGATTATTTAGTGGGCCAGAGACCTTCACAAATACAAAAACCTTACAACACGAGTACATAAAATACTGAGCCACTGCAACTAGAAAAGGAAAACGAGGAAAACCTGTTGAAATTACTGTTGAGTTAACAATCTGACAGACATTTGAATGCGCGTCAACCGGAAATGTATGGTGACCAATGCCGAAAGGTCTACGTACCTATTGCACCCCGGACTGAAATCGATATAGTTTCTAGCGCATTTTCCATCTTGATGAAAATCGCTACTGCAGCTGCTTTGTCCGTCCGTCCGTCCGTCCTTTCCTTGAACTTCTCGCAAACTAAACGCCCTAGCTTCCTGACTGTTTCGTTGTTACATAGCTGCCAGTCCCAAAGCTGGACTAGGCTATATTAAATATCTATATTGTGCCGCCAACATAGAGAAAGCTGCCCCCGATCAACTTGAAATAACATGATATTGCAATTTCTCCCAGACCTAATTCTCTATTGTTCTCATTTCATGGATAATACATAGTTAGTTGCCACTTATAAACGTAAGCTCAGAAACATTTCGTCTCCTATATGGGTCGCTGGCAAGAAAAAATGGAGTATTATGTTAAAAAAAATTTCTGATTGAAATGACAACTACATTGAAAAATAATTAACTCGTGTTTTTTTATTCAGTCAAAAACCGTATCGTTTGGGTGCAATAAATAAATAACATCAAATATTTCTGACGTCACAGCGAGTCACCGCTTATACCGCCTGTGTAAATGACGTCCGAAATAGGCAGAATATAGGAATTTCGTTTATTTATTGCGGCCAAACGATACGATTTTTGGCTGAATAAAAAAATACGGGTCAGTTAATTTCCAATATAGTTTCTGATTCCAAAAAAAAAAAATTTTTTTTTTTTCAAAAGTATAATACTCTATTGCTGAAAACCGCCCCCAATCACTTTAAAATGAAAAACATAAACCCGACGACATAGTGATTCGATTTTTTCGCTATATGACTAGCTCACTTAAAATGGGAAAGGATAGGCTACTTTTGATTGGTCGCCGGCCCCAAATTTCGCCTCCAAACCACAAAAAGTGCAACTTTCACAATTGTTACTGATTGAGATGTTTCCTTAGACATTCAGAAACTGTCAACTCAAACTGTACAAGAGTTCCTTTGCCGGAGGCTGCCGCCCCCAAAGTAAGAGATAAATGTGAAATTTGAACCTGAAGACACAGCCAATTCCACCAAATCTTCATGAGCGAATGACGCTCTCATAATATTGCCACACAGCCAATAGCTAGCATGGTCAGTTGCTTAGTGGCTGTAATGAGCGGGATAAAATCAATTCGCTTATAAGACTCTGGTGGAACTGGCTGTGAGCTTTTTAGAACCGTATTGCTTACACAATTGAGTCATGAAAAACATCAACATCAAGGAATCACCGAGGGAATCACTTACAAGAAACAATCAATTTTTGTTACTGAAAAAATCGAATTATTACAAATCAACGTTTCCTTCGTCACACAGGTACGAGTATGAGTAGAGTAGGTAGGTACAGCTGCGACCAAAAATGTATGAATTTGGGAGTCAATTATTGTCAGATCCCGTTAGAGCCGTATGATTGTGATTTGGAACACAGCGGGTGCTCAAAAAATTGAAGGTGGTAGATTTGAAATTATACAAGCAAGTCAATAGTTTCTTCAGACCACATATCCACGAAGTGCGCGACCTAAATTCAAAAGCTGACAACTTCTGACAGGATGTTTCCAAATTACTTGGTCGTCAGTGTACCTGTCTATCTATACTTGTGTATAGTTGAGGCGAAAGTGAAAACTGACAAAAAAGATATCAAATTTGAACTTACCCTCGCTCGTCTTCATCACCGAACCACCAGCCATGTCACCGGTTTGCTCGGTAACCGTCAGGTGTCCGGCCTTGCTTCTGATGAGTTGAAACAACATCATCTGAAAAATATTTCGAAATGTTAAATCAAGTAGTCAAGTATCGTGTGATCACATAATAGTTCGGGCAGGAGTACATTTGAAGCATTTCCCTATGCCTATACTATACCTCCGACTCTGGACCGCGAGTTTTGAGATATCTTTTTATACACACATCAAAAAAATCTAGGGGACAAGCAAATTTAGACGATTTCTATCTAAAATCATCGTAACTTTTGATTGCCGTCAGCGATTCCATGTCGGTTTTCAGTGTTCGCTGGCCCAATTATTCGTTCTTATGCCTTGATCACGTCGAATACGATCAGTGTTTTATGAAGTTTCTACAGGGTGATCAATGGAACAGTGTAAAATTGCCGGAAGTTAAGTACGAGCGCGATTTCCCAAAAACATTTTCTTATGCATTCCAATAGCAGTAATAGCACAGTTATGAAGACTGGTGCTTCAACTCCAGTAACGTTTTTGGGCCGTAATCATATCTCGCTTTTAAGCTAGAAGCGTATTCAAACTTCAGAGATGCGCTTTTAGGGGCTGTCCGTTCATATTTGAGTTTTCAAAAATACATATAAAAATTGAACGGCTGTCTGTATGTAATTGTGATATGTAATTTTGAACACTCAAATATGAATGGATACCTAGCCCCTAAAAGCGCACCTCTAAATGCGCTTTTAGCTTAAAAGCGAGGTATGAATACGGCCTTTTGAAAATCGAAAGTAAATTGCCGAAAATATCAATCATTTTGCGCCGCCATGTTGAACTTCCAAGAAAGTGATCCGATTCCATTGAAACTTGGATCACACTCATGTCTGGTTGAAATATGTAATTGGAATTTCAAGGTCAAATGCTCGGTCAAATGTCTATGAAACTTGGAACCAAATCTTGTCTTGTATGAACCTTATTATTTTCAATCTGAGTTTCATGATTCCACCGCCATCTTGGCTGCCATATTGAAATTTCTCATCAGTGGAACGATTTTCATGGAACTAGGTATACCACAATGATGTCAATGTTAACGTAATGTTATCCAATAATGGTAATGTCAAAATTCAAAGCAATGAGTTTCAAATGGTGACGTTCACAATCATGTAAGTGGCAATGGTAAGTCTCGATCGAGAGAGGTCAAACATAAAAAAAACTGTTAAGATATCTACAGGCCTTTAAAAGGGACGGTAGGTTCATATGGGTTAAAGGTTAAACCGTTTCCGTGACATTGTGGAATTGGTGATAATTAACAAATTATCAACTTTTTTAAATATTGATAGTCTTTAATTCTTCAAAAACTTCTTTAAAATATTTTATTCTCAATGAGTTAGCAATCGATACACTCCCAACTTTTGAAAAGTTGGAAAGTGAATGATTCCTTGCAAGTTGGAAAATAATGTCACTTTCGGACCACGGGCCACATTAAGTGATACAGTAGAGAAAAAACAGCGATAGTCACAAAACATGGTGAAATTAAAGGGGGACTGTGGGTAAAATTTTGTGTCAATTTTGAAATTTATATAGCTGCGGGATGGCTTTAGTTGATTTTTAGTCAAAATCGCATCGAAAAATTCCAAGCCGTTATGAAGTTATCGTAAATTTTGTGGGCTGATTATGACGTCATACTGCGCACCGGAAAGGACAGGTCGGCAGGGCAAGGCACCATAGTGGGGGGGTTAGCGGAATGGTCTGTGCATTTTGTGATCAAAGCATGAAATTTGGCATACTTCTTCAGAAGACCCTCCTTCGCAATTCCAGATGTGGCGCCACGCTAGATTTTGCGCCAGAGACGCTGTATTGCGGTTAATATACCTGCTAGGGGTAAATTCTGCAAAAATGGTTCCTGGCCGGTCTCTGGTACCGCAGTCGGTATTTTTTAGTTCTGTTTAGTTAAAACTACACGTAGAAATGAGTAAGGAGTACATTTTCCCAAGCAAAGTTCCGAATGCTGCCTTTATACGTTGTTTCAATACATTTTAAGGCCAACTTTGTTTTAGTACAGGAGACTTGGTAAAAAAATTGCCAATACCTCGGCAAAGATATGAACGTCCTGAAAATTTGATACTCTGTCCAGAATTATGTACCCTACTACATATCTAAAATTGCCAAAAATCGCATCCCGAGGCTTCGAGTTATTGGAGGGGGGGTAAAAAATTGCAACTCAAAATGAAAGGTATAGAACCCGATGGAACCCGTCAATCCAATGGATGCAAATACGTCGTAGTTCGACGCATCACAACCAGTTGATACAATTTTAGCACAAAAAGTGTCGATCATTCTTAAAGGGGGGTCGTGGGGAAGGGCGAAACTCGGCTGGGTGGCTCTTTTTCTTCCTGGGCCATGAGGAATCGATTCCGACAAGATTGGTATCTTTTCCGACTAAATTCAATGTCCTGAACTTGAATCCGATGTGTAAATTTGGATAAAAACAAGTTCAAACAAGTTAACTTGAGACAACCTGTTTTTTCTTTGACAATTTTCACGAAACTTTTTTTTACTGTTTGAGGTATTCTTCTATGGAAATATTTCAGAGGCCATTAGATTGAACTGTATTCTTCACTTAAATTATCCATTCGATTTGTAATTTTGTTTTCCGACATAGAAAAAACCGATTTGAACTTTAGTCGGCACTGCCCGGCGTCTACTAATGGCCAGAACACTACAGCATGCACCTTTAAGTAATAACTCAATACCCTGCATTGCGATTTATGACGATTTTGTTTATGTTATAGGGAATTCAGTTCTGCACAGATCCTCGAACTTTCAAAGATGAGTTATAATTTTTTAGATAGTTTGGGCTATTTTCATTTGAAGATGCATGGTGTAGTGTTCTGGTCAGTAGTAGACGACGGGCTGTGCCGACTAAAGTTCAAATCGATTTTTTCTATCTCGAAAAATAAAGTTACAGATCGAATGGATGATTTTCGTGAAGAATACAGTTCAGTCTAATGGCCCCTAAAATATTTTCAAAGATGAATGCCTTCAACAGTAAAAAAAAGTTTTGTGGAAATTGTCAAAGAAAAAACAGGTTTTCTCAAGTTAACTTGTTTGAACTTGTTTTTGTCCAAATTTATACATCGGATTCAAGTTCAGGACATTGAATTTAGTCGGAAAAGATGCCAATCTTGTCGTGATCGATTCTTCATGGCCCAGGAAGAAAAAGAGCCACCCAGTCGAGTTTCGTCCTCCCCCACGACCCCCCTACAACAATGATCGACACTTTTTGTGCCAAAATTGTATCAACGGGATGTGATGCGTCGAACTACGACGTATTTGCATCCATTGGATTGACGGGTTCCATCGGGTTCTATACCTTTAATTTTGAGTTGCAATTTTTCACCCCCCCTCCAATAACTCGAAGCCACGGGGTGCGATTTTTGGCACTTTTAGATATGTAGTAGGGCACATAATTCTGGACAGAATTTCAAATTTTCAGGACGTTCATATCTTTGCCGAGGTTTTTGCAATTTTTTTACCATGTTTCCTGTACTTAAACAAAGTTGGCCTAAAAATGTATTAAAACAACGTATAAAGGCAGCATTTGGAATTTTGCTTGTGAAAACGCACTCCTTACTCATTTCTACATGTAGTTTTAGCTAAACAGAACTAAAAAATACCGAGTGCGGTACCAGAGAACGGCCAGAAACCATTTTTGCAGAATTTACCCCTAGCAGGTATGCTAACCGCAATACAGTGCCTCTGGTGCGAAATCTTGCGTGGCGCCACATCTGAAATTGCAAAGGAGGGTCTTCTGAACACGTATGCCAAATTTCATGCTTTGATCACAAAATGCACAGATCATTCCATTTTTGGCCGTTAACCCCGCCACTACCACGCCAACAATTACTAGACCTTTATAAAATGAAACAAGTTTACCAAACGGTAGACGCAGGTCATTTGACTTTAATTTCAAAGTACGGTGAACCAAATTTCAGTAGATATTTTTAAAAACATAATTAAAGTGCGACTCTATCTGTCAATGAAATAAAGCGGCAACATGGCGAAATTGCGAAATGAAATTCGGCAGCTTGACAGAAGCTTGACAATATAGGGAAGTCACAGTCTATCGTATAACCCTGAAAACTTCCGTCAGTGAAATCTATTGGTGCATGAAAATACGAGATCAGGTATACCAGGCCAAAATAATAATGCTATAGGGTCAGAAACATGATGTCAGGAACAACCAGGACCATTTTCAATAACAAAGCACTGGTGTGGCTGACTCAAAGAAATATGAACGGATTCTGATATACACTTCTTTCAAATTCCGACCCTAATCGGTAGTCGGTTGTATCACCGATTAGCAAAAAGTCCCATCAGCGGCAGCAGCCCTAAAATAGATTTAATTATTCACTACATCATTATGTGGAAGCGAAAAGTATACCTGATCTCTTATTTTCATGCACCAACAGATTTCACTGACGGAAGTTTTCAGGGTTATACGATAGACTGTGACTTCCCTATACTGTCAAGCTTCTGTCAAGCTGCCGAATTTCATTTCGGGATTTCGCCATGTTGCCGCTTTATTTCATTGACAGATAGAGTCGCACTTTAATTATGTTTTTAAAAATATCTACTGAAATTTGGTTCACCGTACTTTGAAATTAAAGTCAAATGATCTGCGTCTACCGTTTGGTAAACTTGTTTCATTTTATAAAGGTCTAATAATTGTTGGCGTGATGCCTTGCCCTGCCGACCTGTCTTTTCCGGTGCGCAGTATGACGTCATAATCAGCCCACAAAATTTACGATAACTTCGTAACGGCTTGGAATTTTTCGATGCGATTTTGACTAAAAATCACCTAAAGCCATCCCGCAGCTATATAAATTTTAAAATTGATACAAAATTTCACCCACAGTTCCCCTTTAAGAAGGAGAGTGCCGTTGTGTTATTTTCAGAAAGTAGGTATACGTGTGATTTTTTAGTAACTACTTCTCTGGCCTCTGAAGACACCGAAATGCTCTGGTATCGATTTCAAAATGCCGTCGTTTCAAAATGGCGGCCATTTGATATTGGTAACACGGATTCACACTCAACTCACGCCTATTTTCGCTCGATTCTCACCGATTTTAATGATTTTTCTTTTGATCGGGTATGGATTGATCTTCTCTATTTGCTATTTTCCGAAATTTGCATTTGTGTCAAATGAACTGCTCGTGAAAAGTTGAGCATAGAGCAAAATTTGCTCCACTTTCAAGCAAGGACTTCTTCGGGGAAAGATATCCGATGATATTGGAAGAAATTTATGGTGCCTGGTAGAGCTTTCCTTCAGCTGCAAGACGTTATGTCGACTTACGGCATCATCGATTTTGTCCTTTCTCTTCAGTTTTAGGAAGCGGGTATCAATATCTCGGAACAGTTTTTGACTTTCGATCGTATTTTGTTTCTTCAAAGAGTTCTTGATTTTTTTGTGGAATTTGGATTTTTTGATACAGAATTTGCTAGAATTGTTGCCTTCTCTTAAAAATTCACAAAATTGCTTGATTTATCATACCATGAGAAAATTTGACCTCATGGGCCCCTAGAAGAGGTTATCTTCTGGACCTCTTCAGGGGAGATACCCAAAGAGGCATGCTGCGACATCACATTGACACTTATTGACTCCAGCGTGAATAAAAATGCAAGACTTGTAACCATACGTTGCATCAAAATTACTATGGTTACCAATTAATTAGTCCCATCATGAGTGATTTTGTAACTGCCCAAGTCACTGGAAATTTCCAGAAGTGATATCTTCAAGACGAATAGAGATAGAGCCGTAATTCTTTTTTTTTATTCCAATCGGACACATTATTGGTCATTCGAGAATGATGCAAAATTTTCACTACCTTCTTTTTCAGTGGTGGGGGTAATTCTGACGTTTGTCATGTCAGAACTTTTTTTTGTACTTGTCATCATTGAATCTACCACTTCCAAATCAGTAGTGAAAACAAAAGACCAACAATGTTTTTCTCAGAAAACCTGGACTTTGAGGGAGAAAAACACCGAACGCAAACTTGAAATTAATCAGCTGAAAATGAAAGTATACATCCATGTTGACATTTCAATGATGACAAGTACAACAGTACAGCAAAAAAGTTCCGACATGACACACGTCACAATTACTCCTCACTACTGAAAAAGTATAAACGTGAAAAATTTCGATTGTAATCACTAATCAAAAAACTAGGAGATATCACTTTTGAAACTTTCCAGTAACTTAGGCAGTAACAAAATCACCCATGATGGGACTAATTGGTAACCGCGGTAATTTTGATGCAACGTATGGTTACAAGTCTTGCATTTTTATTAATGCTGGAGTCAATAAGTGTCAATGTGACGTCGCAGCATGCTTCTTTGGGTATCTCCCCTGAAGAGGTCCAGAAGATAACCTGAGGTCAAATTTTCTCATGGTATAATTTACCAAGCAATTGTGTACGTTTCTGTGAATTTTCAAGGAAAAGCAACAGCTCTATAGTGCAGTAAAGATAGTCAAAAAAAAAACAAACCTTGAAAAAATTAATTCATGGAATTTTATAACAGATATCGATTCAGAATTTCATCCTCCACCACATACTCAAAATCCCCGAGAATCCCAGTTGAGCATTCTTCTTGCGGCGCTGTCAAAGTATATCATGTTTTCTGCAACTAGTCCGAGAACTGTATTCTCGTTTTTGTCACACTAGAGCTTCATTGTTGGCTCAGAGCTGTTGATATACACTGCAGGGCATGATCAGACCTTCGTTTGAACTTCTAACTTGTATTTCCCGGAAAAAAAAAACACGGAAGTCGCTTTAATTCCCAATTAACAGTGTTGATTAAAGATAATCCGAGGGTTAATGACCAAGTTAATTAAAATCTATTTGATTTGTGATAGAGGCATGAAATTTGGTATGAGTGGTCTTCATGGTCTTCTTTTCAAATGTAAACACGACGACTCGCCATATTCTGGTTAGGGGGGCCCAAGGACCCCCTTGAAAATTTGAAGTTGCAGAAACTCCTACAAACCACCGGTAAATATCGTCACACATTTTAAAAAGTAATCATTTGACTCTACACCAAATCTTGACAAGAGACACAACAGTTGTCGACATGTACGCATTGTTCTTCGGGTTGAAAAAAAAACACAGTTTCTGATGATTTTTCCATCTAAGAAAATGTGAATTGATCTGCTGTGTATCATTATTCGCTAATTTGTATTTTCCGGAGCTACTCATGAAGTCTGTTTTTTGATACTGTCATTCTAGGAATTACCTACAGCTCCCGAAGAAATAAGCCAATTCAAGTGTGAAGTTAAACAGCGTTTTTTTATTGTTCGCAATCAATATGATTGACAATTTATTAATGGATGGATAGCTGGAACTATTCTGTAACTTAATTCCTTTTGACTACACGCGGAACCAAGCGTAAAAGCCTAGAAAAGAATGTTTTTTACGTCGCCCACCATCATAAAATTTGTGCCCCTAGGGTGTGTTAAAAATATTTTTATACTGTGTATTAACTCGATCTCAAAGCTTTCAAGTAGGTATTTTACGCCTCAATCTTAATTCTTTGTGCCTTCTACTTGACAACTGCAGATCGTATTGACGTTTGTCTATACTCATTAGTCTGTATTTGCTGTTGTTTCGCCAAAGTAGCATGAGATTTGGTGCAATTCTAACAGTGACAGGTGGCGGTTAAAAAAATTTCTTTCGGGGCTTTCGCGCATCATTTCTCATTTAGTTGTGATCATTAAAATTATGAAACAGTTGGAGCTATCCACCCAATAATGAATTGTCATCATATTGATTGGTAAAATTGGAAAAAACGCTGCTGAACTGAGCACTTGAATTGGCTGGTTTTATCTGGGATTGTTGCTTCTAAGATGTCAATATTGTTACGATATTTCGCGTACGGGTTCGAATATAATTGAGACGAACTTTTAAAACACACACTGTTTATTTCTGCGTACTACAACTACAATAAATGCCAACAATTATCGCTTGGAATTATGTCGCAGGTACTTCGCTTGTTATTACTCGCTATCTAATTCATTACTGCCGCGAGCTCCCGGCTGACGCCTTATATAAGGCCTCCGAATAATGTTCCCGAAGTTTCTGTCTGCTTCCAGCAAATTCCATGAGGGTCTGGCATATGCGGTTTCTAGATCATTCCTGAATAATCGCACACGTTACCTGTATGCTTTCCATGTGTTCTGGGATCTGCGCCTCCGCCAAAGTGGACTGATGTGCCTTGATCGAACGTTCAAGTCTCCATTGGGTACACATACAAGAACGCTCTGGAATGCACGAGATCGCTCCAGACTTCTACACTGCGATCTAATGGTGGAAAGATCGAGAAACATCGAGTGTTTACCTATATGTACAAGATCGCCGCTCGTAACACTGCCCCCCTCTTAAGCCTGTTCGTCCCGAATAGGCTCATCGTTACTCCCGGAGTAACGTGCAAGGCGATCAAGGTGGACAACTTTCATCTTGGCTCTCGAGGCTCGCTGGATTCTGTACACGACGTCATTGATCCTCTTGACTACCGTGTACGGTCCTTCCCACGACGGATGCAACTTTGGAGACCTTCCCTTCTTTCGTTGAGGATTGTACAACCAGACCAAGTCGCCAGCCTGAAATCCCGTGGAGTTCGCCTTCAAGTCGTAACGGGTCTTCATTCGGTCGGTCGCGATTCGAATCCGGTTTCGAACCAACTCGTGGATGTCACACATTCTTTGCCTCAGGTCATCGACGTATTCGGGGATGTCTTTCGGATCATTCTCCGGTGTGCCAAATTGCAAATCGCAGGGGAGGCGAAGCTCTCGGACAAAAAGAACACGTGCTGGTGTTTCCCCTGTGGTGTCGTGAATGGCAGCGCAATACGCCATCAGAAAAATCGGCAGATGACGATCCCAGTCTCGCTGATGCTCGTCGACGACCTTTGACAGGTGCTGCTCCATCGTCTGGTTGAACCGTTCAACCATTCCGTCGGACCGTGGGTGAAGGGGCGTCGTCCTGGTCTTCTGTATTCCGAGTAGAGTACAGATACCTTGGAACACGTTGGACTCGAAGTTTCGTCCCTGGTCTGAGTGAAGCTCCAGAGGTACTCCGAAGCGGCTCATCAGATTGTCCACCAGCACCCTTGCCACTGTAGAAGCCTCTTGGTTGGGCAGGGCGTACGCTTCCGGCCACTTGCTGAAGTAGTCCATGGCAACCAGGATGTATTTGTTGCCATCTTCCGTTGTCGGGAACGGGCCAGCCACATCGATCGCGATGCGTTCAAAAGGCGCTCCAACATTGTAAGTCTTCAGCTCCCCTCGGCTGCGAGTTCTTGGTCCTTTGCTGGCCGCACAAACCTCGCACTGGCGACACCATGTTTCCACGTCGTTCCGGCAGTTCACCCAGTAGAACCGCTCGCGCACCTTGGCCAACGTCTTGTTCACACCAAGGTGCCCTCCAGTGACGCCATCGTGCATCTCTTTCAGGACCTCTCTCACTCTCTTCTTGGGAAGCACCAGTTGAACCATCTCCTTCTTTCCATCAGGACTCTCCCAGACCCTCTTTAGCAGCCCATTCTCTATCCTCAGAGAATTCCACTGAGCCCAAAGAGCCTTGAATTCGGGTCCTTCTCCAGATATTTCGGCCCATTCCGGTCTGTCCTGGCCAAGTTCTTTCCTTTCAGCAAGCGTACCGATGGCTGGGTCCTCACGCTGTTCCTTCTTGAGCTCAGCTGTAGTCCAATTTCTCGGGGTGTCGAAAACGATTGCCTTGACTTCGACGTTCCCATTCTGCTGGTCTACCCTCTTGCAGTGCTTACAGTCTTCGTTGCATGGTCTTCGAGAAAGAGCATCCGCGTTGCCATGACTTCTTCCAGGGCGGTGTTGGACCTTGAAGTCATATTGTTGCAGTTTCTCGATCCACCGTGCCAACTGTCCCTCGGGATTCTTCAACTGCAGTAGCCATTTCAGGGCAGCGTGGTCAGTCCTCACCAAAAATTTCCGGCCATAGAGGTACTGGTGAAAGTGATCGACAGCTTTCACTATGGCCAGTAGCTCCCTACGCGTCACGCAGTAGTTCCTTTCAGGCTTGGACAACACCTTGCTGTAGTACTCCACTACTCGCTCTTGGCCCTGCTGGTGTTGTGACAACACTGCTCCAATTCCGGTGTTGCTGGCATCAGTGTCCAAGATGTATTGTCCATGCAGTTGAGGATATGCCAGGATGGGACTCGAACACAATGCAATCTTCAGAGTCTTGAATGAGTTTTCGCACTCCTTGGTCCACAGGAATGGCGCACGGTCTTCAGTCAGTTTGTGTAAAGGCTTAGCAATGTCAGCGAACTTTTCTACAAATCGTCTGTAGTAGGTGCATAAGCCCAAGAAACTTCTGACTTCATGCTGATTTCTCGGTCGTGGCCATTCTCGTACAGCATCCAATTTCGCTGGATCGGTTTCGATTCCTTCCGACGACACTACGTGCCCCAAAAATTTGACTCTCTTCTGGAAGAGCACGCATTTCTTTGGGTTGAGCTTGAGATGTGCACCTTGAAGACGTCGAATTACCTCCCGGAGATTCTTCAGGTGCTCCTCGAAGGTTCGACCGATGACCATCACGTCGTCGAGGTAGACTAGGCAAGTTTCCCACGTAAGACCTCGCAAGACGCACTCCATTAGACGTTCAAACGTGGCAGGTGCGTTGCAAAGTCCAAACGGCATCACAGTAAACTGATAAAGGCCGCTCCCAGCGGAAAACGCCGTCTTCTCTTTGTCGTCGTTGTGGAGTCCCACTTGCCAGTAACCACTCTTCAGGTCAAGCGTCGAAAACCATCTCGATCCAGACAGCGTGCTCAAAGTGTCGTCAATCCGAGGAAGTGGATAGCTGTCTTTCTTCGTCACATCATTGAGTTTGCGGTAGTCTATGCAAAATCGTGTACTACCGTCTTTCTTCGTGACCAAAACAACCGGTGAAGACCATGGGCTCGTCGATTCTTCGATCACGCCTTCATCCAACATGTTTTTCAAGAGCTTCGACACTTCTTCTTGCTTCGCCAATGGTAGACGCCGGGGAGCCTGTCGGATCGGTGCGGCGTTCTCAGTGTTAATCCGATGTTGGATCACGTTGGTCCTTCCGGTAGGGTTACCTTCCATGGCAAAGGCTGCAGCTTCTTCCTGGATGAATTGCGTCGCAAGCTCCTTCTCCTTGCCACTCAGATGTTTCCAGTCAGGCGAGAACATCTCCACTAGCTTTTTCTCTAAGAGCTTGGGAGTCGCAGCCTTTGTCGATATGTCTTCACAACGTGAGATCCACTCTACGGGTTCACACTTGCCCAGGGTCTCTCCTTCCTTGATTGTTTTGCTCGTCTTGTTCAGGTTAATGACTCTGATCGGGATTTTTGTCTTGTCCATGTTGATTAATGTCTTAGCCATGATGCAGCTGGCAGCTGTGTCGGGTTCAGCAATGCCGGCGACATGTCCTCCAGGTTGTCCGCTTAATGTTGCCCACACGATTTTCTCGGAGTTAGCGGCTACACGAACGGTTTCAGCCGAAAGTAGGCGGATTTCTTCAGCGGCCTTCATGGATGTTCTAAGCGCCAATTCCTCGTTCCCGATTTTCAACGTCCGCTGTCCAACATCCAGGATGAATCCGTACTTATCCATCAAGTCCAGGCCAAGTATGAAGTCGTCAACAATGTCAGCGACCAGGAACTTTTCTCGCAGAAGAAATCGTCCGAAGCGAATGCTTACTTCAGCTTCTCCGTGCAATGTAGCAGACTCTCCGGTAGCTGTAGTCAAACGAGCGCCGTCCCTCAGTGGCACAATGTGTTGCTGTCGAAGAATTCCTCGTCGAACGATTGACTTCGTGGCTCCCGTATCGATTACGAACACGCAATCGTCCTCGTCAAGCTTTCCACTAAGAAGAAGGCTATTGGGTGACCTTCGCAGCAGTGAGACGGAGTAACTCCTGGGGCATTGAGGACTGCCAGCCAGCGTGCGCCCCTTAGCGCTAGCTGGAATTAGTTTTCCTGGGCTGATAGTTCTCCATCCCGGTGCGGACCGGTCACTTGAACTCGACCTTTGCCTGCAGTCTCGAAGCAGATGTCCCGATTTTCTACAGCCGAAGCAACGCGGTCTTCCTCCAGCTCGTGGCTCGCCTTGGGGTCTGTTCCGAGACATAGCGCTGAGAAGTTCCTGTTTGAGTTCCTCAAACATCTCCTTCACAGATTTCTCGGAAGTATGTGATGCTCCGGATTCGTCAAAGTTCACCTCCCTAAGACGATGAGGGCGCGAAGCATCCTTAGCAGCCTCGATGCGAATAGCTTGGATGAGTGCGTCGCTGATGTTGGCTGGATTGCTGATCATGACCATCTGACGCAATTCTGGATCTTTTATTCCGCCCATGAAAGTTTCCTTGGCGATGTCGGCCAAAACATCCGCTGGATGAGCTGGATAGGCCAGGTGAACCAGCCTCAGGACTTCGGATTCGAATTCCTGAAGGCTTTCTCCGCTCTTTTGTGTTCTGGCCTTCAGCTGGGTTTGATGGATCTGCCGCACATGATTGTCCCCATACCGAAGCTCAAGGACCCTCGTCAGCTTGGTAAAGTCCTTCTGCTCACTTTCAGGAATCGTCTGGAGCAGCTCCAACGCTGGACCTCTGAGAGCCAGGACTAGAGCTGTGGCTCTCTCATCGTCGTTCCATCCGTTTGCTTCGGCAGCGGCATCGAACTGCCTCTTATAGGTTGTCCATGGGCTTTTCCCATCGAAATTTGGCAGCTTCACACGTTGGACACCCGCTGAACTGACAATCGCAGCACTGGCGGCGGTTTTCTGAACCTGTTGCTCCAGCTTCGTTATATTGGCCTTCACCGCTTCCACCTCTTTTTCTACCATCGCAACCATTTTCTCTTCCAGCTTGTTCACACTGCCGTCGAAATACCGCGTCTGTTGTTCCACAACGGCTTATATTTCTTCCCTTTCCTCCAGGCGTTTCCTTTCCTGTTCTTCTAGCAGGTTCCTTAATTCCTGTTCTTGCCCTTCTAGAAAATTCTTCAGTTCTGCCTTGTCCTCTAAACGCTCCACGACGCGTTTCTTTTCCTGTTCTTCTTTACGCTTCCTTTCCTCTTCTTTCTCTTCAAGACGCTTCTTCTCCTGTTCTTCTTGAAGACTTTTCTGCTGCTGCATCATCGCCATGATGTTTGCCAAAGCGTCTTCGACTCCTGTCTTCGACATGCTTCTCGTCTCCGGCATTTACCAAATCACGAATGTTCCGAACGTCCTGTAGTCGCAGGCCGAATTACTCTCAATTATACCGCTTTCTGACACCAGATGTTACGATATTTCGCGTACGGGTTCGAATATAATTGAGACGAACTTTTAAAACACACACTGTTTATTTCTGCGTACTACAACTACAATAAATGCCAACAATTATCGCTTGGAATTATGTCGCAGGTACTTCGCTTGTTATTACTCGCTATCTAATTCATTACTGCCGCGAGCTCCCGGCTGACGCCTTATATAAGGCCTCCGAATAATGTTCCCGAAGTTTCTGTCTGCTTCCAGCGAATTCCATGAGGGTCTGGCATATGCGGTTTCTAGATCATTCCTGAATAATCGCACACGTTACCTGTATGCTTTCCATGTGCTCTGGGATCTGCGCCTCCGCCAAAGTGGACTGATGTGCCTTGATCGAACGTTCAAGTCTCCATTGGGTACACATACAAGAACGCTCTGGAATGCACGAGATCGCTCCAGACTTCTACACTGCGATCTAATGGTGGAAAGATCGAGAAACATCGAGTGTTTACCTATATGTTCAAGATCGCCGCTCGTAACAATATCAAGAGATTGACTTCATCAACGGCTGCGGCAGATACGAATTAGTGGATATTGATATGCGGAAGATGAATTTACTCTTCTATTACATGAAAAAATTATAAAAACCTGATTTTTTTTTGACATTCCGAAGAATTTTTTTTTCATTATGAAGAACAGTGCGTACATGGCGACAACTGGTCTTGTGTGGTCTCAACTTTTGTTGAGATTCAACGTAGAGTCAAATGATTACTTTTTGAGATGCGTAACGATTATTAATGGTGGTTTGCATGAGTATCTGCAACTTCAATTTTCAAGGGGGCCTCTAAGCCCCCCTAACCAAAATATGGCAAAGCGTCATGCCTACATTTGAAAAGGGGACCATGAAGACCACTCATACCAAATTTTATGCCTTCATCACAAAAAGAACAGATTTTATCAAATTTGGTCACTAATCCCCAAACTACACTTAATTACCTCTGGTAATTGCAGATTAAGCAAGTTACGTGTTTTCTTTTGCGGGAAATAGGATGTCGACGGTTTAGATGACGTTCTGGTCATGCCCTGGAGTATATACCAACAGCTCTGAGCTAACAATATAGCTCTAATGTGACAAAAGCGAGGATACAATTTTCGGACTTGCTGCAGCAAACATGATATACTTTTCTTGAGCAAGAAAAATGCTCAAGTGGGATTTTCGGGGATTTTGAGTACATGGTAGAGAATGAAATTCTGAATCAATAACAGCTTCAAAATTTCATGAAATAATTATTTCAACCTCAAAACCTATCTTTACTGCACTACTAGCAAGTTCTGTATCAAAAAATCCAAATTCCACCGAAAAATCAAGAACTCTTTGAAGAAACAAAATACGATCAAAAGTCAAAAATCGTTTTGAGATATTAATATCCACTTTCTAAAACTGAAGAGAAAAAAAATCCGAAGTTTTTCCTAAAAAAGTTCCATGACTTCAAAAATTAAAACTTTTGACACTTTTTCCTTTGGTATCCTGTATATCGTGGACAAAGTCGATGGTGACGTAAGTCACATAGCGTCTTGTAGCTGAAGAAAAGCTCTACCAGGCATCATTAATTTTTTTCAAATCGGATATCTTTCCCCGAAGAAATCCTTGCTTGAAATTGGAGTAAATTTTGGTCTATGCTCAACTTTTGACGAGCAGTTTAGTTTTTCCAAAAAGAGAAAAAAAAACTAGGAAATCAGTGATTTTTACGATTCCTGTTGCATCAGGTGCTGATGTGTGCTTCTCCGTGGGAGGCATGCCTGGCAAATATTTTTTTATTATTTTTATATGTATGAAGTTACCAAAATGCTCTGGTGCCACTTTCAAAATGGCAGCGTACCGATTTGGCGGCCACCTTGATTTTGATAAGGCTTTCAATTATGGAAAAATTCCAACTCGATAGCCAAAAGAGTTATAGTGATGAAAGTCACAAGGTAGATCTACTACGAAGGCGTAGAAGGGCCAACAATAATTTAACAAAGTTAAAGCAAATTGAGCTTGATCATTGCAATTTCAACCTAAACAATTGTAACTTCGAACTTACAATTGTAACTTCGAACTTACATTGTAACTTCGAACTTACATTGTAACTTCGAACTTACAATTGTAACTTCGAACTTACAATTGTAACTTCGAACTTACATTGTAACTTCGAACTTACATTGTAACTTCGAACCTACAATTGTAACTTCGAAATTACAATTGTAACTTCGAACTTACAATTGTAACTTTGAACCTGCAATTGTAACGCAGCTCCGGGAAAACGGCAGCAGGCAGTTGGCGTTGGCCGTTGGCGTTGGCCAAAGTTATGGGAAGCCATTTTTGAGGTTAATTTTCAGTTTTAACTGATGAGTGTCGTACATTTTATTCTGCCTACCATATAGCCATAATTATTGATAATTTTAGTTATTACTAGTTTTCACTATGGTTTTCAAGTGTTCCATAATGCATTGCAACAGCGCAATGACGAATGTGAAACTAGACAATTGACACTGACAGTAGATAATATCGAGGATAATATACACCGATGCCCGTCAGACTTGCCAACCTCAATTTTGAATATAGTTATATTGCGTGCGCACTGGGTCCAAAAGTTTCCGACGGGATATTGTTCGTTTTCTACACATTGAAATTGCGTTTCTAAATAATTATCATTCTTGCTTCTTTTTATTTTGTTCGCGAAAAGTTTCGGAAATAATTTTTTGTATTCTTGAAATCAACAAATGAGAAATTTGTTTAGCTGGTTTCTAAAGTGACTTAAAGTTCCAAATGCAGACAAAAGCGCATTTTTCAGCCACTTCACCATAACATTGTGCTGTAATTTTCCAACTAAATACTGAAAAATTGGATTTTTAGAAATAATGTTTACTAGACTTGATTCCGGTCCTGGACTTTTGTCTTTTTTGCCGTACCAAGTGATACTAATGTGGAAAAGTAGAAAAAACCGTGACAGCATTAAATTAGAGGATGCACATCTCAAAGATCCGTGAAAGAAAGCGTGCTTGACTGATTTTCACTAGATCGCAGCCGACCCAAAACTCAAAAGATATTTTTTTCTGGGAAGACTTTGGGTGTGCCGAAGAAATTGAAGGATGTTACTTGTAGCATTTTTTCTGGTGTTTCTGAATCTGATACTGGTTTTTCAAAAAACCATTGAAAGATATGACTTTTCTAACAAAAACTTTGAAAATAAAAAAGTCAGTCCGGCCCTGAAACTTCTGAACAACTTTATGGTGCAATGTATTAGCCATCATTAGGAGATCATACCTATCGAATTTCAGTCCAATCCAATAAGCCATTCGGAAGATATAGCTCATCAAAAACTTCGACAAAATACATGATTCACCCTGTAACATCAAAACGAAAAGGGATAGAAAAATTTCAAAGCGAGATCCTAGTTCCTCTAGAAAAACTGGACCTACCCTTAAGCTATGTCGGTTTCCTCATGCAACACCCTGTATATATTTTTGTGATCTGCCGAAGAACTTATTTTTTTTCATGATGGAAAATTCCCGGAACAAGGCGACAAACGCCGTCAATGTTCACAATATATTCATAAGTTTCTTTTTTAGTCATTAAAACGAACTGATAAGCGGTTTGGTGGAAGTTCTAGCACTTCGAACTTTCAGGAGCCCCCCGAGCCCCCTTCCGGTGAAAGAGGTGCTCACTCTGAGTATGTGTACCGAATTTCATGCTTTCATCACCATTTGCAAGGTTCATCCCGATTTTGGCTCTTAGCGCCCGCACTATTATTTTGCACGCCAGTGTGGTTTGTTTCATTACAAATTAATTTTAGTTTTACACTATCTGTTTTATCATATCCAGGGATATCGCGATATCCACGAACAATGGTAAAATTAAGAAGGAAAGTGCCGTGTGTTTTTTCAGGGAGTAGGTATACTGGCCTCTGAAGACACCAAAATGCTCTGGTATCAATTCCAAAATGGCGTCGTTCCAAAATGGCGACCATTTCATTTTGGTGACATGGATTCACACTCATCTTACGCCTATTCAGTGCAGTCTTTAGGCAAGGGCCCGAAGGGCCCATGCCCAGGGCCCCGGCTTTTTTGGGGGCCCCGAAGCCCCCTCAAATTTTTAAAACTAGAGATTATTTTCGCAAAAAATATTGTTCACATAACCCGTTCACGACGTTTATTTGTTTGTCCGTTTTTGAGCTGATTGTGCGCTCTCCTTCACCTTCCAAGCGCCCACGGCGCTCCATCTCACTAAAGTAATCCAGAAAAGATCGGTTTTCTGTCAAAAATTTTCAATAAGCGCCAAAGGACCCCGCACGTTTTCTATGAAAAAGTGGTTTCGGTGAATTTGGCTAAATTTTTTATATGTTGTAGATCTTGATTCAAGAAATATATTCCTGAAAAATTTGACCCCTCCTATAAACAGTTTTTCCCCTACACCCCTAATAAGGCCAAAATTAGGAATAGTCTCAAATTTTTTGAAATTTATGAAACTGGTTCAAATCAAACTCGTGATCATGGGAAAAATAATTAAAAAAATCCAAGTTGTGAATTGGGGTAGTTATCAAAGGGGTTGGGGATCGAAATTGAGAAAATAAATTGAAATTCCGATTTTTTTTATTCTTATAAAATCTGAACAGAATAATAATCGACAACTAATTTTGGAAAATCTAAATCAATCAATTGGGGGCTATTCTAAAGGGGGCTGGGGGTCGAAATCAAGAAAACGCAGTGAAATTCTGGAATTTGCGGTTCCCATAATATATGATTTTACGAGCAATGAGGAAATTGCTCAAAAAAATCTAAACCAATGAATTCGGGTGTTATTAAGGGGGTAGAGGGTCGAACTTTAGAAAACAGTGGAGTTCTGGAACTTCCAGTTTATCTAAGGAAGATCTGGGCGAATGACAAAATGATAATACAACCAATGTGAATAAGGACTGAGTTCATCGTTTCGCGATCATCCTCACCCCTTATCCAGGTACCTGGGTACCAAGCTCTGGGTACAACCATTATGATACCTACCCACAACCACAATGAGGGCCGGGAGGAGGGGGGTGGAATCGAGACTACTTGCAACAGCATTATTAATTACAGTTCTCGGGAAGCTCTCCACGGTTCTGTGTGCTGTCCATCATATAGCTTGTGTCAAAAGAAATTGACTGGACTATCTTTTTTAAATAAACATAAATCCTGCTTTTGGTCATTGGTTGATTCAATGAAATTCCAAAAATAGATCGATATTGGAAGTAAGGCTCAATTTTTCAAATCTGAATTTTTAGTTCTAAGGGGTCTTTCAATAAGAGTGATAGAACTTTGATAAGATTTTACTGTTATTTTTTGACATAAATACTCAGTATATCTCACAAAATCATCTTCTTTCAACAAGACGGGGCTACGTGCCACACAGCAGGAGAAACCTTGAGACTTGTTGGCCGGAAACTTCCAAGGAAGAACAATTTCGCGGAATGGCGATTTCAATTGGCCAGCGAGATCTTGCGATATTACGTCCCTGGACTTTTTTCTGTGGGGTTATGTGAAGTCCCTGGTATACAAGAACAAGCCTAGAACCATGAAGCCCTGAGGGACAATATTGTGCGTGTTATTACTGAAATAGAGCCCGATATCTGCCAGAAAGTCATTACAAATTGGACTTCCCGTCTGCCCGCCGTTAGACAAAGTCGAGGAGGCCATTTACTAGAGGTTATTTTCCACACATAATGTCAAAAACTGTTCTTTGTTAATTTGTTTAATTCCAATTTGAAGTTCTATCACTCTCACTGAAGGACCCTACCCCTACATTATGAATTTAAAGTTTCGGAATTTCTTCCTTTTTCTAGATTTTGACCACTGTCCCCTCAGTAGGTAACCATCTCAATTTATTGATTCAGATTTTTTTAAATTATTTCTCCATTACCCTATTCCTTGAATGCCAATTCCTTTACTCGATTTCGACCTCCGTCCCCTCGATAATTACTCCAATTCACAACTTATATTTTTTATTCTTCAACTGTAACGGTTAAATTTGACAACCTGAAAAATTGTGGTAGAAAAACACTATATTTAGGTGGTCCACGAGAGTTTATTTGTTAGGTTTTAATTTATTTTTGTTTTATCACTCTGCATTCATTATTATTTTGATTCTGGCTTCTTCTTTAAAAATTCTTTTAGTTGTGGGTAGTCTTATGCATGTTTATCTCCGTCGAGGCATTACCTTTGCTTTGGTTCTTTTCTCTTTCTTTTACCTAGAACAGAGCACACATTACAGCAGATTAATTCTACGTAGGTACCTACCTGCTTTGTTATTGTTGCGATCGAGCCGTGTATTTAATGCCGGAATTGTAGATAACACCTCACTCTATCGAGTCGGCAAGAAAACGGGAAAAAGTGGCAGTAGACCTTTTCTTTGGTTTTTATTTTTCTTCTTTTTCTTGGTCTACGTTTTTTTTTTCTCACGGTTTTAGTTTAGTTCCACGTCTCGTTGAAGAAAAAGGTTTTAGGAGAATTTTGTAAAAATTCGTTGTTTGGATACCGACGATTCGGGATAAACCAGGATTCTCTTTTGGCTGAAAAAAAAAAAGGGTTGAAGTTTAGTATTATTGAGCACCTTTTGCCACCCACGATTGGGGATTAACAAACCTAGAATTTTCAACGAGATTTAAAGGAAGGAACCGAGACCAAAAGATCAGAGTTGGTTGATTATTTTTCATCCCCAACGTACCTATACCTCACAAGATCGGAGGGTAAGCTTCACGTTTCGTCGCAATTAACTTTGTTTTTCACATTTTCATTTCTTGTAAGCTTCTGTTGTTGTTTTGTTTTCTCCATTCCGCACACACCCGCCGAGGGTTGTCGAAGAATTTCTGCGAAACAGAAAGACCATATAGAAACAAAGAGAAACCCTCATTCGAGGTGACAATTCGATTGGACATTTTCTTTTTTTCTGGAGAAGCTAACCTTTGCAATTTTAGGGTTCTTTGCTCGGGTCTTTATACCGAATTGATTACGACATCGTGTCTGTGCTGTAGAAATTCAACGCACTTCTGCTTGTGGCCCGCCATTTTGCTGCCGCTTTGGGATAAGTTGTATACTGCCTGCTCTGTTGATTCGATCGTTCTGGAGCTTCTATCAGTTGAATCTTATCCCTTCTGAAGGCCTGCGACCCAGGAAAAAGGTGGAGGAAGCCGGTCCATTTTCCGGTTAATTAGTTTATGCTCTGTTGTTCCCGACGAAAAGAGTAAGTTGCACAAAACTAATTTGTTGCCTGAGACTGCTTCCACACCAAGAAAACGAACGAGCAAATTTCGTGTAGTCCGTGAAATAAAGGAACCCACTTACCTTCATTGTTAAATTGTGTTATTTTGTTTATTTGAGAGAATTTTAGTACCAGCACTAGATACCTATAATTTTGTTGCAAGAAAAGTCCTTGATTATTTATTACTTTGTTTTATCCTTTTGTTTTGTGTTCACTTCACATTTCCGCTTTTGTTGAGTACCTGCTCTTATTAGTTAATTATTAAATTTAATTATTAAGTTTTTTTTTCCTTTTTTTAACAAGATAAGTGTTCGCAAGAGCAATTTGCAAACCCAGTGATTGAATTTGCTGCTGTAACCCAGTTTGGTAGTACTACGAAAAAGGGAATTCATTCATGATTCACTGAAATTTAATTTAGTAGGTAATTTAATTTATTCGTAAATATTTAATTAAAAGAGGAAAGAGATTATAAGCCAATAACCACATTTAATTTATTTATTCATTAATTTATTTAATTTTTTTTTTTTGTTTTTTTAATAAACTTAAATATTTTAATTTTACTATTTCAAAATTAGTTTTTTTTTTCTTGGAAGTCCAGCTAAGAATTCACCCCAACTCTATTGCTAGCCCGGTGATCACCACCTTCATTTTCAATTAGGGGTTGTGGTGGTCGAAAAATTTAATTTGTCGTTGCTCTAAGAGGGTCTGAACAACCTGACTCCTCGCACCCCCAGCTGTGCATATACCCCTAAGGTAAAAAAACATATGACACAACTTAATGTGAGCCAGTTTCATGAATTTTAAAATGCTTGAGACAAATTCTTATTTGGACTAGGACATGGTTGTAGGCAGATATTATGGTAGGTGGGGAAAGGGATGGTCAAGAAATGAAGAACTCAATCCTTATGCAGATTGGTTTTATTATCATTTTGTCATTCACCCAGATCAATTTTTAGATGAACTGTAAGGACCATAATTTCATTGTTGTCCTGATTTCGACCCTCTACTTCCTCAATGACACCAGAAGAACTCATTGGTTTAGATTTTTTTGAATTATTTTCTCAATAATGGGAATCGCAAGTTTCGAAATGTTACTTCGTTCCCTTGATTTTGACCCCCAGCCCTCTTTAGAATAACACCCAATTAATGGATTTAGGTTTTCCAAAATTATTTCTCCATTATTATTCTGTTCAGATTTTATAAGAATAAAAAAATTCGGAATTTTAATTTATTTTCTCAATTTTGACCCCCAACCCCCTTGATAACTACCCCAATTCACAACTTGGATTTTTTTAATTATTTTTCCCATGATCACGAGTTTAATTTGGACCAGTTTCGTGAATTTCAAAAAATTTGAGACTATTCCTAATTTTGGCCTTATTAGGGGTGTAGGGGAAAAACTGTTCATAGGAGGGTTCCAATTTTTCAGGAATATATTTCTTGAATCAAGATCTACAACATATGAAAAATTTAGCCAAATTCACCGAAACCACTTTTTCATATAAAACGTGCGGGGTCCTTTTTGTGAAAAAAAATTTGTTCAATAAGTACAGCGAGTTCAACAATGATTGTCCTTGCCGCCTTTTGAAAATAGCAGTTGCAACTGGCCTGTGCCGCTTCAATTAAGTTATTTTGAGATCCGTAGCAACGAAATTGATAGGCGTCACGTCAAACTGATTGATACAAAATTTGGGGTTAACAGTGACGGCTGTGACTGCTGGTAAATAGTGAACAAGCAACCTGCCTGACGGAACGGGAATGGACCAGCCGTCAATGCCGTCACTGTTAACCTTAAATTTTATATGAGTCAGTTTGACGTGACGTCTATCAATTTTGTTACTACGGATCTCAAAATAATTTTACTAAAGTGGCACAGGCCAGTTGCAACCGCTATTTTTAAAAGGCGGCAAGGACAATCATTGTCGAACACGCTGTATTTGTGCTATAAATGTCAAAAAGTGAAGTCGCAAACCGACTGAAATATGCTGACTATTATCAGCATTATTATTATTATTATGCCAACAAAATTTTGTCCGCGGCGCTACCACTTCCGAACTTGCGCCCTCGTCGTTACCTTTGTCTTCTCCTCCCTCAAATTCTGGCTAACCCACTGAGTTTCTACGCCCCTTTTCGCGGGGGGTTTTAGTCAGCCTACAGTGCTGCTCACATCGCCCGCGTTTTTCTTTGCATACCTTTATAAGAGGCCCCTCATTGCTTTGTGCCCGGGGCCCCATTTGTTCAAAAGACGGCACTGCGCCTATTTTTGCTCGACTCTAACCGATTTTAATGTTTTTTCTTTTGATCAGGTATGGATTGATGTTCTCCATTTTGCTATTGTCCGAAATTTGTATGTGTGCCAAATAGTTTTTCCAAAAAGTGAAAACAAAACTAGAAAATCAGTGATTTTTAAGATCCCTATCGCCTCAAGTGCTGTGTGCTTTCCCCTTGAGAGGCATATCTGGCAAATATTTTTTCATTATTCTCATGCATATGTATGAAGTTGCCGAAATACTTTGCTGCCATTTTTAAACTGGCAGCATACCGATTTGGCGGCCACCTGGATTTTGATGAGGTGTTCAATTGTGTAAAAATTCCAGCTCTATAACCAAAAGTGTTATAGTGATGAAAGTCGCAAGGTCAATTTACAATTCAATGCTTGGCTTGTTATGATGAAACAAACCGCATCTTCAAATCTTGAGCCTAAAAAATCCTGATATTAGTGGTCAGTTCTCGGGTCAGTTGCATAAAAATTGACATTTTTTTTATAAATCAGTGGATTTTTCAGGAATGGCTCAAGAAATGGAGATGCGGTTTGTTTTATATTAACAAGCATTGAACTGTAGATTACGAAGGCGTAGAAGGGCCAACAATAATTTAACAAAGTTAAAGCAAATTGAGCTTGATCATTGCAATTTCAACCTAAACAATTGTAACTTCGAACTTACAATTGTAACTTCGAACTTACAATTGTAACTTCGAACTTACATTGTAACTTCGAACTTACAATTGTAACTTCGAACTTACATTGTAACTTCGAACTTACAGTTGTAACTTCGAACCTACAATTGTAACTTCGAAATTACAATTGTAACTTCGAACTTACAATTGTAACTTTGAACCTACAATTGTAACTTCGAACCTACAATTGTAACTTCGAACCTACAATTGTAACGCAGCTCCGGGAAAACGGCAGCAGGCAGTTGGCGTTGGCCGTTGGCGTTGGCCAAAGTTATGGGAAGCCATTTTTGAGGTTAATTTTCAGTTTTAACTGATGAGTGTCATACATTTTATCCTGCCTACCATATAGCCATAATTATTGATAATTTTAGTTATTACTAGTTTTCACTATGGTTTTCAAGTGTTCCATAATGCATTGCAACAGCGCAATGACGAATGTGAAACTAGACAATTGACACTGACAGTAGATAATATACACCGATGCCCGTCAGACTTGCCAACCTCAATTTTGAATATAGTTATATTGCGTGCGCACTGGGTCCAAAAGTTTCCGACGGGATAGGTCGAGGGGTCAACCACCATCGACAGTCCGTGTACAAATTTCTGACAGTCATGACTGTCAGTCACCACAGTCTCCACAGTCTTGCCCACAGTCACCACAGTCAAGCTGGCAGTCCTGACAGTCCCAACAGTCATGATCACAGTCCCGACAGTCATGCTCACAGTCCCCACAGTCAAGCTGACAGTCACCACAGTCTTACTCACAGTCTCTACAGTCTTGCCGACAGTCTCTACAGTCTTAACAGTCTTTCCCACAGTCTCCACAGTCAAGCTGGCAATCACGAGGAGCTGGTTGGCTCACGCATGCGCGGCACCCAGCACCCAGCTGGTATGCAGCTTTTCTGAGATTATTCGTCCATAATTGTGTCTGTTGATATTTCGATAGCAATATGAGTACCTAACTACCTACCTACCCACCCACCACCTACCTACTTTTATTCAGTCGAAAAAATATAACAAAACAGGGGCCCTATTATTCTTTAAACGGGGAACAGGTTTACATGTTGTGTAGTTGCTAGGAAAGGGCCAAACATAGCCCCTGTTTTGTTATATTTTTTCGACTGAATAAAAGTAGGTAGGTGGTAGGTGGGTAGGTAGGTAGTTAGGTACTCATATTGCTATCGAAATATCAACAGACACAATTATGGACGAATAATCTCAGAAAAGCTGCATACCAGCTGGGTGCTGGGTGCCGCGCATGCGTGAGCCAACCAGCTCCTCGTGATTGCCAGCTTGACTGTGGAGACTGTGGGAAAGACTGTTAAGACTGTAGAGACTGTCGGCAAGACTGTAGAGACTGTGAGTAAGACTGTGGTGACTGTCAGCTTGACTGTGGGGACTGTGGGCAAGACTGTGGAGACTGTGGTGACTGACAGTCATGACTGTCAGAAATTTGTACACGGACTGTCGATGGTGGTTGACCCCTCGACCTATCCCGTCGGAAACTTTTGGACCCAGTGCGCACGCAATATAACTATTGAAGCCACCCGCATTTGGCGGGCCGAAAATATTCCGGGGGAAAATAATTCAAAGCCGTGAAATCGAGGTATGAGAATGTGAATATTCAGAGTCAAGGCATCATTAAAAGATGTCGCTAGCTATTTAATTCATTCGTGTAAATCCCGCAAAGCTCTATAACATAATTTACTGGCCCATCATCGACATTCAACAACCGTTCCTGCTTGATGTCCGACGAAATGGTGAATTGGTGCATATGAAGTAAAGCACCCGCACATTGACTCAGCTAGTTGCTGCCGTACTCCCACTGTGTTGACGCGCCGTGCCTCCGCCCGCTGCCCGCTGCCCGCCACCATCCGATTCACACGTGTTAGCACCGCCGGTCGCATTCTTCAGCGGCTTCTCGGATTACCTGAGCTGTCTATACGCCGTTCGCGGTCGTTTTGGATGCAATAAAATATTCCGAATTGCTGGGAATGGAGGATATCGCCGGAGAATGACCGTGGTACCTGGACCAATCCTCCTGGGCTGCCGTCCGCTCCCGACTTGTCACGCCCGCTGCCGAGTGCTTCTGCGGGCCTGTTAGCGAAGAGTTTTAGTCCCCTTCGAGGAAGCTGAGTTAGAACCCGTTTATGTTGCGTCGCGACCCTCCTAGAGGCCGAAGCGTCGAAGCCCCAATGATGAGTCCCAGCCCACTTGGAAAATGACGAGTCGATTTCCCCCGGCTGATGTGTCTCAAAGGCCCCCTGGAGAAAGCCGAGTTGGAACCCTTCGGAGTCGTGTTTTGGTCCCCTTGGGGGCACGCTGAGTCGAGAACCCTCCAGGTTGAGTTTTGACCCTCCGAGAGACTGATGAGTTGCTTCCCCCGTTGAGTTGCAACCCGTCTCTAGGATGTCGAGTCAGAGCCCTTGGACGTTGAGTCTTGATCCGCCTCCAGGTGTCGAGTCAGAGCCCTCCGGCGACGAGTTCCAGCCCTTCTCCAGGTCGATGTGCCAAGACCCTTCCGGTGTTGAGTTTCGACCCTTCTCCAAGTCGCAGAGTTGGGACCCGTTGACGAAGAGTTTCGAACCCCCTCCAGGATGCTGAGTCGCGTTCCCTCCACGATGAGTTCTAGCCCACCTCGAGGATGTCGAGTTAAAACCCCTAAATGATCCAGGCCCGATAGAAATGAGGTCTCTCGTTTCGGTATCTCGTGTGGCGGAGTGATGACCTCGACGAGCGGGAGGTTAGTCTTGGTGAGTTGGGATAGTTGCTTACGGTTAGGCTTTGTCGGAAAAATGTATGATGGAGCTCACGCGTGCGTTCTGAATCTGCCTGCACGTGCTGGTATCTGCGCTACTGTCTGCCGTCAGGTACAGCCACTGGCAAGCCTCGTCCTTTGATGGATACCTTCATAGAAAGGTATTCGCGCTCTTGGGCCCTCTGGACTTGGCTTTGTGACTGCGGTACTCAGAGCACCGGACCTAGTGGGTTAGATCTGGAAACTCGCGGGTGAGCTTCCTCTGCGTTTCGGAAGCTCCTAGTTATTCGGAAAATGTAAATTTTGAGAACTACGTGAAAAATCAAGTAATTGAAATAAAATAGAATCGCGTTGAGATCGGGGTTCGGACCCTGCCGTAGAGTCGTAATTGTTGATCGGATTGATGGACACCCCCCCCCCCTCCTTGAAACTAATAATTTTGTTTTAGCGCCACGACAGTTCCGGATATTTCCATATAGAGTTTGTTACGGGAATGAAGACGTTCTTATTCGAAACTGATGAATTCAATCCGGTACCCAACGACGCCATCGTTCAGATAGGGACTTTGTAAAAATGAACTGTTATTAGGGCTCGATCAGGAATAGGGTAGACGGCGATTACTTCGTGTTAGGGCAAAGATTATTTCAACGCCTCTTCGCATCGGCTTTTCGGCGAACGCCCGGTATAGTCTATTCCCTGCGTTTTGTTTTCCTGGCTGCGGCCTTCTCTCACAAATTGCTAAACAACAACGAACTAGCGCGTATACGGGGCGTGCTCAAAACGTTCTCCACATTAAATTAGTACCTTGATTTGAGTAATTTGTTTCGCGTACACCATCGGTTCGAAAGTTTTTGGAAGGGCGAAATTTGGTTCAACATTTCCGGTTATAGGCACTTTCGATCACGAGAATCTTTCTGAGCATTGGGGGCAATTCACGGCGAAAACAGGTTTAAAGCCCCCACAAAGGCCAGCCATATCCAATCCCTTCCAAACGGGCAAAAGAGAACCATAGCCCAAAAAGAGCGTTAGCCTTTGAAAAGAGGCTCCACAAAAAGGGGGCCACCGCACACACCGGCCCACAAATCTTAGATTGCATTCGTGGTCGAAGTCACTCTTCTCTTTGCAGTGTCTAGAAGCCGGGCCTAACCCTAACATAACCTTTAACACTAACATAAATGTTGGATCTGATTTAACCACAAATGGAACTTTGAACCGCGAAAGCCAGTCAGAATTAAATGTCGGTCAAGGTGTAGAGTCAGGTGTTCGTCGGAGGGTTGGGGTGTTGGGACGTCTGAAATAATTAGGAGAAAGTTATCTCTTCGGGAATAGGTTAGATCTTTTAGATATTTCAGCCTGCGATGTGAAGGTAGGACTAGGTATAGGAGCGAGCCATTATTTAAACATTTTGAATTGTACATAGAAGTCAATAGATCGATGTTACGTTAAAATTTTATATTGTGTCTTATTGCGTTCAAACTTGTAGTCAGACCTGTCTCAACAATCTCGAGAACTCTATAATCGAACAACAAGAAGAGAGGCACAACGGGATGTCGTCCTGATACTAGATGATCATCGGCCAAGCGGTTCCAAAAGCGGGAAAAGTGATTTAATTCAAATAAGTTGAATTAAATGCCAGTATATTTCCATTATCAACCCTTACATTATTTATTATTTATATTTTTTTCAAAGAAAAGTTGAGTCAACAACTCATTTGGTTTTTCCTTGGTTGGCCACCGCTTCCATGGCTTTTTTGACCGTCTTTTCGTCGCCCAAGAATTCCAGACTCTTCAGAGGCTTCATGTTTTGATCGAGCGTATAGACAAAGGGAATGCCGGTCGGCAGATTCAAAGTCATTATGGCATCGTTGGAAATTTGATCGAGATGTTTGACGATGCCGCGCAAACTGTTGCCGTGAGCCGCGATTAGAATTTTCTTGTTGGCTTTAATCTGTTGCCTACCCATTCAGGGATCAAGACGATAGCTGGGGTCGTTTCACTATATTCAAAATTGAGGTTGGCAAGTCTGACGGGCATCGGTGTATATTATCTACTGTCAGTGTCAATTGTCTAGTTTCACATTCGTCATTGCGCTGTTGCAATGCATTATGGAACACTTGAAAACCATAGTGAAAACTAGTAATAACTAAAATTATCAATAATTATGGCTATATGGTAGGCAGATTAAAATGTACGACACTCATCAGTTAAAACTGAAAATTAACCTCAAAAATGGCTTCCCATAACTTTGGCCAACGCCAACGGCCAACGCCAACTGCCTGCTGCCGTTTTCCCGGAGCTGCGTTACAATTGCAGGTTCGAAGTTACAATTGTAGGTTCAAAGTTACAATTGTAAGTTCGAAGTTACAATTGTAATTTCGAAGTTACAATTGTAGGTTCGAAGTTACAATGTAAGTTCGAAGTTACAATGTAGGTTCAAACTTACAATGTAAGTTCGAAGTTACAATTGTAAGTTCGAAGTTACAATGTAAGTTCGAAGTTACAATTGTAAGTTCGAAGTTACAATTGTAAGTTCGAAGTTACAATTGTTTAGGTTGAAATTGCAATGATCAAGCTCAATTTGCTTTAACTTTGTTAAATTATTGTTGGCCCTTCTACGCCTTCGTAATCTACAGTTCAATGCTTGTTAATATAAAACAAACCGCATCTCCATTTCTTGAGCCATTCCTGAAAAATCCACTGATTTATAAAAAAAATGTCAATTTTTATGCAACTGACCCGAGAACTGACCACTAATATCAGGATTTTTTAGGCTCAAGATTTGAAGATGCGGTTTGTTTCATCATAACAAGCCAAGCATTGAATTGTAAATTGACCTTGCGACTTTCATCACTATAACACTTTTGGTTATAGAGCTGGAATTTTTACACAATTGAACACCTCATCAAAATCCAGGTGGCCGCCAAATCGGTATGCTGCCAGTTTGAAAATGGCAGCAAAGTATTTCGGCAACTTCATACATATGCATGAGAATAATGAAAAAATATTTGCCAGATATGCCTCTCAAGGGGAAAGCACACAGCACTTGAGGCGATAGGGATCTTAAAAATCACTGATTTTCTAGTTTTGTTTTCACTTTTTGGAAAAACTATTTGGCACACATACAAATTTCGGACAATAGCAAAATGGAGAACATCAATCCATACCTGATCAAAAGAAAAAACATTAAAATCGGTTAGAGTCGAGCAAAAATAGGCGCAGTGCCGTCTTTTGAACAAATGGGGCCCCGGGCACAAAGCAATGAGGGGCCTCTTATAAAGGTATGCAAAGAAAAACGCGGGCGATGTGAGCAGCACTGTAGGCTGACTAAAACCCCCCGCGAAAAGGGGCGTAGAAACTCAGTGGGTTAGCCAGAATTTGAGGGAGGAGAAGACAAAGGTAACGACGAGGGCGCAAGTTCGGAAGTGGTAGCGCCGCGGACAAAATTTTGTTGGCATAATAATAATAATGCTGATAATAGTCAGCATATTTCAGTCGGTTTGCGACTTCACTTTTTGACATTTATAGCACAAATACAGCGTGTTCGACAATGATTGTCCTTGCCGCCTTTTAAAAATAGCGGTTGCAACTGGCCTGTGCCACTTTAGTAAAATTATTTTGAGATCCGTAGTAACAAAATTGATAGACGTCACGTCAAACTGACTCATATAAAATTTAAGGTTAACAGTGACGGCATTGACGGCTGGTCCATTCCCGTTCCGTCAGGCAGGTTGCTTGTTCACTATTTACCAGCAGTCACAGCCGTCACTGTTAACCCCAAATTTTGTATCAATCAGTTTGACGTGACGCCTATCAATTTCGTTGCTACGGATCTCAAAATAACTTAATTGAAGCGGCACAGGCCAGTTGCAACTGCTATTTTCAAAAGGCGGCAAGGACAATCATTGTTGAACTCGCTGTACTTATTGAACAAATTTTTTTTCACAAAAAGGACCCCGCACGTTTTATATGAAAAAGTAGTTTCGGTGAATTTGGCTAAATTTTTTATATGTTGTAGATCTTGATTCAAGAAATATATTCCTGAAAAATTGGAACCCTCCTATGAACAGTTTTTCCCCTACACCCTTAATAAGGCCAAAATTAGGAATAGTCTCAAATTTTTTGAAATTCACGAAACTGGTCCAAATTAAACTCGTGATCATGGGAAAAATAATTAAAAAAATCCAAGTTGTGAATTGGGGTAGTTATCAAGGGGGTTGGGGGTCAAAATTGAGAAAATAAATTAAAATTCCGAATTTTTTTATTCTTATAAAATCTGAACAGAATAATAATGGAGAAATAATTTTGGAAAACCTAAATCCATTAATTGGGTGTTATTCTAAAGAGGGCTGGGGGTCAAAATCAAGGGAACGAAGTAACATTTCGAAACTTGCGATTCCCATTATTGAGAAAATAATTCAAAAAAATCTAAACCAATGAGTTCTTCTGGTGTCATTGAGGAAGTAGAGGGTCGAAATCAGGACAACAATGAAATTATGGTCCTTACAGTTCATCTAAAAATTGATCTGGGTGAATGACAAAATGATAATAAAACCAATCTGCATAAGGATTGAGTTCTTCATTTCTCGACCATCCCTTTCCCCACCTACCATAATATCTGCCTACAACCATGTCCTAGTCCAAATAAGAATTTGTCTCAAGCATTTTAAAATTCATGAAACTGGCTCACATTAAGTTGAAGAATAAAAAATATAAGTTGTGAATTGGAGTAATTATCGAGGGGACGGAGGTCGAAATCGAGTAAAGGAATTGGCATTCAAGGAATAGGGTAATGGAGAAATAATTTAAAAAAATCTGAATCAATAAATTGAGATGGTTACCTACTGAGGGGACAGTGGTCAAAATCTAGAAAAAGGAAGAAATTCCGAAACTTTAAATTCATAATGTAGGGGTAGGGTCCTTCAGTGAGAGTGATAGAACTTCAAATTGGAATTAAACAAATTAACAAAGAACAGTTTTTGACATTATGTGTGGAAAATAACCTCTAGTAAATGGCCTCCTCGACTTTGTCTAACGGCGGGCAGACGGGAAGTCCAATTTGTAATGACTTTCTGGCAGATATCGGGCTCTATTTCAGTAATAACACGCACAATATTGTCCCTCAGGGCTTCATGGTTCTAGGCTTGTTCTTGTATACCAGGGACTTCACATAACCCCACAGAAAAAAGTCCAGGGACGTAATATCGCAAGATCTCGCTGGCCAATTGAAATCGCCATTCCGCGAAATTGTTCTTCCTTGGAAGTTTCCGGCCAACAAGTCTCAAGGTTTCTCCTGCTGTGTGGCACGTAGCCCCGTCTTGTTGAAAGAAGATGATTTTGTGAGATATACTGAGTATTTATGTCAAAAAATAACAGTAAAATCTTATCAAAGTTCTATCACTCTTATTGAAAGACCCCTTAGAACTAAAAATTCAGATTTGAAAAATTGAGCCTTACTTCCAATATCGATCTATTTTTGGAATTTCATTGAATCAACCAATGACCAAAAGCAGGATTTATGTTTATTTAAAAAAGATAGTCCAGTCAATTTCTTTTGACACAAGCTATATGATGGACAGCACACAGAACCGTGGAGAGCTTCCCGAGAACTGTAATTAATAATGCTGTTGCAAGTAGTCTCGATTCCACCCCCCTCCTCCCGGCCCTCATTGTGGTTGTGGGTAGGTATCATAATGGTTGTACCCAGAGCTTGGTACCCAGGTACCTGGATAAGGGGTGAGGATGATCGCGAAACGATGAACTCAGTCCTTATTCACATTGGTTGTATTATCATTTTGTCATTCGCCCAGATCTTCCTTAGATAAACTGGAAGTTCCAGAACTCCACTGTTTTCTAAAGTTCGACCCTCTACCCCCTTAATAACACCCGAATTCATTGGTTTAGATTTTTTTGAGCAATTTCCTCATTGCTCGTAAAATCATATATTATGGGAACCGCAAATTCCAGAATTTCACTGCGTTTTCTTGATTTCGACCCCCAGCCCCCTTTAGAATAGCCCCCAATTGATTGATTTAGATTTTCCAAAATTAGTTGTCGATTATTATTCTGTTCAGATTTTATAAGAATAAAAAAAATCGGAATTTCAATTTATTTTCTCAATTTCGATCCCCAACCCCTTTGATAACTACCCCAATTCACAACTTGGATTTTTTTAATTATTTTTCCCATGATCACGAGTTTGATTTGAACCAGTTTCATAAATTTCAAAAAATTTGAGACTATTCCTAATTTTGGCCTTATTAGGGGTGTAGGGGAAAAACTGTTTATAGGAGGGGTCAAATTTTTCAGGAATATATTTCTTGAATCAAGATCTACAACATATAAAAAATTTAGCCAAATTCACCGAAACCACTTTTTCATAGAAAACGTGCGGGGTCCTTTGGCGCTTATTGAAAATTTTTGACAGAAAACCGATCTTTTCTGGATTACTTTAGTGAGATGGAGCGCCGTGGGCGCTTGGAAGGTGAAGGAGAGCGCACAATCAGCTCAAAAACGGACAAACAAATAAACGTCGTGAACGGGTTATGTGAACAATATTTTTTGCGAAAATAATCTCTAGTTTTAAAAATTTGAGGGGGCTTCGGGGCCCCCAAAAAAGCCGGGGCCCTGGGCATGGGCCCTTCGGGCCCTTGCCTAAAGACTGCACTGAATAGGCGTAAGATGAGTGTGAATCCATGTCACCAAAATGAAATGGTCGCCATTTTGGAACGACGCCATTTTGGAATTGATACCAGAGCATTTTGGTGTCTTCAGAGGCCAGTATACCTACTCCCTGAAAAAACACACGGCACTTTCCTTCTTAATTTTACCATTGTTCGTGGATATCGCGATATCCCTGGATATGATAAAACAGATAGTGTAAAACTAAAATTAATTTGTAATGAAACAAACCACACTGGCGTGCAAAATAATAGTGCGGGCGCTAAGAGCCAAAATCGGGATGAACCTTGCAAATGGTGATGAAAGCATGAAATTCGGTACACATACTCAGAGTGAGCACCTCTTTCACCGGAAGGGGGCTCGGGGGGCTCCTGAAAGTTCGAAGTGCTAGAACTTCCACCAAACCGCTTATCAGTTCGTTTTAATGACTAAAAAAGAAACTTATGAATATATTGTGAACATTGACGGCGTTTGTCGCCTTGTCCCGGGAATTTTCCATCATGAAAAAAAATAAGTTCTTCGGCAGATCACAAAAATATATACAGGGTGTTGCATGAGGAAACCGACATAGCTTAAGGGTAGGTCCAGTTTTTCTAGAGGAACTAGGATCTCGCTTTGAAATTTTTCTATCCCTTTTCGTTTTGATGTTACAGGGTGAATCATGTATTTTGTCGAAGTTTTTGATGAGCTATATCTTCCGAATGGCTTATTGGATTGGACTGAAATTCGATAGGTATGATCTCCTAATGATGGCTAATACATTGCACCATAAAGTTGTTCAGAAGTTTCAGGGCCGGACTGACTTTTTTATTTTCAAAGTTTTTGTTAGAAAAGTCATATCTTTCAATGGTTTTTTGAAAAACCAGTATCAGATTCAGAAACACCAGAAAAAATGCTACAAGTAACATCCTTCAATTTCTTCGGCACACCCAAAGTCTTCCCAGAAAAAAATATCTTTTGAGTTTTGGGTCGGCTGCGATCTAGTGAAAATCAGTCAAGCACGCTTTCTTTCACGGATCTTTGAGATGTGCATCCTCTAATTTAATGCTGTCACGGTTTTTTCTACTTTTCCACATTAGTATCACTTGGTACGGCAAAAAAGACAAAAGTCCAGGACCGGAATCAAGTCTAGTAAACATTATTTCTAAAAATCCAATTTTTCAGTATTTAGTTGGAAAATTACAGCACAATGTTATGGTGAAGTGGCTGAAAAATGCGCTTTTGTCTGCATTTGGAACTTTAAGTCACTTTAGAAACCAGCTAAACAAATTTCTCATTTGTTGATTTCAAGAATACAAAAAATTATTTCCGAAACTTTTCGCGAACAAAATAAAAAGAAGCAAGAATGATAATTATTTAGAAACGCAATTTCAATGTGTAGAAAACGAACAATATCAATGTTTGTATGTTATGTTCATGTTAATGTTCATCAAATTTCGGAATAAATTACTTTCTTGTCTGCATTTGGAACTTTAGGTCACTTTAGAAACCAGCTAAACAAATTTCTCCTTTTGTTGATTTCAAGAATACAAAAAATTATTTCCGAAATTTGATAAACATTTACATAAACATAACATACAAACATTGATATTGTTCGTTTTCTACACAATCAAATTACGTTTCTGAATAATCATCATTCTTGCTTATTTTTATTTTGTTCGTGAAAAGTTTCGGAAATAATTATTTGTATTCTTGAAATCAACAAAAGGAGAAATTTGTTTAGCTGGTCTCTAGAGTGACCTAAAGTTGTCTATTTAGGTTCTTTGTGCTGTAAATTTCCAACTGAATACTGAAAAATCGGATCTTTAGAAATAATGTTCACTAGACTTGATTCCGGTCCTGGACTTTTGTCTTTTTTGCCGTACCAAGTGGTACTAATGTGGAAAAGTGAAAAAAACCGTGACAGCATTAAATTAGAGGATGAACATCTCAAAGATTCGTGAAAGAATGAGTGCTTGACTGATTTTCACTAGATCGCAACCGATCCAAATCTCAAAAGATATTTTTTCCTGGGAAGACTTTGGGTGTGCCGAAGAAATTGAAGGATGTTCCTTGTAGCATTTTTCCTGTAGTTTCTGAATCTGATACTGGTTTTGCAAAAAAACATTAAAAAATATGAGTTTTTTAACAAAAACTTTGAAAATAAAAAAAAATCAGTCCGGCCCTGAACTTCTGAACAACTTTATTGTGCAATGTATTAGCTATCATTAGGAGATTATACCTATCAAATTTTAGTCCAATCCAATTAGCCATTCGGAAGATATAGCTCATCAAAAACTTCGACAAAATACATGATTCACCCTGTAACATCAGAACGAAAAGCGATAGAAAAATTTCAAAGCGAGATCCTAGTTTTCCTAGAAAAACTGGACCTACCCTTAAGCTATGTCGGTTTCCTCATGCAACACCCTGTATATAAATGTTTTATTCAAAAGTATGTAAAATTGACACAAATACAATGTACATGAATGTAAAAGACTCAAGTATAGGTTGAACAAATCAGCTTAAATAAAAAATCTCTTCAAGAGAGGCCGAATTTGGGAGAGCTCCCAGAATGCTGGCGGCGTTTCCCCTTTGCACAGCAAGGCTGATTCTTTAAGTAAGAAAATACTTGAAGCGCCGATCACCTGATTCTGAATTGAGCATTGAGCCAATAGAATTGACGAAATTCAGTGCCTCCTTGCTCCACGCTCCCATTGTCTCCACAGCGAATGCCACAAAATGATGAGTTTTTTTGATATCTGAATTGACCATATTAATTATTCAAAGCGCAGTCGCAGATCGAGGAGAGAGACAACCACATGTGCTGAGTTGAAACTCCCATAAGAATATGCATGTTGAATGACTTTGTAAAATGATCAATTCAAGGTGCAAATTGACAATTTCAACGAATGTATAACATAACAAGTGTGTAAAAAGAAATACCTGATCTACTTTTCACCATAATGAAATGAAAAATCTTGCTGTGAAGTTGATGCGGAGCATTTTAAAATGGGGTTTTTTGAATCCAAAACAATTTCAAATTACCCGCCATATTTTATTGCACAACTTTCGCTAACGAGAATTTTGACAGCGCTTGAAAGCGAACCGAGCGTCAGCCGTCACGTAAAAGTATGGTTAAAAAGGTTAAAACGTCCCAAGAGGGCACGGGCCACGAGGGTATGCAACCCGATATCTGGAGGAACTGGTGGCGCTCTCTGCCAGCTAATAGCACAAGCTCATGCGTCAATCTACTCAAAAAGTCAAATTAGAACCGTCAACGCATCAACGTCAATCGAAAAATTCAAAACTCGTTGGAAAAGCCGGAGTATTTGTTTGTTTTCGCTGCTTTTCATCATGCTTCCACTGCAGGTAAATGATATTGATCGTATTTTATTTATTGTGTCTTTGCTTGGTGGAAGATTTTACGAAATCTGAAATTTAGCTTTGCAGTTTGTCCAGCGTGGAGGTGGTGGTGGACGTGGTGACTTTAGAATGCAGGAACTACTACTATTGGGTCAGACCGACGATGGTACCTAAATCTCCGCTTTGCCAAGAACCAGACGATCTAAATCACCGCATCTAGCGCTACCAGTGCCCACTGCATCAGACAGGAGTGCATATCACAAATGACAACATCCGCTTTGGCCCGATCGCTCCAGAGCCTAGCAGTCCTAGCACTCTCTTGAAGACCTTGATGGCCAGAGACCACCTGGACCTGCTGCAGCTGACCGCTGACTGCCTACTGCTTATAGTAGGACCGATGTGGTCTATTTCCATAAATGCCAGACTGGCTCCTACCTAGAGAAGCGACATCTCCAACTTCCAGATTGGCTTTGGCCTTTCGAGAAGAGAGGACGTTAAACGTTATGTTTATGATAATATCTTGTAGTGGAATAATAAAATATCTGTGTAAGTAAAGTAACGCGCAGGACGGATTTAAGGTGCCGTCATTATAACAAATGTATATAGTTTCTGAATACTGATATTAGAGAAAGAATTTATTTATTAATAACGTCCTACCACCATCAACAGTGGTCTGTATAATACAAGGAATACTTGAAAATAACAGTTTAAACAATTCAAAGGCAATAAAAGTTCCGTAAATATACATCGGTCCTACTAGGTAGTCAGCGGACAGCTGCAGCAGGTCCAGGTGGTCTCTGGCCATCAAGGTCTTCAAGAGAGTACTAGGCTCTGGAGCGATCGGGCCAAGCGGATGCTGTCAGTTGTGAACTGCACTCCTGCCTGGTGCAGTGGGCACTGGCAACGCCAGATGCGGTGATTTTGATCGTCTGGTTCTTGATGGCAAAGAGGAGATTGAGGTACCATCGTCGGTCTGACGCAATAGTAGTAGTTTGTGCATTCTAAAGTCACCACGTCCAGTCAGCATCAGTGATCCCATCCAGTCCACTACTTCATGGAGCAGTCGTGAACGATCATCGATCACGAAATTGTACGGGTCTACGGTTCAGGCATTCAGATACTCCATTTCGAAATTCGAACGCAAAGGAATAAGAGAGCACCAAACGATTCAACTCAACGTGAGGCTGGACGAACTGCAAATTAATGCTAAATTTCAGATTTCGGAAAAATCTTTCACCAAGCAAAGACAATAAATAAAATACGATCAATATCATTTACCTGCAGTGAGAGCATGATGAAAAGCAGCAAAAACAAACAAATACCCCGGCTTTTCCAACGAGTTTTGAATTTTTCAATTGACGTTGATGCGTTGACGGTTCTAATTTGACTTTTTGAGTAGATTGACGCATGAGCTTGTGCTATTAGCTGGCAGAGAGCGCCACCAGTTCCTCCAGATATCGGGTTGCATACCCTCGTGGCCCGTGCCCTATCATCAAGTAAACACCTTGAAATCGTAAATTCTGACAGCGACAGCAAAGTTCCGTTTTCTATGTATGCTGTGGCGCGCGAAATCTTCTGCTGCAATGCGCATGGTCACAGGCACATACCTAACTTACAAATGACTAATGGAAGGGGAAAGTGCGAATAATTAATATGGTCTATATTTTGAATGTTTCCGTTTGGAAGCCAACTCCGCTGCTCCGCCAACGTCTTTGAGACTTGATGAGAGGTTGGAAAAATTGATTTTATTTTATTTTCACCTACAAAAAATTAATAAGGACGAACATTTTGATTTTGGCTTACCTACAAGCATACAAATTTAGTGAAACCTCATCATTTCGATACAAAATGAAGCACTTGGCGATCTTGCTCATGGTCATCGCTATTTGCTATGTAAGTATTTTTTGATATCCGGGTAGGTACTCCGACTGAAAGGCCTCTAAATCGAAGTCGGTGATTCTCCTTCATCTGGCAATTAGGGGATTTCACTTCTAGTGCGGGCGCTAAGAGCCAAAATCGGGATGAACCTTGCAAATGGTGATGAAAGCATGAAATTCGGTACACTTACTCAGAGTCAGCCCCTCTTTCAGATAAGAGGTGGCGCCACGCCGAATTTTCACCGGAAGGGGGCTCGGGGAGCTCCTGAAAGTTCAAGGTGCTAGGACTCCCACTAAACGGCTTATCAGTTCGTTTTAATCATTAAAAAGAAAACTTATGAATATATTGTAGAAATTGACGGCGTTTATCGCCTTGTCCCGGGAGTTTTCCATTATGAAAAAAAATAAGTTTTTCGGCAGATCACAAAAATTGATTTTATTTTATTTTCACCTACAAAGAATTGATAAAGAGATGTGCAACACGTTGATTCCCACAAATTCGTATCCTCTGAATTCGTTTGTGGAGTCAAAATTTTGATGGTGTATCTTCTTGAAGAGGGGCATTCCAAAGAGTAAGCTATTTTCAACACTAAGTTCAAACAGAATTTTTGTTCTGAATCGAAATTACTGAATTCCTCTCAGCAAAATATACCCTAAACCGTTCTTTGAAAGTACCGCGTGCGATTGAACAGTAAGTCGTGAAACACCATCAGAATTTTTTTCTTCTGTGATGCTGCGCTCCACTCTCGACCGGGAGAATTAGGTTCCTACATAGCATGCGCGGAGTAATTCACTTCATTTTCACAGTGGAATGTGCGAATCAAGTAAATCTAGTCCCAAATTGCAGAAGAAAGCTGAATCTCCCAGAATCCACTATCAGTGTCGTTCTTTACGAAGTTTAGAAATCAAAAAACAAGTGAGTATGCCTTCACGTGCGTGAGTCTCAGTAGCGCATTTTCTCAAAGAGGCATATTGTGAACGTAAAGAAATCTGGTTGAAGGAGAAACACCATTCCTTACCCACTTTCTTCATTCGAAACTCATTGTGATATTGTGTTATCAGAATGGGGTACTTGCCAATGAAATAGGTTTGAATGCAAATTCTTTCACTCATCAACATATTTTTTTGTTTGAGGGCGGGAGCTGGGCTATCCACATAGCGAAAGAATTAGATCGCTATGTCTTCGGGTTTATGTTTTCCATTTATCTCTTACTTTGAGGGCAGCGTGTGGGAATGGCAGCATTCGGCAAAGAAATTCTTCCACAGTTTGAGTTGGGAGTTTCTGAATGTTTGAGGTAACATTAAAATGTAATTCAGTGGAAATTATTGAAAGTTGCACTTTTTTTCTTTTGGGGGTGGAAGTTGGAGGCGGCGCCATGTCAAAGGTAGCCTATTCTTTCCCATTTTTAGTTAGCTATCCATAGAGCGAAAGAATTAGATCGTTATGTCTTCGGGTTTATGTTTTTCATTCATCTCTCACTTTGAGGGCAGCGTGTGGGGGCGGCAACATTCGGCAAAGTAACTGTTACACAGTTTGAGTTGAGAGTTTCTAAATGTGAAGGAAATATGACAATCAGTGAAAATTGTGAAAATTGCATTTTTTTTTGTTTGAAGGCGGCAGCTGGAAGCGGCGGCTAATTAAAAGTGGCCTATATTTTTCTAATTTCAGTCAGCTATCAATATAGTGAAAGAATTAGATCGCTATGTCTTCAGGTTCATGTTTTACATTCATCTCTCACTTTGGGGGCGGCGTGTGGGAGCGGCAGAGTTTGGCAAAGAAATTCTTGCACAGTTTGAGTCAAGAGTTTTTAAATGTTCGAGGTAACATTATCAGCTAAATCAGTGAAAATTGTTGAAAATTGCACTTTTTTTCTTTTGGGGGCGGAAGCTGGAGGCGGCGCCATATCAAAAGTAGCCTATTCTTTTCCATTTTTAGTCAGCTATTCATATAGCGAAAAACTTAGATCGCTATGTCTTTAGGTTCATGTTTTTCATTTATCTCTTACTTTGGGGGCGGCGTGTGGGAGCGGCAGCGTTCGGCTAAGCAAATGTTGCACAATTTGAGTTGGCACTTCCTAAATGTTTAAGGGAACATCTCAATCAGTAACATTTGTGAATGTTGCACTTTTTATCGTTTGGGGGCGAAATCTGGGGGCGGCGACTAACCAAAAGTAGCCTATCCTTTCCCATTTTTAGTCAGCTATTTATATACCGAAAGAATCAGATCGCTATGTCTTCGGGTCCATGTTTTTCATTTTAAAGTGATTGGGGGCGGTTTTTAGCAGTTTTTTCATGTCGGCGGCGCATATTGGAGACGAAATGTTTCTTGGCTTACGTTTATAAGTGACAACTATGTATTATTCAAAAAATGAGAACACCAGAGCATCAGGTCTGGTAAAAAGTGCAATATTATGTTATTTCAAGTTTATCGGGGGCGGTTTTCTCTATGTTGGCGGCGCAATATGGAGATCCAATATAGCCCAGCCCTCCTTTGGGAGTGGCAGCTATGTAACAGCGAAAAAATTAGAAAGCTAGGTCGTCTAGTTTGGGAGGAGTTCGATGAACGGACGGACGGACGGACGGACGGACGGACGGACGGACAAAGCGGTTGCAATAGCGATTTTCATCAAGATGGAAAATGCGCTAAAAATCTCGAAATACGACACATTTTTATTTGGGTTCGCCGCCGCCATCTTGCTTTTTGATAATTTGGCTATATTGACAATTGATTTGAAGAGACGATTAAGTCAGCGAGCTTTTGACATAAAGTTTATGAAAATCGGCCAAGAAAGTGAAAAGTTGGAAAAAAATTATAAAACTTGTTTTATTTTTTTTTTCACCCGGTATAACGTAAGTACTCAACATCTGACAGCACCATTCGATCTAGAATTGTTTTTTGGGTAGATTAGTACTTTTATTTGAAGAAAATCGCAAAAACTCCAAGAAATATCAGCGAACTGAAGAATTGACCAGTCGCCAACTTTGATGCGATATTGCTGGAAAATGTACCAGAAATCGCGAAAGCACCCGAGTGATTATTTGTCCTGGGACGATCCTCTAACGATTCCAAAAATAAAATTTTGATTTTGGAATTTCGAAATAAAGTTTTTTCTACAGAAGTACTGCTAGGGCCTGGATTACCTAGTGCCCCCACTATAACGCAACACCAAAATTTTGCCATAACTTTGGATTTTTTTAAAACCATTCGTTTGATTTAAAAAAATCTTATTCTCTCTGGTGAAAGGTTGATTCCTCAAGAATAACAGTGTGTAAGAAACACTGACGTAAGAAATAATCGAAAAAAGTCAATAATGGCTATATACCGGGTGTGACATTGGTGTTGTGTTTTTTCCCATATTTTTGGAGCCTCGCATGGAGAGTACCCAGCGACAGTAAAAGATCACGATTCATGGCCAACTGTACCCTGTTTTTTCTCAACATTCCTGTTTTCAGTGTTTTTGTTTCATTTCATTATGTCAATTTTCAAGGAAGATTCAATTTTCTTCTTTCCTCATCATGCTTTCTCTCTTTTTGAGAGTTAGTCACTATTCAAGAGAAGGAATGTGTAAATTGCTCTTGTAATTCTTGTCACAAAGTGCCCGTTTACAAAAATCTCCATCCCCTCATTTTGAAGCTATGTATCGGGTGTGGCATTATTAGTGTCGATCTTTTCGATATCTTAGAAGTCCCTCTGTAGAGAGTACCGGCAAAAGTATAAAATGGCAATTCAAGGCAAACTGTACCTACTTTTATCCTTTGATATTTTTTATGTTTTGCCCAAATATCCACGTTTTGGGGGATATATACAGGGTGTCCCACGAAGTAACCGACATAGTTCAAGGGTAGATGTCCTTTATCGAGACAAATCAGAATCTGCCTTCGAAATTTTCCTGACGCCCCCTGTTTCCGATGTACAGGGTGATTTATGTGTTCAACCGAAAAGTTTGATTGGCCTGTACAGGATGGTCCATCATAGCGTAATTATCCCATAGCCGTCTCACCGTTCAAGATAGAGAAAAAGATGTGGAGAAGAAGTTATATGGTTTGATGAGACCTATAACATAAAATTATTTTCAGCTATACAGGTGTCCCATTTTGACGGGATCAACAGAACGTCAATTTTTTTAAATAGAACACCCTATATTTTTTTGCATTTTCGGATTCAGCTTTATTAATTGTGCTATGCCTGTATTTTTGTTTTCCAATTGTGTGGCAGCGCTACCAACTGAAAATTAAAAACTGAAAAAAATTGCATTTCCACAGTTATCTTGAAAAAATCGTAGCGGCCTTGCTTTTCAAAACTAAGAGATGAAACTTGTCATGGTGATAGTCAAGTCAAAGACCAATATCCCAATGTCAAAAAATTGCGGCTTCTTGATACAGGGCGTTCACAAAATAAAATCAAACTTTGTAATTTTCTCATAACTCATTTTTTTCAAATAGCATGCCCCTAATTTTATAACGTTATCTGATAGCTTTTTTTATCCTCTTTCATTTTTACCGGGGGTACTCTACCCTTAAACTTAATTTTTTTCGAGATAATCGGGAATTTTCACAAAATTTGTGATTTTTTCAATTTTTTTCACAAATTGAGTTGGCCGTGATGAATGACAGACAAGCCAAATAGTAACTCTAAGTTAGTCAGTCTGAATATAGCCGAACAAATAAAAATGACTTTACGCGAGAGAAAATGATTGATACGATATTCTGGTAATAATCCAGATATCCAGGATCCCACTTTGTTTTTTCTGCGTTGAAGCCATTTTTTTTGTTCGACAATATTCAGACTGACTAACTGAGAGTTGCGTACTATTTGGCTTGTCTGTCATTCATCACGACCGACTCAATTTGTGAAAAAAAAATAAAAAAATCACAAATTTTGTGAAAATTTCCGATTATCTCGAGAAAAATGAAGTTTAAGGGTAGGGTACTCCTAATAAAATAGAAAGAGGATAAAAAAAGCAATCAGATAACGTTATAAAGTTTTGTTAAGTTTTTTTAAGTTTGATTTTTTTTTGTGAACGCCCTGTATTAAGAAATCGCAATTTTTTGACATTGGGATATTGGTTTGTGACTTGACTATCACCATGTCAAGTTTCATTTTTCAGTTTTGAAAAGCAAGGCCGTTACAATTTTTTCAAGATAACTGTGAAAATGCGATTTTTTTCAGTTTTCAATTTTTAGTTGGTAGCACTGCCACACAATTCAAAAACAAAAATACAGGCATAAGACAATTGAAAAAGCTGAATCCGAAAATGCAAAAAAATATAGGGTGTTCTATTTAAAAAAATTGACGTTTTGTTGATCCCATCAAAATGGGACACCTGTATAGCTGAAAATAATTTTAGGTTATAGGTGTAATCAAACCATATAACTTCTTCCTTACATCTTTTTCTTTATCTTGAAGGGTAAGACCGCTATGGGATAATTACGCTAGGATGGACCACCCTGTATATCGGAAACAGGGGGCGACAGGAAAATTTTGAAGGCAGATTCTGATTTGTCTCGATAAAGTACATCTACCCTTGACTATGTCGGTTACTTCGTGGGGCACCCTGTATATAGTGCTATTCTGTAAAAAATAGCATTCCATAAACGCTCTGTTATGTGAAAATTCGTGTCGGCCATTGGCTGTTACCTAGGTAATAACAGCGTAACAGAGCCTTTATGTAATGTAATTTTTTAGAGAATCGCACCAATAAAAAGATATTCTGAATTTAGAGAAATTTCTCGTATGGCGTATTTCTAGTGAGTAGCTGTGCATCCACACTAATGATGCCACACCCGGTACATAGCCTAAAATTGAGGGGATGAAGATTTTGCAAGCGGGCAACTTTGTGACAAGAATTATAAGAGCAATGGACACATTCTTATTCCTCCTCTTGAACAGTGACTCACCCTCAAAATGGCCATGAAATGGCCACTGTGGCGGTACTCTCCATGCGAGGCTCCAAAAATATGTGAAAAAAACACAACATCAATGTCACACCCGATATGAAGCCATTATTGACATTTTTCGATTATTTCTTACACAGTGTTAGTTATTCTTGAGGAATCAACCTTTCACCCAAAATAAGAGTTTCTCAAATCAGACGGATGCGATGGTTTGAAAAAAAACCGACTTCAAAGTTATTGCAAAATTTTAGTGTTGCGGTAATTTTGTACGCCAGTGTATTTTTCCTCAGGTAAAACTTGTGTAATGGTGATGGAGGTGCTTCTATAAATGATGGTGGAGGTGCCTTCATAGACCCGGCACCTCCACCATTATCAAATAGGTTCGTCGCTTGACCGCCTGATAATTAGGCACCTAAGTTTGCAGGACCGAAATGGAATGACTGCCGACATGCACAAAGCCTTTTATCATGAACATCTACTTTGATCTACCTCCTTTGATTTGCAATCTTTTTGAAGATAACGCAACGAAATGACACGTCAGATTAGGTGATTCTGCATGCCAAAAATATCTACCACTATTTTAAGGTGACGGTAATGATCGCGGAGGTGCCTTAATAAACTCGGCACCTCCACCATTATCCACCCGAGAGGGCGTCTCGCCCGCGTTTTGACCAAGACGACTCGCTTTTGATGCAGGACTCCAATTAAAAATTCATTCCTGCTGGGAGATAGATTTTCGAAAAAATCTGTCGTGTAGACCAGACCTATTTTTAAAAACGACACGGTTCCGGTTTTCCGACGGTAATTTTTTCGAAATAAAATTGGCCATGCACATTCCGCAAATTTGAAAAAATTGCAGTGCAAACTTTGACAAGCGGTGAGCCCCACGAAATGAAATACTCATTTAAGGTGCAGACATGCTGGGAATGAAAGTTTGAAAAAAGATTGAATTAATTTTTGGAGTGAAATTTTTTGAATCTAACCCACCAGGTTTCGAGTTTTCCTCTATGAAAAAACTGCATATTTTTCAACTTTTTATACCGTGAACAGTTTTTCGTCATTTTTCCAAACAAGAGGTGACTGGTTCTTGAACATTTTCCAACAATTTTTTTTCCAATTTCCCGGGAATTTTTCCGTTGAAAATGTAAAACAGGCTTGGGTTATCGAAACCGGATTTGAATGATAGAGCCTCAAGTGAAGCCGTAATTGACGATCTTCATAATTAGATGATTTGAAAAAAGAGTTGAGTTCTCAAAATTATCATGCAAAATATTTTCAATCTTTCTGTGGTGCCAGTTCCAGATCGTGCACCTTCATCCCATGTAAGGTTGCGGACTCATAAAAGTTTACACCGACGGCGATTGAGTGGCCATGCTAATTCAGTTTTGACGTAATTTTGAATGGGCATGGCCACACGATTGTCATCGGTGTAAACTTTTATGAGTCCGCAACCGTACATACCAATGCGCCTGACTGCTTCACTCGCTTTTCTTTCTACATAATTTGGTTCCAAATGGAAAACTGCATAACCTTTCAGCTCGTTAACAGATTTATTCTAACGTTCTTTAAACAAAGGGTAATTGATTCTTGAACATTTCCAGGCAATTTTTCTTGATATTCTTCAAGTTTTCCGCGAGTGTTCCGCTTCAAAATCCACCGCGGCCTAGCTTATCGAGACCAGACTCAAATGATGGAGCTCTAAATGAATCCCTTATTAGAGAAAATATCTCAATTCTTCAATCTTTTTCTCTAACTTCCCACCCGAAGGGACACCATTTCATGATAAAATTTCCATCAGTTTCTTGACACCCTGTAACTTGGAAACTGAAGCCCGAAAAACAAAATGTACATGAAAAATTTTCTTGCATTTGGCCAAAAAATTCAACCCTACATTTTGAGCACTTGAACCGTGAACACCCCCTTGTTATGTAGTTTCACTCACAATTCAACTCACAAATATATTTTTGGAATAGTTTCCGTATTTTACTTCAAAAGTTGGACTCTTTTCTAGAACGTGTTTCGCGATTCTCTACTGAAATTTGGATACTCAATGTCCTTCCATGGTATAGATGATATGGATCCCGATTTTTTCTTAGGGGATATGTAAGAGATTTCATTCACGCTAATAAGCCGAAAACTATCTCAGCAACTTGAGAAAAATATTAAGTCGTGATCCAAGAGTCAATCTCAGATATTTTACGAAAAGTTGGGAAGCTGTAGTATCTAAGTATCTAACTAACTATAGCGATAAAAAAAATAGAATAAATAATATACAATTCAGCGATTTGGGAGACTTTCACCAGTTACTTATATGTATAGAAATAATACCGGGACATTTTTCTATATTTTTGAACCGAGAAGAATCAACTTCTCATAACAATAAATTCATTCACCGTTATATTCTGTCGATATTTTTTTCAAAAATTCTGCATTATACTTCTGATAGGTAAATACTGAATACGTCATTTAGGAATAGAAAAATTCACCGGTATTATTGATTATCACAGGTATTGTATCTACTTACGCAAGTTCGGTCAAACACCAAGAAGTTGGACTTTCAAGTTGTCCTGGGTATGCCAAAAGCTGGGGAAGCGAGTCGATTGTCTTTTTTCACAAAAACGTCAAAAATCTTGTCACTTGAGTGAAAAAAATCACGAAAAGCTTCGCACAGCTTTTGTAAAGTTTGGTAAATACTTTTGTAAAGTATTTTCTCTACAAAAAATCGCACAATTCACACACAAAAATCACACACTTTTCGAAAACTTGGATTACTCGTAGGTCGTCAAGAAGTGCAGCGTTTAAAATGCAAATTGCAAGTGAGCCCTTCATGTCGATGCGTCTTTTTATGATGGGCGTCCGCAGATTCGGCGTAGGTGGAGGGGTTAGAAGCTTAGCGGGAATGGATGGGATGGGCTTGTTCTATCCATAAAGAGGTTTTAAACTAGTCAGAGCCAACAGGAATCGAGAAATGAGAAAATCAGTTGGCAAACTGATTTGGGCGCTTCTCATTGGGTCTGGCTAGTTTGAGATTTCTGATGGAACAGACCTATTGTTTCAGTTTGTTTTTTAACTGAATACTCTATCTTCCGTCACACGGTGTTTCACATACGCATGACAAAAATGTACGAGGTGAAACTTTAACCCATTTAACTGCCCATGTCCACGCCGCATGCCGTATATCTAATTATTATATACTTAGTTGGGAATGTATCAGGGAATCGGATGGAATAAAATGTCAAACCGCTTCTTATTCTTTTCCCGAAGTTTTGATCGCGGTTTTGCAGCTCTTCTTTAAGGCCAAGTATAATTATGTTAAAGAAAACTCGTAAAAAGAATTTTCAGGAATAATGTCCTGTCTAATTTTTTACTCGACACAACGCAGGGGTATCCCTCTAAAATACCACGAGAGCCACTTCCGTCGTACTCCGTAGAATAAGTATAGGTCTACGTCCGTCGGCGAGTTGTGACTGTGAGCTGTGCGAGAAAATTAATTTGAAATTGAAACATACCATTTCGCCTTATAGGTAAAACTTGTGTATAATGATGGTGGATATGCTTTTATAAACTCGGCACCTCCACCATTATTAAACAGGTTCGTCGCTTGACCGCTTACAATCGGACCATGGCATCGGTATATCGAGTTATGGCTCGTTGGAAAAACTGCAGATTTGTAACTTTTTCAAAAAATTTTGAAAGTGCTTCAGGTGGAAATGCAAAATCAGATTTGTCGAGACCGGACTCAAATGATGAAGCTTAAAATGGAGCCCTAATTAATGATTGTTGCAAAGAGATGATCAGGGAGAAGCTTCGAAGTCTTTCTGAAAAATTCAAATTTCCTTGAATTTTTTGTTCAGTCATTATGCAGATGATGCATAATGTTTCAATTCTTCTCTAAAATTCCAACTTCTCATTCTCACCCGAAGGGACGCGGACGGATGTTTCGAACGAAAAAAACTTCATATAGGCTCCTGGACACAAGTCGGGAAAGTATTGTGGTGCTACAGCCGATTTTATTTTTCCAAAAGATATCTAAAAATGGAATATTGGTTTTCTATGAGATTTTTAACGTTTTCCTCCAAACATATTATAGCCATACATAAGTAGGTACTTAGATCCGAACTCATATGTTGAATCGAGACAAATCAAGTAAATTCAAGTTTATATTATACAGGGGGTCCCAAAATTAATGCAACAAAATTTACAGAGAGGTAGAAAATTTAAAAATAAGGGGATTTCCTTGATCAAAATACCCTCGCAAACGTTATAACAGAAATACAGGCCTTCAAAGTTGGTTTTTTCGAATCAGTTTTTTTGCATAACTTTTGAACCGTTGAACCGATTTCATTCAAATTTGAACCAACGTTCACTAAAATAAATCTCTACTGAACAGTGATAACGCGTTTCATCAAACCTTTTTAGGGGCGAAGATAATGGAGGTTACCTTTCCCCTTTTTCCCCTATTTTTCAAACCCCTGAATAATGTTGGGAATTATTCCAGTTTTCAGGTTCTACATTCAATTTAGAGGAAAAAGTTACTTCTACAAAATTTTGACGAGATGCTTCATTTCTGAGATATTTGTGTTTGAAACTTTGGAAAACATCTGGGAATTGCCACTTTTCAGGCCCAATTTTTTTTTTGAAAAGCTGTATGTTTTTCAGCAAAAATTTTAGTTGAAACACCTAGAAAACTTATTTCAGTTGAGGAATTTTGAATTTTCTTGAATTTTAATTTTTGAGGCCTTGAAAGTGGTGTTTTCATGATGTTCTCCGAAGTTTCAAACCCAAATATCTCGAAACTAAAGCCTTCAATCAAAATTTTGCACGCGTAACTTTTTCCTCTAAATTAAACGTAGAATTCAAAAACGTAATCAAATGGTGGGCTGATGGGTGGGTGAATACATCACATTACATGAAAAAGTTTTGTACCTAACATCGCTATCAATCACTTTCACGTATGTTCTAGTCGAATTTGTACCAACCTGTTCGAATATTCAATTACGCGCCGGGGATCTTACTCATTTGACAACCGAACGCAAGCGCACTGTAGTAGGAAAATAGTGTATTTTCAAGATATTTGGGCTTGAAACTTCGGAGAACATCTCGAAAACACCACTTTCTAGGCCTTAAAAATTAAAATTCAAGAAAACTCAAGATTTCTCAACTGAAATAAGTTTTCTAGTGCCCGATTGCACAAAGGTGGTATCAGATTTTAGTTCGGTACTAAACACGGGATCGGGATCAAATTTTTGAAGTGGAATTAAATGCAAACCTAGTTACTTCAAGGGGAGATTATGATGGGAATACAAAATATGGCTCCAAGTGATTATTTGGATACCAGTACACAGGTGAGACAGCCTTTATTTTGGCTTGTAGAACAAATCTTGCCGGAGCTGTCAGATTTTTTCTTTGTGATGAAAAATAAGCGACAAGTGCGTGTTACCCCAACTTTTTTTCTGTATACAAATAATCGTAAGGAGCCATATTTTGTATTTCCATCATGTTCTTCTCTTGAAGTAACCGGATTTGCATTTTGTTTCACTTTTAAATATTTGATCCGCTGTTTGGTACCGAACTAAAATTTGATACCACGTTTGTGCAATCGGGCGTAGGTGTTTCAAGTTGATAAACTATCATTTTTGCTAGGAAACATAAAGTTTCACAGAAAAAAAAATTGGGCCCTGAAAAGTGGCGATTTTGAGATGTTTTCCAAAGTTTCAAATTCAAATATCTTGAAAATGAAGCCTTTATTCGAAACTTTACACAAGTAACTTTTCTTCTTTAAATTGAACGTAGAATTCAAAAATTGCAACCATTTCTAAAAATATTCAGAGGGTGAAGAAGAGGGGAAAAAGGGCTTGATACCCCCTTGTATCTTCGCCCCTGGAAATGTTTGATGAAATGCGTTTCCATTGTTCAAGAGAGACTTATTTTAGTGAACTTTGATTCAAATTTGAATAAAATCAGCTTGACGGTTCAAGAGTTATGCAAAAAAAACTCTTATTTTTCAATTGTCTACCTTCCTGTAGATTTTGTTGCATCAATTTCGGTACACCCTGATTGCATTATCAAGACACTTTCACATAGAATACTTATTAAAATTATTTTCAATGACGTTTGCAAGGAGGATGCTACGATGAGAAGTCCCGCGATTGAGCCTCACGCCCCTTGAAGGCATATTCACTTGTTTAATTTTTTTTTATGCATGGTTTCGCAAATTTATCCAGCTCTAAAAAAGTCTACCGGAACTCGTAATGTATAAGTATATTATTGCGTGCTTTCCACCTAGCCCCAAGTTCGGTACACCTGCCATTTACGCATGTGCGGGTGCCAAACGGTGCTTTCCATCTACGTGTTCCTACTCGGTTCTGTGCCGTTCATTGGCTCACCTAAAATTTTGTGCCGCACCATGGAACATGTGCCGTCTGGTGGTATATGTACCGTCTAGGTGGAAAGCACCCATTATGTCCCTTTGCTTCAGAGGAAATTTTGCCGGCGACACTTAGGCCGGCACAGACTCTTTGATGCTTTGTTCTCGCCGGGGGCGGGGGTCGTAAATAAAAATGTTTTGTGCGCGGATTACACAGGCCAGGACAGGAAGTCCACTGACGATAACGCACAAAATTAACACACGATTTTGTTCCAACCGTTATTTCAGTTTGAAAATTTTCGTTTTCAAGCAAAAAGTTGATTCTTCAGGAATCTTGACTTATTCTTGGGTTTTTATAAAATCCGTTTTACTTAAGTTAAATAACGGTAGGACCCTGATCAGTGATTACTAATTATATCTTGCGTTTATTAATCCTACATGAAAGAACTACACTATGAGAGCATATTCACTTGTCCTACCTCGTAAGATCCCACGTTTTCAATGTTCCCTATGAGCGAATTCTGAAAACAGACATCATGTCGCGCCAATAACATTCATATATTTACTGAATATTTCAGCAAATATTACGACGTGATTCAAACAGCAGAACGTTGAGGTTGAGAAATGATTTACGTGATTAATGATTATTTATGGTTTATAGCTTTTGATTATGGTGGGCTGCAGTTGCAGATGCCGATAATCTCTAAATGATGTCCTGCGCTTGAAAAAAAAAACACCATATCATTGTGGCACCCTGTATTGGCGTTATCTTCCATAAAGTCAAATAAGACATGCTATGCCATAAATTTGCATATCTTCACTACCGACGAAGGTACAATGGAGTGAATCAATAAAGAAATTGTTTTAAGAAAATATTAGGCCATATGGTTTGCATTTAACTGTGATTGGCTATGCTGTTGCTTCAATTCCCCACAGGATGTTCTGAACTTTCAGAAAAAATACCACAGCACTGTTACACCCTGTTCCTACACAATGAAAACTCACATCACATTCTATCAAAACCGCGAAGAAAAAGTCCACAATTTGAGGACGAGAAAACTCAAATCAGACAAACGCACAGTACAAGTAGTATTTTGCACGACTTTCTTATTTCGTTGTAGGTAATCTTTCCTGGAATATAAGTTTACTTTGCTCCAGGAACTCACCTGCTCTGGCCCCTCAAAGTTACGTATTTTTTGGGATTCAAATAAGTTATACCCTATTTTGTTCGCAAACTTCAAGTCATGAGTGCCAGCTTAATTATTGCATTGCGGCTTTGCATGCAACTTTCACAAAATGATCGTCAAGGGAAGTACTTCAGTTTGACTTATGTGATCAGGCTGAAAACAAATGCTGAAACATTGAATACTTATTATTATTATAGTGTGAGCGGTACGCAAAAGCATATACCACCGCTTTTTGAAGTGGAGTAACGAGATTTTGCATGGGGGTACTTTATACCGAAACAAGCGATTTGACCTGCAGCACTCAATATTTTGTCCCTTAGGGGGCCAATGTGGGCCCTCCAAATTTTCAAGATTCAAGAACTTTCACAAAATGATAATTGAGTATTGTCATTGTTAGTGTCATAACACTAAAAATGACACTTTATCACACATTCAAAGTCACCGAAAATCACAGCATTGCAAAATTTTCTACAGGGTGATAAAAAAAAACAACTATGAACCAAAAGAGGTAGAATCATGGAAATCACCACGTACACTCAAAAAAATGTTGATCATGATATTGATTAACAGTGATTATTGAATATGAATTCGTTGCGACAATGATAAAGATTATTGTGGTAATGAACTTTCTGTACTTGTTTGATAGCTCTGTTTATTGTCATAATAACTGAGCATTTATTGTGAGAAAGAAATGGCCTATATTGACTATAGTGACAGAAAATTCGTCAAAACAACGATTCGTTTCGTATATGTCATAAACATATTCATTCTCGCAATGAATGCATTTTCCTTAAATCCAGGCAAGTCAAACAATGACTTATTTTGTTGTTGTAACGAACGTGTTTATTATCATAGTAATACGTTAATTGAAATAATGAACAAAATTATTCAATATAATCAAAATACTTTACTTCAGCTTGATGAACTGTGATTATTATGCTAGCGAATGAATTCATCAATCAATAAATGCGTTCATAGCAATAGTTGAATAGGATTGTAGTAGCAGGAACAGCGGTAGCTAGAACAATTAACGCGTTCGTTGATATTACGAATAATTACTTCGGATCGTCAGCGGGTACAATGCAGTTGCGCAATCTGTGTCAATTTCTTCCTTTTTGATTTCGACTTCACGGAGAGAACAACGCAACAACGTCATCGAGCTGTGGAAGAAGGTAAGGTTGAGTATTTTATGAGGGAGTAATCACTATTTGAAGCCTTTTTACAGTTTCTTTGCAAATTGTATTGTTGAATAGAAATTATTCATAATTATTGAATAAGTGTAATGTAAGGGTTTGATATAGGCCCTATTATTCTTTAAACGGGGAACAGGTTTACATGTTGTGTAGTTGCTAGGAAAGGGCCAAACATAGCCCCTGTTTTGTTATATTTTTTCGACTGAATAAAAGTAGGTAGGTGGTAGGTGGGTAGGTAGGTAGTTAGGTACTCATATTGCTATCGAAATATCAACAGACACAATTATGGACGAATAATCTCAGAAAAGCTGCATACCAGCTGGGTGCTGGGTGCCGCGCATGCGTGAGCCAACCAGCTCCTCGTGATTGCCAGCTTGACTGTGGAGACTGTGGGAAAGACTGTTAAGACTGTAGAGACTGTCGGCAAGACTGTAGAGACTGTGAGTAAGACTGTGGTGACTGTCAGCTTGACTGTGGGGACTGTGAGCATGACTGTCGGGACTGTGATCATGACTGTCGGGACTGTCAGGACTGTCAGCTTGACTGTGGTGACTGTGGGCAAGACTGTGGAGACTGTGGTGACTGACAGTCATGACTGTCAGAAATTTGTACACGGACTGTCGATGGTGGTTGACCCCTCGACCTATCCCGTCGGAAACTTTTGGACCCAGTGCGCACGCAATATAACTATATTCAAAATTGAGGTTGGCAAGTCTGACGGGCATCGGTGTATATCATCTACTGTCAGTGTCAATTGTCTAGTTTCACATTCGTCATTGCGCTGTTGCAATGCATTATGGAACACTTGAAAACCATAGTGAAAACTAGTAATAACTAAAATTATCAATAATTATGGCTATATGGTAGGCAGAATAAAATGTATGACACTCATCAGTTAAAACTGAAAATTAACCTCAAAAATGGCTTCCCATAACTTTGGCCAACGCCAACGGCCAACGCCAACTGCCTGCTGCCGTTTTCCCGGAGCTGCGTTACAATTGTAGGTTCGAAGTTACAATTGTAAGTTCGAAGTTACAATTGTTATCTCGAAGTTACAATTGTAGGTTCGAAGTTACAATGTAAGTTCGAACCTACAATTGTAACTTCGAAGTTACAATTGTAATTTCGAAGTTACAATTGTAGGTTCGAAGTTACAATGTAAGTTCGAAGTTACAATGTAAGTTCGAAGTTACAATGTAAGTTCGAAGTTACAATTGTATGTTCGAAGTTACAATTGTAACTTGTAAGTTGAAATTGCAATGATCAAGCTCAATTTGCTTTAACTTTGTTAAATTATTGTTGGCCCTTCTACGCCTTCGTATATTGTCTCATTTGAATTTTTTTTTTCAAAATGTGTATCTGAAAGAAAGTGAAAGATAATTAAAGTGTAACTTCAACCTTTTTGGCTTTAGAGCACATTTTTCCTTTTGTTACTTTGTCTGGTCCTTTAGTATGTCTTTAACAATGACTACAAACTATTGTAATCTATCAAAAAAATACACTAGCTGCATATTTGCAAAAACCCTATTTCAACAATGTTTTTATTATATAGCTATCTACCTCTTCTTAACTTTAATAATATCCTGCATCTATTTATAAATGGAATATATGGATAAATAAATAATGATAAATGAATAAATCTTGTTATTTTTTTTCTACTCATCGGCTTTTTCCCGCCATAGGAGTTTGCCCGTTTATTTATCAGTTATACAAACTCAGAAAAGTGCAAATTTCGGACAACACAACACCCAGACTTTTCACCGAAAATCGAACCCGGGACTTCCGCGTCGAAGGCAGCCACTCGACCGCCTGCGCCACGGGGCTGATTTTTCGCCTGCGTAAGCCGCCCACACTAGCATTATGACTTTCAGCCAGCTACTAATGATTTACCGATTCAATAGTAGGCTCCGATGAAAGTAAGTAGTCGAAAACCGTAGAACATTGAAGTGCTTTTGCACGGTTCAAAATAAGGGGGTTCAACTTTGGAGCCGATACAATATATTAGGCTCACTAATAATTATTGGCCACGTTTCACGAGGCTTAGCACTGATGCTAACAACAATTTGTCAAGAATGAATTTGTCATTTGATTGAAAGTAGATGAAAATTTCAACAAATTTAACATTGTTGTTAGCATCAGTGCTAAGCCTCGCGTGAATAAGGTCATTACCATTTAAGGGGTTTCTGATGCGACTAAAAAAGTTGTTGACGGGAATCGGTTTTATTTTATTTTTTTCGCCAAGTAGAAACTCTTCCAAAAAGAAAATGTACGGGCATTGCTATCAAATTTTGGGAATTTCCAAAAAAATTGAAAAATTTTCATTTTGATTTTTGAAAATTCAAAAACCAGATAACATCGACAATGCATCTTTTCTCAAGGGAGTTGCATGCCAAATTTGGACTTTTTATTTTCAAAAAAGTGGTGCCAAAAATGATTTCTCGTAGACATGAAAAAGTGAATTGGTAGAAATCATTTTGGTACCTTTTTTTGACAATAAAAAGTTCAAATTTGACATGCGACTTCCTTGAAGAAAGATACATTGTCGATGCTATCTGGTTTATAAATTTTCAAAAATCAAAATTGAAAATTTTCAAAATTAATTGGAAATTTCAAAAATTTGATAGCAATGCCCGTACATTTTCTTTTTGGAAGATTTTCTACTCAACGAAAAAAATTAAATAAAACCGATTCCCATCAACAATTTTTTTGTCGCATCAGAAACCCCTCAATGAAACAATGTACATGGTTGACTCTTACAATTAATATACCGCTCATTGTTAGAATGAACGATATTCATCGTGAGAATGAACGATATTTATTGTGAGAATTAACGATATTCATTGTGAGAATGAACGACATTCATTGGACACATTAAATTCAATCATTGGAATAAAGTAACCCACCCGTTGACGCCATGAATGATGTTATTAATATGAAAGAATTGCATTTGTTGATCAGTTGAACTGTGTTACTGATATCAATGAACGGTCATTATTGGATTGACAATTGGAATATTAACATTGATGAATATTTTTTCCATAATGTTGATGAACAGACTACATTAATCGATAACACGATATGATTGATCGATGAACAATGCTTCGTTGGCTCAATGAAACTGTTAACTGGACAAATTTTAATCATCACGTTTGTTGTCTCAATCAATATTTTTATTATTTTTACGTACCTTTTTGGTTGAGTGTAGATTCAGAATTCATTGTATACATATTAAGATAAAATAAACAGCACCTGAATTTCTTCAGCCGTTCATGAAATATCTTGAAATTAGTGGTCGATTTCATGGAGAATGAAATTTTTAATAAAGTAGTGAGTTTTCAAGATATTTTGCTGAAATGTGATATTTCCGCAAAAAGTGTTGTCAAGAATGAAATGCGATGTATTGCCACCGTCTCCGCCTACTATTTTTGAAAATGTTAACAGACAACTGTTTTTCTCTGATGGCCGCCATTTTGAATTCGCCCGTTATCAGTGTTCAGTGTTCCCAGACACTGCTCGGCTGTCTTCCAGCGGTCCTTCAGCTATAGCTCTGTCAAGGTTTTCAATTCATTACCGCTTAGTATTTGTCATTGTTCCTCGTTTTACAGTTTTAAAAAAGCTATAAAACAATTCATTTTGGAGAAAAGAGGGTGTTCAGTAGTCCAGTGAAATACAGGTATTTATTTTGTGTTCCAAAGTTATATTGTTCATTTCATTTTATTTCCTTTTGTTAACTTTTGATTTTGAATTATTTTTACTTCGAATTTCTATTTGACTTCTATTTGTTGACTTATTGTTTAATGCTATTTTTATTATCGAAAAATCTCTTAAGTTAGTAGATTTAGTATTCAGCGGTTAGTTGAGTAGCCATGCTAGACCTCGCCGCTGGTACACAGTATATTTTTGGTATTGTAGTGTGTATGAATAAAGACATTATTATTATTATTATTATTATTATTATTATCAAATAAATGTGAAATTAAGTCGTACTAGCAATAATGGCCGCATAGCCAATAATCAAAGCACAAAAAGTAACATTTCCAGGGAATAAATTTTTTTAATTGACCGTGAGGGAATGTTGCTTCTAGAAACAATTTTTGTGAATTTTCTGTGTTCAAAATTGAAAATGGTGACTGGTGATCCACGTTCGGGTAGATTTCTCAAACAAAAAATTTCACTTGCCATTCAACGTGGAAATGCTGCTAGCATATTGGGCACCTTGCGCTCAATTTCATTCCAAAAAATGGAAGAAATATTTTATATTGTTACATAAATGTTTTTATTTATTTATACTTCTTTTTTTTACTACTATATTATCTTTGTAAAATTTACCTATTAATAAATGTTTTACATTTTTAGAAAAAAAACTGTTGAGTGTTGATATTTTCGAAAATGATAGGCAGCAACACATCGCATTTAATTCTTAGCATGCCTATTCGCGTATAAATATCGAATATCATCCGAGTATCTCGAAAAATCACTAATTTATTCAAACATTTTAGTCTTCATAAAACCGACTACTAATTTCAAGATATGCTAAAAACGGGTAAGGAAATTCAAATGCTGTTTGTTTTGTTTTATAAGCCAGGCGGTATGTCGGTAAAATCACTACAATCTGGAAAAAACTCCGACCAAAGCTTTTATGGTGTCGAGTTGTGCTGATTCCTCCACATCTGCGCGAAGGTAAAGGATGCCTCAAAAGTGCAAAAAGACCTGTTAAACCTTCGTACTTTTTCGCAATATTTGCTTAAATGCAAACGTACAACTCTTACGCAAACATTGGAAGCATCTGTCATCATCTCTGTGCCAGTCTTACTGTTGAAAAAAAAAAGATTTCTTTGTGCGGATCAGATAAATCACATTTTATTGTTTTTCCACACAAGAAAACGATGGAGCAACATGTATTTTGGATGTTTTCTAATGCCTTGTACTCACTGAGCCCATCTATGACATTAAAATTTCAATAACAGCATTTTTGAAGATGTTGCCAGCAAAAAAATTAATAATTTTCACCCGCCTGTTCAGCAGCAATTTTTTCAATTTTACCAAACACCGTTTGCAAAAATTTTATAAGGAATGGAAAGCTCAAACTCTTCTCTAACGATATCGTGCCTGGCTTAACCGCGGCACGCATTTGAAAGTCTAAAAAAACTATTTTTTTTTCGAGAGGTCCTGTTTCACCCGTGTGCAGCCGTGCCTACTTGACATAGACCGGACTGATTACACGAGCTTGGAAATGTACTCTTTTCCAGCTTTAAAACGCGACCATTATTATTGCGACTTTGTACATTGATTTATGAAGAAATCATACATCATTTTATTATTGATGGTCGTGTTTTAAAGCTGGAAGAGAGTACATTTCCAAGCTTGTGTAATCAGTCCGGTCTATGTCAAGTAGGCATGGCCGCACGCGGGTAAAATAGAACCGCTCGAAAGAAATCAATTTCCTTCACTCCCAAAAAGCGTGCCGCGGTTAAGCCAGATTTAATATCATTAGAAAACAGTTCCCGCTTGTCATTTCCTATGAAATTTTCGAGAACGGTGTTTGGTAAAATTGAAAAAACTCCTGCTGAACAGACGGGTGAAAATTATTCTCTTCTTAGCGGGCAACATCTTCCAAAATGCTGTTATTGAATTTTTAACGCCATAAATGGGCTCAGTGAGTACAAGTTATTAGGAAACATTCAAAATACATGTTGCTCCATCGTTTTCTTGTGTGGAAAAACAATTAAATGTGATTTATCTGACCCGCACAAAGAAATCTTTTTTTTCAACAGTAAGACTGGCACAGAGATGATGACAAATGCTTCCAATGTTTGCGTTAGAGTTGTACGTTTGCATTGAGGCGAATAAAATGAAAAAGTACTGGGGTTTCACAAGTCTTTTTGCACCTTCAAGACATCTTTTACCTTTGGGCAGATGTGGAGGAATTAGCACAACTCGTTTTTGGGCGGAAACTCAGTGGTAGATACCTACTGACCTTACGAAGAGTTTGACACCATAAAAGCTTTGGTCGGAATTTTTTCCATCCAGAATGACCTACCGCCTGGCCTATTATCCTCATAAGCGATAAATTTTGAATCTACGTGATAATTTTCATGATTCCATTTCTTTTGGTTCATTAGTTGATTCTTTTTTATCACCCTGTAGATGACATATGAAGAGGTGAATTATTTTGGTCCTTGAGCAAAATCGTCCCTTGAGGTCTTGGGTATCACTCTGCAAAGCCGCTTGCTTTCACAATTGAATGCAATTTATTTTGCGTGCCGCTTCCACTATACAGGTGTCCCGAAATTAATGCAACAAAATTCAGAGGGAGGTAGGAAATTGAAAAATAAAGGTACTTCCTTAATAAAAATACCCTCGCAAACGTTATAGCGGAGATACAGTCCTTCAAAGTTGGTTTTTTAAATCAGTATTTTTTGCATAACTTTTGAACCTTTGAACCGATTTCATTCAAATTTCAACCAACGTTTACCGAAACAGGTCTCTATTGAATAGTGATAACGCATTTCATCAAACATTTTTAGGGGCAAAAATAATAGGGGGTACCTTCCCCCTTTTCCCCCTATTTTTCACGCCCCTAGATAATTTTGGAAAAGGTTTCAGTTTTCGGGTTTTACGTTTAATTTAAAGAAAAAAGTTACTCTTGCAAAATTTTGACTAGACGCTTCATTTCCGAGATATTTGTGTTTTAAACTTTGGAAAACATCTCAAAATCGCCACTTTTCAGGGCCCAAATTTTTTTCCCTGAAAAGCTTCATGTTTTCCAGCAAAAATGGAAGTTTATTAACTTCAAACACCTAGGAAACTTATTTCATTCAAGGAATCTTGAGTTTTCTTGGATTTTAATTTTTAAAGCCTTGAAAGTGGTGTTTTCGAGATGTTCTCCAAAGTTTCTTACCCAAATATCTCGGAAATGAAGCCTTCAATCAAAATTTTGCAGGAGTAACTTTTTTCTCTAAATTGAACGTAAAATTCAAAAATTGCTTTTTGAAATTGCTATTGCTTGAATAGAGATCTATTCAAGTAAACTTTGGTTTGAATTTTAATGAAATTGGCTTGACGGTTCAAAAGTTATGCCAAAAAAACTGTTTGAAAAAACCAACTTTGAAGACCTCTATCTCCGTTATCACGTTTGCGAGAGTATTTTCATTGTAGTGGTGGCACTAGGTGGATGAATTTTGCAAATGGTGATGAAAGCATGAAATTCGGTACACATACTCAGAATGAGCACCTCTCTTAGACAAGAGGTGGAGCCACGCCGAATTTTCACCGGAAGGGGGCTAGGGGGGCTCCTAAAAGTTGAAGGTCCTAGGGCTCCCACCAAACCGCTTATCAGCTCGTTTTATCAATTAAAAAGGAAACTCATGAATATATCGTAAAAATTGACGACATTTATCGCCTAGTCCCGGGAATTTTTCATGATGAAAAAAAATAAGGGGTAGTATTAATTAAAAATAAGCATAGGCATTTGAGTAGTGTAGCTATGAGGGTGCCCCCACCACTTTTTTTGATTGAGCGATGAGCGGGGTCTTGGTGTGTTGTGATTTTTCTGATTGGTTGGTGGGCGTGTCTTGGTGTGTTGTGATTGGTCGGCGGGGGTGGGGGGCGTCGGCGGGCGTGTGTGTTGCGATTGGTCGAGGATTGGTCGATGTCCGCCATTGGTGTGTTGGGATTGGTCGACCGACATTCCGCCATTGTTGTCCGCCATTTTGTCTGACATTGCTGGGATTGTTCGACCTGCGCAGTCGGCAGGTGAACCCGCGGCGCGGGGGAAGGTTGTATATGAGTAGTTGAACGTGTTTTGAATAAGATGGAGCTCGATACATTTTTGAAACTGTATAATGATGTAGTGTTGTTGGATCATCGAATGCAATTGTTGTATTTACAAGGAAAAATAAGAAAATTTGCAAATCAGAAGCGACATTTTTCCCGTCACGGTTCCCATCATGCCAGTTGTTGTTGGTCATCTGATATTGCGGACGAAGGACCCGATACATGCGAATGTAGTTACGCTGAAGAAATCCAGAAGAAAATCGATAAAATTATAAATTTATATTTAAGAATTTTCGTTACAAACTGAAATTGTCTGCTGATAAATTTGTTGGATGTTAAATAAAAAAAATGTGATAAGTAAATAGTGTTTTATTTTCCACCTTACAACATAATCAGTTTTTAGTTGATAATGGGGGGTGTTTTTTTCCGCAACTCGACATTAGTTCTTTGTACTGACAAATTATACAAATTGTATTTTCTTGATCTGTTTCCCCTTGGCATCGTGGACATTTGTGCTTGACGGGAATCGGCATGGTACTGGGAGTAAAACAATTATACATGTGGTTTAAAATAGATTTTATTTAAAATGTCATGGCTACATATAATTAATATTGATATGTAAGATACATATAATTTTTGGTGTTTAATCAAGATGAGTGGGAATCATTTATGAAACTAGAACGAAAAGTCACAAATTTTCTTGTATTGAAATATCCTGTTGAAACCATTTCAATATCTTCAACCAAAACAATGTATTGTATAAATTTAGAATTCGATGAGTGTTTTACTATTGTGAATAAATGTACTTTAGAGAAAATTAATATTTGTAAGGATTCTTTTGAAAAGCTGATTGTAATTTTCGATATTATTAAAAACGATATTATACACCTTAAACATCAAAATTTTTTCAATTGCTACATTAAAACCTTAACCAACAATTATTTATGTGAGAAATCAATTGTAAAAAAGGAAAAGAACTTTTTTTCCAAAAGGTGCTATTAACATTGTACTTAGAATTTCCACAAATGTTAATGTTAGATCATTTTGAAGTTCAACAATTTTATGCACATATGACCGATGGAAAAATAATTGTGAATAGATTTTCCCCGATAATTTAGTTCACACTTTCCTCTCGCAACTCCAAAATTTCCTAACGCTTGATAGCTTCTTGACATGATGCGCATGAGCTGAACCTGTAACATGCGATCTTTAAAAGTTAGTTTTTGTTCTAGCATGCCGATCGCAGTCAAATTTGTTTGCCCATGGTGTAGTGGGGAAACTGAATTTGAGGATGACCCATGCTTATATTGCGCACGTTGGTTAACCGAAAGATTTGAATATGGGCAAAAAATACCAAAAAATACATCCAATATGAGAAATCTACCGCCATTTGTCGCTGCAAAGGACCAATGTCGAGTTGCGGGGGGGAAAACATTCTCCATTACCAACTAAAACCCGATTATGTTGTAAGGCGAGAAAATAAAACACTATTTACTTATCGCATTTTTTTATTTAATCGACCAATCCCAACACATCAATGGCGGACATCAACCAATCCGCGGGAAATAAAACACTATATTTACTTATCGCATTTTTTTATTTAATCGACCAATCCCAACACACCAATGGCGGACATCGACCAATCCTCGACCAATCGCAACACACACGCCCGCCGACGCCCCCCACCCCCGCCGACCAATCACAACACATCAAGACACGCCCACCAACCAATCAGAAAAATCACAACACACCAAGACCCCGCCCATCGCTCAATCAAAAAAAGTGGTGGGGGCACCCTCATAGCTACACTACTATACTCATTTGCTTAGATTTTTGAGAAGTTGCTAAGCAGACTTTCCCTAGCAACGCCTATGAAATCCAAGCAAATGCTTATGCTTATTTTTACTTTCCCGGCCCACCCACGAACACGGAGGGAAAGTATTGTAATCGTGCAGAAAAAAAGTTTTGAGATTTCACCGGATATATCCGTTTTGAGGTCCTCCAAGACGATTAAGACCATTTTCAGAATGATGTCTGTCTGTGTGTGTGTGTGTGTGTGTGTGTGTGTGTGTGTGTGTGTGTGTGTGTGTGTGTGTGTGTGTGTGTGTGTGTGTGTGTGTGTGTGTGTGTGTGTGTGTGTGTGTGTGTGTGTGTGTGTGTGTGTGTGTGTGTGTGTGTGTGTGTGTGTGTGTGTGTGTGTGTGTGTGTGTGTGTGTGTGTGTGTGTGTGTGTGTGTGTGTGTGTGTGTGTGTGTGTGTGTGTGTGTGTGTGTGTGTGTGTGTGTGTGTGTGTGTGTGTGTGTGTGTGTGTGTGTGTGTGTGTGTGTGTGTGTGTGTGTGTGTGTGTGTGTGTGTGTGTGTGTGTGTGTGTGTGTGTGTGTGTGTGTGTGTGTGTGTGTGTGTGTGTGTGTGTGTGTGTGTGTGTGTGTGTGTGTGTGTGTGTGTGTGTGTGTGTGTGTGTGTGTGTGTGTGTGTGTGTGTGTGTGTGTGTGTGTGTGTGTGTGTGTGTGTGTGTGTGTGTGTGTGTGTGTGTGTGTGTGTGTGTGTGTGTGTGTGTGTGTGTGTGTGTGTGTGTGTGTGTGTGTGTGTGTGTGTGTGTGTGTGTGTGTGTGTGTGTGTGTGTGTGTGTGTGTGTGTGTGTGTGTGTGTGTGTGTGTGTGTGTGTGTGTGTGTGTGTGTGTGTGTGTGTGTGTGTGTGTGTGTGTGTGTGTGTGTGTGTGTGTGTGTGTGTGTGTGTGTGTGTGTGTGTGTGTGTGTGTGTGTGTGTGTGTGTGTGTGTGTGTGTGTGTGTGTGTGTGTGTGTGTGTGTGTGTGTGTGTGTGTGTGTGTGTGTGTGTGTGTGTGTGTGTGTGTGTGTGTGTGTGTGTGTGTGTGTGTGTGTGTGTGTGTGTGTGTGTGTGTGTGTGTGTGTGTGTGTGTGTGTGTGTGTGTGTGTGTGTGTGTGTGTGTGTGTGTGTGTGTGTGTGTGTGTGTGTGTGTGTGTGTGTGTGTGTGTGTGTGTGTGTGTGTGTGTGTGTGTGTGTGTGTGTGTGTGTGTGTGTGTGTGTGTGTGTGTGTGTGTGTGTGTGTGTGTGTGTGTGTGTGTGTGTGTGTGTGTGTGTGTGTGTGTGTGTGTGTGTGTGTGTGTGTGTGTGTGTGTGTGTGTGTGTGTGTGTGTGTGTGTGTGTGTGTGTGTGTGTGTGTGTGTGTGTGTGTGTGTGTGTGTGTGTGTGTGTGTGTGTGTGTGTGTGTGTGTGTGTGTGTGTGTGTGTGTGTGTGTGTGTGTGTGTGTGTGTGTGTGTGTGTGTGTGTGTGTGTGTGTGTGTGTGTGTGTGTGTGTGTGTGTGTGTGTGTGTGTGTGTGTGTGTGTGTGTGTGTGTGTGTGTGTGTGTGTGTGTGTGTGTGTGTGTGTGTGTGTGTGTGTGTGTGTGTGTGTGTGTGTGTGTGTGTGTGTGTGTGTGTGTGTGTGTGTGTGTGTGTGTGTGTGTGTGTGTGTGTGTGTGTGTGTGTGTGTGTGTGTGTGTGTGTGTGTGTGTGTGTGTGTGTGTGTGTGTGTGTGTGTGTGTGTGTGTGTGTGTGTGTGTGTATGTGTGTATGTGTGTGTGTGTGTCTGTCTGTGATCTTCCACGATAACTGCCGTAACGTTGACTGGATCGACTTGATATTTGGTATACAAACATGGTTGTTTCCTGAAAAGAGCCCATTAGTTTTTGGCTGTCATCTGTCAAACCCAACTGTCACTATCATCAAATGTCAGAAGCTATATCTCACGGAACTCAACTTGCAATATGTCATTTGAAAGCCCTTGAAAAACTGTATTCAGAACAGTTGGAAACATTGCCCTATCTGTCATCTGTCAAATAATAAAAAATGTTAAAGTTCAAAACCAATTTATTATTCAAAATCTATCCGATGGATTGGAACCAGATTTGGCAGGAAGCAACAAAACAAAAGAACCAAATTGAGGCCGCAGTTGCAGTTTTCCACCATTCCCCAGTTGAGCGTAATGAATTTTCGAAATTTCTCCTGGCCGTTGCCACTCAGGAGGGGCTCTCGCCGGTGTTTCGACCAGCACGACTCGCTTTTGTAGCAGGACTCCACTCAAAAATTTATTCCTGCTCGGGGATCGACTTTTTTTTTGGAAATTTCAACTGATATCGAAAGTAGATTGTATTGAGCGTCGTGCAGGTCTATTTTCAGAGTTGACACGGTTTCGGTTTTCCGACTGTAATTTTTTCAAAATGAAATTTGCACATTCCGTGAATTTGAGAAAAACGCAATGCAAACTTCTACATGCGGTAGGCCCCACGAAATAATAATTTTAGGTGCAGACATGCTGTGAATAAAAGTTAGAGAAAAGATTGAGCTAATTTTTGGAGGAAAAATTTTTGAAATCGGATTAACAGTTGCCGAGTTTTCCTCTCTGGAAAAACTGCAAATTTTCCAACTTTTTATTCCGTGAACAGATTTCTGGGAATTGTTTTTTTTAGAGAATAGATAACTGGTTCTTGAACATTTTCCAATAATTTCTCTCCAATTTCCCGGAAATTTTCCTCCTGAAAATATAAAACCACTCATGCGATCGTACAAATTAGGCGGTTCTGTCACGATAATTACCGAATTATTGATCCGATCGAATCGAAATCAGGTACGGAGGCCTAAGTTCAGCCTGGAATGTTCTGATTAGACTTTGGGTGGATGATTTTGATCGGAAGCCCTCAGGTGGCACATTGGGTCTGGGTTTGTCTGTCCAAGCTCTAAATTGAAAATATAGAGTTGAAATTTGACACACAGATGCAGTGAAAGTTTTCAATCAAGTTTTTGTAATTTCATCATCATATCTGAAGTAGGAACAAAAATTTCAATAAGGAACCAGCATTGCATTTTTGAGATATCACAACAGTTAGCTACCTAGTTCTACCTTTTGGATCATTTCATCACCTTGGAAAACTGACCTAACCTGTCATTTTTTCTGTCCGCTCAACAATGGATGCATCAGGATGCTCGCTAAACGCTCGACTAAATAGAATTTTTTCATCAATTTCCAAATCGAATCGCCCCCTCCCGAAGGGACACTTCGATCAAAATCATTACTGACGTCTCTGGATACCGCCGGGAAAGTTTTGTGTCGCCCCACAACAGATTTTTATTAATACGACCCAAGTTCTTCGGCAGAACACACAAATTGGTTTTATTTTATTTTCACCTACAAAGAATTAATAAGGAGATGTGCAACACGTTGATTCCCACAAATTCGTATCCTCTGAATTCGTTTGTGGAGTCAAAATTTTGATGGTGTATCTTCTTGAAGAGGGGCATTCCAAAGAGTGAGCTATTTTCAACACTAAGTTCAAACAGAATTTTACTTTCCCGGCCCCACCAACATGGAGGGAAAGTATTGTAATCGTGCAGAAAAAAGTTTTGAGATTTCACCGGATATATCCATTTTGAGGTCCCCCAAGTCGATTAAGACCATTTCCAGAATGATGTCTGTCTGTAGGTGTGTATGTGTGTGTGTGTGTATGTATGTGTGTGATCTTCCACGATAACTGCCGAACCGTTTATTCGATCGATTTGAAATTTGATATGCAGACATGGTTTCGCCCTGGAATGACCGGATCAGTTTTTGGCTGACATCTGTCAAACATAAGTGTCACTATCAGAAAATGACAAAAGCTACATCTCACGGAACTTGACTTGCAATATGTCATTTGAAAGCCCTTGAAGAACTGTATTCAGAACAGTTGAAAGTATTTTCCTACCTGTTGTCTGTCAAATTATAAAAAATATCAAAGTCTGGAACTTTGCCATTTAATTATTCAAAATCTATAGGATAGATGTGAACCAAACCCGGCAGGAAGCAACATTACCAAAGAATCAAACTAATGCTGAAGTTGAAGTTTCCCACCGTTTTCCGGACAAGCGCTATGGATTTTCAAAAAATTTCCTAGCCGATTCCAGCCTCGCTTGCCTGTTCCTCGATTTTTGGCCTATATAATTTTTTTAGCAACATAGCAACCAAACCGGTAGGTAACTACGTTTACCTACGACCACTGCCGTAAGTGTCGTTCACCCCACAACCCGGAACCTAAGTAAGTGAGCCCTTACGCACATCGTGACGTATTCTGTAAAGTAAATCGCACAGCGTGCGGTAATGGTAAAGTAAATCGCACAGTTAGGGAATTTATGTTTCTGATGTTGGGGGAATTTTGATCGAAAGACATTCTCAGATAATTCACATTCAAAAATGGGAGCATTTCACGGGAACCTGACGCGTGCCCCGGTAGCACCTCTCACACCGAAAGCATAAGCAAGACTAGCTGTATATATTCGTAGCGAAGGCATGGCCATAGAAGTAAGATGTATCAACAACAAAATCGTCTAGATTATTTTTCCAAGTGAGGGATTTAAGAATTTCTTGATTAAATTTTAGCTTGCATTTATAGGGCTTAGTTTTTACTTGATCACAATAATTTTGCGAGATTTATTAAAAAAGATACAAAATATCAATGCAAGGAGTGCCCGCAGTCACCAACAACTTGAGATCAAGTAGGTGTAAAAATTAGACAGTTACAACAAGCATCAAATGTCTGATGACAGGTACTCTGCTGCCTGCCTACACAAGTTCGATAATTTTCAAATAATACTATTTATTGCTGTCCAGTATTCATGTCCCAGTGTTGTAATCAAACTATATCACCACCTCGAACGAATAATTGAATGGCTATAGGTAGGTACGCTTCTAAATACACCTCAGGCCTCGCTTTAAGCACAGTAAGTGAACACTAAATTTTAAATAATCGATTTGTGGGTGCTTTTCTTCCAGGTCTCGACGGAAAGCGTTGTACAACAGACAACCACCGAGCCAGCAGACACCAGAGTTTGAAAATGCTATCCGTCTTTGACATTGGATTAATCTGATGGCCGTAAACACCACTCAAAGTACCTACCTCTTCTCCGATTTACTGTAATTTTAGTTTTCAAAAGTGTATAATATGAGATACATAATACTATTATTCTTATTTAAATACAATAAAAGTAATCAACTGAAGCAATTATTCGCTATAAACGCTCTAAATTGAGCAAAACCTAGTATCCTATGAGCACGGATATTAATATTATGAACACGGATGACGACAGACGAACCTGCGGTGGGGTGCGTGCTCCTCCTGTCAAGAGTGTCAAGGCACACTGACAATCTGCATACGGCGGGATTTCATTTGAATTTTGAATCAGGGAAGAACTTAAATCGTAGGTATTCCAAGAAATACGTGGCTCTTTCACCTATAATTTTTGCCGTTTACAATACCACTGGCTACATTCCACGTTAATTATAGCTCCTAAGTCAATATCTACTGTTATTGTTGATGTAGGACTGTTTTATTACCTTGGATTTCTGAAAATTAATCTGGGCCCCTCACAAAGTTACAATACCGCTTTGGATTGGGGTCGTAGGTAAAGTACTGTACATGACACGAGTAGTAAAGCAATTACGCACTCAGGGAAATACTACACTCGCTCGCTACGCTCGCTCGTGTGCAACTTTTCCCTGCGTGCGTAATATGCTACTTACTACTCTTGTTACGTAATATACTATTTTGTTACGAATCGTATCAATGTCAAAGTGACAACATGAACGCTGTTCTCGGCAGGTTCTCGGTGTTTTCTTTTGTATCTTCTTGCATCGTTTGGGGCAACAGTGCGAACCGATCCTTTGTGTTGTTTGGGGCTCCGTAAACCCCCTTGTGTTTTCTGTGGTTTTAGCAACTCCAGTATGCTCATTCCATTGACGTATATGTACAAACTGTAATGTGTGCAGTTCCCTTATTTGATTCGGTACCCAGGGCCCCATCCCCATGGTGCCTGCCGTTCAAGGCCCTGATGGGGCCCCCATCTGTGTCTATCAGATTTTGCCGTTTTAGGCCAAAACTGCGGCCTTGTGTCTTCTTGGGTTCGTTGAAGCCCTCTAGGCTCCTGGTGTCAACGGGTGTCTCTTGAAGCCCCACTGAGCCCCCTTTTTTTTAGTTTTCAGAATTATCGTGCCTTCAGGTGTGGTTCGGACCTAACTTATTGATGGGCTCGAAGTCTCATTTCAGGGGTCACCACTTGGGGGCCCTGAATTGCAATTGATTAGAACTCTGCCCCAGGTTTTCAATCCGCGACTGATTTTCACCGGTTATTTTTCAAACAATAATTTAGGTTGCATCATTAAAGGCAACAGTGCGCCCCGATTAATTGTGTCTTCAGGTGTTGTTTGGGGCTGCGTAAACCCCCTTGTGTGGAACTAGCATTGCATTCTTGAGATATCACAACAGTTAACTACCTCTAGTTCTACCTTTTGAATTATATCATCACCTTGTACCTACCTACTTCATAATGCGATCGCGCAAATTAAACGGTTCTGCCATGATAACTACCGAATTGTTGATCCGATCAAATCGAAATCAGGTACGAAAGCAGAAGTTCAGCCTGGAATGACCTGATTAGACTTTGGGTAGATGATTTAGTTTGGATTTGGAAGCCCTCCGATGGCACATTGGGTCTGGGCTTGTCTGCCCAAGCTCTAAATTGAAGATATAGAGTTGAAATTTGACACACAGATGCAGAAAGTTCTCAGTCAAGTTTGTGTAATCTCATCATCATGTCTAAAGTAGGAACAAAAATTTTAATATGGAACTAGCATTGCATTCTTGAGATATCACAACAGTTAGCTTCCTAGTTCTACCTTTCGAAATATTTTATCACCGTGAAAACCTAAGAGCCTGTTATGTTGTGAATGTTTTCAATCAAGTTTGTGTAATTTCGTCATCATGTCTGAAGTAGAAACAAAAATTTTGATGAGGAACCTGCACTGCATTCTTCAGATTCCGCAACAATTAGCTTCCTTGTTCTTTATACATTACGAAATATTTTATCACCTTGGAAACCTAAGAACCCGTCACTTGTTCTGTCGGCCCGACAATGGATGCAGGATGCTCGCCAAACGCTCAACTCACTAGAACTTTTTCAATCAACTTCTCAATTGAATCCCACTTTCCCGAAGGGACGCTCAGATCAAAATCATTACTGACGTCCCTGGATACCGCCGGGAAAGTTTTGTGTCGCCCCACAACAGATTTTTTCAATGTTTTGAATCGAAATCACTGAATTCCTCCCAGGAAAACATACCCTAAACCATTCGTTGGACGTACCGCGTGCGATTGAACGTGGAGTAAGTCCTGAACCACCATCAGAATTTTACTTTCCCGGCCCGCCCAAGGGAAAGTGTTGTGATGACGCAGGATGCAGGAAAAACGTTCTGACACGATAGCTGCCGAACTGGTAGTCTGATCGACTTGAAATTTGGTATACAGACAGGGTCTTGCTGTTAAATGAGCTGATTAGTTTTTGGCTGTCCTCTGTCAAACGGAAGTATCACTATCAAAAAATGACAGAAGCTATACCTCTCTACTTATTTTTTTTAGAGGAATCACCTCCCGAAATTTTATGGAAGGTCACTGGAACACCCTGAATAGTAGAAGTGTATTGTGGGACAGGTAATGATAATTTTTTCAGTTACAAATAATTGGGTAAAAACGAGGGTAAAATATTGGAGCTGCCGGAACGTATTATTGGAGTGGCCGTCAAAATATCATTTCAGGAAACAATCAATACACTCTGCGGAATACACAAAATATCCTACAGAAAACATGAGTGAGTAGGTAATGAAATGGGTCGAAGAATCTTCCCACGCTGTTGTCTGATTCCAGAAGATGTTTTGAAGAGATTTTGAAGTGTTTTATTGCCTGCACGCAGGGTGGTTTATGGCACCAATAATTAGATACCTAAGTTCGGTGTGTATACTTGACACTTCCTCTTGCAGCAGCATTCATTGTGCATCACGATTCAGGGGCGTGTTTTTACACAGCTTACCCCACAGAGTAGGCTCACCCTCACCGGCGTCATAACATGGCCCGGCGGCCCACTGGATTTTTGTCCTTGATATTCATTAGCCTGGCTTCGTCATACTCCTACACCTACCTACTGCTACTTACAATACCATCATTAATTCATTACTGAATGGTTTTCCTCAAATTATGGGAATGGTTATTGTAATCAATGAAGTTTTCCGTCCTGAATCCGAACTTATCTGATAGGAAGGTAGGTACTATTTAGGTAGTTTCTTTATTTTGAAATCAACTTATCATTATCAATATCAAAACAATCTCAAGGCGTCAGCCTACTGATTTTCAAATTCTTTCAAACACAGCTGATGTGACCTCGGCTGTGACTGCTGATTTCAAAAGTAAGTACCAGGATCAAAAGAGTCTAGAGGATAGGAAGAATCTATAGGGGATAAGCAGATTCAGACGATTTCAAAAATCATCATAACTTCTAATTGCCATTGGCTTCAGTTTTCCGATTAACCAACATTTTTTGAATTTTTTGCTAAACAAAAAGTTTTCTTGGATCCCAATTTTCAGGCTCTTGGCCTAGTTTGACATTTCTGATGGAACAAACCTATATATATATATATTTAGCACAACGGGCCGTGAAGACCCCGGCTTTTACAATAATAAATAATTGTACATTCTGTTATAATGTGAGTGTATAGTGTAAAAAAAATTATAATTGTTCCAGAGCTTGTCCCACTATGCCTCTCCACATTATCCTGTCGTTCGCCTTTTCCCTCCAGTTAGTGACGCTCAGCTGTTCCAGGTCTTTTTCCACCATATCGATCCATCTGTTTTTTGGTCTGCCTCTTCTTTTCTTGATAGGAACAAACCTATCATATCAGTTTGTTTTTTAACTCAAATCTCTATCTTCTGTTACACGGTGTTTCATACGCATGACAAAAATATACGAGGTGAAACTTCAACCCATTTAACTGCCCATGCCCATGCCGTATAGCTAAATATTATACAGGGTGGTCCTCGTTTTATGTCATTAAATTTAAGGACCAATAAAAAATGAAAAATGAAGGGGACTTTCTCCAGAAAACATATTTGAGAAATGCCTAATAACATCAGAGATACAGCCCTCCAAAGTTGGGAATAAATAATCGTTTTTTCCGCATAACTTTTGAACCGTTCAACCGATTTGATTATAAATAGAACCAAAGATTCACTGAAATTATTCTCTGTCGAAGAATCATAACATGTTCCATAAAAAAGTTTCAGGGGCTTAGACATTAGGGGGTGACCCTACTTTCCCCTTTATTTTTCACCCCCCGGTTATTTTTGAAAACTGTTTGAATTTTGAATTTTACGTTCAATTTTGAAGAAAAAATCACTGTTGCAAAATTTTGATTAGAGGCTTCGTTTAGAAGATATTCGAGTTTGAAACATCCCGAAATCGCCACTTTCCAGAACCCAAATTGTTTTTTTCCTGAAAATTTCCCGTGTTTTGGAAAAAATGGTGGTTTATTAACTTAGAAATTCTAGAGAACCTATTTCAGCTGAGAAATCATGAGTTTCTTTGGATTTTAATTTTTAGACCTTGAAAGTGGCGATTTCGGGATGTTCCTCAAAGTTTCAAACCCAAATATCTCCTAAACGAAGCCTCTAATCAAAATTTTGCAACAGTGATTTTTTCTTCAAAATTGAACGTAGATGTCAAAATTATAAACAGTTTCCAAAAATAATTAGGGGGGTGAAAAATAAGAAGGAAAAAGTAGGGTCACCCCCCATTGTCTAAGCCCCTGAAACTTTTTTATAAAACATGTTACGATTGTTTGACAAAGGATAATTTCAGTGGACCATTGGTTTTATTTATAATTAAATCGGTTGAACGGTTCAAAAGTTATGCGAAAAAAACGATTATTTATTTCCAACTTTGAAGGGCTGTATCTCTGTTTTTAGGCATTTCTCAAATATGTTTTCTGGAGAAAGTCCCCTTCATTTTTCATTCTCTATCGATCCTTAAATTTAATGACATAAAAGTCGGACCACCCTGTATAGTTGGAAATACAGGGTGTTTCCAAAATTGTGTTACAAACTTCTAGGGGAGATTCACCATCAAAAATGGACAAGGAAAATATATACCTTTGATGTCCTAAAATGCTCAGTTGAAGAGTTACAGGGTGTTCAAGTTGACTTTTTAAAACTGATTTTTTGACATAAGTTTTGAACCGTATAACCGATTTTGTTCAAGTTCTCACCAAAGTTAACTGAAATAAGTCTCTATCGAATAATAGTAACGTTTTGGAGAAAAAAGTTCAGGGACGTAGATAATGGGGGCTGTCCTCATATTTCCCCCCCTATTTTTTACACCCCTAGCTATTTTCCTAAATTGTTCTTATTTTTTTATTTCACGTTCAATTTAGAGAAAAAAGTTACTCTTGCAAAATTTTGATTAGAGGCTTTGTTTTTGAGATATCTGAGTTTGAAACTTTGGAAAACATCTCGAAATTGCCACTTTCCAAGGCCAAAAAATTAGAATAAAAAAAAACTCATGATTTTTCAGCAGAAATAGGTTCTCTTCAATTTTCTAAGTTGATAAACCACTATTTCCTCTGAGAAACGAGAGCTTTTCAGGGAAAAAAAATTGGGCTCATTGAAAGTGGCAATTTTGAGATGTTTTCCAAAGTTTCAAACTCAGATATCTCAAAAACGAAACCTCTAATCAAAATTTTGCAGGAGTAACTTTTTTCTCTAAATTGAACGTAGAATAAAAAAATAAGAACAATTCGGGAAAATAGCTAGGGGTGTAAAAAATAGGGGGGGGGAAATATGAGGACAGCCCCCATTATCTACGCCCCTGAACTTTTTTCTCCAACACGTTACTATTATTCGATAGAGACTTATTTCAGTTAACTTTGGTGAGAACTTGAACAAAATCGGTTAAACGGTTCAAAACTTATGTCAAAAAATCAGTTTTAAAAAGTCAACTTGAACACCCTGTAACTTTTCAACTGAGCATTTTAGGACATCAAAGGTATATATTTTCCTTGTCCATTTTTGATGGGGAATCTCCCCTAGAAGTTTGTGACACCATTTTGGAAACACCTGTATATCAGGGACTCGGACGGGATAATATGTCAAACAGCTTCTTATTGTTTTTCCGAAGTTTCGATTGCAGTTTTGCAGCTCTTCATTGAGGCCAAGTAAAATTATGTTGAAGAAATTCGTAAAAAGAATATTCAGGAATAATTTCCTATTCCATTTATTATTCGACACGACGCAGAAGTATCCCGCTAAAATACCACGAGAGCCACGTTCGTCGTACTTCGTAGAATAAGTATAGGTTAACGTCGGCGAGTTGCGAGAGTAAATTAATTTGAAATTGAAAATCACCATTTTTTCTTCAGTAAAAAACATGTGTATTGATGGTGGAGGTACCTTTGCAAACTCGGCACCTCCACCATTATTTAATAGGTTCGTCGCTTGACCGCCTGATAATCAGGCATGTAAGTTTGCAGAACCGCAATGAAATGATTGTCAACATCGGAAAACCTTTCATCTTGAATTCATGAACATCTACTTTTATTTGCAATCTTCTTGAAGATAACGCAACGAAATGACACGTCAATGTCAGATTTGGTGATTCTGTAGGCCAAAAATATCTACCACTATACTTTAAGGTTAACAAGATATCCGAAGACAATTTCTTGAGTGGGTATATAATGTATACAGGTGTCCCGTTTTTCAACGCTCACTATGGGTATCTCGGAAACGGTAAGAGATACAAAGTCGGTTAAATTACAAAAAAGTTGCGCAATTTTATGACTATCTCAAATATGTCAAGACATTCAAGATATCTTTAGTCATTTCTGAAATATCCCAAAAAAAACTGAAAAATGCCGAATTCTAAAATTTCAAATCACTTCTTTATTATGACAGCTATCAATTTGAAAATTGGTATTCTGACATTTTTGAAGGTCCTTGATCGACTGACGGTCATGATTTTTTTCTACGCCTACTAGTTTTTGAGATATGACAGTTAACTTAATTTTTTCTCATGGACACCATATTATTTCTCCACCCCATAAAACTCACCTTTCATTTCTCTTTACAAAGATATAGAACACTAGTAGCATTTTTGTCAAAATAATCTATAAAAATTGGAAAAACCATTTCTAGGGCGAAAAAATCTAGTTACCGGTTTGGTTGCCATGCTCTCGTGACATAATAAAATGGCATTCGGTTGCCATGGTCGGTTGATTTTGGAAAAAGTTGGGTTACATTCCGTTTTTATGTATTTGATAATGATAACAAATAAAAATGAAACAAATACAAAACCAAGTATAACACAAAATAACATCGCAATAGCAATAAACATTTATAATTTACAATTACTCGAAATGGGGTCTATTTTGCCAAGAACGCTCCAAGATCGCATTTATGGTTCATGACAGAACATCCCAAAGCAACCAAGAGCTGGAAGCAAGGAGTTGATGATGCGTTCCAGTCAATTAACCCGCACGATATCAGCGCAGCCGTTGAAAATATGGCTAAAAGGCACACAACTCTGCACAGAGCAAAATTAACTCCAATTCGAGCAATTGTAAATTATAAATGTTTATTTCTACTGCTATGTTATTTTGTGTTATACTTGGTTTTGTTATACTTGGTTTTGTATTGGTTTTATTTTTATTTATTATCATTATCAAATACATAAAAACGGAAGGTAACCTTACTTTTTCCAAAATCAACCGACCATGGCAACCGAATGCCATTTTATTATGTCACGAGAGCATGGCAACCGAACCGGTAACTAGATTTTTTCGCCCCAGAAATGGTTTTTTCAATTTTTATAGGTTATTTCGACAAAAATGCTACAAGTGTTTTATATCTTTGTAAAGAAAAAGAAAAGGTGAGTTTTATGGGGTGGAGGAATAATATGGTGTCTATAAGAAAAAATGAAGTTAACTGTCATATCTCAAAAACTAGTAGGCGTAGGAAAAAATGATGACCGTCAGTCGATCAAGGACCTTTAAAAATGTCAGAATACCAATTTTCAAATTGATAGCTGTCATAATAAAGAACTGATTTGAAATTTTCAAATTCGGCATTTTTCAGTTTTTTTGGGATATTTCAGAAATGACCTAAGATATCTTGGATATCTTGACATATTTGAGATAGTCATAAAATTGCGCAACTTTTTTGTAATTCAACCGACTTTGTATCTCTTACCGTTTCCGAGATACCCATAGTGAGCGTTGAAAAACGGGACACGCTGTATAATATTTTATTCATTGTTATTCGATGATGGCACGGCAAATATGAAATTCATACATGTCATTTTCTCCACTTTTTATCGAAAAATAAGCCCAGAAGAGACTTGCATTCACTCATACTGAATACAGAAATGTTGTGAATGTGAAATAAAATCGTATTATACAGGATGTTCCACGAAGTAACCGACATAGTTCAAGGGTAGATGTACTTTCTCAAGGCAAATCAGAATCCGCCTTCGAAATTTTCCTGACCTCCCCCCTTTCCGATATACAGGGTGATTCATGTGTTCAGCCGAAACGTTTGATTGGCTATATCTCAGGAATGCAATTATAGAATCTATTGGAATTTTGCAGGTATATTCTTATGAAATAAATACAGGACCGTACCCAAAATTTTGTTTTTCAAGTTTCTGTTGAAAAAGTCATCCTGTATAGGTTTTTGTTTTCAAAATCTGATGTTATATTCGAAAACTAGATGAAAAATGCTACAAAATGCAATCCCTAAATTGTTTGGCACCAATTTAGCTAAATCGAAAAAAATTATTAACAGAGATTTTTCTTGAATATTTTTGAATATTTTTGAAAATTTGATTCAAATCACTCAAACGCTTATCCGGCTGGTCAAATAAAGTCACAATTTCAATTTTCATGTTCTATCAAACTGAGGATGATTTCAGGAGATTTTCTGGAAACATGAATTTGCGGCACCTATTAGGATTTTGCTAGGTAATCTGCAGTTACCATTACGAGGCAACCACATATACCCAGGGTAAAGCAATCCTTCCATTTTTCAATTCAAAGTGTTGTGAGTGTTCATATCATACCGCAGGGAAGGACTTGCATAATCACCGCCGAATGTGATATATGAACACTTGCAGCAAAGATGCAGCAGCCAGACGACAACATTATGTTATAGCCAGCACAACAGAGCTATGTAGCCAACATAATGTGTAACAATATAATCTCATGACGAAATTACAGAATCACCCCAGCCAGAAGTGAAAGTGACATTTATCAAACATAACCTTCAATTTCGTGCATCAGCAGCATGACAAACTGGTAAAATTGAAACGGAACTGAGTCCTAAATGTTGCGTATGTTCTTGCCGTAAGAAAACACAGACGGGCCAACAGAATTTTGTCTTTTAATTGGGCCTTTTGAGAGAAAACAAGCGGAGAGGCGGCTGACGACGCGACGGTGCAGTATGCGCGCGTTTGCTGTAGGCATCTCATTCCATCTCATCGGAAGTGAGCATAAGACCTCTAGCAATTAGAATAGGTGAATTGCGAGGGGAATGCTTCACTTGTGTCAGAAAAATGTTGAAAAACTTGTTGAGTCTTTTTTTTTTTGGAGATATGGGAGGTCGTATAAATTGAAGGGTGGGGATTTGTTTTCTCTCATCATTATTATTATCTGATAAGATGTTGGTGTTGTAAGGTAGCAGACTAAAAGTGCGTTCAGTCAGCTTAGGGTGCGTTCAGTCAGCTTATTTAGTCGCAAGTTTTAATTTTAGCCGTAAGCGCAGCACCGCTTATTGGCTGTTCTGAGGAGGCTGGTTCGTAAGAGCCAATAGGTCATTTCATGGAGTTTTCAAGGTCACACTTTTTGCACGGAGCTGAGCGCATGCACGAGATTTTTGGCAGAAAATGACAGTTCTGCAAGTCAATAACAATAACAAACCGACATAACCAACAAAGCGTGAAATTCCAACCGGATAATTTCCACATGGAAATGAACGTGCATCGTTTAAAATAAGGCGCTACAAAATGGTGCGCTTTTGGGGGCTGCAAATCAGACAGCGGGCACATCATGTTCACTTAAGCGAATTCGCACTTTTTTGGAGGATGAAGCCATCACGCATCACGAAACAGAGAGCAGGTAAGACTCTCTGAGAGAACGGAACTCGCGCAAAATTCGTCAGTTGATAGTTGACGGCAGACTCGCTTATCCGTCAATGTTCGATATCACGCTTGCGCATAAGTTCCACGAAATGTGCTATAGGCGTCACTGCGCTTGCGACTAAAATTAATACTTGCGGCTGAATAAGCTGACTGAACGCACCTTTATTTAGCCGCAAGTTTTAATTTTAGTCGTAAGCGCAGCATCGCTTATTGGCTGATCTGAGGAGGCTGGTTCATGACAGCCAATGAACATCGCTGGTTCGCTGCGCTTACGACTTAAATTAAAACTTGCGGCTGAATAAGCCGACTGAACGCACCTTAAAAAAAATCAACTTTCCATCTCAGTAGGTGTGTCTTGAATTGTTAAGGGTTAAGAGATTTGAGTTAAAAAACAAACTGATATAATAGGTTTGTTTCATCAGAAATCTCAAACTAGGCCAAGGGCCTGGAAATTGAGATCCAAGAAAACTTTTTGTTTGGCAAAAAATTCAAAAAATGTTGGTTAATCAGAAAACTGAAGACCGATATCGATTCGCCGATGATGGCAATCAGAAGTTATGATGACTTTTGAAATCGTCTGAATTTGCTTATCCCCTATAAATTCTTCCTGTCCTCTAGACTCTTTTGATCCTGTACTTACTCTCGATTTCGATCAAATTTGGTATGTTATAGAAAGGTGAAAATTAGCTTTTCACCGTGATTTGTCGGACGGAATGCCACCGTCACCGATGCAACGATTCGGATTATTGATAACTCATTTTAATGCTCTTTAAAAACTTAGTTCAAATCAGAAGTATTGCTCAAACTATCACCTGTCAGTGACTGAAAAATGTCAAAATTCTAAAGTTTGACATAAATTTATTGAAAGATTGACTGCGGATTGAAAATGAATTCTTGAGGGGTATGCACAACAAAAGAAACAAATGAGGTCTGCAGTTGGAGTTTCTCACCATCTCGCAGTCGAACGTTACGAATTTTCAAATTTTCTCCTATGGCCGTTACCATTAGAGACGACTGCTCACTCGGGTTTTGACCAGGACGACCCGCGTTTGGTGGAGCACTGAACTCAGACATTCTTCCCTGCTCGGAGATCGACCGAGGGATCGACTTTACCGGAAAATGCAAACTGACATCGAAAGTATGTCAGGTAAGTATGTAAGGTTGCATTGAGCGTCGTGTGAGCCTGTTTTTGAATGCGACGTTTTCGCTTTTCCGACGGTGTCCGTGAATAATTTTTGGGTCTGTATTTTTTGCAATCAAACCATCATCGCATCGGTTCATCGAGCTTTCGCTCGTTGGAAAAACTGGCAGATTTGTAACTTTTCCGATTTCTTTTGAGAGTTCTTCAGGGGAAAATGCAAAGTCGGATTTATCGAGACCGGACTCAAATGATGGAGCTTAAAGTATGGAGCCCTAATTAACGATTGTTGCAATGAGATGATGAAGAAAAGGCCTTGAAGTCTTTACGGAAAATTCAAATGTTGAATTTTTTGTTCAGTCATTATGCAGATGATGCAAATTCATTTTTGTCCAAAATTCCAACTTTTTATTCTTGCCGAAAGCACAGAATCCCAAAGGAACAAGCGGACGTCTCGAACAAAAAAAAATTCATAGGCTCCTGGACACAAGTCGGGAAAGTATTGTGGTGCTACAGCCGATTTTATCTTTTCAAAAGTCATCTTCTATAAAAATAGAATATTGGTTCTTTATGAGATTTTTGACGTTTTACCTCAAAAATATTATAGCTATACATACTTACATCCGAACTGAAATTGTTGAATCGAGACAAATCATGTAGATTCAAGATTTATATTGCATTATTATAAATCCGCATTAATGCCGCATCGGAACCGGGTTACTTGCATGGCAGATTGCTAAAGGGTGGGGACATTCATGGTAGGAACACGAGACAGTGTGGCCGGTATGCAGTCCCTGGGCATCGCACCTCGCAGTTTCGCGGATCGTTTTCTTACTCGGCTGTAAAGGTAATGAATTTCATTCCTGATGGTATCGGCCGGTCCTCTAGTCTTTCTATTTTTAAAACAGAATTTAGAGATTTTCTGATCAACATGAGATGAAATGTTTGTACCTGAATTATTTTGTTATTTTGTTGTGTTGTGATGTCAAGTGTAATATTTTACGGGTGGTTGTATGGTAGAGCAGCATTATGCTGAATACCGCCACCTTCTGAATAAAGCCATTTTTATTATTATTATTATTATTATTAAGACACTTTTACATAGAATATTGAAATTATTTTCTATGACGTTTGCAGGGAGGATGCTACGATGAAAAGTCGCGCGATTGAGCCTCACGCCCCTTGAAGGCATATTCACTTATTTATTAGCGCACTTCTCCAAACGGGAAGGCGCTTTTGTCCTCGCTTTGTCCGTCCGTCCGTCCGTCCGTCCGTCCGTCCGTCCGTCCGTCCGTCCGTCCGTCCGTCCCCGCATCTAGTCCTAGACGAAAAGGTTTTTGCGAAAAATTTTCACTCCATTGGGTAGCTCATGACCTTGTATCCCGAACCAAGAAAAATCTTGACGAAATAATAATAAACAATGACAATAATAACAATTTAGTGTGACGCGGCATCGCCGTTGAATGCTGCATTTCAGAAGCCGGCCTGATCTCGAAAGTTATCACATGCGAGGAAGTACCCGATCTTATCATTTTACCATAATACATATGCGGAGTTATATTTAGAGAATGATTTGAACTTTATTTAAATGAAAATTTCACATCGGTGCGAGGTGCCGATTAGTAGTTATTAATTTTTGAAAATGACTCCGAAACTACGGCTCGGCCGCAAATGATTTATTCGTTGCTTGCTGGTGCTTGATATCCTTTCCTCCGAACAAAACGAAATTCAATACAGAAAATATTTCAACTCGAATGGGTAGCTCATGGCCTTGGTACGCGAATCAAGAAAAATTTTGCCGAAATAATCATGAACAATTACAAAAATAACATTTTGGTGTAGGGCGGCTTCGCCGATCAAGTGCTGGCATTCGCGGTAAGATGTAGAAAGTTGCGATATGCAGGCAACTACAATTTCTTAATGAAATACATCACTGCATGTACGGCATTATATTTAGAGAACAATTTGAACTTTCTTTTGACAAAAACCCCACTTCGATCCGACCGTTAGGTCAATTGTTATCAATTTTTGAAAACGACCGCAAAGCCACGGCTCGGCGCATATTACACGACCCTACAAATTTAAAATCAGACGTGCCGAAATAGTAATTGAACATTTTGAAATAGTCAATACTAGGTACCTGAAGGATTATGGCACTCAAATTACGAAAGATGTTCGCTCAATAACAAAAAAAAAGTAGGTAGGTATCACTAAAAATCATGTGACAAGGCTACCATTTTGTCGGTTTTTCGATAAAAAAGAAATGTTCCAATTCAAAAGTGAACCCGATATTAGTGTTCAGGAGGTCGAAATCAGTTGGAGAACATTTTTTTATATAAGTAACAGAATGACGCTTATGTGGCCGGTTTGTCTGTCTGTCTGTCTGTCTGTCTGTCTGTCCGAGTCCGTGCAGAAATTAAGACGCTGTACTCCTTCTCGAGAATTGAAACAAGAGTCTTGGAACTTTTTTCCGATTAATAGCTGATGTCCCCAAGGGTGGCCAATGAGCACTATTTTTGTTATCCATACATCGTTATCATTATTCTCAAAAAACAGAGATCTCCTGTGCACTTCGATGAAGTTGAACTTCTCGGGAAATAAAGCTACAGCCCTTGAAGATTGAACTTTATCCGGTGGATAGCTTAGGTCCTCAAGGACCAAATAGGCAGGTTGGCTTTCATAATTCGGCCGCCATCTTGGCTGCCATATTGAAATTTCTTATTAGTGGAACGATTGTCATGAAACTTGAAACTTACCCTTGTCTAGTACGATCATTCTTATTTTCAAGCCAAATTTCATGATTGCCCCACCATCTTGGCCGCCATATTGAAATCTCTTATAAGTGGAAGGATTTTCATGAAACTTGGGAGTTACGCTTGTCTCGTACGATCATTCCTATTTTCAAGCTGAGTTTCATAATTCTGCCGCCATCTTGGCTGCCATATTGAAATCTCTTGTTAGTGGAACGATTTTCATGAAACTTGGAACTTACCCTTGTCTAGTACGATCATTTTGATTTTCAAGCCGAATTTCATGATTCTGTCGATATTTTGGCCGCCATATTGCAATTTTTTGCCCAAGACGGTAGAACCCTAATCACTTAACATCTTGCGTTCACTAATCCTCCAAAAAGGAAGTGCGCTACTGAGCCTCATGCCCATGAGGCATATTCGCTTGTTTCTTGATGGTTTCGCAAATTTATCAAGCCCCAAAAAAGTCCGCTCGAACTCATATTGTGTAAAGGTGCGTTCAGTCAGCTTATTTAGCCGCAAGTTTTAATTTTAGTCGTAAGCGCAGCGATGCTCATTGGCTGGCATGAACCAGCCTCCTCAGATCAGCCAATAAGCGATGCTGCGCTTACGACTAAAATTAAATCTTGCGGCTAAATAAGCTGACTGAACGCACCTTGATATATCCTTTTGGTACAGAGGAAATTTTGCCGACACTAGATCGGCACAGACTCTTTGATGCTTTGTTCTCGGGGGTCGTAAATAAAAATGTTCTATAGCGCAGATTACACAGGCCAAGAAAGGGAGTACACTGACGATGACGCACAAAATTGACGCACAATTTTGTTCCAGCCGTTTTTTTGGTTTGAAAATTTTCTTTTCCAAGTAGTAGGTCGATTCTCTATAGGAATCTTGACTTTTTCTTGAGTTTTGATAAAATATAATTTTTACTCAAGCTAAGAATAACGGTAGGACCCTTACTAATTAACATATTGCGTTTATTGATCCAGCATGTATTTATGCTCTCAAATATCAAAATCAATTTTATAATCAAATATCAGTGAGAGTCTATGATGAGAGCATAATATTATACACTTGTCACAGTGATTCAAACAGCATCAACATGTTATAAGAAATGATGCGGCTATGGTTTAGCTTTTATTTTGATCATGGTGGCTGCTGTTGCTGATAATCTCCAAATGATGTTCCAACGTGAAAACGCAATATCAGTGTGGCACCCTGCATTGTTGTTATCTTGCAATAAGTCAAAAAGGACATGCTGCGCCATATAGATTTGCACATCTTCACATACTAGCGAATAAGGTATGATGAAGTGAACAGTGAACCAATAAAGAAATTGTTAAAAAAAGATTAGTCTATGGTATGCATTTAATTTTGATTGCATGTGATTGGCTGCGCTGTTGCTGTATTTACCATAGAATATTTTGAACTAAAAAAAATCTCACTCCTACACATTGAAAACTTAGATTCCATCAAAACCGAAGAAAAAGTTTCTGAAGAATTAACTCAGAATTTAAAGACAAGAATATTCAAATCAGACAAAGGGTTCAAAAACAAAAACGCACACTGAAACGAGGGCAAAATTTTGGTGGTGCGGTCCCATAATTTTGTGTGTCAGTGTAGTACTCGGTGACGGTGTAGTATATTGGAAGTATAGAAAAAAATTGGTGCTTAGCTGGAATTGATCCAAACAATGACGGTTTTTTCACATGACAAGTTTTCAGTTCCCGTATCAAAAGTCCTTGTTTTTGAGACTGCTGCAAATCAGTACGCAGGGTGAAAGTCTTTCAATTAATTATACTTACCATATTCAAAATATATCTACCTGAATCTCAACAACTACTGAATGCTCTGTATTAAGTCAGATGGTGAAAGCCGAGGTGAAAGCACTGAAAGCTGTTTCTCATGTATAATTTTTCCCTGCAATTTACAGGGTAAAAAGTCATTTTCATACATTTCAATTTATTCCTTGGTGGAATTGGCTCAGATATTTGGTTATCAATTATCATCATCAAAAGATCAGAGAATCTTGAAACGCAACCTAACATTTGCATCTTTGTAAATAAAAACGTAGCTGCAGCAGAGGAGTATGTGCTTGATATGTTTGACTGAAAACTCCAAGTCTACAGTCTAACCTCACGATGCTATTGTTCGAGGTTTGAGCCAATTTCAAGATAAAAAGTAGGTCGTGTCACCCCAAAACTTCCCCGACTAATATTCAGGAACCTAGGGAAATTTTGTTCAAAACGTTCCTTCGGGTGGGAAGTTGGAATCAGAGAGAAAGTTTGAAAATAATTTGCAGAGAAATTTGAATTTCCCGGAAAAACCTCATATCTTCTTCTAAATCATCTTATTAAGTAAAAAATCGTCAAGGAGGGTTCACTTTAAGCTCCATCATTTAAGATTTTGATTCTGATTCTTGTCCATTTGGATTCAGTAATGAAGGATTTTCTCTTGGGGTATATTTTTTGGGTTTGGGACACAAACAAGAAAAAATTCTAGGTATTTGCCGACGTTTCGATTTAATTAAAATCTTTTTCAAGGCTGTAACAAAATGATGTGCAATCAGGTGAAACAGATAATCAAAGAGACCAGACAGTTCTTACCTCATGACCTATTGACTTGAAATAATTATTGAATGAATTGTAACTGACATTTTTGTGCAGCAAGCTGCTTAACAAATACGGCAAATACCTAGAATTTTTTCTTGTTTGTGGAAAAAAATATACCCCAAGAGAAAATCCTTCATTTAAGATTTTGGTCCCGAAAACCCAAGCCAGTTTTACATTCTCAACCACAAAATTCCCGGAAAATTGGAAAAATAATTGTTAGGAATGTTCAAGAACCATAGTTCCCTTTAAAAAAAAATGGTGAAAATCTGTTCACGGGATGAAAAGTTGGAAAATTTGCAAGTTTTCCAGAGAGGCAGTCTCGAAAATCTTGGGTCCACTTCAAAAAGTTTTTCCTCCAAAAATTAATTCAATCTTTTTTTCAAGTTTCATTCCCATGCATGCATGTCTGCACCTAAAATTATTATTTCGTGGCGCTCACCGCACGTCGAAGTTTGCACTGCAGTATTTTCACATTCACGGAATGTGCAAATTTCATTTTGAAAAAATTGTCGTCAGGAAATCGGAACCGAGTCGATTTTGAAAATAGGTTTACACGACGCCCAATCCAATCTACTTACGATTTCAGATTTCAGAAAAAAGTCAATCTCCGAGCAGGAATGCATTTTTGAGTGGAGTCGTGCATCAGAAGCGCCGAATCCTTCCTGTCAAAACACGGGTGAAACGCCCTCTCGGGTGGCAACGGCTAAGAGAAATTTTGAAAATTCACAACGCCCGACTGGAAAGTGGTGGAACATCGCAACTGCAGACTTGATTCAAATCTTTTGTTGTGTTGCTTCCTGCTGAATTTGGTTCCAATCCATCAGATAGATTCTGAATATTTAAAAAGTGAAATTTTGAACGTTGACATTCTTTATCATTTGATAGATGACAGATAAGGCAACATTTTCAACTGTACTGAATACAGTTTCTCAAGGACTTTAAAATGACATATTGCAAGTCGAGTTCCGTTCCAACAACTGAAACCGGCTTCAATCTGAACCAAATTCACTACAAAAAAATGAAAAATTAACAATAGTCTTCACTCTGTAACTTCCGAAGTAACTCCATGTATCAGCAGTTGCTTAATATGCTGATTCGCCTAGTCTATTTAACTTGGCGAAAACCGTTTGTCCCCCGAACATCAATTCTTTGAGAAAGAAAGAAAGTGAAGAAAAATAATAAACTTCCACCTTCCACCCTGTATATACTGATTTATATAGCTGTTCCAAAGTTGAGGACTTTTCACATGTCGAAAACGGGACTAAAAGCTTGGGCTTGCCATGGAAAATTAACCGTTATTGTTTGAATTAATTCAAGCTGAAATTTTATTTCAAATATAGGTATGTACCTACATAATAGAGTGCGCATTGTGCGACAGGTAATGATGAATTTTTCAGTTACAAATAATTGGGTGAAAATATTGGAGCTGCCTGGAACACAATATTGGAGTGACTGTTAAAATATGATTTCTGGAAACAAATACACTCTGCGGAATACTTACACAAAAAAGAATAATATACAGTACTTAGACACAAAAGATAAGTTAGTAACGAAATGAGTTGAAAAATCTTCCCACGCTGTTGTCTATAGTTACGGTTCCAGTGAGATGTTTTGAAAAGATCTTGAAGTGTTTTATTGCCTGCACAGGGTGGTTTATATGGCAATATGGCCTCGAATATGGCACCAATAATTAGGTACTTAGTTCAGTGTGTTCTCGACACTTCCATTTGCAGCAGCATTCATTGTGCATCACGATTCAGGGGCGTGTTTTTACCATGCACAGCTCATCCCATTCATCTGTGCATCCCATACAGAGTCGGGCTCACCATCACCGGCCTCATACCATGGTCGGCGTCCCACTGGATTTCTGTCCTTGATATTCATTCATAATAGTGGAGCGGTTGAAGCTCGCTAACGCGAACGCGTCTCCTTAATGAGCTATTTTTTTTAGAGTATAACATTCTGGAACCATCACCATTCGATTGAGAAAACATCAGGCTTCAGAATATATAATTTTCAGCAAATAGACTAGGCACAAAACAAGAAATAAGAGAGTTCAGCGGCATTCACTATTATTGTTTGACAACATGACAACATGATGTTATAGACTAATTCGACCTCGCTGAATATGAAAATCGCGGTTTCCACTTCGAAAACTCCACCGGAAGCTTAAAAATCCAAGATGGCGGACAAGGAGCAAGTAAACCGGAAATGTCTCGTTTCAGAGTTCTAGGAATCCTAGGATTACAATTTCAGTGTCATTTTTTAGGTTTTTGAACTCCCCTGGTCAATCGGAATTGGTTTTAAATGCAAGCTATACATTTCCCATAGGAATTATTCTAGCACTATGATTTTACTAGGAACAAGAAACAGAAAAAAAATTTTTTGTTCAGCTCGATTCTCTTCACAATTTCCATGATTCCAAGTATATTTGTTCAGACCGGGTGATACAAAACAACAGCAGTAACACTTTATCTGGATAAAATTATAAATATGTGAGAGGCAGTGTGAGTCAAAGAGCATGAAATTATCTATTCAGCCCAGTCAACGAGGAAAAAATAGCAAAAATAAATCATGTAGATGATTTCGAGAGCTTGTTGATTATTGTGTAAAAAGTACTCATCGATATAGGAGGTGTAGAGTCGCCGCCATCATGGATTATTGGTGTAATTGGGTATTTTTTTTCAATTATCTCCATAAATAGCGATCCCATCGGAAAACGGTGTTGTTCAGATAAAATGCGTATCACTTTTACGTATCTGCCGTAGTTCCAGGGAAATTGGCCTGCGAGCGTCGGGTGTCGGGTGTGACTCGTAGGGGCGATATTCAATTTCTCACGGTGTCTATGAAAAATCACGCTAAACTGCAATGGTACCTATGCTGTTTTGGCAATCTTCGTTGCTGTATAAATGACCTAGTCCTCTTGTGGTCTATATCGGTTCAGAAATTACTCGAATTTATGCACCTTAGTTCTTCTGAGGAAAAGTAGATTCTCATGATTTATGACCCACCACCCTGTATAATGAATTTCTTGTCTCATGCACCTTGTTTTACGAATGGATCACTGATTATTTTCTCCTAAACTTTGTTTCGAAATACCTGTAAGTAACCAAAATACTGGGTTAATTTTCTAAATTTTCTCTCGCTGACCTTTTCATATTTTTAATTTGATGTGATACATTGAATTACGACGTATTTGCATCCAATGGATATAAGGATTTCATCCCTTCCACTTTGAGTTGCAATTTTTCAACCCTCTTCTCCAATCACTCAGAACCCCGAGGTGCGATTTTTGCAGATTTTGAAGAAGTAATACGGCATTCAATTGTCAACAGAATACCAAATTTTTAGGACGCCCATGTTTTTTCCGAGGTTGTGACGATTTTTTCACTCTCTTTCCTTGAACTGATTTGACTGAGGTGCAAAAATTTGAATTTGGCGGGCTCCGCGTTTACCGGAAGTGGCCCGCCATTAGCTATATGCATCGTAAGACATTTCATGACTTACTTTCTTTCGTTTGAGACCAGTTCGGGCTCAATCTGATCATTTTTGCGGCCGTGGTGCGAATTCCAAGCGAGTACTGCAATTTACAGCGACTCAAAACATTCGAAGACCTGGAAGACCATGAAGCACACGCGAGAAAGTCCCAGAAAATTGTCTACTGAGTTCTTATGGTCTAAGGACACACTTTACTAAAAATCAGCTTTGAGCGAATTTGTTCTCGGTATTTATGATATAAAGTCTAGATTGACTGGGCTATACCATGAGCCCCCGCGGCGCATGTATGATTTGCCTGTTGATTGAAAAATTTATAACTCCTTAACTGTGAGTTTTGGAGCAACCAAACTTTCCCAAAATATTTTTGAAAGTTTTCTCCTTACATGATCCCGCATATGTATGGACTTATTTAGAAAAACTGATGTAGTTCCCCATAGGTCGAAGTTTTTGTGTCATATTTTTGTACTTCTTGGGTTTCTTATGATTTGGAAAGACAACTATGAACATTTGAAAAATGAAAACTGTTCTGAACGCTTGAAAAATGACTCAGCATTAGAATTATGTGAAAAAATTTGCCGTATTTACTATGGTTTTCGACTTCTAGCTGGTTGAACGCAAAAAATTGGAAAAACTTGAAATTTGAAAAATTGTCGAAAATAGGGGCTCCGCCCCAGAAGGCACCATTTTTTGTTCTGGAAACCGGGATTTTCGGATCCAGCGGGATCGAGTTAGTCTGAAAGTTTTATCGCCAACCGGTAACCTTTCCATGCCGCTGAACACAGTTTAGAGAGCACTTTTGAAAAAATGAGCCTAGTAGTCCGGTGGTTAAGCGCCAAAAAAAGCTCGAACTATGCATTTTGAGCTTAAGCAATGCGCTTTTGGGGTTCGATTGGGGATCCCCATACCTTAATTTCAAGAGTTGGAGACATCGGTGCACTCGATGCGGAGGGGGTCTGGGGGGCCCTTGAAAGTTGAAGGTGCGAGGCTTCCCACCAAATCACCATACCACCACGAAATTCCTACTTGGATGTCATAAAACGACTCTAACCTACACATTGACAACATTTGTTACCATGTCCCAACAGTTCTTCACACTAAAAAAAATTAATTCTTATGACAGATCGGAAAAAACTGTTTTTCACAATTCTTAGCGAGGTACCGACATCGAGTTTTTTGCCATCAAACCTCGAGAAGGTCCGATTTTTCAAGGGATTTCATCACTTACAAAAACTGAATTTTCTCGAAAAATATACAGTCTTGATGGCAGGTTCTGACGTCAATTTATAGACTCTCACTCTGTTTCCCTAATTAACCCGGAAAACAAAAAAATGTGCAGAGAACAGCGACCAAATTTGTCAGTGTCCGCGTTCCCTTTACGATAACTTCCGTATCGTAAAGGTCAAATTAAGATTTTTTCACCCAAAAATGTTCCTCAATTTATTCTGAAAATATAATCCCGAATAACATATCGTCGCGTTTCAAAAATAAAGGCATCAGAAGCAAAAACATCGGAGCGCGCGCTCCCGTAAAACTGTCAGCCGCCCAGTATTTGAAACATGGGCTATGAGGTGTAAAAATTTTTCTCGACGTTATTTTAGATGATTGAGTGATGAAACTTTATATAATGGTTTTATAGACAATTACCTCTCCCTTTGCAAATTATTGGGACCATACCATCCTGCAAAGCCCCTACAAGGTCGCTGCAAGGGCTTCTTTGGTTTAAAAAATTACCGCTAACCTACTGCAGAGCAGATATTTTTGTTTTTTTTCCTCTTCACTTTTTTTTTATACATCACTTCTTATTCAGAGCTGTATGATCTAAAATATGTAATGCCAAGTGGTAATCAGACTCCAATACCAAAGCAGTATTGAAGGAAATACCTACCTTACACTTCTGCGTGATTATCTAAATAGATACCTACCTATATATCGAAGTTCTATAAATTCAGCGGTGCAGCCAAGTGGTGGGCTACGGGACTATAGCCTCTCCCCAGATTACCAATTCTTCGCCCTTTTTTAGAGAATTTTAGTCCTTTCGTCCTTTCTCGAGTTTCGAAGAGATATTTCGTTCCCAGTTATTCGCTCAGCCTCCCACAACAAAATCCTGTCTGCGCCACTGAGTATCTGAAGTCAGGTTTCTATGTTTTGTTTATTTATTGCAATGTCTGCATGAGGCACAATGTTTTTTGATCAATTTTAATGGGAAATAAGTGGAAAATTAAATCCATCAAACGAATGAAATGTCCTCATCGTCATCGGCATCATTATCGCCATCGTGCTCATTTTGAATTATTATTATTTTTGATTGACTTTCGCAACCTTTGAGTTTGCAAGCCTCAGTGCATTTCAAATGTTCCTTTAGGCACTGGCATTTCGATGTTGAGCAGTTTTTGTCTTTGCAGAAAATGTCCAACATCTCCCGGACTTCATTTGGGATGAGAGGCTGTACGGAGATAGTTTGTGAAATATAATTTAAAATTGATCAAGAACCATTGTGCCTCATGCAGACATTGCGATAAATATACAAAACATAGAAACCTGACTTCAGATACTCAGTGGCGCAGACAGGATTTTGTCGTGGGAGCACGGAGAAAAATATTAAGCTATATTAGACACAATTGAGGTGTATTTAACAACAATCTGTAGGCGGATATAGGCCACGTCCAAGCGACTGTCCCTGTAACATTAGATTTGTGGATGGAAGGATGTTGTACAGGTTTCATTAAATTAGTGTTGCACCAAACATAGTTTTATTGGTATTTGAACCACAATCTTGTAGTTGTATCAGCAGTAAATCTTGTGTACATGACAACAAAAAACTAGATACTCTCATAATGGTGTATGAATGAATCACAAGCAGTTTGGGGATAAACCAAAATTGAGTCTATTTAGCCCAATTGCAACTTTATAGTTGATCCACCGTAAAGCTTTTGTACATAACAACCAAAAACTACTAACATAATCATGTTGCATAGTTGAGTTATGCAAGTAGTTCCTATCTGACATAGCTCCAATTTTGTTGTTGCATTTTACATTTCCAATTTAGGTGCAATAGCACTTGTGAGGGGTTAACGGGGTGCTAGGGCTAGGAGTCAGCAGCGGGTATGCAGTCTCGTATGAAACCACTTAATCGAAAAAAACTGCGTGCAGTCTAAGTTCTGTCAATGACACACTCTCGCCACAACTTTTCTACTTTTTTGCGCAAAAATGCAGTTGGAATTTCGGAAAAATATGAGTAAAATAGGAAAAAACGGGTAAAATACCCTCGAAAAATCGGGTTTTTTGGTATTTTACTCGTATCTTCTCGAAATTTCAACTGAAGGTTGCAACAATTTTTGCATAAAAAAAAAGTTGTGGCTAGAGTGTGTCGTTGGCAGAGTTTAAATTGCAGGCACATTTTTTCATGAAGTGGTTTTATACGAGACGGCATGCACGCTGCCGGCCTCTAGTGCTAGCGGCCTGTTAGGCAGCAGTCACACTGAGCCACCCACCACCACCCACTACCACCCACCACCACCCACTACCATCAACCAAAAATCAAACGCACGCAATGTAATGATGCTGGTCACACTGCAGCCACCTCTTACCACCGCCCAGTGACCACCGGTGGCCATGTGTTTGAAATTTCCAAAGTGGTGGTCAGTGGTCGGTGGTTAACAATACGCATCTTGATGTGCATGCAGAACAAACATTTTGTGCATACATACAACATACAATGTGTATGTCCCGAAGGGAACAAAGGTTTCACTTTTGTCACTAACAAATTGTAACATTTCTTGTTCATACGGTAATAACTGTAAAATTTTTCTTCATCATCAACAAGCTGCGGCACTAATTTATGAAATTCTCCTAGTTGTTCTCTATCGAGAAACATTTGACGCACCCACATGTTCCGGCGTTTTTTACGGATTTTTTCGAGATGTAGTATAAAGCTACAACTTCGTCGGTATCTGAGTCATCAGACGAAATCATTGCAATCAGAGAACTTGTCAATCTTGTCATGAGCTGGGCCGCTATTCTTGAATCGTGTGAGAAAAGTCTCTGGGAGTATGAAATGCATTCCGCAGTACACTGATGTAGCGAATGTTGCCTAAAATCGTGGTTTTTAGGCAACTTTCGCTACAGAATTGTAGTATGGATTATATAAAACAGGATTATGTCAAATTCTGGAGGGGGACACGGTGGTTAACGGTGGACGATGGACGGTGGCTCAGTGAGACCAGGGCGGATTATTTTGCTTGGTGGTAGTGGGTGGTGGTGGGTGGTAGTGGGTGGTGATGGCTCCAGTGTGACTGCTGCCTTAAGGGGCCAGCAATAATATATTATTTTAGTCAATGTTGAAATCCATAAAAAACTCGTTATCGATCACATTGATTTCATTGATAAATCTGTATAAAAAAGTAAGACATTTCTCAACCATAAAGGTAGGTAGGTACATAGTAGCAGATACTTATCGTATTATTGACTATATATTGAACATTTTCACAATAATTACATAACACGTAGGTACATGCATACAATAAATCCATTCACACATCTCTTTCAAATTTTAGATTCCATGAGTTGAATTGACCAGAGTTGAATTCTGGTCAGTCGGTCACACAATGATCACCATGGGTTGCAGGGTTTCTTTGAAACGCTGCAGTCTCTTTCTTCTCTTATCGATAGTTTCATGTAATTTGTCAATAGTCTAAGAACAAAACCAAAATTAAGGGCTTGGCGTCGTTTCGTCGTACATCTAATATTACAGTATCATCATTACCGAAATACTGAATGGTTTATCTCAATTATGAATAGTTATTGTAATCAATGAAGTTTTCCGTCCTGAGTCCGAACTTATCTGATAGGAAGGTACTATTTAGGTAGTTTCTTTATTTTGAAATCAACTTAATCGAACTTATCAAATAATATCAGGGACTCTGGTGTCACTGGTGTCAGCCTACTGGTTTTCAAATTTTTTTAAACACAGCTGTGACCTCGGCTGTGACTGCCGATTTCAAAAGTGCATGGGTACACGGATCAAAAGAGTCTACCAGGACAAGCCACACACCACACACCTTATTACACATACTTATACGAGTATACATCAGAAAGATCTAGGGGATAAGCAAATTCAGACATTTTCTAAAACCATCACAAATTTTGATTTCCATCGGCGAATCGATATCGGTCTCAAATGTTCTGATTAGCCAGCATTTTTTAAATTTTCTGCTGAACAAAAATGTTTTCTTGGATTTCAATTTTCAGGCCTTTGGCCTAGTTTGAGATTTCTGATGGAACTATTAGGTATTAAAATACCACGAGAGCCACTTTCGTCGTACTTCGTAGAATAAATAGGTCTACGTCGGCGAGTTGTGAGAGTGAATTAATTGAAATTGAAACGTACCATTTTTTCTTTAGTAAAACACGAGGTAAAACATGTGTAATGATGGTGGTGGTGTCTTTACAAATTCGGCACCTCCACCATTATTAAATAGGTCCGTCGCTTGACCGCCTGATAATTATAGGCATCTGATGGGAAAGTACTATTTAGGTAGTTTCTTAATTTTGAAATCAACTTAATCGAACTTATCAAACAATATCAACAACTCGGGTGTCAGCCTACTGGTTTTCAAATTCTTTTAAACAGCTGTGACCGAATATTGACTGCCGATTTCAAAAGTAGGTACACGGATCAAAAGGATTGTCTACAGGACAAGTCACACACCACACACCTTATTATGCACAAACGAATATAAACTACGTAACGAAATTATTGTCGTACTCCACACCCTTTTTCAAAACAAGAGAGCTCCCGACTGGTTTGAACAATTCAAATTCTGCTTGAAGCATTTGAGAGCTTGATTCTCTAGGTATGAAGTCATATCAATTCGAAGATTGATTCCTGTCAACTTGAGTTTCTACAGGGTGTTAAAGGAAGTAGTTCAACATTTATAAAGTTTGACATTCCCCCATTTGAAATAAAACTGTTTCTTTTAAAGTTCAACATCAATGGCATGTAGCTAAAGCTCATATCTCGAAACGGTTTTCGATCTACCTCTCTATCTTTTTTGTTCACAGGGTGGCATCGAAAAGACGACTCTCTGGTCTTCTGTGTGTGATAACCCTTCTTCACCAATTTTCTGAATTCAGGGTTCAAATTGAAGCCGAGGCCTTAGGTAAGAAAACCCAATAAATATAATCGACTCAAGACCAACATTCAAAATATAGGGTGGCATCAAAAGTGACATATGAATAATCTGTCCAGGAATCCGACCGGGTGGAGAATTAAACGAAAATCAACGTTGTTTTCGGATGAGGCATTCAGTCTGAACTCTTTTTGATGTTGCATGATGGATTGTCACCTCGATTGTCACCAGAGTGATCGATGGAGGAACCAAATTAGAATGGAACTCCGAGGAATTCACCCTTTCCGTTATTCAAGAAGCTACAGTTGTCATGCGCAGTACCGATTTTGGTTGTTTTGGTGGTGTGAGGTTGGCAATGGCAGCGATGTCAATTTTCAGACGCGCAACGTCAACATCAACGTCAATTCGGCTCGTGATTCGGCTATTTTGCTCTTTCTTCCGCCGTGCATCGTACCGTTGAATCGTACGTTTCAAATAAGTTCTCCTGTGTTCGTGCGTTAGTGAAAGTGTGATTGATAGAGATAGAGTGAGTGGATAATCAAATCGAATAAATCAGTGATATAGCAAGTAGATCGTGATTGAGTTGGTTCAGCCATGGTCGGTCATAATAATGTAAAATGGACAAAACGTCTAGCTATGTTGAAAGACTACAAGTTCGATATTCTGAAAACATTCTTCGAGAGTCGTGGGGTGTGTATGAGCGGGAACAATTCGATCAAAATCATTACTGACGTCTCTGGATACCGCCTGTTTTGTGTCGCCACCTCTTTCATCCACTTTTTTCTTGAATTGAATCTCGCGGGAAAAGAAACATAGGCACTCCCGTCGTCTTCCTTGAAGAATTGGGGCAATGAGCAATACAGCACTTCGGCATAATGCAGTGAGTTGAGTGGAACTTTGAAGTTTGAAGTTTGAAGTGAAAATTGAACGAAAAAGTTGGGTTATGTCCTCACTCGCACTCGCGGTCGACAATTTCAAAAATCTAGGGTCCTCAGCTAATTCCAGCCAGTTTTTCCGCGCATGACAATTCACATTTTTCCATGACAGCGAGAAAGGTGAATTGAGTGTTCCTGAGAGAGAATCAGCTTTCTCGCTGGTCTGAAAATGTCCGTAACCAACGAACAAAATTCGGAACAATCGGGAACAGACAGTTCTCTTCGCTCTGTTTTCCGTAACACTGGTTCCGGCATTTGCAGGTGAGTTATAGCGCTGCTTCTCCTTCGAAAACATGCTGCTGCAATTTGGACCCTGCGTCCAAAGTTCTTGCAACAATAAATCATGAAACATTGAAGAGTGTTCAGAATGAATGCCTCATCCGAAAACAATGTTGATTCTCATTTAATTCTCCACCCGGTCGGATTCCTGGACAGATATATTCATATCTCACTTTTGATGCCACCCTATATTTTGAAAGTTGGTCTTGAGTCGATTATGTTTATTGGATTTTACTACCTAAGCCTCCAGCTTCAATGTGAGCCCTGGATTTAGAGAATTGGTGGAGAAGGGGAAATGTTATCACCAGAAGACTAAAAAGTCGTTTTTTCGATACCACTCTGTGGATAAAAGACATAGAGAGATTATCAAGAACCGTTTCGAGATATAAACTTTAGCTACATGCCATTGATGTTGAAATGCAAAAAAAAACAGTTTTATTTCAAATGGGAGTATGTCAAACTTCATATATGTTGCACTACTTTCTTTAACACCCCGTAGAAACTCAAGCTGACATCTATCAATCTTTGAATTGATACGATTCTATACCTAGAGAATTAAGCTCTCAAATGCTTCAAACAGAATTGAAATTGTTCAAACCAGTCAGGAGTTTTCTTATTTTAAAAAAGGGTCAAATTTGGAACACGACAATAATTTCGTTGCTTAGTAAGCAAATTCAGACGATCTCTATAATTATCATAACTTTTGATTGCCATCGGCGATTTCATATCGGTTTTCAGTGTTCGATAGCCCAATCCTCGGCCCAGTTTTTCGCTCCCATGCCTTGATCACGCCTATAGCACGGAAAATGTGATGTAAAATTTTTACAGAGTGATCGACGGAACAGTGTAAAATTGCCAGAAATTTCGTAGGTACGACGAGCTCGATTACCAAAATTTTTACTTCCCCGACCTACCACCCAACGAGGAGGGGGAGTATTGTGAACGCGCTAGAAAAAGTCTCGAGATTTCGACGGATATATCCGTTTTGAGGTCCCCTATGACGATTAAAACCATTTCCAGAATTATCTCTGCTGTGTGTGTATGTGTGTATGTTTGTATGTTTGTATGCTCGTATGTTTGTCTGTATAACCTTCCACGATGACAGCCGCAACGTTTATCTGATCGACATGAAATTTGATACACAGACATGGTTTTACCGACGAATGAGCCCATTAGACTTTGGCTGTCATCTGTCTCAAAAAATTACAGAAGCCATATCTCACGGAACCAGACCTGCGATATGCCGTTTGAAATCCCATAAAAAAAAAACTGTATTCAGAACTGTTGGATGTATTGCCCTATCTGTCATCTGTCAAATAATAAAAAATGACCAATTTCGAAAGTTTACCATTTAATTAGGTACTCAAAATCTATCCGATTGATTGGGACCAAATTTGGCAGGAAGCAACACAACAGAAGAGTCAAATCAAGTTTGCAGATGCAATTTTCCACCATTTTCCAGTCGAGTGTTTTCCAAGCCGTTGCCATCCGAGAGGGCCTCTCGCCTGTATTTTGGCTAGGATGACTCGCTTTTGATGCAGGACTCCTATCCACTCAAAAATTTATTCCTGCTCGGGGATCGACTTTTTTGAGAATGTCAAACTGATATCGAAAGTATATTGGATTGGGCGTCATGTAGACCAATTTTCAAAATCGGCACGGTTCCGGTTTTTCGACGGCAATTTCTACAAAATGAAATTAGCACATTCCGTAAATTTAAAAAAACTGCAATGCAAACTTTGACATGCCGTAAGCCCCACGAATTACTCCTTTCAGGTGCAAACATCCTGGTAAGTGGTAAGGAAAGTTAGAGAAAAGATTGAATTGATTTTTGTAGGAAAAATTGTCGAAATCGGACCCATGGTTTCCCAGTTCTCATCCCTGGAAAAACTGCAACTTTTCCAACTTTTATCCCGTGAACAGATTTGGGTTATCGAAACCGGACTTGAATGATGGAACTTGAAGTAGAGCCATAGTTGACGATCTTCATAATAAGATGAATTGGAAAAAAGATTCGAAGTTTCCCCGGAAAATTCGAATTTTTGAAATTTTCAATTTCCTGCAAAATATTTTCAATCTTCCTGTGGTGCCAGTTTCAGATCGTTCACCTACATTCATGTATCATGTGCGTCTGACTGCCTCGATCGCTTTTCTTCCCACATAATTTGGTTCCAAATGAAAAACTGCAAATTTTTTACTTTTTGGCTTGTGAACAGATTTATACCAACTTTTTTTAAACAAGTGATTCTTGAACATCTTCAAACAATTTTCCTTGAAATTCTCCAAGTTTTCCGAGAGTTTTCCACTTTAAAATGAGTAACTGGTCGGAGACCAGGCTCAAAGATGGAGCTCATAATGAATCCATTATTAGGTAGAGAAAATCGAGGAGAAAATATTTCAATCCTTCAATCTTTTTCTCTAACTTCCCACCCGAAGGGACGTCTCATAATAAAATTCCAATCAACTCTCTCGTCGAAGAAGTTTTGGGGTGACACAACCGATTTTTCCTTAGGTACAAACTTGTGTAATGATGGTGGAGGTGCCTTTATAAACTTGGCACCTCCACCATTATTAAATAGGTTCGTCGCTTAACCGCCTGATAATTAGCCACCTAAGTGTGCATGCAGGACCGCATAATGGAATGATTGTCGACATGCACAAGACCTCTCATCATAAACATCTACTTTTATTTGCAATCTCCTTGAAAATAACGCAACCAACTGACACGTCTGATTTGGTGATTCTGCAAGCCAAAAATGTCTACCACTACTAAGCTCCTCAGCTATACTCATGGCTTTTGGCGCTTTCGAAATGGGTCTATACAAGTTTGGAAAAATAAAACAGGATGTACAAATTGATGAGTTGTTACTGTCAGGAAAGATGAATTATGGCGAACTTTACACTTCCGGGTAGAGTTCAGTGTCCTTCAGGAAGTCTATAGGAATTCCAGCGCTTCTTCCTCTGAGAGTATGGTCTGGAATTCAGCTGATAGAATATTAAAATCATTTTCTACGAGACGTTTGCTTTGCAGAGAGGATGCTACGATGTGGAGTCCCGCGACCGAGCCTCAGGCCCCTTGAGGACATATTCGCATATTCACTTGTTTAATTTTCTTCAAGATGGTTTCGCAAATTTAGTCGGCCCCAAAAAATTCCGCTCGAACTTGTATTATAGAAGTATATGTCTCTTTGGTACAGAGGAAATTTTGCCGGCACCTAGCACAGACACTTTGATGCTTTGTTCTCGGGGGTCGTAAATATAAATGTTTTATAGGGCGGGTTACACAGGCCAGGAGAGGAAGTAGGTACACTGACGATGACGCACAAAATTACGGCCCGATTTTGTTCCAACCGTTTTTTTGGTTTGAAAATTTCCGTTCTCAAGTAGTAGGTTGATTCTTCAGGAATCTTGACTTATTCTTGGGGCTGAATAACGGTAGGACTCTGATCAGTAATTAACATCTTGCTTTTATTGATCCTACAAGAATGAACTGCGCTATGAGCGCATATATTCACTTCTCCTATTTTGTAAGATCCCACGTTTTCAATATTCCCGACCAAATTTTGAAAGCAGACATGTTGGTTGCACCAATAAAGTTCATATCTTCACTAAATATTTTAGCAAATATTACGAAGTGATTTGAATAGCATCAAAATGTTGAGAAATGATGCGGCTATGTTTAGCTTTTGATTATGGTGGCAGCTAGGCTGCGCTATTGCTGATAATCTCCAAATGATGTCCTGAGCTTGAAAAGAAAACACCATATCATATTGTGGCACCCTGTATTGCTGTTATCTTGCATAAAGTCAAAAACAAAAAGACATGCTGCGCCATAAATTTGCATATATTCACTATACTGGCGAAGGTAATGAGGTGAATCAATAAAGAAATTGTTTGAGGAAAAGATTAGGCTATGGTTTGCATTTGATTGTGATTGGCTGCTGTTGCTGTTATTTCCCACGGAATGTTCTGAACTTTAAGAAAAAATACCATAACACTGGTGACACCCGGTTCCTATACAGGGTGACCCAACGAAAACAGAACAGAGGGGGTTTCGGGCATTTCACCTTATTTTTTTGAAAAAAGCTCGGACAGGTCGATTTTCTATCTCAAGCCCCCTCACCCCCACCCACCCCAACTTCGAAGTCTCAAATAACACCACCCACCTTGCGATACATCAAATTAAAGAGATTTTTTTTTCTTTCTGAAATTAATATTTAATAAGGTCTATACAGGTCTGACACAAAATAAGGTCTATTCGGCGCCACTGCTTCCAATCTTGGCCACAGGTCTCCTTCCAGAGCTTTGTAATGTCCACTAAAAACTCAGTTTTTATGCATTTTCTGCCAAAAATTTATTTAATTGTCTTATTTTACGAGGCAGCATTCAGCTATAAGCTGCTCTACCATGCAACCTCGGGGACAGCACAAAATATCCATGGATGAAGTAGGATTCGAACTCACACAGGGCAGCGCGAATGGTTTGGCTTGCCATCACCTGTACCACTCGGCCACCACCGCTCCAAAAATGAGCACACTTTGCTTCAACCATTTGCAGTCACCATTAATAAACCATTTGATTCGTGATCATAAATTTTGCTGGTTGACTCCACAAAATATTAGTATATTGGAAATAGAAAAAAATAGGTGCTTTGCTGGAATTAATTCAAACAAAAACGATTTTTTCACCAATGCAAGCTTACAGTCCCTTCTTCAACATATCAAAAGTCCTCAACTCTGCGACTGCTACAAATCAGTATACAGGGTGAAAGTTTATTATTTTTCTCTACTTTATTTTTTTCTTGAGAAACTGATTACGAAAAATAACGGTTTCAGGCTAGTTTGATAGGCCATAGTCTTCCAATAAACATATGAAAAATATACCACCCAACAACTGCTGCGTATCAAGTTACAGGGTGAAAACTATTTTTCATCTTCAATTTTTTTTATTTATTTATTTTTTAATGATTTCGCATCAACCACAAAGGGTTATTAGCGATGACAAGGAGGTTCAAGTACCTGATCTAAGAACAGCTGGTTGGGACAATCGAACAATAGGGACAGCAGCAGCAGCAGAGAGAATTTTTTTTCTTAGTGAAACTGATCTAGATTGAAGCCGGTTTCAGTTCTTTTGCAAGCTTATAGTGTCATACTGAACATATAAAAAGGACACATCTCTATATCTGCTACTTTTCAATTTACAGGGTGAAAAGTCATTTTCACGTTTCAATTTTTTTCTTGATAAAATCGGCTCACAAAACAATTGCGACTGGTTTTTCTGTAAATTTGAGATTTCTAGTCAAACATATAAAAATAATACATTTCTGCTACAGCTACGTTTTTATTTACTAATTTGAATGTTTGGTTGCGTTCCAAGATTTTTTGAATTTTTGATGCAATATATCCGAATATTCCCAAACATTTAAATTTATAAAAAAAAAACGTAGCTGTAGTAGGAATGTATTATTTTGATATGTTTGACTAGAAACTTCAAGTTTACAGAAAAATCAGTCGCAATTGTTGTGTGAGCCAATTTTACCAAGAAAAAAATTGAAACGTGAAAATGACTTTTCACCCTGTGAATTGAAAAGCAGAAGTTGCAGAGATATATCCTTTTTGTATGTTCAGCATGACATTGTAAGCTTGCAAAAGAACTGAAACCGGCTTCAATCTAGATCAGTTCAACCAAGAAAAAAAAATTGGAAATGAAAAATAGTTTTCACCCTGTAACTTGATACACAGCAGTGGCTGGGTGGTATATTTTTTATATGTTTATTGGAAGACTATGACCTATCAAACTGGCCTAAAACCGTTTTTTTCAGTCATCAGTTTTCCAAGAAAAAAAAGAAGTAAGGAAAAATAATAAACTTTCACCCTGTATACTAATTTGTAGCAGTCCCAGAGTTGAGGACTTTTGATATGTTGAAGAGGGAACTAAAAGCTAGCCATGGTGAAAAAATCGTTTTTGTTTGAATTAATTCCAGCAGATATTGTATTTCCAATATACTATATCAAGATTCATGGTACAAAACGTATTGTGCCGCTTCCATCTCCAAATCAGCCATCATTGGCACTGGATTCGGCAGAAGCCGGAGATAACAAAATAGCAATTTTTTCGACAAAGAAGTAATTTACCCCCTCTGGGGAGTTACTTTTCATATTGAAATGGTGAATCGTGAACTGAATATAAGATATCAGTATCAATATCACTAGGTATGAGAATTGAGGAACTGAGGAAGTCACAACAAAAACAAAGAGCCAAAAGGCAAAACCAATTTCGATCTCGATCTCGAATTTCGATACTGGATTCTGGATTACCAAAGATGAAGTGGAACATGATGCATAGGTATGTAAATAGTCTTGGTCTACATACCTACCTACTCAATTTAATTAACAATTTCACTTGATTTTGATTGTGTTTGTGTTAATTACTTCTACGAAACATTAGCAGGTGCAGGTAGGTAAGTATAATATTAATTTCAACGCAATGTAAACTCAAACTGTGAATGATATAAAAACCTACCTACCTGGTGTTACTGTTGTACCTACACGATATTGTAGCGTGATCTTCAGTAGGTAGGTAGGTACCTACTTACCCCTCTTTCTCTACCCGCGGGAGAACGAATCGGTACTCGGAGGAATTTGGATTCTTTTATCTTTTTGGGATAGCTACAATGAGTATTATTCATCTTGTGCAAAATTGCTACCTTATCCTAATGCAGACTGCAAAACGAAATCAGACCAAACCCGCAAATTGTTCAATGCATAGACAGTTCAATGGTACCATTGGTACCTAGGTATATCTACCTATACCAACTCAAGATGATAAACCATAGACATGATAAACCGATGGGAATTTCTATCTGCTCTCAGTGCTGTCGCTCAACGCGTCATTGCACAAATGTTCAAGAGCCTATATTGCAGCCTATACCCAGGTCAACTCAATAATTAACATTATTTTGTTTCGATACTCGATTTTGATTAGGTACATCATCGATCATTTGATTACTCATAGGTACAAGTAGGTAACGGGTATGAGCGGTGAGTGTGATACTGGTGAAAGTATCAGTTACAGTAACGAATACTCAGTATCGAATACCTACTCGTCCAAAAAGTATTGATATCAATTCGATACCTAGAAGTATCAATATTGCACATCTCCATATTTCTCATCAAATTGATATTAAAATCTTGGAAAACTGACCTTGTCATATGTGGAAATGCCACCAGAGGGGCGCAGAGCTGTATTATCATCATTCAGACACCAAAACCCCACGGGGTCGCCTTCAATTCACGGCGGCCGTTCAAGGCCGACAAAAACTCGTTTCGCCAAGCTCCAAAACGGAAGCAAATTACAAACTGGAGGTACTCACATGAATTTAGGTCCAATACGCAACTTTGAGCGACTGGGTTTTTTGAAATTCGGTTCAAAAAACTCTTTATACGTAAATCCTGCTGCAACTGCAGGCCTGCTGGGATGTTCCTTGTCTTGCCAATAGTTCTCCATGATTCGTCGTGTCTTTTCGACTGCAAGAGGTGAAAGGATTGATGATTCCATGGAACCCCTTTTTTTGGACGAAGGCCTAGTACTTTTTTAGTTTGAATCAACCTAAAGTTGCACCGGCTTCAAGAGGTTAGGAATATTCTTGACACCTGTCAAATGTCAAACTGCATTAATTTATTTGTTCATTGGCGAAAATTAAAAACAGATCGAAAAATGACAATTCTCCAATAAAATGGAAAAAAGCGTCGGATATCACGTCCCGCAAAAATATTCCGTCTATCTGCAGAGGATATGCGTGAAAAATGCGTTCCAAAAGTGGTCCGAACGACGAACGCTAAATGAAGCCAGAGCAGCCAACCGCAAAGTTTTGGGGATTTTTTATATTTCAGATTTGGAAACTTGAAAACAAAATCTCACAGCCGACTAGAATCACGGATTCACGGTACAGGTGAACATACTATATCTCTGCACATTTTGGGGAAAAACCGAAAAGCACCAAATTTCATTGCGACTGGTCGCAAGCGGCGCAAAAAGTTTACCACAGCCCAAGTTTTTTGCGATGAATCGCGATATCTGTCATTATCAGGGCCGCTATTCTTGAAACTGAGTTTTATGCAATCCGCAGTACATCGATGTAGCAAGAGTTGCCCAAAACTGTTGTGAGCTATCTGCGTTGTTTTTGCTTAGCTTTGAGTAGAGTAGGCGCCTGTATTATATCAATTCTCTTATTTCAAGTAAGTAGGTCGAGATTTTTACCGGTGGTCAAATTCACAACTCTACAAAAATACAGCGTGTCCTGGAATAAAGTAGTCAACGGCCTATGGGAGATAGCTCAAAATAAACTGAGAGATCTTTTGATTGTTTCAATGCGAAAACTCAATAGACCGGAGAAGTGATGACGTCACAACATGGCAACATGGCCGGCGGTTGACATTTTCTGGGGGCAAACGTCACATGAACGTAACGTTTCTATGTTGGGTTGTGTTTGGCATGACATTTTCTGGAGGTTCACAACAAAAGTCACAAAAGTCAGTGTAAAATGGCAGTGAGCATTGCTGAAATTGCCAGCCTAAGAGACAGCCAGCATCATCCAGGCGGACTTGGTTCCTTGGTTGCAAAAAAGCCAGACATAGCCCAACTCAATGACAGAGAGCTGCGCAAAGCTGCACACAGAATCACCAGATCACCAGTGCCTACAGAACGGTTCCGCATGATGCAGCACGAGCGCTCTCGGGTATCCCACCCTTCGCCCTGCTTGCGAGTAGAGGAAACAAGCCTAGGAGTGCCCATCAGCATCAGCAAACCAGAAAGCAGAAACAAGGTCAGAGAGCAGTTCGTCGAGCACCCACTCAGCAAGAAAACATCTCTGTGACATCACTTAGATGTTCAAGTCACAACTGCGATGTTAACAAAAAAGTCTCTGCGATGTTAAGTGGACATCTCTGTTACTTCTTATGTCCGGGTAATTAGAACATGAATGAGATATCTCAAAGATGTCCAAATGTGACATACTATCTACATCGCTATTCCACATCTCGTAGATATCACTTTTTGACGTACATGATACGTCGCATTTTGGATGTGTATTTTTGAATAAAAATTAATTTTTCACCACTTTTCAACATAGTATTATGTCACAGGAGGTTCCGCATCTATTTTTACTAATTTTTACAATCTATACAGCACGTTTTTTCCCTAAGAAAAGTTCTTCATCTATGGCGTCCTCCGCAGGATTCGAACCTGGATCCCCACAGGTGATGGTTAGAGGCCCTGCTGCCGATTTGTCTTAGCTACCAACTTGTCTACTACAGTATATTTAAACAGCGCACTTGATGTTCAGGGATGTTTCTCGGAATATTTCATTAGGACTCCAAACGATACACCGAGCCCAAAAAGCCTCGCTGGGGCTCGAAACGTTACAGCAAGGCACAAGGGACTCCGTTGGGGCCCCGGACATTACAATAAGACATGAACGGGAGTCATCAAAGTATTCGAAAGCACAATAAAACTAAAAGGGGCCCATTTTGGGGTTCCGAATAACGCAAAAGCAGACACAAGGGTTCACTAAAGGTGCGAAAGTCACGACAAAATGCAAGAAGGCCCAGTAGACTTTCGAAGAACACAAGGAGACACAAACGGGGCACACTAGTTCGGAAAGCCACAAGCACAACAAGACACAAAAGTTGTTCCAAACGACACTTGAAGACATAAAAGGGCCCGCAGGGCCTCACACTAAACATGAAGACATAAGGCTGTTCTGGCGTCACACACATGGAATAGAGGACAAAACTATTCAATTATTATTTTCCGACACACAGAGCTTAACGATGACAGCCCGCGAAATTTGAAAAATCTCTCAGTGACTACATCTCATTGACGTCAGTGAGATGTTACACTTCGGGAAGTTGAAAGCAGTAACAATGTGATGTCCGGTAGATGTCTCATGTGTGATGTTCAATTTAAGTTCATTTCGAAACATCTCTCAGACATTACATCGTATAACATCGCGGATGAACATCACAGAGATGTGGAAGTAACGTTCATTGTGATGTTATTTTGTGACATGATTGAGATCATCTCATTTATGAAACATGACATGCTATGCTGAGTGGGCAGTGGCAACGGCAGTGGAGCGCCTTGGTTCAAAGTTGGATGAAAGAAATACTGGGGAGCCTCAAAAGCCTCATCGTCAGGACAACGCGGAAGACGCTCGTTTTCATTGTAACGGGCCATCAGGGCAGCGTGAAGACCTCGAAGAAAAACTAGGCAGGAGAATCGCCGTCGACAATCTCGTTCATGAGATGCTCAGAGGCAAAGTGCAATGGAACGCAGTTTATAGTTAGCAGTTTTTAGTTTATAGCAATATAGTTTCATTCCCTCCACCTGATATGGTCCAAAATATGAATCTTTTTTGTTTTATCCATTTCCATTATTTACCTTCGCAAAAATTTGACAAACACATGACAAACACAAACACAGAAACGTCACGTGCATGCCACGTGCATCCACATACCGTGCATCCCACGTGCATCCACATACCGTGCATCCCACGGTCATGTCACGTTTGACGTTGGCCTCCAGAAAATGTCAACCGCCGGCCATGTTGCCATGTTGTGACGTCACAACATCGTCGTCGGTCAACTTCGTCGGTCTATAGACCGAAGAAGTGTGACGTCACAACATGGCAACATGGCCGGCGGTTGACATTTTCTGGAGGCCAACGTCAAACGTGACATGACCGTGGGATGCACGGCACGTGGCATGCACTTGACGTTTCTCTGTTTGTGTTTGTCATGTTTGTCAAATTTTTGCGAAGGTAAATAACGGAAATGGATATAACAAAAAAGATTCATATTTTGGGCTATATCAAGTGGAGGAAATCAAACTATATTGCTAAAAACTAAAAACTGCTAACTATAAACTGCGATCCATTGCTCTTTGCCTCTGAGCATCTCATGAACGAGATTGTCGACGGCGATTCTCCTGCCCAGTTTTTGTTCGAGGTCTTCTCACTGCCTTGATGGACCGTTACAATGAAAACGAGCGTGTTCCGCGTTGTCCTGGCGCTGAGGCTTTTGAGGCTCCCCAGTATTTCTTTCATCCAACTTTGAACCAAGGCGTTTCACTGCCGTTGCCACTGCTCGACGAACTGCTCTCTGGCCTTGTTTCTGCTTTCTGGTGTGCTGGTGGGCACTCCTAGGCTTGTTTCCTCTAATCGCAAGCATCAGGGCGAAGGGTGGGATACCCGAGAGCGCTCGTGCTGCATCATGCGGAACCGTTCTGTAGGCACTGGTGATTTTGAGTGCAGCTTTGCGCAGCTCTCTGTCAATGAGTTGGGCTATGTCTGGCTTTTTTGCAACCAAGTCCGCCTGTATGACGCTGGCTGTCTCTTAGGCTGGCAATTTCAGCAATGCTCACTGCCATTTTGCACTGACTTTTGTGACTTTTATGCCAAACACAACCAAACATAGAAATGTCACGTTCATGTGACGTTGGCCTCCAGAAAATGTCAACCGCCGGCCATGTTGCCATGTTGTGACGTCATCACTTCTCCGGTCTATATCAACCTAGGAGGATAGAATAGTAAGGAGGGAACATACGCCAATGAAAGTGTAGCCATGCGGGGTAATCAACTACGCCCAGTAATCGTATCGAGTCACCAGTGCAACTTGACATTAGTGACTGCGATTTGATGGAAATGACATTTGTAAATAAACATAATTTGAGGTTATGAAATGTGACTGCTGTGCAGTGCTGTGCTTCTTCGGATTTTTGGCTGTTATTCTACCTAAAAGACCGACAGGATCAGTTTTCGAAGACGTGTTGAAAGACATGCTGCGGCATACGACGTGTAAAAGTGATGATCCCCGCGTTGGAAGCATTGGAATGGACGTCATTCTTTTGAAGTGTGTTGGCCAATATCTGCATCGATGCGTGTTTATTGAGTTGGCGCATAGGAACTCCCTGCGATCCTTGCTCCATGCATCCCCTAGGATATGACATGGTCTATATAGGGAATGAAAAATGTTTCACAAGCTCAAAAATTACGATCTCATGACACCCATCAACATACCTTGCAAAATGATGTCCATTTCAATGCCTCCAATGCGGGAATCATCACTTTTACACGTTGTATGCCGCAGCATGTCTTTCAACACGTCTTCTAAAACTGATCCTGTCGGTCTTTTAGGTAGGATAACGGCCAAAAATCTGAACAAGCACAGCCCTGCACAGCAGCCACATCTCATAACCTCAAATTATGTTTATTTACAAATGTCAATTCCATCAAATCGCAATCACAAATGTCAAGTTGCACTGGTGACTTGATACGGTTACTGGGCGTACTTCATGCAATCCCCTTCCGTCTCCCGGCGACAGCTATGTCCGTCCACAAGCTGGCTAACCTTCCCTCCCTAATAGTGGGGCTGGTAGCCATTCCCATACGGCATTAATTGGTACAGAAAATTCCTTCTGCATGAGTGTTCTACAAGGCCTAACGAACGATATTAGAAGGGGAAGCACAAAAGCTTCCCCTTAGGGGGGCCGCAGGGGGCCCTGTCAAGTTGACGGTCCAAGAACTCCTACCAAACCATCTTTCAATTTCGTTGTATCACTCAAATGGGGATGATGTGACTCCATTGTGAATCTCGATGGCATTGGTCGCCATGTCTCTTTCATCCTTCATGCTTGAAAAAATAATATCTTCGGGAGGTCAGAGAAATCACTTTTTATTTTTTTATACATACAAGAGGATGCGAAGTTGGCATGTTTTGTGTCTCAACCTGTTATTTGGCATTCCCAAAATCCTATTATGAAGTCAATTTTTCAAATTCTCAATTTTGGGTTGATTGGTAGGCTAAGAAGTAGGTATTTTTTAACATCCAGTCCACACGTACTTTTTTCAGTGTCCAACTAGAGGTTATTCAAATCATCATCAGGGGTGTATATACTGAACTATTTTCTAAACATTATGTCAAGAAAACCAAATCTAAACCGCGCATAGAGAGTACACAAATTATTTTTCTTTCGGTCGGTCGAATTGCGATGCCTACTACGCCCGTCAGGGAGAACGCTGAGCATCGCCAGACTAAACTAGTATGAAAACAGCCCAAACAAATTCAAAACTGACCAAATCTTTGAGTGCTGACTCAGAATAGAACGCCGAACCACATAATGAGTGTTTCAGGCAGTTTTGAATTCGTTTATGCTGTTTTAATACCAGTTTTAGTCTGGCGATGCTCAGCGCTCTCCCTGACGGGCGTAGTAGGCATCGCAATTCGACCGACCGAAAGAAAAATAATTTGTGTACTTTCTATGCGCGGTTTAGAATTGGTTTTCTTGACATAATGTTTAGAAAATAGTTCAGTATATCCACCCCTGATGATGATTTGAATAACCTCCAGTTGGACACTGAAAAAAGTACGTGTGGACTGAATGTTAAAAAATACCTACTTCTTAGCCTACCAATCAACCAAAATTGAGAATTTGAAAAATTGACTTCATAATAGGATTTTGGGAATGCCAAATAACAGGTTAAGACACAAAACATGCCAACTTCACATCCTCTCGTATGTATAAAAAAATAAAAAGTGATTTCTCTGACCCCTCGAAGATATTATTTTTTCAAGCATGAAGGATGAAAGAAACATGCGACCATTGCCATCGAGATTCACAATGGAAGCACATCATCCCCATTTGAGTGATACAACGAAATTGAAAGATGGTTTGGTGGGAGTTCTTGGACCGTCAACTTGACAGGGCCCCCTGCGGCCCCCCTAAGGGGAAGCTTTTGTGCTTCCCCTTCTAATATCGTTCGTTAGGCCTTGTAGAACTCTCATGCAGAAGGAATTTTCTGTATCATCAAATGCCGTATAGTACCGTTTTTTATTGTGTACCGACCCCACTATAATATTCTATCCTCCTAGATATCAACTGAGATACAGCAGCTTTTCAAAATTAGACTTTTTTTATTGATTTTTCATGAATAATTCATAAACGGGTCAAAGTATTCGGCTGACATTTGTCAGAGACTTGTTTTGAATGATCATATACTTACTGCTTAAATTTCACTTGAATCCAATCAGTTGTAAAAAAACATTAAAAAAAAAGTAACTAATTAAAAAAAAAAACAATGCCGGAAAAATATATGTGGGGGCTTGTAGTGTACGCACAGTAACAAACTAACAAACTGTCCGAAGCCGAAGACCGCTCCGTTGAGAGAGTCTAGAGAGTTGAGAGTACCAAGGAACAGACTGGTGCGTCCTCTCTCGGGTGAAGTACCTACGTGACAGCCGTGTGTGTGTGTGTGTGATAAGAGATAACCACTGGCAGCCGCGTGCGAGTTACCGCGAGAGGTTATTCATCAGCAGAGGATCCGATTAATACGAGTGCCTACAGTACGACACTATAGGGCCTCTAATTTCTTCTGGTCTATCTCCCATAGGCGTTTTGCTACTTTATTTTGGGACACCTGTATGAAGTATGAAAAATGTCAACCGGTAGATAAAATATGTGAGCTGCTGAACGGCTTGTCACCAGAGAGCCTGCTGAACGCGCCCATTATTGATTGACATTGACATTTTGGAAGAAAACTGTAACACCAAACCTGTGACCAAACTTCATCGCAACATCGCAACATTTATTTCGCACATGGAAAATGTGCGTGATCTGCAACATATCGCAGATGGGGCCTAGGCTTTACCACTACCAGAAAAGAAAGTGACAGATCCAGGGGAAAATGTGTTTTCCAGTGGACACTAGACAATCTTGGCTGTCATTCATTCGCGCATCAGTTAGGCGCACGGATTTCGCTGTTTTCTGTGGACAATAGATTTGGAAAAAAAACGGAAAAACTGTGGGTGAGATTGTGAAGGCGAAGTAGAAAAGTTCCTTTTAAATAAGAAAGTGAATGGGGTGGTTATCAACTTACTACAACAGTGATGTGGGCCTGCTTTTACTTGAGTGAGCCCCAGGGAGCAGCTCCATTATAAGGTAAAAAAAAAACTTGATTACCACCCTTCCCCATCGCGTGCCTGAATTTTATTCAGTTTTTTGCTCCAGGTGACTGCCAGAAGAGTGAAGAGTGTAGTTCCCACACCCACCACAGCCTAGAGCAAGTAGCAATACAATAATAGCAAAACTAATGGAGCAATGATCCCTGTAAAGTGTAAAGGAAGAAGTACAGTAGGTAAGTACACACATCTACAATTAGCACAATTTGGTCAGCTATTTTAGCTGTTCAGTTGATTGCAAAATGCTTTGTAGGATTGTGAAGTATCCAACTTTGAAATTGGAATTAGGTACCTACTCACATTTTACTTATGATTTGAGAAAATATTTTACTCTTTAAAACTTATGAGGGACTTCCCGGAGCCGGGGGCTCTTTGAAGGAAGTAGCTCCTCAGATCACAAACAAAATATGAGTGGTTCAATTCAAAAATTGTTGTTTCACAATCGTAACAAGCAGTTTGTTTTCAAGTTACTGTGAAAAAAAGTTGACCAAGTTTCTAAAACGCAGGCGGGGGCCTGGGGCCCGTCCGAGGGGGTTGATTTTTTGCACAGAGGTGCTGCTAAAGCTGCAGCACCCCCCCCCCCCCCAAATCAACACCCTACTGCTAACTGAAAGGTAGTTTTAAGGAATTGTTCTGAATATCGCCTAATGCAGGCAACCAAGAATACACCAGGGGCCCGTTTCATAAAACTACAAACGACACTTTACAAGTGCGTAGTCTTGGCGGGTATGGGACCACTAGTATAATATCAATTTCTTTACTTTGCATACCGCTCAGCTCCGCCTGAGACCGACTCTCAACTTCTCATCCCTCGACTATCATCAGAAAAATCACTCTACCATCAATAGGTACCCATTTAGTCATCCAGGGATTTGGTGGAATCAGTGAGGTGTTCCACGGGTTTTGGGAAAAATGAATTTAAATACTAGAGCCTTCGTACAGCTCACGTATTTTTTATTTATTTGATTTATTTGCGTTCATTTAGGCTCCAAAAAAATAGAGAAAATTACTCGTGACGTCACGCATCCTGAGACCAAGGTACGTGAAAAGATCGCGCCAGGTAAAGCTGGATTCCCAGATGCGAAAATTCGGACAGAAAATGCGGAATTTAATGTCAAAGTCGTCATATTGGCCAATCAGAGCCCTCGAATTCAAAATTTGACATATAAAATCGCATTTTCTGTCCGAATATTCGCATCCGGGAATCCAGCTTTGAATAGTCGGACAGAAAATGCGATTAAAGCTGGATTCCCGGATGCGAATAGTCGGACAGAAAATGCGATTATGTATGTCAAATTTTGAATTCGAGGGCTCTGATTGGCCAGTATGACGACTTTGACATTAAATTTCGCATTTTCTGTCCGAATATTCGCAACTGGGAATCCAGCTTTACCTGGCGCCATATGTTAACGTACCTTGGTCTTAGGATGCGTGATGTCACGCGAAACAATTTCTTCGGGGCATAAATGAACGCAAAAAAATGGAACACCCGGATTATCGTCATTTTAAGCGCCTTCCTGATGACCTACCCTTCCCTTTCCCCCTCCCCTTGGGGAAATACATATGTATATGAGAAAACAAGTTGACTGTGTGTTTTTCTTTACATAGTTGGCCTAGAGAGTATTTTTGACTTTATTACTTTATTAGTTATTTCATTACGGACTTACGCAAAACTATTTTTTTGGTTACAACTTACAACTTCAGTCTTCTGAAGATATTTCAGGAACGGCTTAAGATATTTGATTCAAGTTCACGACGACTTCATGACCATGAAATTAGAAATATTTTTGGCGATATACATGATTGTCTTCACTGGGGTCTTCACCTATTTTGGTTCTTGAGGTACAAATGTTCAACTTTTCATTTTTCTTTCACCCTGTATATGTTTACTTCTCTTGTGTTTTGGCGGAGAAGGAGTAGACTGGCGATAAATTATATGAAGACCTTTCTTGTAAACAATAAAATTTCCAACAATTTATTGGTACTTCTTCAAGGTACTTTTTCCCCAAGTGCCATCGATCACGAGATAAACGCCAAAAACTGATCCTTAAGTTTTTCTGGTGGCCACAACGTGTTACGATCTATATTTTATTCAGTTTTCTTTCGGTTAATTTTTCAGTCAAGTCGGTCTTGTCAGTTTTGGATTTTGAGGTTTCTAAATTTTTCTATTCTATACAGGGTCCTGCAACAGTGCGTCGGGCTTTCCTAGCGCCCTTCCCTTACGAAATAGAGACAAAGGTGTAATACATAAAATTATTGATTTGAAAAGTTCTAACCAGTGAAATTATTTTCAACTACACAGGGTGTTCCATTTTTGCGCTATAACAAAAACAAAGATTTTTTTGAATGAAATGCCCCACTTTTGATTTTATTTTCTTGTTCAGCTTTTCAAGCTCTATTACAAGCGTATTTTTGTTTTTAGCGCATTTTCCATCTTGATGAAAATCGCTATTGCAACCGCTTTGTCCGTCCGTCCGTCCGTCCGTCCGTCCGTTCTCGAACTCCTCCCAAACTAGACGCCCTAGCTTTCTAATTTTTTCGCTGTTACATAGCTGCCACTCCCAAAGGAGGGCTAGGCTATATTGAATGTCTATATTGCGCCGCCAACATAGAGAAAACCGCCCCCGATAAACTTACAATAACATGATATTGCAATTTCTCCCAAACCTACTGCTCTGGTGTTCTCATTTCATGAATAATACATAGTTGCCACTTATAAACGTAAGCCCAGAAACATTCCGCCTTCAATATGCGCCGCCGATATGAAAAAATTGCTAAAACCCGCCCCCAATCACTTTAAAATGAAAAACATAAACCCGAAGACATAGCGATATAATTCTTTCGGTAAATGGCAGCTGACTAAAAATGGAAAAAGATAGGCTACTTTTGGTTGGTCGCCGCCCCCAGATTCCGCCCCCAAACGACAAATAGTGCAATTTTCACAATTTTACTGATTGAGATGTTCTCTCAAACATTTTAAAACTGCCAACTCAAATTGTGCAACATTTGCTTAGCCGAACGCTGCCGCTCCCACACGCCGCCCCCAAACTAAGAGATAAATGAAAAACACAAACCCAAAGACATAATGATCTAATTCTTCCGCTATATGGATAGCTGGCTAAAATGGATAGCTGACTAAAAATGGGAATGTATAGGCTACTCTTGATATGGCGCCGCCTCCAGCTTCCACCCCCAAAAGAAAAAAGTGCAACTTCCAACAATTTTCATTGATTTGGATGTTAATGTTACTCAAACATAGATAAACTCCCAGTTCAAACTGTGCAAGAATTTCTTTGCCAAATTCTGCCGCTCGCACACGCCGCCCCCAAAGTAAGAGATAAATGTAAAACATAAACCTGAAGAATCACGATCTAATTCTTTCGCTACATGTATAGATGACTAAAAATGGGAAGAGCAGATAGGTCACTTTTGATTAGTCGCCGCCTCCAGCTCCCACCCCCAAACAAACAAAAATGCAACTTTCATGATTTTCACAGATTTTTCATATTTTCTTACACATTTGGAAACCCCCAACTCAAACTGTGCAACAGTTACTTTCCGGAATGCTGCCGCCCCCACACGCTGCCCTCAAAGTAAGAGATGAATGAAAAACATAAACCCGAAGACAAAACGATCTAATTCTTTCGCTATATGGATGGCCGACTGAAAATGGGAAAAAATAGGCTACTGTTGATTAGTGGCTGCTCCCAGCTACCGCCTCCAAACAAAAAAATATTGATGATTGGAAGAATTTTCATTCAAATCTGTTCATCATATGTATGATGTATATGTATGATGTATAATCATTGATAAGTATCCCATTCTGATAACAAGAAATCACAATGAGTTTTGACCTCGGTTTTGACTGAAGAGAGTGGGCAAAGAATGATGTTTCTTCTTCAACCAAATTTCTTTACATTCATAATACGCCCCTTTAGGAAAATGCGCTACTGAGACTCACGCACGTGAAGGCATACTCACTTGTTTCAATTTGTCGCAGTGCTACCAATTAAAAATTAAAAATTGATTTTTTTTGTAATTTCAAGGTTTGTTTTGAAAAATCGTAGGAGCCTCGTTTTTTGCAATCAAGGAATAAAATTTGGCACCACAATAGTCGAATAGGAGGTGAATAATTCATGACAAAAAGCTTCAGAATCAGTGATACAGGGTTTTCCTAATTTTTTTTAGAACTTTGCAAATTTCAAAATGCCATAAGTCATTTTTTTCAAATGGAATGCCTCTTATTTTATTCAACCATTCGACAGCTTTTTTTCTCTTTCATTTTTACCAGGGATACCCTATCCCTAAATTTGATAATTTCCGAGATAATCGATAATTTTGATAAAAAGTACTATTTATTAAAAATTTTCACGCCGGGCAGGCCATAGTGATCATCAACAAATGTCTGATTGACACATTTTGCTTGGTTTGATGCTAAGAACAAGTTTTTTTTATTGAACAGCTGCGCTAAATTCCAGTCTGAATAAAATGCTCAAAAAAACATTTCGTTGCCCGATGGAAAAAAGAAAATTCAAATTGAGCTTAGTAAAGCGGTTTTCCCGACTTCAAAAACCTCCAAACTGTCAAATTGAGAGGTGCATTCATTTTGACACATGATTTTCTGTATCAAGACCTACTGAAGAACATAAAAAATCCAAATAAACGACAATTTTAATCAAAACTATCGATTATCTCTGAAATTATGGAATTTAGGGGTAGGATATCCACAGTAAAAATGAAAGGGGGAAAAAATGCTATCGAATAATGAGATAAAATATGGTGCATTCCATTTGAAAAAAATGACTCATGGCATTTTGGAATTTGCGAAGTTCGAAAAAAAATTTTGCACACCCTGTATAATTGAACCTCAAGTTTTTTGTCATGAAGTTATTCAGCTTCTGTTCGACTACCGTTATGCCAAATTTCATTCCTCAATCCCAAAAAACGAGGCCTCTATCATTTTTCAAAGGGAACCTTGAAATTACAAAAAATTTAAATTTTCAATTTTCTGTTGGTAGCACTGCCACAAATTGAAAGAACAAAAATAGGTATACCTGTAATAGAGCTTAAAAAGCTGAACAAGAAAATGAAATAAAAAGTGGGGCATTTCATTTAAAGGAAACTTTGTTTTTGTTATAGCGCAAAAATTGAACACCCTGTATAGTTGAAAATAATTTTACAATGCAGAACTTTTCAAACTAATAATCTTATGTATTGCACCTTTTTCTCTATTTTGCAAGGTAAGGGCGTTAGGAAAGGCCGACGCACTGTTGCAGGACCCTGTATGTCATTTGGTTTTTGCTATTACGGCTTTATAGGTTGATAAAAATTGAAACTGCTGTTTCTTTGATTGTTGATCCGCAACAAAAAGAGTTATCGCTAGAGATAAGAAAAACTTCCGTAGTAAGCAGTACGCTCGGTTCTCGCCTGAATTTTTAACTGGCTTAGTTAGGCAGCAGTCACACTGGAGCCATCACCACCCACTATCACCCACCACCACCCACTACCACCAAGCAAAATAATCCGCCCTGGTCTCACTGAGCCTTTTGGGATCAAGTATCTTGTGAACTCTGTCGGTGACGTAGACGCAAAAAAAGGTAATCTCGCTTTGGACTTGAACTTGTCGAGTTTTCATAGAAGTAATAATCTAATCACGCACCTATTTTGAAAATTCATTGGTGCCTTGAGCTTCACGTAACGGTGGTGATATTATTTTTTTATCTTAGGATCTTGACTACGACATAGTAAATACTTACCTGTAGCTCCTTTGTTTATTTTTTTATTCGCAACCACTATAGTAATAGACTCATTACTGACTTTTAAAAAGTTGGAAAAAGACGCTTTGTTGATGATTTTTTTTCCGCCTCCGAAATCACTTTCCTCCCCGGTTAGAGGGCGGAAAGTGCATGGCCTCCTTGATTGATTAACAATTGACAGATGCATGACGGAATGGCAGGTGTGGAGGGGCTCGAATCGAAGAGTCAAACGCAGTTTTGTGAGGTTGAGGGTGCCAGTTACTATTATGGTATGGTGTTAACGGTATAATTATTGATGATTCTAATAGCCTAATTCACTATTTAAACTCCGAATCTTTATTCTAACCATTCTAAATGGTTGTGAATAAAATAGTATACATACTCTCGGCGGTAAATGGTAATTGCTTCATTCCTGCTTCGAGCATAGCTGCGAGCATAGCTGCGAGCGCTCGCAGCTATCTTGCTCTCAGCAGTAATGAAGCACTTCCCGTCTCGGTATGTAATATACTATTTTTTCGCGATTATTTTTCTCGTTTTTCAACCCCTCGTTTAACAAAATTCACCTAAATATTCTGTATCTTCCGAACAGTTGAACATATTATCCAGTTCATTCTTTCGTTAATCGAATCTCAACTATTGCGGGTTGATACCGACGACGTTCAAAGATGATCGGTCAAATATACAGGGTGTCCGTTTTTCGAGGCTAAGCATGGGTATCTCGCTTATCTTGAGAGATACAAAGTCGGTTAAATTAGGAAAAAGTCGCGCATTTTCATGACGATCAATGATCCAAAAAGAAATTTGACGTATCGATTTTAGTTTTTGAGATATCGTGAGAAAACAGGAATTTGAATTTTTGTTTTTATTTTTTATTCAAAAAACAGTTGAAGGTGGCCTTTTCTAATCTGACATTGTCATGGCACTTTTTCAAGGGGAATTCAAAGCTGCCAAAATCTTTATTCTAGCTTTCAAAACAACCGAGATACGACATTCAACTTTTTGCTCTAATGGGCGCCATATTGGATTTTGATATTTTTGAATACGGTATTCTTTTCTGGTTACAACGATGTATCACATGTCACTGTTGAATAAATGTTTAACATTTACGTTTTTTTTTGTTTCGGTGCTAATTTTGTTTCCAAAGCACTCTGAAAAATAAAAAAATAATTTTTTGCTTGAAAGCATGAATTCAACAGTGGCATGTGACACATCGTTGTAACCAGAAAAAAGTATTGTATTCAAAAATGACAAAATCCAATATGGCGCCCATAAGAGAAAAAAAAGTTGAATGTCATATCTCGGTTGTTTTGAAAGCTAGAATGAAGATTTTGGCAATAATGGATTCCCCTTACAAAAGTGCCTTACAATGTCTTAGTTAGAAAAAGCTACCTTCAACCGTTTTTCAAATAAAAAATAAAAAAAATTACAAATTTTTGTTTTTTCTCGATATCTCGAAAACTAAAACTGTCAAGTGAAATATCTTTTCGGATCATTGATCGTCATAAAAATTCGCAACTTTTTTCTAATTTAACCGACTCTGTATCTCTAAAGATAAGCGAGATACCCATGCTTAGCCTCGAAAAACGGACACCCTGTATAAACAATCTTTATTTAAGGACCGCCCTAAACGGTGCCAGGTGCCATGGTGTTAACGTAGATATGATGGAAATGAATCTATTCACCGCTAGTTTCGGACTTGTTTTGTTCATGTCTCTCAAACTTCAAAATTAGTGAAATAATCATCCGTATTCCTTACGTGTTGCATACAAGTTTTACAGCATTATTATAAGCAATAATAATTTTTTTACAAGCAGCATTCTAAGGAGTTTCCAAGTTTTTTCTTCTTCTTTCCTAGCAATACTTCTTGAGTCTTTGATATCTTTGGAACGTTTCTTTTTTATCAAATCTTATTTGTTTTGGCTTAATATCAGCCGACAATTTTGCCAGACAGGCGGCGAACTTCTGATTTAATTATATCTATGATACATAATTGCACTCTGTCGCCGGTAGACGTAGGTAGGTAATAAACACACAGTTTGTTCAAGCAATGTACAATTGTACTCACTCAACTTTGCAACAAAACATGAACAAACCGTCACCGTCGCGTCGGCGTCGCGTCGGTTAGAAAGCCCTTTGCTATGCCGGAAGTATAAACAATAGACGGTCCATCGAGATGTGGATCGACGGGACTCTTATACAAACGAGCCCATAAATTAGGAACATGTAGGTACACCTACTCATGGAAAATAAGTACTTTGCGATATTTTTAAGCCTTGCCAATCGTAGTGGCGGAGGCTATTTGTGGCCGCTTTTTTTTTCTTGATTAATTCCCTCGTTTTTTTTGAACTCCTCGTTTCCTCACAAAATTCACCCAAAAATATTCCGTATCTTCGGAACGGTTGAACATATCCAGTTCATTCTTTTGTTAATCGAATCTCAACTATTGCGGGTTGATACCGACGACGTTTGAAGATGATCGGCCAAATATAAACAATCTTTAACAACAATGAAGAATGCACAAGTCACGGCACTCACTAAAATAGAGAAAACGCATAGATACCAATCATCATCATAACTTTTGATCTAATAAAGCTATGTGCTTAATTTTTTTTTAAATAGCATCTTTCGTGATGACGTCAGATACAAAATTTGCGAACAAATGCTAGAAAATGGCGTGAAAAACAGCCACAAAGTTGAAAAATACGCGCCGCAGCGAACAGACTAATGAGCTGGAGGTTAATATACACTAGTGAAAACTTATTTTCCATCAAAAAGCTCGCGTTGTCCATTAAATTAAAAATAACTGCGTTTTACATTGATCGAACTTGCGTATGCAACCCTCAGATGTTGCGAAGTCGAAGAGCGGAGCTCGATTCGAGGTTAAGTTTCGAAAAAAAAAAGATTTTTATACTTGTAAGAACACAGCAAGACTTTTTTGTAAACGTACAACACTCGGAGCGGACTTCAAAATTACGAATAAATAGTTATTGCCTGGGTTCAACTGAAAATGAGGGTTGCATTTTGGGTTGCATTCACACGTTCGATCAATGTAAAACCCAGTTATTTATAAAGGCTGTATTTAGACGGTCATATTTCTGTTACGAAATATCAACCTATTTGTGACCGTTTCATACAGCAACCTGCAACATGACGTTCTTGTCAAAAATGTGACACAATAAGTTTCTGGCTGATTGCAAGTCTAGCAACCTAGTCCATCACATCGCAAGATATTTGGTACCAAAATTGTGACATATTTTCGAGCATATTTTACTAACAAAACTTGTGACAGAATTGTGACCGTCTAATACGGCCCTAATTTAATCACTGCTACTATAATCACTACTAGTGATCATTTATTTTCCATCAAAAAGTCGGCGTTGTTCATTTAATTAAAAATAACTGCGTTCTACATTGATCCGACATGTGTATGCAACCCATAATGCAACCCTCATTTCCAGTTTGACAGGCAACTATTTTTATTTGCAATTTTCAAGGCCGCTCCGAGTGTCGTAGGTTTACTGTGTTTTCCCAAGTATAAAAATCAGTTTTTCTTCACAAAATTAAACCTCGAAACGAGCCCCGCTCTTCGACTCGCGACATTTAGGGTTGCATTATGGGTTTCATACGCATGTCCGATCAATGTTAAACGCAGTTATTTATAATTTAATGAGCAACGCGGACTTTTTGGTGAAAAATAAGTAATTATTAGTGTGTATTAACCTCTAGCCTATTGCTACTCCGTTCGCTGCGGCGCGTATTTTTCAACTTTGTGGCGGTTTTCCACGTTATTTTCTAGCATTTGTTCGCAAATTTTGTATCCGACGCCATTCAAGCTTGCGCGCACGTTGAAAGGACCCCGCACGATTCCTATGGAAAATGGGTCTCGGTCAAAGTCCCTAAGTTTTTTATATGTTGTAGCCCAATCCAACACTAACCAAAATCCATCGTCCGTTACTCAAAAAAATGGACAGTTTTTTTTCTATAAGGGGTTGAAGATGAGTTATTTCAAGATAAAGAAATATGTTCCAACGTAAGTGAGAACATTTCAACGTCCTTTCTAACATACCGTCCGTTTTTTTTTCTAGGCCCCAGCTTATAGCGCCTTTATTATGGGTTTTACACCCAACACATTATATATTTTTGAAATCAGAAGAACAAAATCTTTCGATTGATGGTATGTCAAATTATTTTTGACAGATGTCATTTTTTGACAATTGACGGAATAGTACTTGTGACACACCATTTTAAAGCCCATAAATTTCTTAGGAGAACTGTGTTTTCATTTCTAGAATAGGATCTCTTTTACAGCTTCTGGAGGTCTTTGAATAGGAAAAATTGTTGAAATTCAGAAATACCTACTCAATAATTAATAGGTATTTTTAATATCAACTGATGATAATCTTCTGATTTTAAATCGTCCAAATCAGCGGGAGATTCTATAAATACCTTATTTTTCAGATAAGCTCATAAAAAAACCGAGAGGGGTCATACCTGGCCACCTCGGATACTATCGCGTTGGGCTGGCAGTTCCAATTCACCGGTCGTTGAATATCTCATTCAAGGAACAAGGAGACGGTCATTTCAAATTACTTCTTCAGGACATTTTTTGTTTCATTGTGATTATTTATTGATTATTATCATTAGTTATTATTAAAAATACCTGTTTTGCCTACTTACGTACTTATTGAGTATTTCTGAATTTCAACAATTTTTTCCTATTTGAAGACTTCTAGAAGCTGTGAAAGGCATCCTATTCCAAAAATAAAGACACAGTTTTCCTCAGAATTTAATGGGCTTCAAAATGATGTATCACAAGTACTATTCTGTCAATTGTCAAAAAATGACATATGTCAAAAATAATTTGACATAACATCAATCGAAAGATTTTGTTCTTCTGATTTCAAAAATATATGATATGTTGGGTGTGGAACCCATAATAAAGGCGCTACGCGCTGGGGCCTAGAAAAAAAAACGGACGGTATATGGCTCATGACAACTCCCTTTTTCTTTTGTGAAAAAATCAACCCCCTCCCTCACCCCCAACCCCTACTTGTGAGTATCAAATTCGAAATTACGTTTGAAAGTCATGCAGATGGTTCTATTTTGTCGAATTATGAATTTTGGCTCAAATTGTTTTTCCAACCCCCAAATAGGGGGTGGGGTTGAAAAAAAACCATCGGTCAATTCGGCTGAATTTCTGATATTGTGCTTCATCAGTTACGCTGAACAAGATGACCAAAGGAAAACTCGTTCGTATGACCAGTTCCCACCCCATAGAGGGTTGAAGTTGACTATAATGAAGCATAAAACATGTCTTCCATGTCATAAACCAAATTAATGAAAATAGTGGACTTTCATATCGTCTTGTTTTGTAAAAATGTCTATTATTCAAAAATAATTTCAACCCCGTCCCTCATCCCCTACCCTTGTTTCTGAACATCATATTCGAAATAAATCTTGAAAATGTAGGAGAAGGTCTATGGTCAGATTCTCTGCATCTGATTGTGAATCCCCTCTAAAAATTCACTTTCACTATTATGCTTATGTTAGAGTGCTACCATAAGCAGGGTGGGATTTACATTTTTTTAATGATATTTGACTGAATTACTATTAAAAATATTGGTGTTCCCATCAAGTTTCAACTTCACAGCAGGTTGAATATGTTCACCTGTACATAATTTCTAACTTTCTTCTTTTGTACGGATGCACCTCTATTTATAGTTTAGATTGAAGAATTAATGTCATTTGAAGCGAAAGCTGCTCAATCAAGGCAAAATATTATGTCACACTCTTATTCCAGCTACTGCGACCGTGTGAAGGATGGAATGAAAATTAATATAATTTTTAAGATTTATTTCGAATATGATGTTCAGATACAGGGATAGGGGATGAAGGACGGGGTTGAGAGTATTTTTAAAGAATATACATTTTTACTAAACAAGATAATATGAAAGTCCACAATTTCCATTCCTTTGGTTTATGACATGGAAGAATGTTTTATGCTTCATTATAGTCAACTTCAACCCTCTGTGGGGTGGAAACTGGTCATACAAATGAGTTTTCCCTTTGTGATCTTGTTTAGCGTAACTGGTAAAGCACAATATCAGAAATTCAGCCGAATTGACCGATGGTTTTTTTTTCAACCCCACCCCCTATTTGGGGGTTGGAAAAACAATTTGAGCCAAAATTCATAATTCGACAGAATAGAACCATCTGTATGACTTTCAAACGTAATTTCGAATTTCATACTCACAAGTAGGGGTTGGGGGTGAGGGAGGGGGTTGATTTTTTCACAAAAGAAAAAGAGAATTTTCATGAGCCATATGTGTTAGAAAGGACGTTGAAATGTTCTCACTTACGTTGGAACATATTTTTTTACCTTGAAATAACCCATCTTCATCCCCTCATAGGCAAAAAACTGTCCATTTTTTTGGGTAACGGACGATGGTTTTTGGCTTGTGTAAAATTGGGCTACAACATATAAAAAAATTAGAGAATTTGACCGAGACCCATTTTCCATAAGAATCGTGCGGGGTCCTTTGGCGCAAGTGCTGGTATACCACTATAATGAAAATTACTATTGAAGTACATATTCAGACCTTTGTTACAGTGTGACAGCGATTGAGAAACAATGATTTATTATTTATTTATTTATTTAGTTCATAAACATTTTCATCGGCTATGAATGCATCATGATTTTTAGTCAGCGAGGGAAATTTTTGCTTTCACCGTTTTCTATATACAACCAGTAAAGCAATTGGGGCCAAAGTTTCGCAGAATTTTTTTAAACAAAAAAAATTTGATCTAGGACTTTTAGTTTTTAAGATATGATTTTGTTCTGATGCAACCAACAACTGTAAAGAATTGGTGCGCGCAAGCCACTCATATTTCACTATGCAAAATGCACTACATTACTACTGAGGTGGGCATTTTTCGTACAAAGCTGAACTTTTACAGAAATAATCAGATATTTGCTCTTTACACAAGAAAAAAAAGACAGGCACCCGTTTAGGCTAGCCGAGTTATGGGGCTAATACCGCCCTCAACGGTACAATGGTATTAACACTATTAACGTAAAATAGGTATGATGGAGATGAAACTATTCACTCTATTCTATTCTCTATTCATTCAATTTCTACATCGAAAAGGTCCTTTTCCAAACATTTGCTCTGCTCGTGTCTTTCAAACAAGTTGAATAATCTCCCATTTTTACCGCAAATCGCAGATGAGAGGTATTCTTACGTGTCACATAGTTTCTCTTTTCCTTTCATTTCTTTTTTTTTTGCAATCATGACTACTTATTTTATCTCAAAATTCTCAGGTCACATTTGGCAAATATGTTTCGATATCACTTCATTGAAGTTTTAGTGTAGGTACTATTATTATTAATTTTTTGCCAAGCAAGTTTCAAACAGTCTCCAAGCTAACAACAAAACATCAATAACGATACTTACTGTATGTGTACGTGTTTTATGTGTATTTTTTGTAATAATGTACCAAAATGATTTATTGCTTCGAAGACCTTGTTTTTGGGCGAGGCTTCCTATTAGACACACCGCAAGGTGGGGAGATGGACTGGTTTTTCTTTTAATAACCCAGGCCCGCCCGACTGATAACTAGAGCTGGCCGGTCACTCTAGTAACGGTCACCAATTGAAATTTGGGGCCACAAAACGGCCAGAACTCACACTGGATTCTCGATGACTTTTAGTATGTTGCCATGCTTAACTGAGCTCATACCGGGTGGCCCACCGAAAACGAAACAAAGTTTCGGGCACTTGACCTCACTTGTTTGTATACTGTAATATGTTAACAGAACGGATTAGCTCCGTCATGGGCTCGGCAACTACAAGCCAGCCTCCTAGAAGGGGCTGTAACCCTCCGAAAACACTGAAATTAGCATTATCTTGAAAAATTTGCATCGAATCGAAAAAAAAAATTAACACCGCTATAAAGACAATTGAACCAGCTTTGAAATGATGTATCACTCAACCCCAATTGTCATTTAAAATTTTCGAAGGGGCTGCCACCCTTACTACGGGGGTGAAACTCCACGGTTAAATTAATAGCAGTTGAACGCCCCCCTTGAAAACAAATTTGACCTGTTTGGGCTTAACTCGAAAAAATGAGGGCGAATGCCCGAAAATCTGTCTGTTTCGTTTTCAGTGAGCCACCCTGTATACAAAAATCCGGCTGGGTTTCATTTTTGTTCGCTATTTTTTCTATAATTCCTGGACTACTATCAGATATCAGATAAGTTAGGAGTCAGGACGGAAAACTTCATTGATTACTCAACTATTACCATAATTTGAGGAAATCTATTCACTATAATGATGGAATTGTAAGTTGTAGCTTGTAGCTTGTTGTAAGTAGCAGTAGGTGTAGGACGAAGCCACGCCAAGCTGATGAATATCAAGGACAAAATCCCAGTGGGCCGCCCGCCATGTTACGAGGCCGGTGAGGGTGGGCCTACTCTGTAGGGTGAGCTGTGGTAAAAACAGTATGTGGTAAAAACACGCCTCTGAATCGTGATGCACAATGAATACTGCCGCAAAAGGAAGTGTCGCTGTCGAGTACACAGTGGACTAGGTATCTAATATCTAATCATTGGTGCCATCCATAAACCATCCTGTGTAGGCAATAAAACACTTCAAAAACTCTTCAAAACATCTTCTGGAACCTGCGTAACTAGACAACAGCGTGGGAAGATTTTTCAACTCATTTTATTACTCACTTATGTTTTTTGATTTATTTGTGTATTCCATGCAAAGTGTATTTGTTTCCTGAAGTGATATTTTAATGGCTACTCCAATAATTTGTTCCAAGCAGTTCCATTATTTTTGCCCAATTATTCATAACTGAAAAAATGATCATTACCTGTCGGCCTGTCGCACAATGCACTCTAGTACCTATATTGGAAATACAATGGGGCCTTGCAATTGAAAAACTCAACGTGAGGTCGCCACTACTGTAGGGGGCGCCTACTTCGATAAAGCGGGCGTAATGACGCGAAAAACAGGGGAGTTTGAGTAGTTTGACCAGTAACTGACAGTGACTGGAGACGTCAAGCAAGAAACAGAGGTTATCCAAATTTCAAATCAAGACATAAAATGACGGACGTCGGTCGCTGAAGCGTCAACGCCGTCAAAATTGTCAAATTTGCCCCCAACGGTCGTGGCGCCCTCGGTGTGTAAAAGTGGCAGTGCAAGGCCCCATTTCAGCTGAAACTAATTCAAACAATAACGGTTTATTTTCCATCATAGCAAGCTTTCAGTCCCCTCTTCGACACATGAAAAGTCCTCATTTTTGGAACAGCTAAAGTTTGTTATTTTTCTTTACTTTCTTTCTTAAAGAATAGGTCCCTTCGTTTCGGTTTTTTTGAGTGCGCATGTCTGGCGCGAATTTCATAGTTTCGTACACCGATATTGAAAATTAATACAAAAAAAATTGTAGTGCACCTAAAATTCCACAAATAATTCGGTTGAATGTTAGATACCATTTTCTATATTCAAAGAAAATGTTTCATTGAAATTAAGTTCAATGATCATTTGTGGAAGTTCAGGAACAACGAAAATGGCAACAGCACTCAAAACAACAAGAATCGGCGCCATGGATGTAGGAATGGCTGGATTGGCGAAAATCAGCGGCCACCAGAAGGCGCTGAACGCAGTCAAACATGGTGGCCCAAGGGGCCTTGACAAATAGGTACCCAACGCACAGTCCAGCGCAGTAGCGCAGTAGCACTCGACAGTTGACAGTACCTACTCCAAATAACAAGATATTGACAGTTTTGACAGTTGAAAAATGATTAAATTTTTTCGTCTTCCTTGTTTTCCACCTCTGTTTTCCACATCGTCGTGAATGTGAGCGAGTGAGTGTTGTAGTTTGACTTGAATTACTGCGTTAGTATACGCCGATGGACACAATGCACAATGCAGCAGCAAAAGCCGATACGTTGGTGAAATGCTGGCCGAAAAAAGCAATCTCATAATGCTCATTTACATTACAGGTCTGGTGTTGAGTTGTGTGAGCCCCTTGCACACAAGGTGGAAATACTAAGCCCCCACAAGACAAGGCATAGGTACAACAGGACGCATCACGAAAATAAGCCAACAATTATCGTTTAGGCCAGAAAGATGAACATTCTTTTGGAGTAATCGTACGACTCATACATTGACTGTAAAGTAAAATTTCAGTAGCTAATAAGCATTTACCGCTGTCTAGAACAATAAAAATCATAGTTTATCAATAATAATTGAGTATTCTTCAATCATAAGTTTAATCATAGCTCATTGGTTGATGTTAGTGTTTCTACAATGGAAAATATTTTCATATCGATTAAGGTTCCAAATCTGAACTGATGAGGCGAGTGACGGATTCTGATTTGCAGGCCAGGTATCTTCTCTCGATACCGCTGGCGTTGATCTCCAGGCTCTCCGGCTGCTCTCATTGGCTTATCGGAGATGGCTTCACGAGTTCACAACACTGTTCTAACAACCGGTCCACAGAACCTGACCTCCAAATGGTTTTCAATTATCCATTTATGAGACATAACAAAGCACAAGAGTCTCAGTCGCAGTGAGCCCCAGTCACCCCACACACGATTAAATGACCTGCCTCAATCACTTCTTCGCACTTTGTCGAGAGGGGGCTGATTTGGTCACCAACATGACCATAAATATTCGGCAAATGAATCTGTATTATTGGCATTTTCTAAAACAAAAATAAGTTAGAGATACTGCAACGAAGTTCCATTCCCAACGAACCCCCAGCTCTTGGCCCACTGCACAGGCCCACTGTTACGCTTTCACCAGAGCTTTCACTGACAGCTTGACAGCTATCACTGACAGCTTGACAGCTATCACTGTTGACAGCTGTTGTGATGTAAATGCGCACTGCGTTTACTACCTATTTGTCAAGGCCCCTTGGGCCACCATGTTTTATTGCGTACAGTGCCACCACGCGGAAAAGATTTTCGCCAATAGAGCATAAAGCCAAAAACAATTGAATTTTTGGTACCCGATTTTGAGCTGAGGGGCGGGGCTTAAAGCGGAAGCGAGGCCTCCAAGGTGAACTTGATTTTTGAAATATAATCAACACGCTGTTCGAAACCGTCAACTGGCTGTCACAGAAATCGCGTCAATCCAAATAAGTGGAATTGAGTGCATCAAAATTTGTAATTCTGAGTAAGTAACGTCTGATCTATCATAACAGCAACGCAGTTCCAGTACAGTTCGTTTGTAATCCGATTCATTTTGCAGAGTTGTCCACGATGGTGTCCTGTAAATTGTGCGGGCTGTTGCGGACCACAACCTCAAGTTCAGAGGGCATTGCGCTTCATCGGTAAGTCAAGTTTGATGAATTACTGGCCGTAATATTCATGTTATTTCATTTTTTCCCCGAAAAACGCTCCATTCCACCACCTTACATAACCTCACTTATGCGATTTGACAGCACCTTCAGTGGCGTTACATCCATCAGGCATCTTAGAAAAAAGGGCTAAATCGCCCAACAAATTGCAATCTTTATTAAACCTACCCTCGGTTGCAGCATAAGAATTTAATCATGAAATAGCTAATTGAGGATTTTCTTTGGTCTGCCAGTTGACTGATGACCACAGGCGATGCATCTAAGCTGTTGAGAAATGAACATTTTCCCATATTTTTTTTGTAAAACTGCATTTTTCATCAGGTACTACGCTAAAATTCAGCAAAAAAAGCTCAATTCACTATTTCATGATCAAATTTTTGGTGCAAACGGGGGCTACATGATTATTTTTTAATGAGGTTCTGATTTCTTGCAGAAAATAGTGAAAACTCGGCAACTCCCAAGTCAACACTTCAAATAGAATTAGAAGTTTGAATGCTTGTTTGAATGATGGAGATGAAGATGAAGATGCTCGGGGATATACGTTGAATGGATTGGTTTTGGATGAAGAATTCCGTTCTTCGGCTTCGTTTTCGGACATATTTCCAAGCTAATAATACTTGCTTGAAAGAAAATTTGCTGACTGATACAAGACTTCACCAAGTGCAATGTGGAATGGCAAAAACTCTCGAAAAAAACTAGTTAGGATACTGCGTTTTGGCTGCTATCTACTGCCGTTCTCAAATGGAGAAAGACTTGGCTCACTTGTGCTGTCATCGAAGCTGCCATGCTGCCGAAACAACTTGTCCTGTTGGAAGCTTTATAATGCAACAAAAGCTTATGCTTTCACAAACGCTTTACCTTTTCTAGTAACTGTGTTGGAATTTGTTGCAAAAACAGTTGTAAAAATAAGTACCTTAGGTACAACAATGCTATAACCTACCTAACTTTGAAAAACTTTGGCCAAGTTCTTTCAAAATGTTTTCCACTCAGTTCACCAGTTTGAATGTTAGCACTTGAAGTTCCTTTTGAATTGGTACCAGTGTGGACAAAAAAGGTCGAGTCATTCAGTACTCAACCGGTTTTTTTCAACAATTTGGTCCAAACGACCTCCCATTTGGACATGTCGGTTGCAACTAACAGCCAAGATATGGACATATCCTAATTGAGGAGCATTTGGAGTCCAAATTGTTGCAAAAACCGTGAAATAATGAATGACAGTGGTCTGTTTTTTTGTTGTCACTGGTACTACAATTATGTATGTTAAAGTTGAGATATCAGTGATTGAGTCCTCGGTTATCAATATTAGGCCAGGCGGTATGTCGTTAAAATCACTACAATCTGGAAAAAACTCCGACCAAAGCTTTTATGGTGTCAAACTCTTCGTAAGGTCAGTAGTTATCTACCACTGAGTTTCCGCCCAAAAACGAGTTGTGCTGATTCCTCCACATCTGCGCGAAGGTAAAGGATGCCTCGAAAGTGCAAAAAGACCTGTTGAACCTTCGTACTTTTTAGTTATATTTGCCTAAATGCAAACGTACAACTCTTACGTAAACATTGGAAGCATCTGTCATCATCTCTGTGCCAGTCTTAACGTTGAAAAAAAAGTTTTCTTCGTGCGGGTCAGATAAATTACATTAATTCGTTTTTCCACGCAAGAAAACGATGGAGCAACATGTATTTTATATGTTTTCTAATAACTCGTGTCCATTGAACCCATTAATGGCATTAAAGTTTCAATAACAGCATTTTTGAAGATGTTGCCAGCAAAAAAGTGAATCATTTTTACCCGCCTGTTCAGCAGCAATTTTCTCAATATTTCCAAACACCGTTTGCGAAAATTTCATAAGGAATGAAAAGCTCAAACTCTTCTCTAACGATATCGTGCCTGACTTGACCGCGGCTCGCACTTGAAAGACTAAAAAACTGATTTCTTTTCCGAGAGGTCCTGTTTCACCCGCGTGCGGCCGTGCCTACTTGACATAGACCGGACTGATTACACGAGCTTGGAAATGTACTCTTTTCCAGCTTTAAAACGCAACAATTATTGTTAAGACTTTGTACATTGATTTATGAAGAAATTATATATTATTTTATCATTAATGGTCGTGTTTTGAAGCTAAAAGAGAGTACATTTCCAAGCTTGTGTAATCAGTCCGGTCTATGTCAAGTAGGCACGGCCGCACGCGGGTAAAATCAACCGCTCGAGAAGAAATCAATTTCCTACACTTTCAAAAAGCGTGCCGCGGTTAAGCCAGATATAATATCATTAGAAAACAGTTCCAGCTTGTCATTCCCTATAAAATTTTCGAGAACTGTGTTTGGTAAAATTGAAAAAACTGCTGCTGAACAGGTGGGTGAAAATTATTCACTTCTTAGCGGGCAACATCTTCAAAAATGCTGTTATTGAAATTTTAACGCCATAAATGGGTTAAATGAGTACAAGTTATTAGAAAACATCCAAAATACATGTTGCTTCATCGTTTTCTTGTGTGAAAAAACAATTAAATGTGATTTATCTGACCCGCACAAAGAAATCTTTTTTTTCAACAGTAAGAGTGGCACAGAGATGATGACAAATGCTTTCAATGTTTGCGTTAGAGTTGTAAGTTTCCATTGAGGTAAATAAAATGAAAAAGTACGGAGGTTTAACAGGTCTTTTTGCACCTTCAAGACATTCTTTACCTTTGGGCAGATGTGGAGGAATCAGCACAACTCGTTTTTGGGCGGAAACTTAGTGGTAGATACCTACTGACTTTATGAAGAGTTTGACACCATAAAAGCTTTGGTCGGAATTTTTTCTATCCAGAATGACCTACCGCCTGGCCTATATACCAAGTACTCAATACTCAGTAGTTATATCTTGCAAGTATTAACCTTTTGCATTAAGCTCAGACTGAGATTCTCACACTTTATTGTAGGTAATCATGATTCTTAAGGTCAAGAAATTCCTGTGAAATTGTTGCTCACTTTGGTGTCGATACCACTGTCTACTGTTCCAGAAGTCAGAAGTGATTTCTTCATTATGATTGATATTAAAAACATGTTCGTAGATAGCAGTTATAATTATTTGTCTTTTACTAACTATAGTATAAGCGCCTATGTACGTGATATTTGAAATAAATTGCCTGTTTCATCCAGATATCCAATCAAACCTTACACTACACTTGTACGAGTAAACACAATTTTATTCAGTACTGAAACAAGCTCAAAATTGGAAAATTTTGATTTGGAGTTTTGAGGAGTTTGAAGTGGAGGCCAGTCACTTTTGCAGGTCAAATAGATCAGTTCTTGTCGGTTAGCCCATATAAGCAGACTCCTTTAATTTTCTACGAGCAGCTTCAGGCCACAATCACAAGTTGCTCCACTCCAAGTCCTTTCAATGGCTGCTTCAACGACATTGCTAAACTAGTCCAGGGTGGTTTTTCAATCAGAGGGGTTCAATTTCGGATTTTCACCTCCTTGGTGTATGAATAAAAGGTCACATTTATAAGCACCAAGTTCCCAAAGCGTTGCTACTGGCGGCGACAGGGCACAAAATTCTTGCAGCCTTGCCTGGCCGGATAACTGTATAAGGTCTCTTGCTGATCTGCTATAATATTGGCTGACCTGCATTTTCGTAAGACCCAACTGAACAACAACGCGATTTAGTCACTACCTCGGCCGCATTTTTCTTTATTATCTTCAAATTTTCTCAATGTACGTGATGGCATTGGCGATTTACGTTTTGTGACAGCTAAAATGCCAAACCCTTGAAAAAAATAATTGTGCGCCACTGTTACCCGACTAAATCAAGTTCACTTTGGAGGCCTTTTCTGACATTTCCGGTTTGGGAACCGCATTTTTGACGTAATGCTCCATCCAGCCATTCCTACATCCATGATCGGCGCCAACTTTCACTTGTGACAATTATGATCACACTTCTCGTTTCTACCTGACCTACATTTCATTTGCTCATGCTTTGACGAAAGAACACAACTTGTTGAAAATGGCTGTACCGAGAAGTAAAGTTCAAAGAAGCTACGAAGAGATGCATTTACGGTATGTGTAAAAGTGACAGCCTGGAACCAGTAGTTGGTCAGGCGGCTAGACAGAGTATGCAGCGTTGCCATTCAACTGACAGGTGTACGAAAGTTTTCAAAATTTGGAGCCTTCAAGCATGCGCAGCTGCCCAAACGAAGGAGCCTATTGATGTTCAGGAAAAACGGTTTTTGCCTAGTTTGACCGACTAGGCGAATCACTCGGATCAGCAAATTTAAAATATACATCTCAGCAAACAACAACAACAACAACAACAACAACAACCAACAGAAGTAATAGGCTACTTTGTTTGGGCAGGTGCGCATGCTTGAAAGCTCCAAATTTTGAAAACTTTCGTACACCTGTCAGTTGAATGGCAACGCTGCATGCTCTGTCTAGCCGCCTGACCAAATACTGGTTTCTGGCTGTCACTTTTACACATATCGTAAATGCATCTCTTCGTAGCTTCTTTGAACTTCCTTCTCGGTACAGTCATTTTCAACAAGTTGTGTTCTTTCGTCAAAACATGAGCAAATGAAATGTAGGTCAGGTAGAAACGAGAAAAGTGATAATAATTGTCACAAGTGACAGTTGGCGCCGATGTCTTGTTGTTTTGAGCGCTGTTGCCATTTTCGTTGTTCCTGAACTTCCACAAATGATCATTGAACTTAATTTCAATGAAACATTTCTTTTGAATATAGAAAAGGGTATCTAACATTCAACTAAATTATTTGTGGAATTTTAGGTGCACTACAATATTTTTTAAGTGTTAATTTTCAATATCGGTGTACAAAACTATGAAATTCGTGCCAGACATGCGCACTCAAAAAAAACGAAACGAAGGGACCTATTCTCGAGAAAACAGCTTTTCAGGTATTCTACGTACGGGGTGGAATGAATTTTTTTTCAATACATTTTATCTTGATCGAATCAATCCGGACGAAGACCATTTCCGGCTCTGTTACAAGTCTATAATGTCTCATGAATTCTCTTTTTTCTGGGTCACATTAATTCGGATGCTAATCTTACCCACTTTAAAGGAGAGCCTCTAGAGTATTCGTCAAAACATTTTTAAAATTCACATTTCTGCATTCACTGCAACCACCCCAAGCAACAAATTAGGGCCAAATTAGGTTAAAATTTACCTCACTATTGGTCAGCGACCAATTTTCAATAGGTCGAATTTACGTTTAATCGACGTCGAATTCAGGTAAGTGGGGAAAAATAAGTGGGTAATTTAAACGTCGAAAATTGGGCACATAGGTCGATTTGACTTATAGGTCAGATACCCTGTTAGTCGGCTGAACCTAAAATAAGTTACATTCTTGGTAACAATAAGTGATTTAAGACCTATTTTTACTAATTTGTGACCTGTGTCTTACAAGACTTGAATAGGTATTATTTTCCACTATGGTATTATTTTGGGTTTTCCTGACTTATAGTTGGTCATACGACTTTAAAAGACATTAGTGCACAATAGTGTTGTTGGTGTTACCATAGTGATTGAGTTTCATGGCGGACCTCCGTCCTTCATAGCAAAATATACCTACCTATAGCACGAAACATTTTGCGGACTTAGAGACTCCTCCCTGGTCATAATATTCACACGAAGGAAATATTTTCGACAAATGTGCCTCTTGCACCTCCAAATATTGCAATGCGCCTTGGAAAAATCGATTTTTTGCAGAACTTGCGGAAATAACTTAATTTTTTTTTGGTCAATCACAGTTTAGAGCACTAAAAGGTTAATATTAAGCTCTTAAATTGAACAGTATTTCTTAATTACACTTTTTTTGCCTGGTGCCTGGCAAAAAAACAAGTAATTAAGTTAATACAAAAATTACAGAACAGCTTTTATCGTAATGGCGGACGTGGAACCTGCTGGAGTAAGATGGCGTGTCTGGTGATATTTCCAAATTTCACTTTCAAGGCAAATTTACTAATGTTTTTTACTTATAGGAAAAATTTCCCTTCGAACAGGGCAAAATTACTTGAAATTCGAACTTTGAAGTCAAAATTGACCTAATTAGGTAAATTTTACTTCATAGTCTACTCATGGTTTTTTGTTGTTATCGACTTCAGAGTCAACTTTCCCTAAATTACCGATTTGGACCAAATTTCAACTATGAAGACTACAATTTTAAATTACTCGCTCATTAAATCGGAGACGGAAAGCGATGCTGGTATGTCAATGTCCGCCATTTCTGACGAAAGCGGAGTTGGATTTTGAGCCGCGCCGGTGACACTTTTTTTTAATAGGCGATAGTAACCTGCGGTGTGCCTATACAGCTTAAACTTCTTACTTGGAGGACATTTTCTGCTTTGCACTATTTCACAGCACAGCACAGCAGGTACTGGTAACACTGACAAGAGATGATCTGCATGAAAAACCCCAAACAACAAAGAGCCAGCTCATTTTCTGACCTCAAAAGCCACATAAGACGGATTTCCTTTAAAGTTCACTATAATGGTACTTTCGCCCTCCTTTTGACCAGTGTTCCTTAATAAGTCAATTTTTATAGTAATTCTGACTTCAAAGGCAAATGTTCAAATTGAATAGGTCCGCTTTTTTACTAAAATAACCCTTGTTATTTACCATGACCTGTAAGGCATTGTGTAAAGCTGAAAATTACCAAATTTGGACTAGTATAAAGAGGCTATTCATAACCAGACTTTGAAGTTAAAATTAGGGTAATTTCGAAGTAATTGCGACTACCGTTGATAGCTTAAATCAACCTCAGAGGTAAAATGGACTTTAACGGCCAAAGTCAAGCGAAAATGAACTAATTTTTGCCCTAGATAATGCCTTATAAATTTTAAAGAATTTGAAGGCATTTTTTAGGTGGAATCTAGGTAATTTTTAACTTCCAAAAACTTTTTGAAGTCGATGGTAAATTTAGGGTTTTCGCAAGGTTAAATCTTGGTAATTTTTGATTTAAATAATGACTTTGTGGAGCATTTGTCATATAAGGAAAATTTTATGTCAAATTCATGCATATTTCGCCTTCTTCAAGTCAATTTGACTTTAGCTTGGTAATTTGGCCCAAAATTGCTGCTTGGGACTGGCTACTTTAGCATAAAGTATTTTTGCGATTTGTGGAAGCAACTTATTCATCCTGTATATCAAGTCAGAGTGATATTAGAAATGCAAATTTTTTAGACGGCTTGCGAAAAGTCTGAAGTTTTTAGTGAACCAGATAAGATTATTATCTGAATTAATTTCACCCAGAAAAAAAAACAAAGTATGTTTCACCCTGGAGGTTGTGTTGCTAAATAATGAGAGACTATTTTTCTCGAGGATTGTTCCATCGAAATGAAAATTTTCAAAGATCTATTTTTCAATTTTCACCCTGTATACTGAACAGTACACTTCACAGAGAGATATATGCTTTTAAGGACGGTGTTCAATATGCGATATTCAAAGGCACGACTTGCGCTGTAGGTTCGCAAAGCTAGGGGATGGAACTCATGCGTCTGCGCGAGCTAGGAAAAGTCAAAAACCTGCAGATTTTCAGCCATCGATTTAACAAAGGAAAATAGATGATAAGAAACTCCTGATTTCCATGCTAGATTATGCGGAATGATGTTGTCCATGTGCATTGCTGTCGAAAAAATTAATTCCGCGCGTATAGTGCTCCGAAAAGAACGAAAAAGCCGTTTTCAGTGTATAACTGGTTGCCTAGAAGGTGATGTTTTTTGGAAACACATGAAATGGAACTGTAATGTTCTTTTCGTACGGTTTTTGCAGCCAAGCACTCAACAAACTGCCTGTCATTTTTGAAAAAAAAAACAGAAAACACAAAACCTCTGATATATTATACATATAACCCGATAAAATTTTAGTTACCATTTGTTTACATGCAGTTTCATGCCATTGACAGACAGGACGGCAACCGTAAGGCAGAGAAGAATACTAGAAGTAGCGCGGTATTTTCAAAAACACACCAACTGATTAACACGTCACCATATTTTCGCTCCTTGTGTATCTAAAACTGATCCATCATTGCTGGTCTTGAACACAATGAAAGATCAAGAAACACTCTTTTTTCCATAGCTTATTTGAAAGTTTCATTTACAGCCGTTTCAATAATATACAATGTTGAAATTACGCTTTTTACATGTGTTAGCATACGGCACTATTCTCGAATCCCCTAGCATGGTTGCGCCAGCGCAGAAATGGCACTGAATTTCGCCTATTGTTAAAATAAGCGTTGCGAAATCAATCCGTGTGGGTTTATTCCTTGACGGATTCTTACCATTTTGGTCTCCTTCGAAAGCTACAAGGATGTACTTTGGTTTGAGCCCGTTGGCATTTCCGAAATCCCCCCAAAAAAAATTAAATTTTGACAGTTGAAAAAATTATTTTTGGATTTTGGAAATGCCAATGGGCTCAAACCAAAGTACATCCTTGTAGCTTTCGAAAGAGACCAAAATAGAAAGAATCCGTCAAGGAATAAACCCACACGGATTGATTTCGCAACGCTTATTTTACCAATATGACTCCGTCCTTAACATGTTAAACAGGTGAAGATGAGCTAACCACAGAGCAAAAAAAAGTTTCAGAACTACTTTATTCAAGCAAGAGATACCTTATTTTTTTAACTAAACTGCTCAACAACTGGAATGACGGTATCGAAAATTTTGCTTTTTCTCTAAATGACGTAACTTTGGATTGACACAACCGAATTTTGAATTTGTTTCCACAGTTTTTTAGATTCATCTTTTAGCAATCCATCCCATTGACGGATTAGGTTTTTAATTTCAATTACTTTTTTTACAGGGTGGAATGTAAAACATTGCAAAATTGTGCCAAGTTCGACCGATCCCCGTTTCTGTGAAAATTGTTTTTCTCGATTTCTAATGAATCATTCATGAAGCCTGATGTCTAATCTCGAATTGGTTTTTGAATTTTCCAGATCAGAAATCCAACAATGACGATATGATTTTTTTACTTTCCCGACCCACCACCCAACGAGGAGGGAAGTATTGTGAGCGCGCTGAAAATTGTTCTCGAGATTTCGGCGGATATATCCGTTATATCCGTATATCCGATCTGAAGTCCCCTATGACGATTAAGACCATTTTCAACGAGTAGATCCATCTTCAAAATCGACACGGTTTAGGTTTCCCGACGGTAGTTTTTTCAAAATGGAATTTGCACATTCCGTGAATTTGAATATAAACTGCAGTGCTAACTTCGACATGTGATGCGTCCCACGAAATATCCATTTTAGGTGGAAACATGCTAGAAATAAAAGTTTGAGATAAATTAAATTAATTTTTGGAAGAAAAAATTTCGAAATTAGACTAACGGTTTTTGAGTTTTCCTCTCTTGAAAAACTACAAATTTTCCAACTTTTTATCCCGTGAACAAATTTTGGTGGGTCGAGAAAGTAAAAAAATCATATCGTCATTGTTGGACATCTGATCTGGAAAATTCAAAAATCATTTCGAGATTAGACATCAGGCTTCATGAATAATTCATTAGAATTCGAAAAAAAAAAATTCAGAATCGGGGATCGGTGGAACTCAGCACAATTTTGCAATGTTTCACATTCCACCCTGTGAAAAAAGTAATTGAAATTAAAAACAAAATCTAGTCGATGGAATGGATTGCTGAAAAATGGATCTAGAAAACTGTCAAAACAAATTCAAAATCGGTTGTGTCAATCCAAAGTTACGTCATTTTGAAAAGAGGCAAAATTTTCGATACCGTCATGTCAGTTGTTGAGCAGTTTATTTCAAGTACGAGCCAGAATCACCAGAATATTCAGAACAAAAAATCACGGTGCCATTGTCAAATTTGAATTGTTGAAGGCTTTGTTGTCTTTTTAAATTTGTCAAACAATTAAAATTTTGCGAATCTTTTTCTTTGCGAATGTTCACATATACCTAATTACATTCTGCCTTTGCTTCCGGCGGTCAAAATATCACTCTTCATCTTTTTGAATTGTCTTAAAGTCTGTAATTATTGGTCATTTAAAGGAAAAGAACAATCTGGAGGAAAACTGAAGAAACTGACTCGGAAATCATATTCATTCATCACTGAAAACAAGCCAAAGCTGTGAATCTGCCGAGGAATCTGCTTTTCTGAGGGATGAATGATGTTTACCTGATGGTGAGTAGTGTTTATTATCTTGAATCTTGATAACATACACACCACGTTTACACGACGTTTTAAACTGATTGTGCTAAGCGGTACGGCTTGAAACCAATTCCTTGGATTTTATAGGCTGAAATCTGCCGAATATCAACGGCTCAGGGAACGCAACGCCTGTATTTTGCTAAGAGGTATCTTGGCCTCGCCAGTGGCGTTTTTAATTTTTGATGATGATGATAATGTTGATAATAATAAGTATTTATTCATGAATAGTCGACACAAAACACAAACCAGATTTAGGTAGAAATTTAATTTCAAAGTTGGAGAAGTTGAAGGCTTTGTATTTGTGGCCACGGCGATGTACGGTACGCAGTGTACGCTAAATATCAGTCGAGCTTAGAGCAGTCAGTTGTAAACTTTTTACTTCCTGCGGTCCATTCTACAGGTGATTCAAAAGTGTCGGACCACTTTGAAGGTGTGTTATATAAAGATATAGACAGTAGAGTGCCGGAGATTCATTGAAATCGATGTCGTTCAATTGTGAAGTTAGAGGGACAAAGGTTGGTCCTTCGATCATTTCTATTTGCGTTTTTTCAAATAATTTTTGTAAACTGCATATGGCAAGATAATCAGTCCAAAAAAATCAAACACTGAATCTCCATTTATAAATAAATAAATAAATAAATCTTAAATAAATAAATAGTTTTCTGTTTCTTATACAGGGTGAGCTGTGAATCCTGGAAATTGAATTTTTCCCAAAAGTGCCTGCAAACAGTAACAATCGTCCTATAACTCAAGTATGTGAAGCACAATAAAACACAATTTATTTTTATAGAATTCTTTTGCTCCTGGTTTTTGAGGAAAGCTGAATTTTTTCAGTTATGATGACTTACCCTGTATAGAAAACAAAAGTTCAATACACATTCAGTGGTTGATATTTTGTACTTGTTATTTTGCCATAAGCAGTTTACCAAAATCTTTTGAATAGACCTATTCGGTGAAAACGAGAGAGACAGACTTATACAGAAATCTGTGGGAGAAAAGAGACACAAAATGAGTTGCGCGCGCATCTGAACGACCACCTAGGGAAATTCAGCATGAGGTTTGCGCTCCTGATATTCCCTGTATGTTTCATTTCTGACGGAGCATGTGGATTAAGACTTCAACTGCCGTCATTTTGACGTTTACGCTAGTGAGAATTTACTGCTGAATGATGAGGTGACCTCCACTCAACACGGAACAAGATGTGTGCCAGACTACCCCTCTAAAGGAAGGAGAGGCAGAGACCGTGTAACCGCAAAACATACAGGTCAGCAGCATTTCCACCTATTACAGAACATGATTGTGTATTCCGGGTCAGCCTCATGGAAGAAGCTTTGCATCCTTTGTCACCGACAGCAACTCTTCGAGGGCCTAGAGAACTACGACTATGATCTATAAATGCTCCCAGAAGGTGACAGTAGCCGAAGACAGGCCGACCTGTAAGAATTTGTCACACTTCGCGGACAGAAAAAGGAACTGGGGGGTCGGGGAGCTACTAGCTACTGTCCGTGTTTTCCGCGATCGGGGACTTTTAACCACATCTTGTTGCTTTTAACCACTGTTCTTTCAAGGTGATGTTTGCAGGGAGCATACATGGTATGTACCAGGGATCACGCGTATGTACCGTACACTCCTCCATGCGTACACTTATCACTTCAACTGTTTGACACTTTGACTTTGATTTTTCCAAGGATGTCATTTTTCACCATTTCACCTGCACCGTTATCATGACACCGAGTCGTGCAGATGCGCGCGCAGTCCAGGTAAAACTGAATGGGTGTATTGACGAAAAGAGGACTCGAAAAACCAACCTTTCTCCCTTTCTGTAATTTCAGACTCAAAAGACATAGAATTTCTTTAACAATTCTTCAGCACACTGTTACATCACTATTTAACACAGTTCCAAAGTGGTCCGACACTTTTGAATTACCCTGTATAAAGAAAAATTGAAGAATACCTCATGTCACACTCTTTGAGCTCCTGAAAACATGCTTGATTTTCAATTTCCTGATATGCGTCTAATAGCCGTATTACACTACACAATTTCTTGTACAACTTCTTGTACAATCTGTCAGTTAAACAATCAAGTTCATTGTTTTTTGACACTATTTTGGCAGATTGTACAACAAATTGTACGAGAAACTGTGTAGTGTAATACAGCTATCATACTGCTAAAGGATATTTTCGAGAATATTTTTTTCGGCCAGGTTTTAAACACCCCAGTATAATTTCAGATTTAATATTTCTGGACAACTTCGACAAATGGCTGGAATGAAAGCTTTATGATTAACACGTACACTCTCAAATTTCGTTACTTGGCTGGCTGACCTCAAGAACCCATCTGGCTGACACACGCACCACAGGAATGGAACTTTAATGCATGTGAGACCACATTCTTCATGATTGTGCTGTTGGATTCGATTGCCAGTAAGTAAAAAAGTTATTTCTGGATTTAAAATGTAACTAATTAATCAGTTTTTTTCCTGTGTAGTTTGCAACGTTCCTGTTCTACTGGATTTGGAGTGCCGACGTGAAGTAGTTTTGAATAATATACCTCTGAAATGCCGAGACAATATTTTTCATAAGAATTTGGAGCAGTGAGTTCATCCTTCGGTCCATCCTCATGAAGTGCCAGGATGAAGCAGAATATGATGAACTAGGTAAGAAGTTTACCCTAGAGATGACCAAATTTTAAGGGAATGCAGATGGACTGCTCGTCAAAAGTTGATCACATGCAAAAATTTCATTTTGAAATTTAACTTCACTTCCGGTCATTTTCAAACCGCCATATTAAAATCCCATGAAAGTAAGTGGTCACATTTCAGTGAGACTTTGAACAAACACGTAAGTACGTTTTGCTTTGGGGTCATTCCATAAAATTTCAATGAACTTGATTTCTTTTTTTTTTTTGAATTCGATCGAGTTCGAGGATGAAACTTTGCTCTTTGTTTATCATAGTGTTGCGAGTTGAAAAATATCAGCATCGGTTTTTGTCAGTCCAGTACAGCAGTGTAAAAAAATAAAGAAGCGATAGGTGACTGGGAAATTCATGCAAAATTAAATGATTTTTTTATAGCGTTTTCGAGTCACTAGAACCGAACCATTTCGGCTCTAAAATCAGGATTCGATTGGTTCTCGCAAATCCTTGCCCAATCAGTGATAGCGATTTTCGAGCTGAACTGGCTCCGTTCTGGCCAGTCGAAAAAAGGCCATTATTCTTGAGGTGTCTCAAACCAATTGTTCTTATTCTTAAATACTACGTTCACCTCAGAAAAAAAGTTACCTACTCTCGTGAAATTTTGGTCAAAGGCTTAATTTTTGAGATATTTGGGTTTGAAACTTTGGAAAACGAAAACGCCTCTAAATCGCAACTTTCAAAGGCCTGAAAATCATTTTTTTTCAGGAGCTGAGTGGTCCAGGAATTATAGAAAAAATAGCGAACAAAAATGATAACTAGCCGGATTTTTGTATATAAGCTCAGTTAAGCATGTAGTTCAACATAGTAAAAGTCCTCAAGAATCCGGTGTGAGCTTCGGCCGTTATGGCCTCGAGAAGAACTTGAGGATCAGTTTTTCGTGTTTATCTCGTGAACGATGGCACTTGAAGGAAAAGCACTTGGAGCAAAATTGTTGGAAATTGTGTTGTCCACAAGAAAGGTCCCTACATATTCCATCATCAGTCCACTCCTTCTTCGTCAAAACACAAGAAAAGCTAAATAGTCCAGTTGCTCGATGCCGAAGACTGTACGGACCTTGAGTTTTATGATGGCAGAGTGCCACTTGGTAGAGGTGTTGTTCGATCCATTCTTTTTTGATTGAAACTTAATGCCATCAATACCAACTATGCCGGCGGCATATACAGGGTGACATTAAAATAAAAAGTTGAACAAATGTACCTCAAGAACCAAAATAGGTGAAGACATGTAAATCGCCAAAAATATTTCTAATTCCATGACCATGAAGTCGTCGTGAACTTGAATCAAATATGTTGAGCCGTTTCTGAAATATCTTCAGAAGACTGAAGTCGTTATGAAAAAAAATAGTTTTCCGTATATCAGTAATTCTTCAGATCTTGAATCGAAACTTGGTGTTTTGAATCGAGACAATGATAAATTACATTTAAAATGAAATTACAGTGAAAAGCCCTCTCTAGGCCAACTAATTTGAGAAAAAAAATAGTCAACTTTTTTTCTGATAGGTAGACGGAAATATATTTTTTTCTGGTAACAACTTCAGTCTTTTGAAGATATTCCAAGAACGGCTCAAGATATTCAATTCAAGTTTACGACGACTTCATGACCATGAAATCAGAATTGTTTATGGCGATTTACATGTCTTCACCTATTTTGGTTCTCGAGGTTAAAAATGTTTAACTTTTTATTTTTATTTCACCCTGTATATGCCGCCGGCATAGTTCGTCTTGATGGCTTCAAGTTTCAACCAAAAGAGAGTGGATCGAACAACACTTCTACAAAGTGGCACTCCGCCATCATAAAACTCAAGGTCCATACCAGTCTTCAGCATCAAGCATCTGGACTATTTTTATTTTCTTGTGTTTTGACGAAGAAGGAGATGACTGACAATGAAAATGTAAGAACCTTTCTTGTAGACAATAAAATTTCCAACAATTTCTTCCCGGGAACTTTTTCCCCAAGTGCTATTGTTCATGAAATATACGCGAAAAACTGACCCTCAAGTTCTTCTCGAGACCACAACGGCCGAAGCTCACACCGGATTCTTGAGGACTTTCACTATGTTGAACTACATGCTTAACTGAGCTCATATACAAAAATCCGGCTAGTTATCATTTTTGTTCGCTATTTGCGATTTAAACAGCTAAAATTCCTGGACTAATTGAACTTCATTGAAAATTTTGGGTGGGCCACTTCAATTGTTGAGTAGTTTAGATTGTTAAGTGCTTTTTGTGTGATCGGATGCGGATTTATCGATGCGATCACACAAAGACTACTCAACAATCTATTTGTGGTCCAAAAAAATATTATTTTTTAATTTGTTGACCAGGCAAAGAAATTATTTTTTTCTATGAAAAGAATGGAATTGACATGACGAAAAGTGTCATGATGGTCAAGGACAAAGCTGTTCAAGTTCTATACGGTAGATAGGGCGCTATTGTATGGTGCGTGATGTAGCGGGGCAAAAAACCGAGCAGCTGGAATAAATAATTTTGACAATAAAACACCGGTATGAGATAAGGTTTCTTTATTGAAAGTTGAAAGATAAAGAAAGGCAAATAGCCATTTTGTATAGAAGAAGCGAGAAACCTTGGTGCTACTGCCGCCTTTTAGGTGGCAGCGATTCGGTCGCCATCTCCGCCGGGGTAACGTAAATCCAAATTTCTATTCGAAATCCCTGTAAGAAAAATAACTTTCATCATAGGTTTCAAGATTGTAAGATTTCGGCTGGTATTATCTTTATCGATGCAATAACGTGGCCTGTTGAATACCAAGCGAATTCCGGTACCGTTTCCAGAACTGGCTGGGTTAAAAGCGAACAATCCATTTAACGCAGAGCGGTATTAAGAAGGTTGAACCTGGAGGATTTTGATCGGCAGGAAGTAGTTAACAGTCAAGGAGTTGGAGCCGAGAGACTCTTGAGGATTACGACGCTGTCGAATCGAGCGTACACATATTGGGAGTCAGCCAAGCCCTCTGCGGGACAGCTTTTGGACCAGGCAGGGCTCTAGCAGGCTTCGACGGGGCGTTCAAAAACGAAGACTGGTCGCGGACTGTTTCGGTAGACAATTCTCTGCGGGTATAAGACATTTCAGGGAGATTGTTGCATCAGGTTGATAGACGTAAGTCCTTACTATTTCCTAGATGTGCTCATGTAGGCAGGTAGGGTCCCTCGCGTATTTTCAAGTGGGACTTGTGGTCAAACGCAAGAGCCTATTTCCTGGAGTGTCAGGTTTGGTGGGCTTATGTAGTGTCGAGCAGTCTATTAGCGAAGCCGCTTCATCGCGTCAAGCTTTGTAGCTCGTCGAGTCTTAATGGTGTCTTGGGGTCTACTGCCGCGGTCGCTGAGCTCTTCCACTATCGCTGCGCGTCCAAGTCAGACCTGGTGTCTACCCACCTCGACGGAGGTTGCGAGCACCTCAGGCGTTAACATCACAACTGATGCCTTCCTCTAGAACACACGTTTTTTTTTTTATATACAGGGTGTCCGTTTTTCGAGGCTAAGCATGGGTATCTCGCTTATCTTTAGAGATACAGAGTCGGTTAAATTAGAAAAAGTTGCGAATTTTCATGACAATCAATAATCCAAGAAGATATTTGACTTGTCAGTTTTAGTTTCCAAGATATCGAGAAAAAACAGAAATTTGTAATTTTTGTTTTCATTTTTTATTTGAAAAACGGTTGAAGGTAGCCTTTTCTAATTAAGACATTGTGGAGGCACTTTTTTAAGGGGAATTCAATGTTGCTAAAATCTTTATTCTAGCTTCCAAAACAACCGAGATATGACATTCAACTTTTTTTTTCTCTTATGAGCGCCATATTGGATTTTGACATTTTTCAATACAATATTTTTTTCTGGTTACAACGATGTGTCACATGCCACTGTTAAATTCATGCTTTTGAGCAAAACATTTTTTTAAAATTTTTCAAAGAGTGCTTTGGAAACAAAATCAGCACCGACAATTAAAAAAACGTAAATGTTGAACATTTATTCATTATTGACATGTGGCACATCGTTGTAACCAGAAAAGAATACCGTATTCAAAAATATCAAAATCCAATATGGCGCCCATTAGAGAAAAAAGTTGAATGTCGTATCTCGGTTGCTTTGAAAGCTATAATAAAGATTTTGGCAGCTTTGGATTCCCCTTGAAAAAGTGCCCTGACAATGTCTAGATTAGAAAAGGCCACCTTCAATCGTTTGTTGAATAAAAAATAAAAACAAAAATTCAAATTCCTGCTTTTTTACGATATCTCAAGAACGAAAATCGATACGTCAAATTTCTTTTTGGATCATTGATCGTCATAAAAATGCACAACTTTTTTCTAATTTAACCGACTTTGTATCTCTCAAGATAAAGGCTGGTTTATATTGGATGTAACCGGTAACTTATTCCCTTACCGTAAAGTTGAAAGGTAGCATTTGAATACAAACGTTTATATTGACAGGGAATAATCCCGTGATTTATTCTCTTACCGTAGAAGTTCGCCAAGTTTCAAGTTTTACGGCATAGGGAATGCGGACAGCCAATCACATACAACCAGTTACACAATCATATCGTCGAACGTCACTGTCGATCTGATGTTGGTTTGTTGGTTATTTTTGTTCTCACTACTTGTGCGAAAATGAAAGAAAAAATGGATCTCGACACCAAGTTGATCCAACTCGGTTACTTTGTTTCACCAGTTCTGTCCAACATCGCCCCTCCTGAGATCCGTAGAAAACTTATCACAAAAAAAGAATGGTTCAAATGCCACCACAATCATCAATTGCCAGTCCACCCGGACTGCACAAGACGAACGAGACTAAAAGAAAGCCAACGTGGAGTCTGAGAAACGAGCTCTTGGAACAAAACTTCGACACAGAAACGGCCTGGATGAACGAATGGTCAAGAACAAATCCAGACAGACTGAATCTGATCGAAGACCCGAATAATTGTAACCTGCAGGATTCGAACTAGACAGGCATTTATGGTGTAAACTGAACTGAATCAGAACCGGACATGGGAGGTGGGGGTTTTCAAGCATAAATGGGGACTTTCGGAAGAACCAGGATGTGACAATCAATCCAAACTATGGACCTTATCGTGTTAGATTGCCTCGATTAGACGTTTTACGGAAACAAAATGGAAACACACCAAGCCTGTGAGGACGCAACTGACTGGATAGCGGCACTTGATGAAGAAATTTGATACTTTTTTCTTCTTTTATTTGCTGTATACCATTCTTGCTTTTGAACTCTACGAAATATATATACCAGTTTATGGCACACCATGGTTTGAAATAAATTACGGAATGCCTTTTTTCATTTCGTTTTGTAAATATTGGCCGGACGCTCCAGCGCCTCTTCCTTTGTAGTCTCTTCTTGTTTTGTTCTTCAGCTGCTGCACTGGCGGCACCGGCAGCTATAATGAGTAACATGGCGGAATCGCAAATGGCAAAATCTTCGGTATCGTTACTGCATGTTTGTATTCATTTTTAATATTGTACTGTAACTCTACTGCAGACTTGGAAAGAAATAGTTAACAAAACAAACAAGTTATTCAGATTAATCTGACAGTTTGATATGTGTAACTCTCACTGTCACATGTAGAACACGTGTCTTCCCTGTCAAGGCACTGTCAGCTGAAATGCTCTTACGGTGAATATAAACCACAGCGTTTAAGTTTAAAGAATAAAGAATACGGTTAGGGATAACGGCATAAGTTAACATCCAATATAAACCAGCCTTAAGCGAGATACCCATGCTTAGTCTCGAAAGACGGACACCCTGTATTTATTATTTTTACTGGTTCTACCTATCACACAATAAAGGATTAATTTTAATTCTAATTACCTCGTTATCGTTTGTTCACTTTTAGCCGGAAACGTTATTTGACGAAGGTGTCACTGGGACTCGCGAAGAATTCCAAGGGCTGGCGAAGCTGGGATTCCCGATTAATCGGGGGTCGGGAATATAATAATAATCGCCAACAACCTGATTGGCGCCCTAAATAAATTAAAAAAATTACAAGTTTAGCATAGACCCATGACCTAGCCGCCGAATAATAAGAGCAACCCGGAACAGGTGAGCTCTGTAAAGTAGAGTTTTCGCTTATAGTGGTAAAAGTTTTGACATCTTGGAATTTTGAGGGGCCCCCAGTCGCCCTCTAATGGACAAATTTTTGAGTGCTGCGGGTCAAATCAGTCGAAATTTTCCGTAGTTTGCATATGCTAAATTTCATTACAGTATCACAAAATGCAGAATCAGGGTCATTTCGCTAGCGTACCGCTGCAACTAAATAGATGCATTGCAAGACAAAATAATGTTCCAATGACTCGTTTTTGTTACAGACGGCATGCGCAAAAAATAGCTCATATTTGAGTTAACGTCCCATCATAGGACGAGTGCTTCCTCCAACTGTGTTGGATACCATCAGGCTACCTTCGGGAGTATGCAGTCACACTAGTCACAGCCATGGTCAACTTCATCATGTAGCAGCTTACCAGGTATTTATAGATTAAGGCATTGAATAGATTAACATTCTCCAGTAAGTGCGGTTTTTTCTGACGGTAGCAATAGCAATGGACGATTTTGTTTCCACCAGAGTGCGCTACGGTGGGTGGGAACCTCTAGAAATTTTATTTTCATAACGTCAAGATAAACAGGAAGTTTTGTCAATATAGGCGATTTACATTTAAAAAACGCCACCTGGCGTAGGGCTCGGTACTTGATCTTAGAGGAACTTTTTGAGAGAGCACAATACTCCGACGTCTAGTAGCCTAGGTGGGCACTAGTGGATACCTGCAATACCCACATTATTGACATGGAAATTTGACAAGTAAAAATAATGTGAAAAAGATTTGCATTTGTGTCTCTTATTTCATGTTATGGTTAGCGTATTCAGCAGTCTTGTAGTAGATCTAGCTACAGAGGTGCGCAGCTGAAAGACTACGCCCCCAGCAATGCACTATACATTGCGGTAAAAAAAAGACAACGTTTACGTCCTGAAGAACACAAAGGTAGCTACGGCAAGCTTATTATTAGAATGAAAAATGCGAATCTCCAGCTGAAATCCAAGCAGAAAATCTTTAGAAAAAAGCGAGGAAAAAAGATAGGGGGTGGTTGACTCTGCACGGCCAGCCCGAGGTGATGTTCTCTTGGCTGGTCGACGGGCATGTGTGTTTTCCTCCGTGCCGATGTGACAGTCTGTTGCTCTTCCTTGGGCGGAAGCTATGGATGATTTAGAGAAAGGTCTGCGACGACGCTGGTCACCAACATGGGGCCCAATAAAGAGCCTACGGGGTTCCAAGTGTTCACAGGAACAAAAATTCGCTTGTAATGGACTGCACAAGACAGCAAAGTGACATTTTTGACGTGCCACCAATTGACGTGACAGCCGCCGTTGCCTACGGCAACTTACACCTCTTCTAACAATTAATTCCCTAAAACTTCCTCTACGAAACGGCCATTTTCCCCAATAAGGTCAATCGCCTATAGTCAAGTGTCACGATGGATTTGACTTTTGAAGTGACATGAACAATGGGTTAGGCGGACTCAGTGACAAGAGCTTGACGCCTGACGTGGTTCCTCAGGTGACAATGGCTCCCAGCCCATATTGCGCCCTCTGCATTATGACGTTCCGAAAATTTATGAATAGGTATTTTCATGAGGTCTGGAGCGTATGCTTTCATGCTCACGTTCCTTGCCGGTCGGCAAACAACGGGATCGTACCTTTGAAACGCTGGCTCGAATGCCGTAACAGAGAGCTTCGCGTGCTTGCCTACCCGAACTGTCAAATCTTGCGCATGCCCACCGAAACACAAAATCACCATGAAAAGACCTACTGAAGCTTCCTTTTGATGTTTTACATATACCATACATCAGACGCTTCCTACAATTCAACGTCTTGACTAAAAGCCCGAATTATGAAGCTCTAAGCACCAAATCAAACCTTAGAAATGATTTTAAAATATTCATCACTAGTCCCCGTTTTTATAGTCCACCGATGGTACATCTAATTGAAATTCCGTGACAGCGGTTATGTTTATTTGTTCTCTACTTTAGCTGTGCGGCCCCCTATCTTTCACGAGTAATTTATTATAAATTACAGGAAACTGTATTCGTTTGGTTTTTGGGCGGTTTTGCCTATTTGCACGTCAGTAGAGGTGTCTAAAGAAAAGAGATGCAGTATGGACTCCGTGCAAGTGGGCGGAGTCAGCTGCATGCGCTCGCGGTGTCTAAATAGATAACTAACGGACCCCTAAATTTCAAATTTCCGAGTTTTACGCGCGATCAGACTCCCAGTTAACTTTATGCAAAAGAAAATAGGATATGACAAAATGACGTTATCAAGTACAAAAGACGAGAAATGATTAATTTCCTGCGTATCAGTTTGTTATCAATCCCAGTTCGTAAAATATCGGCCATCACTACGTAGTGTCGCTAGCAACGTAAAATGATGCTCTCTTTGATACTTTGGTACTGGATTTAGTAACATTTTTTGTCATCAGTATTCTAGTACTCTTCAAATGAAATCCGTTTTCAAAATAAAGTTGTTGCAATAAACAATAAACGCTGGCAGAGATAGAGAGCACTAGCCTAACTTCGCGCGCGTGTATGCTGTTACTTTTGTGTCTAGTGCCAACTTATGGGGTTGATTCTGTAATTTCGTCATAACATTTTGTTGTTTCAACATTCAACACTATGTTGGCTACATAGCTCTGTTGTGCTGGCTCTAACATAATGTTGTTTACGGCGTATTCTGTTAAAGGCGATGTTAGGTAGGTACTGCCGGAACAACAGAGACCATCATCAGATAGAAAAATGTGGGTTTTCGAAGTTTAGGTAGATAATGGGCTGAAAATTGAGTGTGTTCACATAATGGTGCACATGTGCACCTTCCAGTTCTGTCGTCCCTTTTCCCTTTGCTGTTGGTGTGCTGCATCCTTGCTGGATGATTGTGTTCATATCACATTCAACAATACATATTATGCAATATGCAATACAACATAGGTATACCTTATCATCTTCATCCGCCAGTACCTAAACACATCATCACCAAAGCTAGGTCCTCGACTTTTCGAAACCATCAGCCCACCATATGACTATCCACATTCGATAAAATGTCAAAACGTGAAAACAGAGGCGATGATTTTGCCAACGGATGAACTGCCTTCGTTTGATATGAACACTATGAAGTGTAAACGGAAGGATTGTGCTCTACCTCTACCCTTAGTATATCTCGTTGATTCGTAGCGGTAACTGCAGATCACGTAGCAAAATTCTAATAATATGTGCCGTTTCTAAAAAGTATAAAAATATCACCAATATTTTTTATTACGAGCGTCAACTTTGATTACTGTTCGACTCTTAGGCAATATTGATGCGAACATTCGGAACAGTAGATGGGTTGACAATTTGTTTGTCAGTCGGGCTTGTTAGGACAATTACAACATAAAATTACCATGCAAAGTCCTCCTGCAATGCAGGATTAAAAATCAAGCTGCTTTTCTGAGCAGAAGTTACGTGATGGTCGACTCAAAAGTGAGGTTACCTGTCAAAAGGATTGCAATGATTCAAAATTCACGAATCCGACAACACTTTTTATAGAACCAAATTTCATGTAGTGATAAAACGACAACTCATCGTTCAAATAAATAATTTTTAGCAAGCTATGACACTTCTTTTCTTCGAAAAAAAAATGTAAACCGCGTTTTCCAATGTATACCTTATGGGCTTCTGGGGTTCAATTGGGACACATTCTACCGCCAGATGGCGCTTCAGTCCAGTTGCACACAGTCCATAATGTTTGCGCGGTGACGCATGTAGCTTCTCTCCATCCGACGCGGTGTGATTAGGCGTCATTATTCGCTCATGGCTTTACTGTGCAATTTTGTATCTATTAACCTAATTCAATCTTTTGGGAAAATAATGTGGAGCAAAGGCTACACTTGACAACACTGCGTAATTCAAACTCAAACTCCGATATTGTGATTTTTTCAATCACAAAAAATTATAGGGATCAAGTGTATTCCGAATTTTTCGACTCCATGCGGCCAAAATATTATTGCTACTGTAACCTAGACCACCTTGTATAATGAATTAATGATATTCTAAAATAAAATTTGCGGATTATCCAGACATTTTTGCAAAAAAAAATGAAGGAGAGACAATGCGTTAAAAGAAGGAGCAACATTGTTTTGTTGGTAAGTCATAGAGTCAGTGTAGCGTACCATTGCGCTAAAAAAAAACGGAGACACTGAAAATAGTTTGAGACATTAGTTTTTAGACTTCTAGTTGTGTAGTGGTGATGTTTGTATGCATTTTGCGTGCAAACTAGTGTGATCAATCAACATGGATAAATCCATCAGGTAACCGGAATAAACATCGCAGGAGAAAACATCGCAGGAAAAAACATAGCGGAAAAAACATAGCAGGAAAAAACATCGCATGGAAATAACATCGTATGGAGAAAACATCGCATGGAAGAAACATCGCACGGAAGAAACATCGACCGGAAAAAACATAGCATGGAATAAACATCGCAGGAGAAAACATAGCGGAAAAAATATAGCCAGAAAAAACATCGCACGGTAAAACATAGCAGGGAAATAACATCGCAAGGGTGTGTTTTTCCAAATCTCCTGTGGTCTCCCAACTATCAAAATCAAGTATGACCGCAAGTACGCGGAGATTAAGTCTTCAGTACAGGTCTATGTACGAATGGGGGCCGCCTGGGGTGGAGGCCTGGATATATCAGAAGTCTGGCCGTGCATGATGTGCATGATGGAAGTCTACACACGGTAAGGTATCATGTTTGGGTCGTGAGATTCAAGTAGGTACCTATGAGAGTCGTTCAAGTCAAAGACATAAATAAGTATAGGGGCTGTCTGTAGCAGAGTTTTTTCCTGGCTGTGATTTTTCCATGCTATGTTCTCTCCGGTGACCGGATAATTCTTCGCCGGACAATTCTTCGCGCCGGAAACTTTAGAGCTCTAATGAGGCCGAGTGTGAGTGTGATATTCAGAGCCCTATCCCCCACTGGGTTTTTACGTAGCGTTTCAAGCCTTGTTGAGCTCCCTTGTCTCTACAAGGTATCGTTTGGGATCTTTATGAATCCCCTTGGGTATCTTAGGGATTTGTTTCGCCCTTATGTTACTAACTTCGGGCGGAAGCAAACACATACGGCCGGGCTAGCTCGAAGTCGGCTGTTGTGGGAACGTCCACTCTGTGGACAGTCTCTCCAGGAACCAGGGGTGGTAGGATGGTAGGAGTTTCAAACGGGATTAAGTGAAAACCAACAGAATTAGTTGTATTGGCCGCAGGTCTTGAAAGCCTTTTTTTTCCGTCACACTTGTCACCTTCGTGTCACCCGATGCCATATGCCACGCTGATGGCGGAACGAGAAGCGGGTGGCACGACTCGTGTGTTTATCAATAAAAACGCCCAATGGGATTAAAAATATAATTTCGCGTCGCGGTAACAATCGCCCCCCCTTTCAAGACCATTGGGACGATTTATTTATAGCGAAAATTTTTTTCAAAGTGAAACACTTGTTTAAACAGAAGTAAAAAAAAAAAAAACAAAAGGGTACAAGGGTATCAATGAAAAAGAAAACAAGGATGCAATCGCATCAACAAAACACATTCGGAAACGCGCACGATTCTTTCGCTGCACTCATCGACGACATCGCGGCAGTGGCGCTCGACGTAGCTTGTCAATGTGATACTTGACGGAGCGACCGTCAATGTTGACCAGGAAGATGTGTGGGGCAAAACGTTTGATGATGGAGTGTGGCCCAAGCCACTTGGGGTGAAAAGCACCAGGTGCTGGTGGATGGTGGACCAGAACTGAGTCGCCGGGAAGAAAGTCTGGTGTGAGCCGTTCAGGAACCTGGTGTCTAGCCTCGACGTACTGCTGCTGGTGTTTTCTGGCTTGCTGGTGACGTTCGGCTGCTGGCGGTGGTTGCAAGGGCTGATGTGTTGACCATTCGCCAGGGAATGGCAAATTGTAGCCGCAGAGGAGCTGAGCAGGGCTCTGACCAGTCGCAGCGTTTCGACGGCGGCGCGCACTAAACAGCGTGGCCGGCAAATGAATATCCCATTCGGACGGAGGGCGTCCGTCAAGACGGAGTCGCAGCCCCTTCTTTATTTCTTGATTTCGCCTCTCGGTTGGATTGGCGCGAGCATGGTAAACTGGCGTTGTCCAGGCCAGACTCTGCCACCGAGCACACGCGCGAGACCAAGCAACGGAGGTGAACTGGGAGCCGTTGTCGCTGAGTAAGGCTTTTGGATAGCCATGCATGGGAAAGAACTGCGTATCCAGCGTGGATATAAGCGTCCCCGTCGTGCTGCGTGGTAATGCCCACGCGTCTACCCACCGTGTAAATAAATCCGAAACCACTAATATGAAGCGATTTCCGCTAGCAGAGATGTCGTAGGGACCCATGATGTCGATCGCCACGACCTCAAAGGGCTGTTGCGGTTGCCGCGGACTCTGTTCAGCAGGATTACGACTTACACGGGCTTTGTATCGCGCGCAAAGCAAGCACGACCGCACGTATTCGCGCGACTCTTTTGGCAGGTCCGGCCAATGGTATTGTTCGGAGATGGAGCGTTTCGTCTCGTCTTCGCCGGGATGTCCAGCTAGGAGGCTGTCATGATGTTCGAAGAGTACGCGTGAACGCGCGCCACTGGGAACATACAAGAGGCGACGTCCGTCGTTTCGGACTCTGTACAAGTGATTGTCTTCGACAGTGAACATCGCACGGAAGCCGGGGTGCCAGTCGCGATTGTTAGGTAGGTGCTCCAGCTCGCGACGCTGTCGTATCAATTGTTGAGTGGATTCGTCGTGGTCTTGGGCCTCTTTTACTTCGTCGCTCAGCGTCCTAACATCCATCAGGTTCGCTGCGGCTTGCGGAAGTCCTTCGGCAGTTTGACGTTGTGCTTGTGGTTCTGGCGGCAAGAGGCGCTCCATGTCTTCGAAATCAAAAGGTTTGACAGGTATTTCGGGCTCCCTGGAGAGGGCGTCGGCCAGCTCATTTGTTTTTCCCGGAACATGTTCAACGGTAAACGAGAATTCTTGCAAGAGAAGCGACCATCGCGTCAGCTTCGCCTTGGTATCCTTTGACCGGTGTAGCCAGAGGAGCGCACGGTTGTCTGTACGAACCGTGAAGTGGCGGTCCTCTAAGTATGGCCGGTAGTGTTTCACACCCCACAGGATAGCCAGGCATTCCTGCTCGTTAATGTGCAGTCGGCGTTCGGTGGCGTTGAAACGAGCGCTCGCGTATGAAATCACCGCCTTGGTTCCGTCTGGCTTCTCCTGGTACAACACCGCAGCCATACCTAGGCCACTAGCGTCAGTTTGGAGGACGAAGGGAAGCGCTGGATCTGGTCGATGAAGGTGTCGTGGTGCCGCAAGGGTGTCCTTGAGCCGGTCGAATGCCTCTTGCTGAGATTTTTCCCACCTAAATCGAGCTTTGGAGGCAAGTAGGTCTGTCAGAGGTGCAGCAGTGTCGGCAAAGTTCTCGACATACTCGCGCAGCCAATTGCAGGTGCCGAGAAAACTTCGAAGCTGATGTTTTGTGGTCGGTGGCTTCGCAGCACGCACAAGCTCCAGGTGCTTTGTTTGTGGTTCATTGCCGGCGTCGCTAACAACATGACCGAGGTATTCGATGCGTGTTTTTCCGAATTTGCACTTGCCATGGTTGCAGCGCAGCTGGTGATTTTGGAGTCGTTCTAGAACTAGACGTAAATGTTCAATGTGTTCCTCCAGCGAGTCAGAATACACAATTATGTCGTCCAAGTAAACGAGGCAGAAACGACGAAGGTGGCCCGTCAGCACTTCCTGACACATCAGACGTTGGAACGTACTCGGCGCGTTTTTTAAACCAAACGGCATTACTCGGAATTGGTATAGGCCGCCATCGGTGGTAGAAAATGCCGTTAGTCTTTTGCTGTCAGGATGTAAAGGCACCTGCCAATATCCGGACTTGAGGTCCAGAGTACTGAATACTTTCGCTGTACCTAGATCTCGCAGCATCTCCTGTATACGTGGCAGTGGCGCGACCTCGTCCTGTGTGATGGAGTTGAGCTGGCGGTAATCCACACAGAATCGCGACTTACCGTTTTTCTGCACCAGAACGATCGGCGAAGCGTACTCAGAGGTGCTTGCTTCGATGATACCATCCCGGTACATCTGCTCGACCTGCTCCTCAATGATTCGCTTCTTCGCTGGCGGTACACGGTATGGTCGGATGCGAAACGGTGCTTCCTTGCTCAGACGAATGGTGTGAGTGGTGGTGAGTGTGGTGGAAAGTCTTGGGTCCTGGTTGAGAGTGTCTGCGAAATCGTCAAGGACGCGCTGGAACGTGGCTTGCATTGGTGGTGGGAAGTCGTGATCGACGTCGGTGATGCGTAGCGGCTGCGGCGCTAAACGCGAAGGTTCGTCCTGCTGGTCAATCCAGCGTATGGCACGGCGTTCTGCAACTCCCACATGCAAACAACGGCGTTCAAAATCCAAACAAGCTCGCTGCTCTCTTAAAAAGGGGTATCCGAGAATGACTTGTTCGTTTAGACCGTCTACCACATGGAATTCAATCTGGTGTGGTGTGCTACCCAGGAGGCACGCTATAGAGATGCTGCCAAGTGTACGCTGCTGGTCGTTGGCGCCGACGGCTAGGCGCAATGGTAGGGATTCGTTGCTGTCGAATCGTCGGTTGCTGACAAGCGAGGAGTCGATGAAGTTCAACGTGGCACCGGAATCTACCAGAGCGTGAACATCATGTTCGTCGAAGTGCAGCGGAACTTGGGGAAGCGCGTTTGTATCTAATGTCTTTGGGGCGCGGAGGTTTCCCGCGTAGCTCCGGCCCCATTCTGGTTTTCCGCACGCCTGTCCACTTCGCGGTGCTGCTGTCGGTAGTGGGCGTCGTGGTGCTGCTGTCTGTAGTCCTCGTCGACATGCTGTTGGTTGTAGCCTGCGTCGCGGTGTCGCTGCTCGACATAGGCATTGAATTGAGCTTGGCGTACCGGGCAGTCGCGGTGATAGTGTCGCTCGGGACAGTACCGGCACGGCGGCGGTTGACGTGGAGAGTCTGCTTTCTGAGCTGGTGCAAGCTGCTGGCTAGCCTGCGAAGCTGATGCGGCAGTTGTCGTACGCGGCAGTTGTGCGCGAACGTTTCGCTTGGTTTCTTGGCGGCTCTCAATGAGCTGCGCCACTTGGATAAGCTCTTCCACTGATTGGACACGGGTCGTCAACAGTGATTTGCTGACTTCAATGTCAGCTAGGGCGATGATGAGCTCCACCAGCTCGTCAATACTCATGGATGGTTCCAGCCGTCTCATGAGTTGGACCTTGTGCCGGATGAAAAGAGAGATCGGCTCGTCCTTCTGTCGCTCAGTCCGCAGCTGAACTATAGCGGCGCTCTTTCTTTTGTAGGAGTCAAACTCCGTGACAACGGCGTTCACGAAGTCCTCCCAGTCAAGCTCGAGGGATGCGTAGGGGGTGTACCACCTTTGTGCGTCTCCGCTGAACCGTTGCGCTACTGCAGCCACCCATCTAGCCTGCGGAATGTTCGAGGTTCGGAGAAGCTGTTTACAATCCTCCAGGTGATATTCAGCCACCTGGTGCGGCAGTCCGGCGAAGGAGGGCAAGTCAACGGGTCTTTCGGCGTGCCGACGCTCGTGATGCATTTCTGACAGCAATTCTACTAGCAGTTCTTCGGTACGCGAACGCGGCGGTGGCTCGCGGTTTGCGGCAGACTCGAATTGCGTCTGGTGTTCGAGCGGCATCGCGACGGGAAGCGTCGAAGTGTAGACGCTCGCGCAAGCTGGCATCGTGAAGGTGGACGTTGTCGTGGAGGTCATGGCGAGCGATGAAGCGGCGACGGCCGACGTCGAAGTGTAGATGTTCGCGTAAAACGGCGTCGTGGAGCTGGAAGTTGTCGCGAGAGTCGTGGCGAACGATGAAGCGGTGATGACCGGCGTCGAAGTGTACGTTGCATAGCTATGCGTCGGCGTCACGATGTCAGTGGTTTCGAAACTGAACGGCCTGGTGTTGTAGTGGTTAGGATTAAAATACACGGCGGGTACTTGCGGCGCAACGTTGATGATGGGCGTCGGCGGCGAGTAGACGCTAGTCACCGTCGTAGAGACGACGGGCGTCGAAATGTGGACGCTTGACGCGGTCGTCGAAATGGCAGGCGTCGAAGTCTGGATCGGTTGATAGGGCGCCACTGGAAGGTTTATTTTACTTCCCGCTTCCAGGCGGGAACGCGAGGACTTGTTGGTTTTCCGGGCTTTCGACGGCATCGTTGTGCTTGGTCTCTTACGCGCTCGCGACGAATTTCAAACTTATGGCAGAGTCTTACCCAAGGAGAATTCTGGAAGTTCTGGAAATTCTGGAAGGCGTTGGAGAGAACCAAAAGGTGCTACTCTGCTCGAAGAGGACGGCAGAGGAGTCGAAGAGGTCCTGGAGAATTGGCTACACGTTGGACGAAGTTAGTAACATATTTGGCCCCACGTTGGGCGCCAAATATGTTACTAACTTCGGGCGGAAGCAAACACATACGGCCGGGCTAGCTCGAAGTCGGCTGTTGTGGGAACGTCCACTCTGTGGACAGTCTCTCCAGGAACCAGGGGTGGTAGGATGGTAGGAGTTTCAAACGGGATTAAGTGAAAACCAACAGAATTAGTTGTATTGGCCGCAGGTCTTGAAAGCCTTTTTTTTCCGTCACACTTGTCACCTTCGTGTCACCCGATGCCATATGCCACGCTGATGGCGGAACGAGAAGCGGGTGGCACGACTCGTGTGTTTATCAATAAAAACGCCCAATGGGATTAAAAATATAATTTCGCGTCGCGGTAACACTTATACCTTGGACAGTTCCACAGAGCCCTCTTAGGCCCCCTTGTCTTCATGTTGCATTTGTAGCCCTGCTGAGCCCCTTTCCACAATGTGTTAGTTTTCAAGCCCTAGTTAGCTCCTATTAGTGTTTATGTGTTGATCAAAGTTCTACGGGGCCCCCTTATGTCCCCAAGTGTCATTTGGACCCCCAGTGAGCCCCGCCAGGCCTTCTTCCGATCTTGAGAGGCCTCTCCTCTCTTGTGTCTACATTGAAGCGTTTCAAGCTCTATGAGCCTCCTTGTATCTTCAAGTATCGTTTGGAGCCCTATTGGGCCCCCTTATGTATTCAATTATCGTTTGCAGCATTTTATAATGTGTCAGTTTCATCAGCTCTAGTTAACTCCTGTTAGTCTTAATGTGTTTATCAAAGTTCTACGGACCCCCTCGTGTCCCCAAGTGTCATTTGGAGCCCCAGTGAGCCCCGCCAGGCATTCGCTCGATTTTCAGAGGCCTCTCCTCTCTTGTGTCTACACTGGAGCGTTTCAAGCCCTACTGAGCCCCTTTGTATCTTGAAGTATTTTTGGAGCCCTATTGAGCCCCCTTGTATCTTCAATTATCGTTTGCGGACCAGGTGACCCTCTTCTGATTTCTCGATGTTTCTGTATTCTAAGAAAGCTCCTTTGTGCCTTATCAAGTTTCTGAGAGTCCTATGTTGCCCCCCTGTGTCTTTGTTTCATTTGTAGCCCTGCTGAGCCCCTTTTTTCATTGTGTTAGTTTTTTAAGGTCTAGTTAGCTCCTGTAAGTCTCTATGTGTTGGTCAAAGTTCTACGGGGCCACCTCGTGTCCTCAACTGTCATTTAGAGCCCCAGTGAGCCCCGCCAGGCCTTCGTCCGATTTTTTGAGGCCTCTTCTCTCTTGTGTCTACATTGGAGCGTTTCAAGCCCTACTGAGCCCCCTTGTATCTTCAAGGATCGTTTGGAGCCCTTTTGGGCCCCTTGTGTCTCCAATTATCGTTTTTAGACCAGGTGCCTCCCTTCTGATTCCTCGATGTTTCTGGAATCTTAGAAAGTTCCTTTGTGCCTTATTGAGTTTTTCAGAGCCGTATGTGGCCCCCCTCTGTGTCTTTATGTTTCATTTGCAGCCCTGCTAAGCCCCTTTTTTCAAGCTCTAGTTAGCTCCTGTTAGTCTTTATGTGTTGGTCAAAGTTCTACGGGGCCACCTCATGTCTCCAAGTGTCATTTGGAGCCCCAGTGAGCCCGCCAGGCCTTCGTCCGATTTATAGAGGCCTCTCCTCTCTTGTGTCCACATCGAAGCGTTTCAAGCTCTACTAAGCCCCTTTGTATCTTTAAGTATCGTTTGAAGCCCTATTGAGCCCCCTTGTGTCTTCAATTATCGTTTGCAGACCAGGTGACCTCCTTCAGATTTCTCGAAGTTTCCGGAATCTTAGCAGCTCCTTTGTGCCTTATTATGTTTTCAGAGGCCGATGTGGCCCCCCTGTGTCTTTATGTTTCATTTATAGCTCTGCTGAGCCTCTTTTTACATTGTGCTAGTTTTCGAAGCTCTAGTTAGCTCTTATGAGTCTTTATGTGTTGGTCGAAGTTCTACAGGGCTCCCCGAGCTCTCTTTGTGTCTCAAAGTTTCATTTGGAGCCCTAGTGGGCCTCACCAGGCCTTCTTGCAATTATGAGAATCTTATCCTCCCTTATATCTACATTGAAGCGTTTTAAACCCTGCTGAGCTCCCTTGTATCTTCAAGTATCGTTTGGAGCCCTAATGAGCCCCCTTGTTTCCACAATTATGGTTTGGGGCCCCGGTGACCCCCTTCTGACCTCTTGACATTTCTGGCATCTTAGAAAGCTCTCTTGTGCCTTTCCAGGTTTCTCATAGCCCTATCAGGCCCCCCTGTGTTTTTATGTGTTATTTGTAGCCCTGTTGAGCCCCTTTCCAACCCGTCTTTGTTGCGGAGCTCTAGTCAGCTCCTGTGTGTCTTCATGTGTTGATCGGAGCCCTATAGGCCCCCCTTATGCCTTAGGGTGTCATTTGGAGCCCTAGTGAGCCCTATCAGTCCTTCTTGCGATATTTACAGCCTTATCCTCTCTTGGTCTACAGTGTAGTGGTTTAGGCCCTGCTGAGCACCCTTGTGTCTCCTAATGTCGTTTGGAGCCCCATTGAGCCCATCATGCCTTTTTGTGTTATTCGAAGCCCTATCTAGTCTTGTGTCTACATTGTGGCTATTTGAGCCCCGCTAGCCCCCTTGTGTCTTAAAGTATGCGCGGGCGCAATGCTTGCGAAGAATTGTCCTAGCACCGTTCTCCCCTGCTATGTTTTTTCCGCGATATTTATTCCGTGCGATGTTTTTTCCGCGATATTTATTCCGTGCGATGTTTTATCCTGCTATGTTTTTTCCATGCTATGTTTTCTCTCTGCTATGTTTTTTTCCGCGATATTTATTCCGTGCGATGTTTATTCCGTGCTATGTTTTATCCTGCTATGTTTTTTCCATGCTATGTTTTCTCCCTGCGATGTTTTTTCCATGCTATGTTTTCTCCGCTATGTTTTTTCCGGCTATGTTTTTTCCAGCGATGTTTTTTCCTAGATCCAATACATCAACCTCACACAACTAGAAACCCATAAAGTAGGGCCTCAAAGTTTTTTCGGTGTCTCCGCTCATTTTGCGCGTGATTGTACCTATTCCTATTCTCCACTGAAGTGATGTAGGCAACCAACAATACAACAATGATCTAGAAACTAGAAACTTTCATCAACTGGTGTTACTCCTCCTTTCAACGCGTTGGTCCTTCTCTATTTTTTTTCGCAAAAACGTGTGAATAATCCGCAAATTTTCGGCTTTACCCCGCCATCAATCACTGGCCGGTAGTGTGAAGCACTACCAGGGCTTGTCCAGTGAACCCCTGGTACCAGGTTTTTAGAGACCCTTGGTAAGGTCTTCGGGGAGGGCTGTGATGGGCACCCCTCCCTCCCGGATTGTCTTGCAGACGGCACCGGTAGACCAGCTCAGATCGGCCGGGCAGGTGAGGGGACGATACTCCCCTAGGGTGCTTACGGGTTCGAGGTTGTGGGAGAAGGGCCCCGCGGGGCCGCATCTCCCGCCTCTTATCGCAGCGTGCCCTCTCTTGCACCTGATCGCCACCTGGAACGCTCCCACATTCATCCATCGCCGCTTATACCTCTTGCCAGCTGCCATCCCGGGGGGAAGAGTCACCGGAACTGAGACGTCGGCGTTCCTGGAACAAACAAGGAGTCACTGGTCACCTTCACGGACAGTCTGTCAGTCGTCTCGTCGTCGTAGTCTGTCGCGTCTCCTGGTGAAGACTTCACAGGCGAAGGTCTCCAGCAGGACGTACGTTTTCCTGTCCGATAGCAGTCGGCTATAGTCTCGTCGCTCGTGTCTTGTCCAGCCCTGCCAGGGCTGGTTGGTCTGCAAGTCCGCATACAAAGTACATTCAAGAAGCATGTGCCATGCGTCTTCAATCATTCCGCAGTCACACTTGTCGTTCTCTGCCAAGCCGCGCTTGTGCAGGAACGCATTCATACTGCCGTGGCCCGTCAGTAGGAAACCCAATGACAGACCAGGCTTGAACCATTCGACACCCACGCACTGAGTGACCCTTGGCAGCCAGCGGTGCGTGACACGTCCGTCGCCGGACTCGTCCCACCGCGCCTGCCAGGCCTCATTCACTCGATTTCCCATTCTCACCGCAAATTCTCTCGCAGAATCATTCTCGGCGTCAGCCCCGATCCATTCTCTGTCTTTGTTCGTCAGTACGTTGTGCCTTCGTCTGTACCGGACGGCTCTAGCCCGCGGCACCAGGTCGAGCGGGGGCAACCCCGCAAGCACCTGGGCCGCGACCGTCGAGACAGTCCGGCACAGCCGCGTCATCCCCATGATGAACACTCGCTGTGTACGGAGGAAGGCCGTCGTTCCATACGAACGATGGATGACCCCCTCCCACGCCGCCACCCCGTAGAGCACGGTGGGCAAGAAGACACCGTTGTACCAGAGTACCGATGTCCTCCAACCCACCCCCCACTCCTGGCGCATGACCCTGCGCATGGGACCGACCATGTCGCGCGTTCGTTCCCTCATCCTGCGAAGGTGAGGGTGAAAGTCAAACCTTACCCCCATTGCGACCCCCAGGTACGACACCTACCTGGAAGCAGGCAGGAAGCCGCCCCCAAAGGGTACTCGCGGTGGCCTCTCCAAGTTTAAAGCGCCCTTGACGAGCATGGAGGCGGTCTTGGTCCGGGAGACTGAGACGCCAACGACCTGTCCCCAGGCCTCGACGGCAATCATCCTTCGGGCCGCAATCTCCTCCAGCTCGACACGCGATCTCCCCTCGACGATGATGGCCAGATCGTCGGCGTAAGCCACGATCGGCCAGCCCTCTCCCTCGAAGTGTTCGAGAAGGGTATTCAGGGCCAGGTTCCAGACAGCTGGCCCACCGATTGACCCTTGCGGGCTTCCTCGGAAAACCTGCCGCCGGACCTGACCATTAGGCCCCCTCACCACGACCCATCTGTCGGGGAAGTATGACTTCACGTCGCCAGCTCGCTGCACCCCACGTCCCGTATCTGCTGGAGGACTCGGTACCATTCGAGGTTGTCGAACGCACCTTTGAAGTCCACGAAGATGGCCAAGGCAAGCTTGGCCGTCGTTGCCGCTGCGAGATGCCGCTGCGATTTCTCGCAGCCTCTTCCAGGCATCATCCGTCGATCGCCCTCTCCGGAAACCAAACTGAGAGTCTGACCCCTCCCCGGCCACCGCGAGCAACCTGCCAACCAACACTCTTTCAAACTGTTTACCAAGGACAGGCAAGAGGCAGATGGGCCGGTAACTGCTGGGGTCGTCAGGCGCTTTGCCCTTCTTGCCCAACACCACCACGTCCGCCTCCTTCCATCGCTTGGGAAAGTACGCCTCAGCCAGGCATCGATTCAGGAGAGCCACGAGCCCTTCTCCGGCAACGTCGAAGATGACCGAGGCCATCTCCGGGTATACCGAGTCCAGACCCGGTGACTTCCCCCTCTTCATCCGCCTGACCGCACCCTCCAGCTCGTCCACCGTGATCGGTGGCGGGACTGGCACGTCGTTGCCGTCGACTCTCGCGTCGATTGCGTCATCCCCGGCCGGAACTAGAAGGTGCTCTAGTATGGCCTCAACGCTTCCCTCCCATGTGCTGGTCAGCTGGTCACCCCTGCGAATGCCACTCATGCACGCGTTCCTCGCACTCCCACTCACCCCGCCTCTGCATATGCGATATATGCATCCCCAGGGGTTTGCGTCCCCTCAGGTGGCCACACACTCTCGCCAGTTGTCCTCCTTTGCCTTCAGCATGGTATCGCGATACACATGCCGTAAGGCGCAGAATCGCAACCAGTGTGGACCCCCAATCACTCCGTTTCTTCTTTCAGCCTGGAATTTTTTCCGTTCCTTCCTTACATCGGCACGCAGCTTCCTGCAATGCTCATTCCACCATACAGTCCGTCGTCGGCGTCGGTTCGCGGATGGTCTGAAAACCTTTCGGTTCGCAGATCCAATCCGCGCTTCCAGGTCCTGTATGGCCACATCCACAGAAACGCATTCATTCGGATTCCAATCCGCCATCTCTGCCCGAAGCACCAGAGCGTAGCGTTGCCAGTCAACCTTTCTCACTGCCCATCGGACCGTCGGAGGCCGTTCAGGCTCACCGCGTCTTTCCCTTCTGGGTCTTGACCGCCAACACAATCGTGTTGTGGTCCGATGTGCCCCATTTTTCACAAATTTTCCAGTCGCAGAAAAATTCATTCGTCCAACTTTCATTGCACACACTCACATCGATGTCGCTGCTGCCTCTACCTGCGGCGTAGGTGTAGGCCGTCGTCGGGACGTTGAGGACGCGGAGATTCCAGGCTTGGAACAGACCCGCTAGCTCGTCGCCCCTTTGGTCCGAGTCTCGTTGGACGTCGTCGGTTTTGGAGAACCAAAGCGGTGAAGTCGCATTGGCGTCGGTGCAAAGCAACATTGCATCACCTCTCACACATTCAAACAAATTTTCCATTCTGATAATATCTGGCTCGATTGGATCGCCGTGTTGGCAATACATGTATCTCCAGATACATCTCCATTTTCTCGCATTTCACTTTCGCACAGAGCATCATGTCGTCGGAGCATCGTTCCGCAACTACTGCCTCGATTGCACCATGATTTAATACAATCGCGGCCTTCGGGGTTTCACCCCTGCATAGCACGGTCATCTCCGACGGCAATCCGCAGATTCTTCCATGACTGACATATGGCTCCTGAAGAAGAGCCACTGCCACCTTTTTCTCAAGCATACACTCTCCCAAATCATGCATGACGTCGCGAGATCGCTGGCAATTCAACTGAATCACCAGCATTCCAACATTCTCACTCTTACCCTCACTGTCCATTTTCTAGACGTTCTCTCCATCTTGCAAGCGCTCTCTTGTGCTCCTGGCATTCGCTGGAACGCACCTCGTGGGTAAACGCCTTTCCTGCCTTCTTGCAGTTTGGACACTGCGGCGGCTCCCGGCATGCCTCAGCTTTGTGCCCCGGACAAAGACAGCGGCGACAGAGGTCGTCCTCCTTGCAGCTCTTGGCTGCGTGTCCGTAGGCATGGCACCTGAAACATGACAAGATCGGGTTGAGTTCCCTGCATCTGTGCGATCCCCAGTCGACGAAGACACGGCCGACGGACTTGAGCTCCTTGAGCACGTCCGCCGCCGTCTCGATGACGATGGCCCCCGAGTCCCCCTTCGTCGACCGCGAGATCAGACGAGTTCGCTCCCGAAACAGTCGCCGCAATTCGTCGGGAGGGCAGTGACCTGGTGGCCACTTCCTCAACGAAGTGCTCCCACGGAGTGTCGTGCACGAGCATCCTATGACCCAATGGTCTAGGATCCTCGGCTTTAAGTCCGAGTTCAGGAGTCGCCCCAATGGCTGACCGGATCGCCTCCCTGTCAGCCGCGGTGGCCATATCCATGACCACCCCGGACTTGACGTTGCGGATGGCGTTCACGGTCACGCCACCCCCCACCTTGGGTCTGATCTGTTTGATTAGTTTCTGCCTCGCGACGTTGGAGGCCTCAGCGGACTCGTCCCCCCCCCCTCACAAGGAGGGAGAAAGTCTTGACCGCCGGCCTCCTGGGTCGCTCAGCAGGCTTGATCGCTGTCGTCGTCGTCGTCGCGGTCGTCTTCGTCTTTGTCTTGTCTTTCGTCGCATCTGCAAACGTTTTCCGCTGCGGGACCTTGGGCACTTTGAAAGGGCCTGGTGTCTCCGCGTTGGGAAGCCCCAGCTTCCTGTAGACGGCCAGCTCTCCCTCGAGCCTGGCGTTCTCCACCATGAGGGCGTGCAGGACGCTCTCGATCTCCGAGACGCTGTCGTAGAACAACTTGGAATTGGCCGTCGACAACCGATTGTCACGGACCAGTGCGGTGCGCACGCGGTTCGCCGCCGTTGTAGCCAGGTCGTATGCACGTTCACAGGCTGATGCCTTCGTCACGTCGGTGGTGGGGGCGTCATCTGTGCGTTGTCTCTTGGAGGAGCGGGACGCCTGGCTAGTAGTCGAAAACTCCGAGCCGGCGTCCGATTCCTCCACGTCAGAAGGGTTCGTCATTAGTCGTCTATGTCTCTCGTCGTATTTAACGCGCCGGTCTAAAATCTGCCGTACCAAAACTTGGCACGGCGGCATAGCCGGGGCTGTGCTCCGTGACAGCTTCGGGTCGGACTCGACCTCCATCTGATCAACTCCCTCGGCCGCACTCGGGAGAGCGGCGTCGGAACGTCCGGAGGTCCCGTCTTCCCCTCCACCGTAAGGGGGTCAAGCCCTTTCCGCGTTCTTAGTCTCGTTCCTCGTCCGCCTTCAGGTGAGTGCGCGAGCTTCTTGCTCTTTTGAAACGGCGACTTCCCCTCGCCCGACGTCTCCCCCTCCTCATCCGCCATCTCTCAAAGAGAGGGGGTGTCTACCTTGCGGCGACTTTCCCCCACTCCAACTTGCACCAATTCTTTCCCCTTTTGCTCTTGGGAGCTCCACGGATAGTCAAACACAAAACTGCGAGTACTTCGCGAAGGTAGCGCTCAACCCAGCACCCAACTTCTCACAGCACAAGGCTGCGATCCGTCAAACACTGGCCCGAAACCAAGGATGTCTATACTACTGGCTGGATAAGAAACTTCGCCGCCATCTTGAAGCTTGATTTGAATCTGTGACCGTCTGGATTGTCATCGTGACATTCGTGATGGACGCCGCCAGCCTCTTGTGCATCCATGGCGAATTATCGTTGATTATGCCGCGCAAGCCCAATAGTGTTCGCAACAAGCGGACCCCGCAACATAACACTTTTTGTTGCAGGTAATTGACTAATTGCTATCATTTTACAAGACCGGACCCATACCGGGCCTGGCAGCAAACTTCTGAACGACAGTTTCGAGCGTGCTCCGACTGAACGTGACTATGGTTACGGGCAGTCACACGGGCAGTTACGGGTGGCGGACCAGTCGCGGACAATAACACTTCGACCGTCGGGATTGTCAAATCTCGGCTTCACCTTTCTACGTCAAAACCGGCGAAGCTTCTTGTCCAGTCAGTATAGACGTCCTTGCCCGAAACGTCACCCAACTTCACACTACACAGATGGATCGCAAATGCACGCGATTGTGCCCGCGATCCGCGCGCCGAAGGAACAACCCGTCACCTAACTTCCCACAGCACACGCTGTGTTCGGCCAAGCAACGGCCCGGTCTGTCGGCTAACTTCACGCTGCACAATCGGCGCCCCGAAAGCAGCGCAAAGAGCAAACAACACTGGCGCGCCGGCGCAACCAGCAGCGGGCCCCCGAAGAAGGGAACGAGACCCGACTCGAAGAGCTCGAAGCCCCAAGACGTCGCCCCCGCACCAGCTCCGATGGACACGCAAACTAGCACTCCGGCACTCCGAAATTTGCTCTTTCCGCCGCACCCACTGTCACCACACTACACAAAACCCCGGACTGGCCACAGGCCTTCGAAGACACAACAACACAGGGCCCCCACAAAAGTGAGGTTAGATCGCCTCGAATTGACAGCAGCACCACAGAGATGCTTGCTGGTCAAAAGTCGGAGGAGAATTGAGGAGGAGGAGTCAATTTAATTTGTTAATTTTAAACCCTTTGCAGGGCACATTCATTTCATGTAAAAACCTAATACATGGTTTTCTCGTGGAGGTACCTATTCACCCTCCAACATTCCCGGACAACCGCTCCTAGAAAGTAGAAAAAGTAGTAAATTCTCATTAACACAGCATATAGCATGCTCTGACGCATGCGGCAAAGGACATAACAAGTTTTACTCTGGATTCCGCGTATCACTGCGAATCGGAACAATCCATTTACAGGCAATATAATTCTTCACGTCATGACTAATTTTATGTACTTTAGACCATGACTTGTACATAGTAGAGATGTCATCCCAGCAGGGTCTTCTTTCTTCTTTCTTCTCGATCATGCGAACATGTCTGGCGGTTAAAGATTTCGTCTATAGCAGGTGTTCTCTCTTCTCGGGCTAATCCTGCCCTGGCCGTATCTGGACTGCTTACTACTTATAACTCTACCGGGCGACAGCGAGGTCTCATTACTATTTGCTCATTTTTTGTAATGTGTTACGTGCTTATTAAGTGACGTAATTAGAATGTCATTATCTGTTTGCTCATTTTTTGATAATTTTAGTGCTCTCTTCTCGGTCGTCATCACGAAGTGGTCTAAGCCATCTTAGCGCTTGTCTGTACTTGCTTTGCAGCCAACGTCTCAAGTGGGAACCACACGACTCCCCAGAGCGTCGGTCCCGGAGGGATTCGACGGTCGGAGAGAAGCGGTGAAGTCGCAAAGCGCTGAAGGGCCGAAAGGACCAAGGCTCCGCGCCTTCCGGTACTTCCGACTCAGCCGCGCCGCGCAACCACCCACCTCAGAACCCTTTAATATTAATGACTTTGAAGAAGCCTCATCCGGGGTCTCGCCTCGCCTACAAGTCGACTCCCCGGCCTGATGAGCGCCGCAAATCGATGGCGTGGTAACCAACGTCGCAAGCTAACACATCCAACTCCGTTGTAAGCCGTTTCCGGTCAGCGATCGGAAATGTAAATTCCACAGCACTGCGTCCATCCGAAGAAAGGAAGTTGCCTTCCTCCTCACCAATCTCATCCTGTACCATCTTTCGGAATGTGTGATCATTCTTGAAGAGAATTCAAATCACGAAGGATTTTAATTCTTGAAGAGAATAAGTTTAAAAGAGGTCCCCCAGGTGATAGTGGGACTTCCGGATCTTCCGAGAGAGCTCCCCAGCCCGTGTCGTACAGGGCAATCTACAGCCCCTGCAGATCCACAGTGGGAGTTTTTCTCCTTGGCCCCTCACCCAGGTGTCTCGGTAACATAAGGCTGCCGCCCAAGATACTCTGTGCTTTGGTCCGTGTTCTTCAACCTTCAATTTTTGCAGCGAAAGGCGCGAGCCTCTCCACCTCTTCTTCGTCCATCAGCATCGAAAACAGGTCTCCGGGTCCATCAGGAAGTCTCCCGAGTATTGCAGTCAGTTCTCTTCTGTCCACCTCGAAGGCCGGGCATGTCCAGATTCGATGTACAGGATCGTCTGTTTCGTTGCATGTAGAACACATGCCGGCCGGATCCTTTCCGATTCTATGCTTGTGCCTTCTGAAATGGCCATGACCTGTCAGTACTTGCGTGAGCTCTCTGCTTGTCTCGATTACGTCCCAGTCTACATTTGGGATAAAATCGTATGTCGTTCTGCCTTTGTCCGACTCGTGCCACTCTGCTTGCCATTCCTCCATAGTAAGTTGGCGTAGTAGCTTGGCTAGCTCCGCTTTAGTGCACTGGTTTGCCTGTATCATCGTCGCAATGCACTACTTGCGGTTTAAGTTTGAGCGAGTTCTTTGCATAGATTTCTGACACAATCAAATGTAATGGTGGTTCTCCTGCGAGTACTGCTGCCGCCTCGGCTGATACTGAGCTGTACGATCCGATCATGCATCTACAACATGCACCTTGAACGCTTCTGAGGTGTTTAACGGATGAAGATTTGGCGAGATCGCTTCCCCAAATTTCGACCGCGTACGTGACTATGGGAATTATTGCAGATCTATATATGGTTTTCGTCAAGTTTCGTACTTGTCCCCACTTCGCTCTGACGCACCTTGTGAGCATTGACATGACCTGCTTCGCCTTTTGAGTTACATTCTTGACGTGTTCGTTGTACCTTAGGCCTTCGGATAACGTTACGCCTAGGTACTTCGCGTGTTGCTTCCTTCTGACAGTGGTATTGCCGCATCTCAATGTTGGATTCCTGCCGAGCTTGCCTTTCAATATTATGTAATGCGTTTTAGTTGTAGATATGGTTAGTTTAGCTTCATTGGCCCAATTTTGGACTTCATGCAAAGCAAGGTTACCCTTGCGTTCTAAATCCTGTCTCGTCCGTGCCTCGATGAGGAGTGCGACGTCATCTGCGTATGCGACTATCTTCGTATCTTCTGGGAGTCGTTTTCTTAAAAGCATGTCCATAACTGTGTTCCACGTGAACGGTCCTAAGACCGCTCCTTGTGGGCTGCCCTTAGTCAGGGCTTTCTTAATGGTATCAAACTTGGTTTTAATTTCGATTGTCCTGTCTCTGAGGTAACTTTCCATAATCTTGACCAGCTTAGATGGATAGCCTACGTTCAACATCTCTGTTAGAAGCACGTTCCAACTGAGGTTGTCGAAGGCTCCTGCGATGTCGATCATCACCGCGACGACGTACTTAGAGTGGCTATTCTTCACAGTATCCGTGACTGACTGCAAGGCTGAAATGGTTGACTTGCCTCTGCCGTGTTGGTTTTCTTCATGTGTTATGCCCGTTCTCTGGAGCTGTACGCGTACGAGCCGCTCTAATGTTTTTCCCAGGAAAGGGAGTAGCGTTATCGGCCGATTGCTCTTTGGACTGAGTGGATCAGCAGCATCTCCTTTGGGTATCAGGGTTAGCCTGAAAAATAAACAATCATTAAATAATCTTAGCAGGTAGTCTTCGATCGCCGGAAGGGCAATCTGAACAATCAGTCCCGGAAGGTGATCCGGACCAGGTGCCTTCTTCCCATTTTGCATCAGTACCGCCTCCTGCAGTTCATCAATTGTGAACGCTTCTGGCTCAGCTTCGTTTTCGTTTATTTGAATTGGTTGCAGCTCCTCTTCTGAATCGGGTAGTAAGTTTCGTAATATTACTTGGAGAGTGTCTCTCACTTCAGTAGTTATCGAATTTTCAGACCTTACGCTGGACAGTGCCTTCACTGCTTTCGTTTTGCTCGCGGACATTTTATACACCATTCCCCATGGGTCTGTAACGATCTGCTCTTCTACAAATTTTCCCCATGCGTGGAGTTTGGCTTTGGCTATTTCCTTCGACAAGGTCTTGCTATTCTCAATGTATCTTTCCCATAGGGGCGGTCGGTCGTCTGGCACTCTGCATCTCTGGAAGATCCTTCTACTTTTCCTTGTTACCTTTTGCAATTCCGTCAATTCGTCGTTCCACCAAGGAGTCTTTCTTCTCATCGGTTTCTTCACTTTCAACACTCTATCACAGAGATTACAGAGCTCCTCATTGAAGTTTTTCGCTCTTCGTTCTAGGGCTTCCACGCCCGGCGTCCACAGCTCTTCCTGTTCGATCCTTATCATTGAACGAATTGCTTCGTCAATGATCTTCGCTTTGTCTAGATTTTTAAGGTGATATCGCTTGTTCCGCGTCGGTTCGACTTTATGCTCGGATTGTATCTCGAATTTTATCGCATTATGATCACTGTCAATTATGTCGACTTCCGTTCGCCAGTTCACGATCTTCGTCACTAAGTCATCAGACACAAAAGTTATGTCGATGTTCGATTCTCCGTTAATCGTCCGAAACGTCGGTTCTTGGTCAGGCTCGTTTACTGGGTGAAGGCTAACTTCGAGGACGAAGTTCTCGAGTAGCTCACCTCTGTCATCTCCGATTCTTGAGTGCCATATCGCTGATTTTGCATTGAAGTCTCCTCCAAGGAGTACCTGTCTTCCTTCTATCTCTCCGAGCAGTTGTCTCAGCTGTTCAATCTGTTCTTCAAAGTCGTCATTCGGTGGGGCGTATAGGCTGACAACCACCATACGCTCTCCCCATGCGTTGATTTCCGCTACTGCCATGTTTTGATTGCAAAACTGTTGTAATTCCAGAACCTCTATTGCCGGATTGAATACTGCCAATCCTGCTTTCGTTTGCTCTTCGCTTTTAAAGTGTACCGTTGTGGCACCGCTCTGCAGCCCGAATAGTTTGCTGTACTTATGGCTAGATATCTTGTATGTGAATGGTAACTGAATCAGCGCAATGTCTATTTCGCCATTGTCGCCCATCACCTTTAGCTCGTCTGTGGCAGTTCTGGATCTTTGCAAATTTATCTGTATAAATTTAATGTTATTGGTCATAATCGGTCTATTCTCCATAATCGATCTTTTCAACGAGCTCCTTCAGTCGTCTTGCGTAGACAGGGCATGAATTTGCATCGGCTGGATGCTTCGTTTCGGATATATGGATCTTTGCTCGGACACAGTTGATGCATGCAGGTGTCTTATTGTCTTTCCTGTCTTGACAGTCACCGTACTTGTGTGACGACTTACCACAAAACCCGCAGGCTTCCTCGCTGTTACAATGTAAGGCCGAATGGCCGAACTTCTGACATTTATAGCATCTCTGTATCCTGACGTGGTCCGAGATTCTGCATGAGTGCCAGCTAACGTATACTCGTCCGATTGCTATAAGCTTCTTCCGCAATTCTGGTTCAACTTCGACCAGCCAAGTGGCGAACGCTTTGTCCCTTCCGCTTATCTTGTAGAGCGGCTTAAACGCGTCTTGATCTGCCTGATCAAAAATCTCATCATTCTGGCTAAGAATGGTCTCCTGCAGATTTTTCTGGTCGATCTCCTGCGGGACTCCATAGATCGCCATCTTTGGCCTCAGCTTTCCCAAAACTTTAAGCTTCAGTCCAGCCAATGTGAGCTTTGCAGTCTGTTTGACCTCCTTCAGGTTAACGTTCGCAGTTTCGATTATGATTCCGCCTTCTCTTGTTCCGAATGTCTTGTTGACTTTAATGCCGAGCTCAGCTGGCGTAGCGTTTTTGAACAACGCGCTCCGTGTTTGGTCAGACGTTTTAATCTCCGGTCTGTCGGAAGTCACAAGGACGCGAACCGTCTTCGTTGCTGCTACTTGTCTTCCAGTCGGGAGTCGAACTCTTGTTGCCGCCGTTTGCGGAGCCGACGCTGCCTGTGCATATGTTGGTGCGGCTGTTACGGCCGATGCCGTAAATGCGCCATAAGCGAGTGACATGGCGTTCATCGTCTTCTGAATCTTCGTGATCGTGTCCGTAACCGTGTTCCGCCTGTTGATCGGTTCCTTGCTTGAGTTATTCAATCTCGCCAAATCACTAAGGTACTCGTTTACCTTGATCGTACATTCCTGAAACTGATCCGCATTCGTCGGGACCGAAAATTGGAACCCGTCATCAACGACCGACTTTATGTCCGACTCCGCCATCCCTGGCGGGGTCCGCTACCCACACTCGGAAACTCTTGATGTCGTTCAAATTGTATTGTGTAAAAGTAAAGTTCTGTTTAGGACTTTAGCCGCAGCAGGTGCTTATGACCTGGGTACGACACTACGGTCGCTCAGGAATTATAGCCTACTGACGTTGCCCGCCTTTCACCACGTGGAGGAGAGGCCTGGGATATCCGTAAGAGGGAGGATCTATAACGTGTATTTGCTTCACTGCAAAAGAACACCGTGTGGCTGTAAATACTTACTACCAAAAAAGGCACCACTGATAAGCTCACTATCCCTGAAGGGCGAAAGATTTATTCGCACTGAAGGGAATCCAGAGTGAGGAGGAGGAGTATTACAGCGCGGAAGCTAAACAATCAGCCTACGCTTTGTTATTTAACGTGATGGCGTTGCCTTGCGGCTTTACCTTCACGGCCCCCATGGGCGAGGGATTGATGCCTCAATCAGGGACGCAAAGTATCCCCCTTGGGAGTCCGATGCTGCCAGTCTACTCCGGGTTGCAAGACCCTTTGGTCATACTGGTGGATGCGAGCCCTCTAGCTGACTCTACTAGCTCTGCAGGCTAGTACCCGAGCTGGTGAAACGCAGCTCACCCGCCCAAGATCTCCGAGGAGTCCTGTACCGAATTACGGTGTTGGAACCACGCACCCCGGGCTTTACCTCGCCATCAATCACTGGCCGGTAGTGTGAAGCACTACCGGGGCTTGTCCAGTGAACCCCCGGTACCAGGTTTTTAAAGACCCTTGGTAAGGTCTTCGGGGAGGGCTGTGATGGGCACCCCCCCCTCCCGGATTGTCTTACTTGCAGACGGCACCGGTAGACCAGCTCAGATCGGCCGGGCAGGTGAGGGGACGCAACTCCCCTAGGGTGCGTACGGGTTCGAGGTTATGGGAGAAGGGCCCCGCGGGGCCACATCTCCCGCCTCTTGCCGCAGCGTGCCCTCTCTTGCACCTGATCGCCACCTGGAACGCGCCCACATTCATCCATCGCCGCTTATACCTCTCGCCAGCTGCCATCCCGGGGGGGAGAGTCACCGGAACTGAGACGTCGGCGTTCCTGGAACAAACAAGGAGTCACTGGTCACATTCACGGACAGTCTGTCAGTCGTCTCGTCGTCGAAGTCTGTCACGCCTCCTGGTGAAGATTTCGCAAGCGAAGGTCTCCAGCAGGATGTACGTTTCCCTGTCCGATAGCAGTCGGCTGTAGTCCCGTCGTTCGTGTCTTGTCCAGCCCTGCCATGGCTGGTTGGTCCGCAAGTCCGCGTACAGAGTACATTCAAGAAGCATGTGCCATGCATCTTCAGTCATTCCACAGTCACACTTGTCGTCCTCTGCCAAGCCGCGCTTGTGCAGGAACGCATTCATACTGCCGTGGCCCGTCAGTAGGAAGCCCAATGACAGGCCAGGCTTGAACCATTCGACACCCACACACTGAGTGGCCCTGGGCAGCCAACGGTGCGTGACACGTCCGTCGCCGGACTCGTCCCACCGCGTTTGCCAGGCCTCATTCACTCGGTTTTCCATTCTCACCGCAAATTCTCTCGCAGAATCATTTTCGGCGTCAGCCCCGATCCAATCTCTGTCTTTGTCCGTCAGTATGTTGTGCCTTCGTCTGTACCGGATGGCTCTAGCCCGCGCCACCAGGTCGAGCGGGGGCAGCCCCGCCAGAACCTGGGTCGTGACCGTCGAGACAGTCCGGCACAGCCGCGTCATCCCCATGATGAACACTCGCTGTGTACGGAGGAAGGCCGTCGTTCCGTACGAACGATGGATGACCCCCTCCCACGCCGCCACCCCGTAGAGCACGGTGGGCAAGAAGACACCGTTGTACCAAAGTACCGATGTCCTCCGACCCACCCCCCACTCCTGGCGCATGACCCTGCGCATGGGACCGACCATGTCGCGCGTTCGTTCCCTCATCCTGCGAAGATGAGGGTGGAAGTCAAACCTTACCCCCATTGCGACCCCCAGGTACGACACCTCCCTGGAAGCAGGCAGGAAGCCGTCCCCAAAGGGTACCCGCGGTGGCCTCTCCAAATTCAACGCACCCTTGACGAGCATGGAGACGGTCTTGGTCCGGGAGACTGAGACGCCAACGACCTGTCCCCATGCCTCGACGGCAATCATCCTCCGGGCCGCAATCTCCTCCAGCTCGACACGCGATCTCCCCTCAACGATGATGGCCAGATCGTCGGCGTAAGCCATGATCGGCCAGCCCTCTCCCTCGAAGTGTTCGAGAAGGGGATTCAGGGCCAGGTTCCAGACAGCCGGCCCACCGATTGACCCTTGCGGGCTTCCTCGGAAGACCTGCCGCCGGACCTGACCATTAGGCCCCCTCACCACGACCCATCTGTCGTGGAAGTATGACTTCCACGACGCCAGCTCGTTGCACCCCACGTCTCGTATCTGTTGAAGCACCCGATACCATTCAAGGTTGTCGAACGCACCCTTAAAATCCACGAAGATGGCCAAGGCGAGCTTGGCCGTCGTTGCCGCTGCGATTTCTCGCAGCCTCTTCCAGGCATCGTCCGTCGATCGCCCTCTCCGGAAGCCAAACTGAGAGTCTGACCCCTCCCCGGCCACCGCGAGCAACCTGCCAACCAACACTCTTTCAAACGCTTTACCAAGGACAGGCAAGAGACAGATGGGCCGGTAACTGCCGGGGTCGTCAGGCGCTTTGCCCTTCTTGCCCAACAGCACCAGGTCCGCCTCCTTCCATCGCTTGGGAAAGTACGCCTCAGCCAGGCATCGATTTAGGAGAGCCACGAGCCCTTCCCCGGCAACGTCGAAGATGACCGAGGCCATCTCCGGGTATACCGAGTCCAGACCCGGTGACTTCCCCCTCTTCATCCGCCTGACCGCACCCTCCAGCTCGTCCACCGTGATCGGTGGCGGGACTGGCATGTCGTCGACCCCGGCGTCATGCCATGTGGCATGACCCTCGCGTCGATTGCGTCATCCCCGGCCGGAACTAGAAGGTGCTCTAGTATGGCCTCAACGCTTCCCTCCCATGTGCTGGTCAGCTGGTCACCCCTGCGAATGCCACTCATGCATGCGTTCCTCGCACTCCCACTCACCCCGCCTCTGCATATGCGATAAATGCATCCCCAGGGGTTTGCGTCCCCCCAGGTGGCCACACACTCTCGCCAGTTGTCCTCCTTTGCCTTCAGCATGGTATCGCGATACACATGCCTTAGGGCGCAGAATCGCAACCAGTGTGGACCCCCAGTCACTCCGTTTCTTCTTTCAGTCTGGAATTTTTTCCGTTCCTTCCTCACATCGGCACGCAGCTTCCTGCAATGCTCATTCCACCATACGGTCCGTCGTCGGCGTCGGTTCGCGGATGGTCTGAGAACCTTTCGGTTTGCAGATCCAATCCGCGCTTCCAGGTCCTGTATGGCCACATCCACAGAAACACATTCATTCGGATTCCAATCCGCCATCTCTGCCCGAAGCACCAGAGCGTAGCGTTGCCAGTCAACCTTTCTCACTGCCCATCGGACCGTCGGAGGCCGTTCAGGCTCCCCGCGTCTTTCCCTTCTGGGTCGGATCGTCAACACAATCGTGTTGTGGTCCGATGTGCCCCATTCTTCACGGATCTTCCAATCACAGAAAAATTCATTCGTCCAACTTTCATTGCACACACTCACATCGATGTCGCTGCTGCCTCTACCTCCGGCGAAGGTGTAGGCTGTCGTCGGGACGTTGAGGACGCGGAGATCCCAGGCCTGAAACAGACCCGCTAGCTCCTCGCCCCTTTGGTCCGGATCTCGTTGGACGTCGTCGGTTTTGGAGAACCAAAGCGGTGAAGTCGCATTGGCGTCGGTGCAAAGCAACATTGCATCACCTCTCACACATTCAAACAAATTTTCCATTCTGATAATATCTGGCTCGATTGGATCGCCGTGTTGGCAATACATGTATCTCCAGATACATCTCCATTTTCTCGCATTTTACTTTCGCGCAAAGCATCATGTCGTCGGAGCATTGTTCCGCAACGACCGCCTCGATTGCACCATGATTTAATACAATCGCGGCCTTCGGGGTTTCACCCCTGCATAGTACGGTCATCTCCGACGGCAATCCGCAGATCCTTCCATGACTGACATATGGCTCCTGAAGAAAAGCCACTGCCACCTTTTTCTCAAGCATACACTCTCCCAAATCATGCATGACGTCACGAGATCGCTGGCAATTCAACTGAATCACCAGCATTCCAACATTCTCACTCTCACCCTCACTGTCCATTTTCTAGACGTTCTCTCCATCTTGCAAGCGCTCTCTTGTGTTCCTGGCATTCGCTGGAACGCACCTCGTGGGTAGACGCCTTTCCTGCCTTCTTGCAGTATGGACACTGCGGCGGCTCCCGGCATGCCTCAGCTTTGTGCCCCGGACGGAGACAGCGGCGACAGAGGTCGTCCTTCTCCTTGCAGCTCTTGGCTGCGTGTCCGTAGGCATGGCACCTGAAACATGACAAAATCGGATTGAGTTCCCTGCATCTGTGCGATCCCCAGTCGACGAAGACACGGCCGACGGACTTGAGCTCCCTGAGCATGTCCGCCGCCGTCTCGATGACGATGGCCCCCGAGTCCCCCTTCGTCGACCGCGAGATGAGACGAGTTCGCTCCCGAAATAGTCGCCGCAATTCGTCGGAGGGTAGTGACCTGGTGGCCACCTCCTCAACGAAGTGCTCCCATGTAGTGTCGTGCGGCACGTCGTGGACGAGCATCCTATGACCCAAGGGTCTAGGATCCTCGGCCTTGAGTCCAAGTTCAGGAGTCGCCCCAATGGCTGACCGGATCGCCTCCCTGTCAGCCGCGGTGGCCATATCCATGACCACCCCGGACTTGACGTTGCGGATGGCGTTCACGGTCACGCCACCCCCCACCTTGGGTCTAATCTGTCTGATTAGTTTCTGCCTCGCGATGTTGGAGGCCTCAGCGGACTCGTACCCCCCCCCTCACAAGGAGGGAGAAGGTCTTGACCGCCGGCTTCCTGGGTCGCTCGGCAGGCTTGATCATTGTCGTCGTCTTCGTCGTCGTCGTGGCAGTCGTCTTTGTCTTCGTCTTGTCCTTCGTCGCATCTGCAAATGTCTTCCGCTGCGGGACCTTAGGCACTTTGAAAGGGCCTGGTGTCTCCGCGTTGGGAAGCCCCAGCTTCCTGTAAACTGCCAGCTCTCCCTCGAGCCGGGCGTTCTCCACCATGAGAGCGTGCAAGACGCTCTCGATCTCCGAGACGCTGTCGTAGAATAGTTTGGAGTTGGCCGTCGACAACCGATTGTCGCGGACCAGAGCAGTGCGTACACGGTTCGCCGCCGTTGTAGCCAGGTCATATGCTCGCTCACAAGCTGATGCCTTCGTCACGTCGGTGGTGGGGGCGTCATCTGTGCGTTGTCTCTTGGAGGAGCGGGACGCCTGGCTAGTAGTTGAAAACTCCGAGCCGGCGTCCGATTCCTCCACGTCAGAAGGGTTCGTCATTAGTCGTTTGTGTCGTTCGTCGTATTTAACGCGCCGGTCTAAAATCTGCCGTACCAAAACTTGGCACGGCGGCATAGCCGGGGCTGTGCTCCCAGACAGCTTCGGGTCGGACTCGACCTCCATCAGATCAACTCCTTCGGCCGCACTCGGAAGAGCGGCGTCAGGCGTCGGGACGTCCGGAGGTCCCGTCTTCCCCTCCACCGTAAGGGGGTCAAGCCCTTTCCGCGTTCGTAACCTAGTTCCTCGTCCGCCTTCAGGTGAGTGCGCAAGCTTTTTGCTTTTCTGGAACGGCGACTTTCCCTCGCCCGACGTCTCCCCCTCCTCATCCGCCATCTCTCAAAGAGAGGGGGTGTCTACCTTGCGGCGACTTTCCCCCACTCCAACTTGCACCTATTCGTTCCCTTTTGCTCTTGGGAGCTCCAAGATAGTCAAACACAAAACTGCGAGTGCTTCGCGAAGGTAGCGCTCAACCCAGCACCCAACTTCTCACAGCACAAGGCTGCGATCCGTCAAGCACTGGCCCGAAACGTCACCCAACTTCACACTACACAGATGGATCGCAAATGCACGCGTTTGTGCCCGCGATCCGCGCGCCGAAGGAACAACCCGCCACCTAACTTCCCACAGCACACGCTGTGTTCGGCCAAGCAACGGCCCGGTCAATCGGCTAACTTCACGCTGCACAATCGGCGCCCCGAGGGCAGCGCAAAGAGCAAGCAACACTGGCGCGCCGGCGCAACCAGCAGCGGGCCCCCGAAGAAGGGAACGAGACCCGACTCGAGGAGCTCGAAGCCCCAAGACGTCGCCCCCGCACCAGCTCCGATGGACACGCAAACTAGCACTCCGGCACTCCGAAACTTCCTCTTTCCGCCGCACCCACTGTCACCACACTACACACAACCCCGGACTGGCCACAGGCCTTCGAAGACACTTCAACCAAGGGCCCCCACGAAAGTGAGGTTAGATCGCCTCGAATTGACAGCAGCACCACGGAGATGTTTGCTAGTCAAAAGTCGGAGGAGAAGTGAGTAGTGAGTAGGAGGAGGAGTAATTCAATTTTCAATTTCAATTTTAAACCCTTTGCAGGGCACATTTATTTCATGTAAAAACCTAATACATGGTTTTCTCGTGGAGGTACCTATTCACCCTCCAACATTTCCGGACAACCGCTCCTAGAAAGTAGAAAAAGTAGTAAATATTCTCATTAACACAGCATATGGCATGCTCTGACGCATGCAGCAAAGGACATAACAATTTTTACTCTGGATTCCGTGTATCACTGCGAATCGGAACAATCCATTTACAGGCAATATAATTCTTCACGTCATGACTAATTTTATGTACTTTAGACCATGACTTGTACATAGTAGAGATGTCATCCCAGCAGGGTCTTCTTTCTTCTTTCTTCTCGATCATGCGAACATGTCTGGCGATTAAAGATTTCGTCTATAGCAGGTGTTCTCTCTTCTCGGGCTAATCCTGCCCTGGCCGTATCTGGGCTGCTCACTACTTATAACTCTGCCGGGCGACAGCGAGGTCTCATTACTATTTGCTCATTTTTTGTAATGTGTTACGTGCTTATTAAGTGACGTAATTAGAATGTCATTATCTGTTTGCTCATTTTTTGATAATTTTTGTGCTCTCTTCTCGGTCGTCATCACGAAGTGGTCTAAGCCAACTTAGCGCCTGTCCGTACTTGCTTTGCAGCCAACGTCTCAAGTGGGAACCACACGACTCCCCAGAGCGTCGGTCCCCGAGGGATTCGACGGTCGGGGAGAAGCGGTGAAGTCGCAAAGCGCTGAGGGGCCGAAAGGACCAAGGCTCCGCGCCTTCCGGTACTTCCGACTCAGCCGCGCCGCGCAACCACCCACCTCAGAACCCTTTAATTTAATGACTTTGAAGAAGCCTCATCCGGGGTCTCGCCTCGCCTACAAGTCGACTCCCCGGCCTGATGAGCGCCGCAAATCGATGGCGTGGTAACCAACGTCGCAAGCTAACACATCCAACTCCGTTGTAAGCCGTTTCCGGTCAGCGATCGCAAATGTAAATTCCACAGCACTGCGTCCATCCGAAGAAAGGAAGTTGCCTTCCTCCTCACCAATCTCATCCTGTACCATCTTTCGGAATGTGTGATCGTTCTTGAAGAGAATTCAAATCACGAAGGATTTTAATTCTTGAAGAGAATAAGTTTAAAAGAGTACCCCCAGGTGATAGTGGGACTTCCGGGTCTTCCGATAGAGCTCCCCAGCCCGTGTCGTACAGGGCAATCTACAGCCCCTGCGGATCCACAGTGGGAGTTATTCTCCTTGGCCCCTCACCCAGGTGTGGCGGTAACATAAGGCTGCCGCCCAAGATACTCCGTGCTTTGGTCCGTGTTCTTCAACCTTCGATTTTTGCAGCGAAAGGCGCGAGCCTCTCCACCTCTTCTTCGTCCATCAGCATCGAAAACAGGTCTCCGGGTCCATCAGGAAGTCTCCCGAGTATTGCAGTCAGTTCTCTTCTGTCCACCTCGAAGGCCGGGCATGTCCAGATTCGATGTACAGGATCGTCTGTTTCGTTGCATGTAGAACACATGCCGGCCGGATCCTTTCCGATTCTATGCTTGTGCCTTCTGAAATGGCCATGACCTGTCAGTACTTGCGTGAGCTCTCTGCTTGTCTCGATTACGTCCCATTCTACATTTGGGATAAAATCGTATGTCGTTCTGCCTTTATCCGAATCGTGCCACTCTGCTTGCCATTCCTCCATAGTAAGTTGGCGTAATAGCTCGGCTAGCTCCGCTTTAGTGTACTGATTTGCCTGTATCATCGTTCCGCAATGCACTACTTGCGGTTTGAGTTTGAGCGAGTTCTTTGCATAGATTTCTGACACAATCAAATGCAATGGTGGTTCTCCTGCGAGTACTGCTGCCGCCTCGGCTGATACTGAGCTGTACGATCCGATCATGCATCTACAACATGCACCTTGAACGCTTCTGAGGTGTTTAACGGATGAAGATTTGGCGAGATCGCATCCCCAAATTTCGACCGCGTACGTGACTATGGGAATTATTGCAGATCTGTATATGGTTTTCGTCGAATTTCGTACTTGTCCCCACTTCGCTCTGACGCACCTTGTGAGCATTGACATGACCTGCTTCGCCTTTTGAGTTACATTCTTGACGTGTTCGTTGTACCTTAGGCCTTCGGACAACGTTACGCCCAGGTACTTCGCGTGTTGCTTCCTTCTGACAGTGGTATTGCCGCATCTCAATGTTGGATTCCTGCCAAGCTTGCCTTTCAATATTATGTAATGCGTTTTAGTTGTAGATATGGTGAGTTTAGCTTCATTGGCCCAATTTTGGACTTCATGCAAAGCGAGGTTGCCCTTGCGTTCCAAATCCTGTCTCGTCCGTGCCTCGATGAGGAGTGCTACGTCATCTGCGTATGCTACTATCTTCGTGTCTTCTGGGAGTCGTTTCCTTAAAAGCATGTCCATAACTGTGTTCCACGTGAACGGTCCTAAGACCGCTCCTTGTGGGCTGCCCTTAGTCAGGGCTTTCTTAATGGTATCAAACTTGGTTTTAATTTTGATTGTCCTGTCTCTGAGGTAACTTTCCATGATCTTGACCAGCTTAGATGGATAGCCCACGTTCAACATCTCTGTTAGAAGCACGTTCCAACTGAGGTTGTCGAAGGCTCCTGCGATGTCGATCATCACCGCGACGACGTACTTAGAGTGGCTATTCTTCACAGTATCCGTGACTGATTGCAAGGCTGAAATGGTTGACTTGCCTTTGCAGAAACCGTGTTGGTTTTCTTCATGTGTTATGCCCGTTCTCTGGAGCTGTACGCGTACGAGCCGCTCTAACGTTTTTCCCAGGAAAGGGAGTAGCGTTATCGGCCGATTGCTCTTTGGACTGAGTGGATCAGCAGCGTCTCCCTTGGGTATCAGGGTCAGCAGCCCCTTTTTCCATACAGACGGGAAGTGCCTGAAAAATAAACAATCATTAAATAGTCTTAGCAGGTAGTCTTCGATCGCCGGAAGGGCAATCTGAACAATCAGTCCCGGAAGGTGATCCGGACCAGGTGCCTTCTTCCCATTTTGCATCAGTACCGCCTCCTGCAGTTCATCAATTGTGAACGCCTCTGGCTCAGCTTCGTTTTCGTTTACTTGAATTGGTTGTAACTCCTCTTCAGAATCAGGTAGTAAGTTTCGTAATATTACTTGGAGAGTATCTCTCACTTCAGTAGTTATCGAATTTTCAGACCTTACGCTGGACAGTGCCTTCACTGCTTTCGTTTTGCTCGCGGACATTTTATACACCATTCCCCATGGGTCTGTAACCATCTGCTCTTCTACAAATTTTCCCCATGCGTGGAGTTTGGCTTTGGCTATTTCCTTCGACAAGGTCTTGCTATTCTCAATGTATCTTTCCCATAGGGCCGGTCTGTCGTCTGGCACTCTGCATCTCTGGAAGATCCTTCTGCTCTTCCTTGTTGCCTTTTGCAATTCCGTCAATTCGTCGTTCCACCAAGGAGTCTTTCTTCTCACCGGTTTCTTCACTTTCAGCACTCTATCACAGAGATTACAGAGCTCCTCATTGAAGTTTTTCGCTCTTAGTTCGAGGGCTTCCACGCCCGGCGTCCACAGCTCTTCCTGCTCGATCCTTATCATTGAACGAATTGCTTCGTCGATGATCTTCGCTTTGTCTAAATTTTTGAGGTGATATCGCTTGTTCCGCATCGGTTCGACTTTATGCTCGGATTGTATCTCGAATTTTATCGCATTATGATCGCTGTCAATTATGTCAACTTCCGTTCGCCAATTCACGATTTTCGTTACTAGGTCATCAGACACAAAAGTTATGTCGATGTTCGATTCTCCGTTTATCGTCCGAAACGTCGGTTCTTGGTCAGGCTCGTTTACTGGGTGAAGGCTAACTTCGAGGACGAAGTTCTCGAGTAGCTCACCTCTGTCATCTCCGATTCTTGAGTGCCATATCGCTGATTTTGCATTGAAGTCTCCTCCAAGGAGTACCTGTCTTCCTTCTATCTCTCCGAGCAGTTGTCTCAGCTGTTCAATCTGCTCTTCAAAGTCGTCATTCGGTGGGGCGTATAGGCTGACAACTACCATACGCTCTCCCCATGCGTTGATTTCCGCTACTGCCATGTTTTGGTTGCAAAACTGTTGTAATTCCAGAACCTCTATTGCCGGATTAAATACTGCCAGTGCTGCTTTCGTTTGCTCTTCGCTTTTAAAATGTACCGTTGTGGCACCACTCTGCAGCCCGAATAGTTTGCTGTACTTATGGCTAGATATTTTGTATGTGAATGGTTCTTGAATTAGCGCAATGTCTATTTCGCCATTGTCGCCCATTACCTTTAGCTCGTCTGTGGCAGTTCTGGATCTTTGCAAATTTATCTGTATAAATTTTATGTTATTGGTCATATTCGGTCTATTCTCCATAATCGATCTTTTCAACGAGCTCCTTCAGTCGTCTTGCGTAGACAGGGCATGAATTTGCATCGGCTGGATGCTTCGTTTCGGCTATATGGATTTTTGCTCGGACACAGTTGATGCATGCAGGTGTCTTATTGTCTTTCCTGTCTTGACAGTCACCGTACTTGTGTGACGACTTACCACAGAACCCGCAGGCTTCCTCGCTGTTACAGTGTAAGGCCGAATGGCCGAACTTCTGACATTTATAGCATCTCTGTATCCTGACGTGGTCCGAAATTCTGCATGAGTGCCAGCTAACGTATACTCGTCCGATTGCTACAAGCTTCTTCCGCAATTCTGGTTCAACTTCTACCAGCCAGGTGGCGAACGCTTTGTCCCTTCCGCTTATCTTGTAAAGCGGCTTAAACGCGTCTTGATCTGCCTGATCAAAAATCTCATCATTCTGGCCAAGAATGGTCTCCTGCAGATTTTTCTGGTCGATCTCCTGCGGGACTCCATAGATCGCCATCCTTGGCCTCAACTTTCCCAAAACTTTAAGCTTCAGTCCAGCCGCTGTGAGCTTTGCAGTCTGTTTGACCTCCTTCAGGTTAACGTTCGCAGTTTCGATTATGATTCCGCCTTCTCTTGTTCCGAATGTCTTATTGACTTTTATGCCGAGCTCAGCTGGCGTAGCGTTTTTGAACAACGCGCTTCGTGTTTGGTCTGACGTTTTGATTTCCGGTCTGTCGGAAGTCACAAGGACGCGAACCGTCTTCGTTGCTGCTACTTGTCTTCCAGTCGGGAGTCGAACTCTTGTTGCCGCCGTTTGCGGAGCCGACGCTGCCTGTGCGTATGTTGGTGCGGCTGTTGCGGCCGATGCCGTAAATGCGCCATAAGCGAGTGACATGGCGTTCATCGTCTTCTGAATCTTCGTGATCGTGTCCGTAACCTTGTTCCGCCTGTTGATCGGTTCCTTGCTTGAGTTGTTCAATCTCGCCAATTCGCTAAGGTACTCGTTTACCTTAATCGTACATTCCTGAAACTGATCTGCATTCGTCGGGACCGAAAATTGGAACCCGTCATCAACGACCGACTCTATGTCCGACTCCGCCATCCCTGGCGGGGTCCGCTACCCACACTCGGAAACTCTTTCTGTCGTTCAAATTATATTGTGTAAAAGGAAAGTTCTTTTAGGCCTTTAGCCGCAGCAGGTGCTTATGACCTGGGTACGACTCTACGGTCGCTCAGGAATTATAGCCTACTGACGTTGCCCGCCCTTCACCACGTGGAGGAGAGGCCTGGGATATCCGTAAGAGAGAGGATCTATAACGTGTATTTGCTTCACTGCAAAAGAACACCGTGTGGCTGTAAATACTTACTACCAAAAAAGGCACCACTGATAAGCTCACTATCCCTGAAGGGCGAAAGATTTATTCGCAACTGAAGGGAATCCAGAGTAGGAGGAGGAGTAGTGGGAATCTCGTCTATTCCGTAGTGACCATCGTGACTGCGTGCAGTAAGGTCTCTACAATGTCACGGGAGGCACAGTTACTCCCGCCGTTCAACCGCGCTTTTTTGAACTTTTTTTTGCGAGCTTCTGTGCAATCTCGTTATGACGGTCTATTCGTTCATAATGCACGACGGGGCATTTCTGAAGGACATGGTTAATCGTTTCAGGCACACCGCAACCACCACGACACGACCGCTGATCCGGAGGATTAGACGGTATAGACGCCATGTACAAATTGGCAGTGCGGAGTTGAACTGCCCTGACGAAATCCCGTCCTGTCCAGCCCCGCGGCTTGGTGTGAAGCCAAGCTCTAGACGCGGGGTCATCTGATGCGTTCTCAATCCCAGTTGTTGTGGGCTGAGAAATGATCATCTCCCGCCATCTCTGTCCGGTGTCCAGATCACCACCCAAGTTTTGCAACCTTTCCATCAAGTGAGTAGTCCGTTCGCACTGCAATACCGCACTCAGAGCCTCATCACCATCGCACCTCTCAAGAAGCCTCGTGAGACGCTTCAAGAGCGTGCGCGGGATAGATGAACGGAAATCCGTCACCCCGAGAGCTCCGTCTCTCACATTTGCGTGAAGCGCAGCGTTCGAGGTGTGCGCATGAAGATGTAGGATGCCCTTCGTCGCCCTTCTCACCATGCGGTCCGCTTCACGCAGGAGTCCGCCAGTGATTGAGGGGACTTGGAGCCCATATTGCATTTTCGGGATTACGTAGGTCCTCAGCAGTTCAAATTTCTGATCCGGTTTTAGGGGAGCCTGTCGGATTCTGTCTAACCACAAACCCAAGTTGTACAACGAAGGCTTGCCCAGGCCCATGTATCCAATACGGTGGCCGAGGTATTTGAAGGAATCCATGATAAGATAGTCAGTTACTCCCGCCATATACCCGCGCTTTTTTCGAAATGTTCACCTTGGGCCGTATGCATACCTCGCTTTTAAGCTAAAAGCGCTAATAGAGCGATGCGCATTTAGGGGCATTTCTCATATTTCAGTGTTCAAAAATACATTATTGCGATTGGGAGCGATTGTATGTACTCAATTGCAATTAATTTGCGAGTTAATTTGTATTTTTGAACGCTGAAACATGAGAAATGCCCCTAAATGCGCATCGCTCTCTAATAGCACTTTAAGCTTAAAAGCGGAGTATGAATACGGACCTTTGACTTTACCCGCGCTTTTTTGAACTTTTTTTTCACTGATAAGATAGTCATAGCTACTCCCGCCATATACCCGCGCTTTTTTGACTTGTTTTCCCACTGATAAGAGAGTCAAAGCTACTCCCGCCGTCCACCCGCGCTTTTTGAATTTTTTTTTTCACTGATAAGATAGTCATAGTAACTTCCGCCATATACCCGCGAGCACTCGGTAAGGCGCGTGAACTCGAGCGGATGATTAAGGAAAAACTATCTGCGCGCCGGCGCAGCCAGCAGCGGGCCCAGTGACTGATTAACCAATAGGCTAAGTAGGCTGCAGCCTAGGGCGCCTCGATAAAAGGGGGCGCCGACCGGGGCGAAATTGAAAAAAAGCATGAATTCACCAAAAATTTTATAGTTTCATGTTCCATATTGTTGCAATAATTTTGGGGCAGCTATAAAAATTGGAAAGGTACTTTCCGGCATCCACTCCCAAGTGAAGAAATGCTATGAAAAAAATGGATCGAAATGCTGGCAACTGATAAATTATGAATAGGTAATAGTATATTACATACCGAGACGGGAAATACGTCATTACTGCTGAGGGCACAGAGAGCCTTCAGGCTTTTTTAAACACCCTGTAGTAAAACAATCTTTATAATTTGATTCTACATTGCCGAGGCCACAAGAGCTATCCATTGAAGTCGAAGTAACAGTTCATATGACTGTGTTACCCTGATCTGAAAATGCACCATAATATTGGAACTTTTTTTTTTGGTTTCGGGCTGTGGTAATGACCCAAACTTTGAGACTTGATTACTCAATAGGAGAGGAGTTGGAACAACATATTTACAATGAAATGAGATCGTGGACTAATTGGCTACACCCCTGGAATAGAATCATCGCTGAATTCTCAAAATCATTTTTCAGACTTATGTCCGGCTACAAACGCGATTCCGCCCAGTGTGCTCTGGTCGCAGGGGGGGGGGTGGAAGGGCCTTTTACCATGAATTTGCCCGGGCCCTTTCAAGGGTCCCAGCACGCGCCTGGGAACGAGACCCGAGTCAAAAAGCGCAAAGCCCCAAGATGTCGCCGTCGCCCCGGCATCAACGCCGATCGACACGCAAACAGGTACGCCGGGGCACAAAAATTAACCCTTCACGATGCTTACACTGTCACCACACTTTACTGAAATTCCGACTAGCCACAGGCCTCCGAAGACGATCAAAACAAGGGCCCTCACGAAAAGTGAGGTTAGGTTCGCCTCGGTTGACAGCAATAGCCGGAGCTGTTGCTTGGTCAACCGTCAGAGGAGAAGTGACGCATTTCAAGTTTCAAGCATTTTTGCACAAATAGTACCGCATTGTGGTCCGTCTTGATGGTGGACCGATTTTTGCAAAGAAAAAAATCGAAATTTGAAAAGTGCATATACCATACTCAACAATTCCAACTCGGTAGTGTTATAATGGATTTCAGGTCCTCGGGGACTTTGGCTGATGAAGCTCACTAGAGATGGAGTATCCGGTCTTTTGAAATGGCCGGAACTTCTCCATCTCTGAAGCTCACCACCATCCTCTCCCCAGGGGTGCTATCACGATGAGTAGAATTCTACGCTTGTGACGTCACGTTGCGCATAGCAACCACTTCTCTGATAGGCTGCTGCTAGGCAACGTGACATCACAAACGTAGTATTCTACTCATCGTGATAGGGCCCCAGAATCGTCTAGCTGGTAGAGTACCGCTCCTACGGCTACGTCTGATCTATCGGTTTCCAAGTAGGAGGGTTTCTCTGGGTCTGGTTGTATCAATACAACAAACGGTCTTTTTTTTCGTAGTAGCAACTGGACGGCTTTTACCTTGTCGGGGTCGGTGCGAATTTCACTGGTACTGAGGATGTGTCCCAAGAAACGAACTTGTTCCCGTAAAAAGGTAGATTTCTTAAAGTTCACCGTGAGTCCTGCTTCTCGGAGTCGTTTGAAGAGTGAGTTTGAATTACTACAAGTCGTTCCATTTCACGCAGTTGTTCTTCGACAGACGCCCGGAACGCATAAGATACAGGATAACTCTTCACAAACGGGGTTTCGTTCTTCATCTCAATGCGATATTCGTACCAGTGAGTCAATCCGGGTTTCGTTTGAGTGGCCAGCACAGTGGCCATTGCAGTGTCAGCAGTGTTTCTCAGGAGACGCAGTCGAAACTCCGCTTGTGTTGAAATCCTCTCCAAATCACCTGCATTAAATTTGCAAAATTTTCTTATAAATAGATGGCTCTTTACCCACGACTTGTAAGCGCTCCAAATGTGCCTCAAAGAATCGTTCACTGAAAACAAGTCTTGCAGCGAAAACACGCTCCTCTAGGGCTCGAACTGTCTGGCATTTGTAAGGTTTAAACTTCAAATCCTTACGTGAAATTCTGCGCAAACTGGTTTCAGAAGTATTCATTCAAAATTGCTGCATGACGCAGCACGTCTAACGACTGCAGAGCGTCTGGGACTTTGAGAACCTTTTGCCAAGGGCCGATGCACACTGTCGGACACAGTCCGCTTGAACCTTGAATAGGCTTCATGAAAATGACACCAAAAACGGGCCTCGGATCTTTGTAGCCGAACATTAGGGGAATTGAAATCAAGTCAAAACAAAATCGTACCAGATCCTTAACTCAAATCAAATCTTCGATTTAATTTACGTCAGAAGTGAAATACTTCAACTTTTTTTATTATTGGATCACAGTTTATGAGTTCTAGTAAGCAACATCAACTTCTATTAGTACAGAAAAACTGTAAAAAGTATAAAACCATCAAATATTGAACCGAAAAACATACTACGTAGATTAAAAAATAATTACTCAACTTCGAAAAAATCATAGCGGCACCCTACAAAATTTTGCGCCTTTTTAAATTCAGGAAATCCTGGTTTGCTACATAAGTACCTTTTGAATTCTCTTCGAACTGTTCGTTACAAGTCTCTTTTTTTGCAAAATACAAGGTGTTCACCTCGGTGTTCGCATAATATTTCTACAGGGTGTTGAATTCAACTTGAAAAATTTCCAATAATTCAACAAAATTATGTTCCTATTTGAGTAAATACAATATTTTTGTATTTCAACACTAATGTCATGAAGACAGATCTCATCTCTCTACATAGTTTTTGAATATTCCTCTTTTATTTACAGGGTGATCGAAAAATGACAATCAACAACAACAAGTTTTTCAATGATAACTCTTTTCCAGGTCAACCGATTCCCACAATATCAGACTCATGTTGTAGTTGAAACTTTAAATAAAAAACCTAAAGAGCCGGAATCGACTCAAGGCAAACATTCAAAATACAGAGTTGCATCAAAAATGACCCAAATTTGAATGGTACCCGGAATTCCGTTTAAACAAAAATGTTTGAAAATCAACTTGCTTTCTAACAGATCATTCATTCCGAACACTTCAAGATTTTTCTTGCTTGTATGAATGTCAAGAATTAAATTTTCTATATCGTCTAAGGATCCTGACTACAACAGAAGGTTTTCATGGCTGAATCAGTCCCTTGGGCCTTGGGCAGTTGAAAATGATCGCAACCTAAGCTACAAAAACCAGAACAATCACGATTTTTCTGTTATTCTTTATAACTGACTGTTGTGATTTTCGTAGCGTAGCGTAGGTTGCGACTATTTTCAGCTGCCCAAGGGACTGAATCAGTCATGAGAACATAGAATTATAATTAGTAGGTATCCTTGGCCAATAATTTTTGACTAATACAAGCAAGAAAAATCTTGGATTTTCATTTACATATTTTGCAATAGAGACTTGTAGCTATAATTCTTTTATATTAGGTGTTGAGGGGCGCATCAAGTAGGTACTAGCTTATTAGCGCCCTTTTTTCGGTGACTTCCTCCGCTTTCCTTTTTTTTTCCCCTTAACGTGACCGCTCGGTTAGTACACGCCAAAGTATTAGAGAGCGCATAGAGAAAAGCCACCGGCTCCGGCAGGATTTGAACTCCGGACCTCTTGGTTTGAAGCCAGAGACTAAGCCCACCGATCTATCGCCAGGATAGCTAAAGAATTGAGCTATTGAATAGTTTGTACAGAATTCAGAAGGTATGTAGCAAACCACAGTCACCTAAGTTTAAAAAGGCGCAAAATTTTGTGGGGTGTGGCATCATCATTTTTGCGAAGTTATTATATTTTTCAATCTACGTAGTATGTTTTTTGGCTTAATTTGGGAGTTTTATGGATGGCTTGATACTTTTTACAGTTTTTCTGTACTAATAGAAGTTGATGTTACTTACTAAAACTCATAAACTGTGATCCAATAATAAAAAAAGTTGAAGTATTTCACTTCTGACGTAAACTAAATCTAAGATTTGATATTATTTGAGTTAAGGATCTGGTACGATTTTCTAACTTGATTTCAGTTCCCCTAATATTCGGCTACAAAGATCCAAAGCCCGTTTTTGGTGTCATTTCCATGAAACCTATTTAAGGTTCAGGCGCACTGTGCGGAACTGATTTATCCATCGTTTGATTGTTTTTCGGCATGGTACACCAACATCTTGGCCACACCTTCGACGAAACTGTCGCCGCGTTGCGCTTATTGATTCTTTACTTTTCAAGAATGTTTCAACACAAAACGATCGATGGGCTGCTGAATCGCATCTAAAATGAAGACAAACGTTATGGCGAACCCTGTATATCATGAATCGTTCTATCACACCTGGAGGTATAGCATTGGAAATTTCCAAGTGCTACCTATCGTAAGACTTGATTTTCGCCCATATTATTTCTATGGGATTCAATATTGGCGAATACGGGGTCAGTCTTAGAAGTGTTGCATCAGTTTGCTTCATGGCACGTACAAGTCGAGAGTGGCATGGCGCATTATCGCAAACTACAATTAATTACTCGGCCGTTTCGTTGCCCATAGGGCGTCATGTACATATTTATACTTTTCAATCACGTTTTTTTTTTACTTTCCCGACCCGTCCCCTCACTCGGAAGGGAAAGTTATGTGATGATGCAGGAAAACCGTTCTGACACGATAGCTGCCGAACCGTATCGCCCTATCTGTCATCTGTCAAATAATAAAAAATGTCAAAGTTCAAAACTTTACCATATAATTATTCAAAATCTATCCGATGGATTGGGACCAAACTTGACAGGAAGTAACAAAACAAGAGAGTCGAATCAAGTCTGCATCTGCAATCTTCCACCATTTTTTTGTAAATTTTCCAATGTCCGGATTTTTGGGGACTTTTTTCCTGGTGGTAGAGTACTATTTAAAGAACAAGAACACATCAGATGTTGGGATTTAATTTTTTTGACCCGAGGAGCTAAAATTCCTGGACTACTATTCGAACCATACGTTATAGTAAAAAATAAAGTCGACCAGCCTTGATGGGTCTGTAATGCATGGAGTTTGGCTTTGGCTATTTCAGTCGACAAGGTCTTACTCTTTTTTCTGTATCTGTCCCATAGGACTGGTCGGTCGTCTTGTACAGTTGCGGCCTCATAAAAGTTTACACCGATGACAATCGTGTGGCCATGCTCATTCAAAATTACGTCAAAACTGAATTAGCATGGTCACTCGATCGCCGTCGGCGTCGGTGTAAACTTTTATGAGGCCGCAACTTTACTCTTGCATCTCTGGAAAATCCGCCTGCTCTTCCTCCTTTTCTTTGGAAGCTCCGTCAATCTATCGTTCCACCATGGAGTCTTCGTTTTCACCGGTTTCTTTACATTCTACGCTCTGTCACCGATATTGCAGAGTTCTCCGTTTAGTTTAGCCGCTCTACTTTCCAGCGCCTCTATGCCCGGAGTCCACAGCTCTTCTTGCTCAATCCTTATCATCGAACGTATCGCTTCGTCGATGATCTTAGTTTTGTCTATATTCTTGAGGTGATATCGTTTGTTCTGCATTGGCTCGACTTCATGCTCGAATTGAATCTCGAACTTGATTGCGTTGTGGTCGCTGTCGATGATGTCGACGACCGTTCGCCAGTTTGCGATCTTCCTCACTAATTCATCTAACACAAAAGCTATATCGATGTTTGACTCTCCATTGAACGTTCCAAACGTCGGTGCTTGGTCAGGCTCGTTTACTGGGTGAAGGCAACAAAGTCCTCGAGTAGCTCACCTCTTTCTGATTTCGCATTGAAGTCTCCTCCCAGGAGGATTTGTCTGCTGTCTATCTCTCCGAGCAATTGTCGCAGTTGCTCTAGCTGGTCTTCTATCTTCTCATTCGGTGGGGCGTATAGGCTCACAAAAACCATACGCTCTCCCCATGCGTTGATTTCCGCTACTGCCAAGCTTTGATTGCAAAACTGTTGTAATTCTAGATTTGCTCTTCGCTTTTGAAATGTACCGTTGTAGCACTGCTTTGTAGTCCGAATAGTTGACAATACTTGTGGCTGGATATTTGTATGTGAGTCTATTTCACCATTGTCGCCAATCATTTTAAGCTCGTCTGTAGCTGTTCTGCTGGATCTCTGCAGGTTCATCTGTATAAATTTGATGTTAATATTCATTATCGGTCTATTCTTTATAGTCGATCTTTTCTACAAGCTCTTTCAGTTTTCTTGCGTAGATGGGACATGAGCTCGCGTCAGCGGGATGCTTTATTTCTGACATGTGGATCTTGGCTCGAACGCAGTTGATGCATGACGGCGTCTTATTGTCCTTCTTTTCCTGGCAGTCACCGTACTTGTGTGATGACTTACCGCAAAACCCGCAGGCTGCTTCGCCGTTGCAATGTAGGGCCGAATGGCCAAACTTCTGACATTTGTAGCATCTTTGAATCCTGACATGGTCTGAGACTCTGCATGAGTGCCAACTTACGTATACTTGTCCGACCGCAATGAGCTTCTTCCGCGTTTCTGGTTCCACCTCGACTAGCCAAGTGGCGAACGCTTCGTCCCTACCGCTTATCGTGTACAGCGGCTCAAAAACGTCTTGATCTGCCTGATCAAGAATCTTATCATTCTGGCTAAGAATGGTTTCCTGCAGATTTTTCTGATCAGTGTCTTGCGGGACTCCGTAGATCGCCATCCTTGGCTTCAGCTCTCCCAAAACCTTCATTTTCAGGCCAGCTGCTGTGAGCTTTGATGTCTGTTTGACCTCTTTCAGGTTGACGTTTGCAGTTTCGATTATGATTCCGTCTTCTCTTGTTCCGAAAGTCTTGTTGACTTTTATGCCAAGCTCAGATGGCGTGGCGTTCTTGAACAGCGCACTCCTTGTTTGGTCAGATGTTTTAATTTCCGGTCTGTCGGAAGTCGCAAGGACGCGAGCCGTCTTTGCTGCTGCTACTTGTCTTCCCGTCGGGGGTCGAATCCTTGTTGCCACGATCTGTGGTGCCGACGCTGCCCGAGCGTAAGATGGTGCGGCTGGATGCTGCCGTAAATGCGTCATAAGCGAGTGACATGGCATTTTCGTCTTTTGTATCTGAATAATTGTGTCTGTGACTCTGTTCCGTTTGCCGATGGGCCCCTTGCTTGAATTTATAAGCCTCGCCAGATCACTGAGGTACTCGTTTATCTTGACGTGCAGTCCTGAAACTGATATGCGTTGGTCGGGACCGAAAATTGGAACCCGTCATCGGTTACTGACTCTGCGCCCGACTCCGCCATTCCTGGCGGGGTCCCCTGACTCCCTGCCCACTCACTTTGAACTCTCGACGTGCGAACTGTATTGATATGTGTAAAAGGAAGTTCTGTTTAAGCCTTTAGCCGCAGCAGGTGCTTATGACCTGGGTACGGCCCTACGGCCGCTCAGAAATTATTGCTTACTGACGTTGCCCGCCCTTCACCACGAGGAGGTGAGGCCTGGGATTTCCGTGTGAGAGAGGATCGTATCTTGTATTTGCTATCACCGCAAAAGAACACTGTGTGGCTGTAACTACTTACTACCCAAAAAGGCACCGCCGAAAAGCCCACTATCCCTTAAGGGCGAAAGATTTATTCGCACTGAAGGGAATCCAGAGTATAGTAGGTAGAGACAATTCAATTTCAATTTTCAATTTTAAACCCTTTGCAGGGCACATTTATTTCTGGTAAAAACCTAATACATGGTGTCTAATGGAGGTACCTATTCACCCTCCAACATTTCCGGACACCGCTCCTGGAAAATAGAAAAATAGTAAATATCCTTATATAGACAGCTTATGGTATGCTCTGATTCATACGGCAAGAGGACACATTACAAGTTTTACTCTGGATTCCGCGTATCATTGCGAATTTGAACAATCCTTCAACAAGTCAATACAATTCTTCTCGTCATGACTAATTTAATGTACTTCAGACCATGGCTGGTATATAGTAGAGATGTCATCCCAGCAGGGTCTTCTTTCTTCTCGAACATGCGAACATGTCTAGCGGTTAAAGTTCTCGTCTATAGCAGGTGTTCTCTCTTCTCGGGCTACTCTTGCCCTGGCCGTATCTGGACTGCATACTACTTATAACTCGTGCTGGGCGACAGCGAGGTCTACATTACTACTTGCTCATTTTTTGTAATGTGTTACGTGCTTATTAAGTAACGTAATTAAGATGTCATTATCTGTTTGCTCATTTTTTGATAATTTTAGTGCTCTCTTCTCGGTCGTCATCACGAAGCGGCCTAAGCCAACTTAGATCTTCTGTCTGTACTTGCTTTGCAGCCAACGTCTAAGTGGGAACCACACGACTCTCCAGAGCATCGGTCCCAGGGGATTCGACGATCGGAGAGAAGCGGTGTAGTCGCAAAGCGATGAAGGGCCGAAAGGACCAAGGCTCCGCGCCTTCGGTACTTCCGACTCAGCCGCGCCGCACAACCACCCACCTCAGAACCCTTTTCAATATGTCTGACTTTGAAGAAGCCACATCTGGGGTCTCGGCTCGCCTACAAGTCGACTCCCCGGCCAGATCCTCGGCCGGTTTTTCTCCTTGGCCCCTCACCCAGGTGTGGCGGTAACGTAAGGCTGCCGCCCAAGATACTCTGTGCTTTGGTCCGTGTTCTTCAACCTTCTATTTTTGCAGCGAAAGGCGCCAGCCTTTCCACCTCTTCTTCGTCCATCAGCATCGAAAACAGGTCTTCAGGTCCATCAATTTGTATTGTGTATAAAAGGAAAGTTCTGTTTAGGCCTTCAGCCGCAGCAGGTGCTTATGACCTGGGTAAGACTCTACGGTCGCTCAGGAATTATAGCCTACTGACGTTGCCCGCCCTTCACCACGTGGAGGAGAGGCCTGGGATTTCCGTAAGAGAGAGGATCGTATATCGTGTATTTGCTTTCACCGCAAAAGAACACCGTGTGGCTGTAACAACTTACTGCCAAAAAAGGTACCACAGAAAAGCTCACTATCCCTGAAGGGCGAAAGATTTATTCGCAGCTGAAGGGAGTCCAGAGTAGTGGGTAGAGACAATTCAATTTCAATTTTAAACCCTTTGCAGGGCACATTTATTACAGGTAAAAAGCCTAATACATGGTTTTCTAGTGGAGGTACCTATTCACCCTCCAAAATTTGCGGACAACTGCTCCTAGAAAGTAGAAAAAGTAGTAAATATTCTTAATAACACAGCATATAGCATGCTCTGACGCATGCGGCAAGGGACATAACAAGTTTTACTCTGGATTCCGCGTATCACTGCGAATCGGAACAATCCATTTACAGGCAATACAATTCTTCACGTCATGACTAATTTTTTGTACTTTAGACCATGACTTGTACATAGTAGAGATGCCATCCCAGCAGGGTCTTATTTCTTCTTTCTTCTCGATCATGCGAACGTCTGACGGTTAAAGATTTCGTCTTGCAGGTGTTCTCTCTTCTCGGGCTAATCCTGCCCTGGCCGTGTCTGGACTGCTTACTACTTATAACTCATGCCGGGCGACAGCGAGGTCTCATTACTATTTGCTCATTTTTTGTAATGTGTTACGTGCTTATTAAGTGACGTAATTAGAATGTCATTATCTGTTTGCTCATTTTTTGATAATTTTAGTGCTCTCTTCTTGGTCGTCATCACGAAGTGGTCTAAGCCATCTTAGCATTCGTCTGTACTTGCTTTGCAGCCAACGTCTCAAGTGGGAACCACACGACTCCCCAGAGCGTCGGTCCCAGTGGGATTTGACAGTCGGAGAGAAGCGGTGTAGTCGCAAAGCAATGAAGGGCCGAAAGGACCAAGGCTCCGCGCCTTCGGTACTTCCGACTCAGCCGCGCCGCACAACCACCCACCTCAGAACCCTTTAATATTACTGACTTTGAAGAAGCCTCTTCCGGGGTCTCGCCTCGCCTACAAGTCGACTCCCCGGCCTGATGAGCGCCGCAAATCGATGACGTGGTAACCAACCTCGCAAGCCAACACATCCAACTCCGTTGTAAGCCGTTTCCGGTCAGCGATCGCAAATGTGAATTCCACAGCACTGCGTCCATCCGAAGAAAAGAAGTTGCCTTCCTCCTCGCCAATTTCATCCTGTACCATCTTTCGGAATGTGAGATCATACTTGAAGAGAATTCAAATCACGAAGGATTTTAATTCTTGAAGATAATAAGTTTGAAGAGTACCCCCAGGTGATAGTGGGACTTCCGGATCTTCCGAGAGAGCTCCCCAGCCCGTGTCGTACAGGGCAATCTACAGCCCCTGCGGATCCACAGTGGGAGTTTTTCTCCTTGGCCCCTCACCCAGGTGTCTCGGTAACATAAGGCTGCCGCCCAAGATACTCTGTGCTTTGGTCCGTGTTTTTGAACCTTCAATTTTTGCAGCGAAAGGCGCGACCCTCTCCACCTCTTCTTCGTCCATCAGCATCGAAAACAGGTCTCCGGGTCCATCAGGAAGTCTCTCGAGTATTGCAGTCAGTTCTCTCCTATCCACCTCGAAGGCCGGGCATGTCCAGATTCGATGTACAGAATCGTCTGTTTCGTTGCATGTAGAACACATGCCGGCCGGATCCTTTCCGATTCTATGCTTGTGCCTTCTGAAATGGCCATGACCTGTCAGTACTTGCGTGAGCTCTCTGCTTGTCTCAATTACGTTCCAATCTACATTTGGAATAAAATCGTAAGTCGTTCTGCCTTTGTCCGAATCGTGCCACTGTGCCTGCCATTCCTCCATAATAAGTTGGCGTAGTAGCTCGGCTAGCTCCGCTTTTGTGTACTGATTTGCCTGTATCATCGTTCCGCAATGCGTTACTTTCGGTTTCAGTTTGAGCGAGTTCTTTGCATAGATTTCTGACCCAATCAAATGTAATGGTGGTTCTCCTGCGAGTACTGCTGCCGCCTCGGCTGATACTGAGCTGTACGATCCGATCATGCATCTACAACATGCACCTTGAACGCTTCTGAGGTATTTAACGGATGAAGATTTGGCGAGATCGCTTCCCCAAATTTCGACCGCGTACGTGACTATGGGAATTATTGCAGATCTATATATAGTTTTCGTCGAGTTTCGTACTTGTCCCCACTTCGCTCTGACGCACCTTGTGAGCATTGACATGACCTGCTTCGCCTTTTGAGTTACATTCTTGACGTGTTCGTTGTACCTTAGGCCTTCGGATAACGTTACGCCTAGGTACTTCGCGTGTTGCTTCCTTCTGACAGTGGTATCGCCGCATCTTAACATTGGATTTCTGCCGAGCTTGCCTTTTAATATTATGTAATGCGTTTTAGTTGTAGATATGGTTAGTTTAGCTACATTGGCCCAATCTTGGACTTCTTGCAAAGCGAGGTTACCCTTGCGTTCGAGATCCAGTCTCGTTTGAGCCTCGATGAGAAGTGCGACATCATCTGCATATGCGACTATCTTCGTGTCTTCTGGGAGTCGTTTCCTTAAAAGCATGTCCATAACTGTGTTCCACGTGAACGGTCCCAAGACCGCTCCTTGTGGGCTACCCTTAGTCAGGGCTTTCTTGATAGTATCGAATTTGGTTTTAATTTCGATTGTCCTGTCTCTCAGGTAACTTTCCATAATCTTGACCAGCTTAGATGGATAGCCTACGTTCAACATCTCGGTTAGAAGCACGTTCCAACTGAGGTTGTCGAAGGCCCCTGCGATGTCGATCATCACCGCGACGACGTACTTAAAGTGGCTATTCTTCACAGTGTCCGTGACTGACTGCAAGGCTGAAATGGTTGACTTGCCTTTGCAAAAACCGTGTTGGTTTTCTTCGTGTGCTCTGCCTGCTCTCTGGAGCTGTACGCGTACGAGCCGCTCTAACGTTTTTCCCAGGAAAGGGAGTAGCGTTATCGGCCGATTGCTTTTTGGACTGAGTGGATCAGCAGCATCTCCTTTTGGTATCAGGGTAAGCAGCCCCTTTTTCCATAGAGACGGGAAATGCCTGAAAAATAAACAATCATTAAATAATCTCAGCAAGTAGTCTTCGATCGCCGGAAGGGCAATCTGAACAATCAATCCCGGAAGGTGATCCGGACCAGGTGCCTTCTTCCCATTTTGCATCAGTACCGCCTCTTGCAGTTCATCAATCGTGAACGCTTCTGGCTCGGCTTCGTTTTCGTTAACTTGAATTGGTTGCAGCTCCTCTTCTCTATCGGGTAGTAAGTTTCGTAATATTACTTGGAGAGTTTCTCTCACTTCAGTAGTTATCGAATTTTCAGACCTTACGCTGGACAGTGCCTTCACTGCTTTCGTCTTGCTCGCGGACATTTTATACACCATTCCCCATGGGTCTGTGATCATCTGCTCTTCTACAAATTTTCCTCATGCGTGGAGTTTGGCTTTGGCTATTTCCTTCGACAAGGTCTTGCTATTCTCAATGTATCTTTCCCATAGGGGTGGTCGGTCGTCTGGCACTCTGCATCTCTGGAAGATCCTTCTACTCTTCCTTGTTACTTTTTGCAATTCCGTCAATTCGTCGTTCCACCAAGGAGTCTTCCTTCTCATCGGTTTCTTCACTTTTAACACTCTATCACAGAGATTACAGAGCTCCTCATTGAAGTTTTTCGCTCTTTGTTCTAGGGCTTCCACGCCCGGCGTCCACAGCTCTTCCTGTTCGATCCTTATCATTGAGCGTATCGCTTCATCAATGATCTTCGCTTTGTCTAAATTTTTAAGGTGATATCGCTTGTTCTGCATCGGTTCGACTTTATGCTCGGATTGAATCTCGAATTTTATAGCATTGTGATCGCTGTCAATTATGTCGACAACCGTTCGCCAATTCACGATCTTCGTCACTAGGTCATCGGACACAAAAGTTATGTCGATGTTCGATTCTCCGTTTATCGTCCGAAATGTCGGTTCTTGGTCAGGCTCGTTTACTGGGTGAAGGCTAGCTTCTAGGACGAAGTTCTCGAGTAGCTCACCTCTGTCATCTCCGATTCTTGAGTGCCATATCGCTGATTTTGCATTGAAGTCTCCTCCCAGGAGTACTTGTCTTCCGTCTATCTCACCAAGCAGTTGTCTCAGCTGTTCTATCTGTTCTTGTATGTCTTCATTCGGTATGGCGTACAAGCTCACAACTACCATACGCTCTCCCCATGCGTTGATTTCCGCTACTGCCAGATTTTGATCGCAAAACTGTTGTAATTCCAGGACCTCTATGGCCGGGTTAAGAACCGCCAATGCTGCTTTCGTTCGCTCTTCGCTTTTACAGTGTACCGTAGTGGCACCGCTCTGCAGCCCGAATAACTTACAATACTTGTGGCTGGATATCTTATATGTGAATGGTTCTTGAATCAACGCAATGTCTATTTCACCATGGTCGCCCATTGCTTTAAGCGCGTCTGTGGCAGTTCTGGATCCTTGCAAATTTATCTGTATAAATTTGATGTTGTTCGTCATTATCGGTCTATTCTCCATAATCAATCTTTTCAACGAGCTCTTTCAGTCTTCTTGCGTAGACAGGGCATGAGTTTGCGTCAGCTGGATGCTTCGTTTCGGACATATGGATTTTTGCTCGGACACAGTTGATGCACGCTGGTGTCTTATTGTCTTTCCTGTCTTGACAGTCACCATACTTGTGAGATGACTTACCGCAGTACCCGCAGGCTGCTTCACTGTTACAATGTAAGGCCGAATGGCCGAACTTCTGACACTTGTAACATCTCTGTATCCTGACGTGGTCCGAGATTCTGCATGAGTGCCAACTTACGTACACTCGTCCGACCGCAATGAGCTTCTTCCGCGTTTCTGGTTCAACTTCGACTAGCCAAGTGGCGAACGCTTTGTCCCTTCGGCTTATCTTGTAGAACGGTTTGTACACGTCTTGATCTGCCTGTTCAAAAATCTCTTCATTTTGACTAAGAATGGTCTCCTGCAGATTTTTCTGGTCGATCTCTTGCGGGACTCCGTAGATCGCCATTCTCGGCCTCTAGTCCGGATGTTAAGGTATAATACCCTTCACTTTTATAACAAGCAATGCCACTTGGCACACCTGTTGCCGAGACCATGTTTGACCGATTAAGATCAGGAGCCAAAGTCGCAAGCAATGCAGGCGTCGTATACAGGGTGTCGTATAGAAAAAAAGTAAAAAATTCGTATATCATCAACCAAACCAGATGGATTCACGTGAATAGGCACATATATTCACAATATATCACCCATCAAGGAAGAGTCAACGGTTTTGGAAAATCTTGAGCGGTTCCTGAAATATTTTTGAAAAACTGAATTTTCTTCTGAATATTTTATTTTTCGGTAAATCAGTGGATTTTCAAGATATCGAAGTGCAACTTGGTAGTTTTATGGCCAGTATGGTCATGAATCAAAAACGATCAGGAGCCGAATGCAAGGCCTGCCATTTCCAGAAATAAGACAATGAGCTTTTTTTTCTTCGCGACCGCCATCTTGAATCTCCGTTTTACTCAACAGTTGAAAAAATGACAACCGAATGTGAGATAGTTGACATCCAGTCACCATATTATGGAAAAAATAGCCTTGAAGCAAGGTAAGGGTCTCTTCATCGAGAAAACAGTGTTACCCAAGGTTTTCACGGTAATACGCATTTGCAGCGCCTGTGATGGCTAATCAGAGATTTGAAAGAGCAAAGTGAGCTCTTTGTCACAATCCTACATTCATTATGAGCTGAATTACCAAAATTCATGACGATCGGTCCAAAGGTAAATTTTTGGTGGCTTGCTGAACCAAATATGTGGCGCTTTTTGATGAAAAATGCAAAAAAATTCGAGCAATCATCATTATGTCATCCCTCACTAAGAGAAGGCTATTGCAAAAACTGAAACTAATCAACGCTCAAATGTTTTGGGATAGTCAAACCTATAATCTTGAGCAATAAAATGTTGGACACATGCGTCCCTTTGTTAGAGAGAAGACATGAGAGACTTGCATGCGGAAAGTTTTATCCAAGTTCTGAGCCACGTACTATTTTCAGAAAGCTACCAAAATTTTGTCTCTGCATCGATGATGATGAATTTTAGTACTTAATCTCAAAATGGATGTAATATTGTTAGTCATCAACTTTTGATGGATTTTTGAATAAAATATGTGAATAAGAATTTTGAATTTTTTCTGCATGCACGCCTTCCATGTCTTCTCTCTGGCAACCGGACGCATGTGTCCAACATTTATTGGCTCAAGAATATAGGCTACAATTTCACAAAACATTTCAGCGTTGATTAGTTTCAGTTTTTGCAACAGCCTTCTCTTCGTTAGGGATAACATGATAATGATAGCCTGATTTTTTTGCATTTCTCACCAAAAAGCGCCACCTATTTTGTTCAGCAAGCCATCAAGAGTTTAGCTTTGGACGGATCATCATGAATTTTGGTAATTCAGCTTAAAATGAATGTAGGATTGTGACAAAGAACTCACTTTGCTGTTTCAAATCTCTCATTAGCCATCACAGGCGCTGCAAATGCGTATTACCATGAAAACCTTGGGTGACAATGTTTTCTCGATGAAGATACCCTCACCTTGCTTCAAGGCAATTTTTTTCGTAATAGGGTAACTGAATGCCAACATTCTCACATTCGACTGTCATTTTTCCAACTGTTGAGTAAAACGAAGATTCAAGATGGCGGTCACGAAGAAAAAAAAAGTTGACTGTCTTACTTCTGGGAATAGCAGGCCCTGCATTTGGCTCCTGATCGTTTTTTATTCATTGCAATAATCGCTGTAAACTTACCAAATTGCACTTCGATATCTTGAAAATTCACTGATTTACCGAGAAATAAAATATTTAGAAGAAAATTCAGTTTTCCGGAATATTTCAGGAACCGCTCAAGATTTTCCAAAACTGTTGACTCTTCCTTGATGGGTAATATATTGTAGATATGTGTCTAATCACGTGAATCCATCTGGTTCGGTTAATGATATACGAATTTTCCACTTTTTTTTCTATACGACACCCTGTATACGCCGCCTGCATCACTAACGACTTTGGCTCCTGATCTTAATCGGTCAAACATGGTCTCGGCAACAGGTATGCCAAGTGGCATTGCTTGTTATAAAAGTGAAGGGTGCCCCCAAAATTTTGACCTTAGCGTCCGGACTACTCAGCTTTCCCAAAAATTTCAGCTTCAGTCCAGCTGCTGTGAGCTTTGCAGTATGCTTGACCTCCTTCAGGTCTACGTTTGCAGTTTCGATTATGATTCCGTCTTCTCTTGTTCCGAAAGTCTTATTGACTTTTATGCCGAGCTCAGCTGGCGTGGCGTTCTTGAACAGCGCACTCCGTGTTTGGTCAGACGTTTTAATTTCCGGTCTGTCAGAAGTCACAAGGACGCGAACCGTCTTCGTTGCTGCTACTTGTCTTCTCGTCGGGAGTCGAACCCTGGTTGCCACTGTTTGTGGAGCCGACGCTATCTGAGCATAAGATGTTGCTGCTGGTGCTGCCGTAAATGCGCCATAAGCAAGTGACATAGCATTAATTGTCTTTTGTATCTTCGTGATCGTGTCCGTGATTTTGTTCCGCCTGTTGATGGGTTCCTTGCTTGAGTTGTTCAGCTTCGCTAGATCACTAAGGTACTCATTTACCTTGATCGTACAGTCCTGAAACTGATCCGCACTCATCGGGACCGAAAATTGGAACCCGTCATCAACGACTGACTCAACGTCCGACTCCGCCATCCCTGGCAGGGTCCGCTACCCACTCACTCGGAAACTCTTGACGTACGAATTTGTATATGTGTAGAAGGAAGTTCTGTTTAGACCTTTGGCCGCAACAGACGCTTATGATCTGGGTACGACACTACTGTTGCTCAGAAATTATAGCCTGCTAACATTGCCCGCCCTTCACCACGAGGAGAAGCCTGGGATATCCGTAAGAGAGAGTATCGTATATCGTGTATTTGCTATCACTGCAAAAGAACACCGTGTGGCTGTAACATCTTACTAATAAAAAAGGTACCACAGAAAATCTCACTATCCCTGAAGGGCGAAAGATTTATTCACATTGAAGGGAATCCAGAGTAGTGGGTAGAGACAGTTCAATTCAATTTCAATTTTAAACCCTTCGCAGGGCACATTTATTACCGGAATAGAAACCTAATACATCGGCAGCTATAGGTCGCGGGAACATAACCGTCACCTTGGCACCCGCTATGGCAACGTTGCAGGCATGCCGGCACAATGAAGCGCCTCTTGCCACCTTCTTGCTCGCGCTTGCGCCTGATAGGGTGCCAAAGTACGGCTGTAGAGATTTGCTTGTTTTTGACATTACTCAGTTAAATCTTGAGTTTAGCACATTAATTTTGATGATGAAGCGACAATTGTTCAAGAAATCATCTATATATTTATTACAACTTTACAACTGAAGAAAATTGTATCAACAAGTAGGTACTAATGAAAATAACATCATAACCATATACCGATCTTTAGCACGCCATTTTTGTTCCCGCGACCTATATGGAGGTACGATCGCAAGCAAAATAAACGGAGACAGTGTTTCGCACGGAGTGTACCGATTTAATGAATTTTAGCCTTCTTGTCACTGTGACACCAAGCCAAAATTCAGTAAATCGGTACACTCCGCGCGAAACACTGTCTCCGTTTATTTTGCGCGCGATCGTACCTATTCACCCATTTCTGGCCGCCGCACTGTGGAACGAGAGTGGTCGTGTGGTTGGACATCGCGTTCTAAGGTGAGTTCGGCAATTCAACTCCATTCCCTCTTTTTCTCCGTACACACTTAAGCCGTTCGGTTATTCCCTTCGGAGTGAGTGGCGTCACTCGCTTTTCCGTTCGGCTTTTCGTTTCGGCGCAAATAGAGTTCACTCCGAAAGCACCACATAAATAGGTGGGGTTTGTGGAGCAGGCATGCGCACAATACGCGTGATCAGTTTGACAGCATTATTTTGACAGTTTGTTAATTTCTCATGTTCTCAATTTCCGTAATTCTTGTATTGATTACGGTGTGGTGTGTGCAATCGTCGTGTCGAAACAGTCGAAACCCAAGAATGGAATCTCCAGTAGGCTGTTGTGGCGTCTGCGGGTTGTCAGGCCCTTTGCCTGCCATTGAGGCCCATTTCATGTCCACACATGTGGAGGAAGAGCAACCACAGCAGACTGAGCAGGAGACCCCATCACCCAAGGACCTCGCGAATGAAAACACCCAAGGAAAGCCAGAGGCCCGTCGTGGTGAAAAAATGTGGACTCAAGAAAATACCCTCTTCCTGCTAGATTTGGTCAAGAGCCATGATGAGGAATTTTCCAACTCCGTTAAAAAAAATGTGTGGAAAAAAATTGGACTATGTCCAATGTCCAATGTCAATTCCTCGGTGCGTTCAGTAATTTTCACTCCCTTTGCTCTTTAAACCACGTGACAAAAATCCGCTCCTGTTCCACTCCAACCCCGTGACGAAAAGCCGAACTCACCTCTAGTAATCCAGAGGCCGTGGGTTCGATCCCCGCCTGGATCGTCACATTTTTTTTGTGTTTTTACTAACGTCTCACATATTTTTCATAAATCTACATTCATATATCTCGAGTACAAGATATAGTCTTTCATTTTCTTTGATTTTCATGCAATAACCATCAAGCATAGAGATGTTACACACAAAATATAGCCCTGAAGAAGTGTCGAAAAACTCGAGTTTCGCACTTTTCCGCACCATAATGTATGCACCATTTTAATCTAGAAGACTTGCTCGTTAGCGTGCCATATCGTATTTTCCGGGGCAACTTGAGGCAATTCTGCAATTGATTGTTGAAGTACTGATTCATTGCATAAAAAAAAACTAAATAAAATGACTGTCGTCAGCGGCCAAACAGGGACCATAAACTTTGTGATTGAAGCATGTAGTTTGAGACATGTGTGGTACAACCCGCCTAGACCAATCGAGATCAGAGCAACCAGCGTCAAACATGCAGTAACCTCTTTGGTTGCTTAACCAAAGTAGGTAACCAAACCCAAACTTGATGGGTCTACTTCAACAATCAATAGACTATTTCCACATGACGTCACACGCACGTGTCGAACGGCTGATTCGGGGCAACGTCAGCATGATGACAACTGTACGTGCCAGTTTGACAAAACTTTGTGACACCAGTGACTTTCACACACGGACATCGACTGACAGATTGCCATACTACAGACATCCTTGCATACTACCAATTTGACTGACGCACATGACTGGCGTAGCCCACGTGCCCTGTGACAGATAACGCACATCTAACTGACGTTGCCCCGAATCAGCTGTTGAAGACGGAGCTGTGTGACGTCAGAGGAAATGGTCTATTGCAGAAATGCCTCAAGTTGCCCTGGAAAATACGATATGCCACGCTAAAGAGCAAGTCTTCTAGATTAAAATGGTGCATACATTATGATGCGGAAAAGTGCGGAACTCGAGTTTTCTGACACTTCTTCGGGGCTATCATTTGTGTGTAACATCTCTGTGCTTGATGGTAATTGCATGAAAATCAAAGAAAACAAAAGGCTATAGTACGTACTTAACACTTTCACTGCTGACGACACGGATCCGTGTCACTAGCGTTTTTCCTCCAGTGCTGCCGACACGGATTCGTGTCGCCGGTATTTGCTGTTTCAATGGATCGATTTAAGCCTCGCACTGCGTCCTAGCTGCTTGATATCCCGTCAGCATATAGCTGAGGCATCAAGATTTTCAAAATCACGCGCAGTTTGCGGACCTTGCGGGGGTGGACCAAGAGGGCAGGGGAAACCCCCGGATTGTCATTAGGACCCTTAACTCATCCTCAGCATCTGGGTCGAGTATGCTTTTAAATTTAGCAGTGAAAGTGTTGAGATATATGGACGTAGATTTATCAAAAACTATGCAAGAAGTTAGTTGAAACACAAAAAACATGTGACGATCCCAGCGAGGATCGAACCCACGACCCTTGAATCACTAGAGCGCTTACTTACTTACTTACTTAAAAAGGTCTTTATTTTTGATCAGTTACAAAGTAAGATTTTCAATAGCTATATATGTTATCGGGTCCAAGCTTCCGAGCCTTTACAGGATAGCGTTGTTTGGTTTGCACTTTTTAGTGCCGGGTGGCGTGTCATGTTGTTACAGTGACGTTTGCGGTTCGATATTTTGATGCGATTGTTGGTATGACAAGGAAAATTTAGTAAAAAACCTCGTGCCGAAAATTTAGGAGAAAATTGCGCTTGGCGCGTGGATTTTGAGATTTGGAATTTCTACGCCATGGTCGAAATGTTATGAGTTGGTTGTTAAATTTTGGTAATGGGTGTTGCTGCCAGGTGCGGCGTGATGTGTGGCGGCGTGTTTTCATCTGTGGCCGCTCCCGCTTGTTGTGTCTTCGTCGCTTGCGTGCGACGAGGGAGGGTCGGATGAATCGCTGTCCTCTGGGGACACGGGTTCTCTAAACAATGGTAAGCGTTGGTGTGAGTATTTGTGTTTAATGTGGTTAGTGTTGTGTGTTCGAATGGCTGTGATGTGACGTGTTAGTGCAGAATGTCTAATGTTTTTATGGTAATACCGCTCGGATAAGTCCACAATAAAATCCCTAAACCGCGGCAATTCAGTCATTTCGTGGAGGGTGTCGATCCGAGTGTAACGATCCGAACCCGTCACCAGCCTCAGACAGGAGTTCTGAAACACCTGCAGAGGCTTAAGCGCCGTGTCCGAGGCGCTACACCAGATCGGTGCCGCGTACGCCATGATTGGGCGGATCATGGTTTTGTACAGCAGGACTTTGTTGGCGTTGCTTAACCTGCTCTTGCCGCACATGAGTGGGAAGAGGGTTTTGCGCGCCGCTCTAGCCGAGCAGAGTGCTCTGTTAATATGAGTGCCATGATTGAGCCTCCTTCCGAGATAAACTCCCAGATATTTCACTACATCCCGCATGGAGACCTCCTGACCCGCCATTTTGAGTGGTTGAAACACGGAAATGTTAGAGAATTTCCGTGCAAAAATGATATTCTCCGACTTGCTCGGGTTAACTTTGATGAACCACTGCTCAAAGTAGCGGCTCAGTATGTCCAGATGCAACTGAAGCTGTTTGTTGGCAACAACGGCACTGTGTGACTGCGCCAAGATTGCCGTGTCATCAGCGAACAGCGCCAGTTGGGTCTGTGGAAATTTCGGTATGTCGTTCACGTTGTAGAGAAAGAGTTTGGGACTGAGCACTGCCCCTTGTGGTACTCCCGCCTTGATCTGCCTTTCCGCCGAAACGCAATGATTTACCCCTACTCGAAAAGTCCGGCCCCCAAGAAATGACTTGAGCAAAGCCACCATGTACGGCGGGAAACCGTACATGGCGAGCTTATGCAACAGACCAGGCACCCAGACCCGGTCGAAGGCCTTCTCGATGTCGAGGAGGACCATCGCCGTGACCTTGTCAGCGTTGAAACCGCCGACGACGTGGTCGACGATCCGGGATACCTGCATCGTTGTGCTCAGTCCTTCCCGAAAGCCGAACTGTTCGGGCAAAAGCACCCCAAGGCGCTTCTCCAGCTTGTTTAGCCTGGCCAACACCAACTTTTCTGCGAGCTTGCCGAGGACGCTCAGCAGCGAGATCGGCCTATAAGAGAGCGGAAGTCTTGGGGGCTTCCCCTTCTTATAAATCGGCACGATTACAGCCTGCTTCCACACTTGAGGAAAGTGCTGTATCCTCAACATAGAGTTGAGGATGTAGGTGAGCTGCACCACCGCTTTTCTGGATAGATTTTTAACCAGTATTGCATCAACAGCATCCGCACCGGGTGTTTTCTTCCTGAGCCGCTTTATGTGCTGCTTTACCTCGGCCGGGGTGGCGAGCACACGTGTCAATTGTTTTCTGTCTATGTGCTGTCTATGTATTGCGTCAAATGACGACTGGATGTCAAGTTGCTGTCGCGTCAGTTGCGTCAGGCCGAGTTCGTGGACTTTGGCGAATTCAGATGCCAGCAGTTGAGCCTTTTGCTGGTCGGACAAAGCCGGAGGTGCACCCGCAGTGGGCGGAACCAGTGTTGGGATCGGCTGACGTTCAGTGCGCAGACTTTTCACCAAACGCCAGAGCGACCCGTCCGCTGTGTTCAGTGCCTCCAACTTGTCGTTCCAGCATCGGTTTGAGTGCTTCTGGACACCCTCCTTCACCGCCCTGAGTAGTACGTTCAGTTCCCGCCTGTGTTCGTCGGACCTGCTTGCTTGCCATCGGCGGCGAGCGGCATTTTTGGCCCGGGTGACGTCCAGGATGGCCTGCGGCAACGGGGCGATTTCACCAGCACGCCGCGTGACGTTGACCACCCTGGAGTTGGCATTTCTGGCTGAGATGACGGCCGAGGTGAACTTCTCCACCTCGGTCTCCAACTCTTGTGCCGTATTGATGCCATTGTTGATGCGTATTTGTTCGTCGAGCGCCAGGCGGTAGCGCTTCCAGTCTGTGTGCCTGTAGGACACTGTCTGTCGGTCGGGGTGGAGATGTGTGTGGTGATTCCATGCAAATGAAATGGGGTTGTGGTCCGAGTCCAGTATTGTGTCGACGAGCGATTCGGGAGCCAAGCCCACCACCGTGTTCTTGGCTACCACTAGGTCGATCGTCGACGGCGTCATTCCGTTCGTCGGGTGGTGTGTCGGTATGTCAGGATGAAACACCTCGAGGTTGTTGTTGATGATATACTGGTCGAGAATCCTACCATTTGCGTTTATGGGGCTCACCGGGTACCAGGTGCGGTGCCTCGCGTTGAGGTTTCCGACAAGCAAGACGGTGTTGGCCAGGCCAAACAAGCCGTCCAGAGAGGCGAGATCCATGACATTGGCCGGCCGGTTGTAGGCTGCCACAATGACAGTACCACACGCCAGCCTGACAGCCACGTGTTCAATGTGACATCCTGTCACTTGCGGTAGGCGGGTGTGCGCGATGTTCGCCCTGACAATCGCGACCACACCACCAGCCGCATGGACAGCGTCAGCCCTGTCACTCCGGTGGACGACATAACCTGAAAGTTTGAAGCAAAAGTCAGGCCTAATTTTGGTCTCGTTTATTAACAAAACATCCGTCCTGCTGTCCATGATGAATTGCCGGATTAGAGGGATCTTACCAGAGACACCGTTGGCGTTCCAGTGTGTGATGTTGAGTGTGCGTGTGTGGTTGTGTTGCCATTGTTTAAAAAGCGTTCATGTAGTCCCTCGTCTCGCATTGTTTCAAGATGTCCCCGAACCGGACGATCTAGGCCAGCAGTTCTTCCAGGTTACAGAATTGGCTGATATCGGCAACCGCAGCTTTGATTTTTGCGTATATGCCGAAATTTCCGACAGCTGGTGGGGCCTGGGAGCGTTCGGGTAGCCCCCTTGGTTGTTGTTGTTGCTGCTGTTGCTGCTGCTGTTGCTGCTGCTGTTGTTGTTGTTGTTGTTGTTGTTGTTGTTGTTGTTGTTGTTGTTGTTGTTGTTGTTGTTGTTGTTGTCGCTGTTGTTGTTGTTGATGTTGTTGCTGTTGGTGGGGTATCTGCTGGTGCTGTTGGGCTTGACTCTGTTGGTGGTGCTGCTGTCTGATAGTCCATGCGTTTGTTTTAGGTGGAGGTGCTGGTATGAATGCTTTCTTCGGCTGTTCCTTGGTTATGGATGTTTTTTTGTTATTGATAAGTTTCACGTAAATTTTGCAGTTGACACTGTTTGCCGGGTGGTCCCATAGGGTGGTCCTCACTACAGTTAGCGCACTTCGCCGGCGTGTCCCTCGGCTTCGCGCAGAGATGGGTCCAATGTTGCTGGCCGCATTTCAGGCAATATGGCAGCGCCCTGCAATTATTGGCAGTATGCAACCACTGCTGGCACCTGTGGCATTGTACTATCGCTCTGGTGTTCTTAACTCGTTCCCATGAAATTTTCGTGTTCAATAAAAATTTCGTTTTCTGCTGTAGTGCCGTCAGTGTCACTGTTGAATCGAATGTTACGATGAATAGGGTTGGAGCCCTCGGGCTCTGGAGCCGCATTTTCCTCGCTAATTGGACTGGTAGGCCCGCCGCTTTCATTCCTTCGATGATCTCTTCGCTCTCGGGGTTTTGTTCGAGACCCCTCAGGACGAAAGCGTGCCGCTTTTCGTCCTTCGGGGTGAACGTGTGGTATTCGAATGAATCCTTTTCGAGCTGGTTTTTCAGGGTGACCCAGTCTTTCTTGTTTGACAACGTGATGTTGGTGTTGTTGCCGGTGTATTTAATAGTATAGTCGTTGCCGGCATTTTCTTGCATGAACGTTCTGAATTTGGTGCTGTCTTCCGGCCTGCCGTGGAGTATAATCGGCGGCAACGCCGGGGTTTGGGGCGTCTGCTCGCTCACAGCCGCGTCTACCTTGGTGGTCTTGTTGGGGGCTTTCGCTTCTGTTTGGACGTCGTCCTCTGAGTCGCTGCTCACGTCGGTGTCGGGGTGTTTATGGAGGGGCTCGTATTTATTTTTGAGCGTGACAGGCGCCGATGTCACTTTTTTAGCGGCGAGTTTAGCGGCCTTCCGGGGTGGCTTCGTCACCGTGAAAGGCTGATGGGAGCAGGCTCCACCATCAGCCTTCTTTTCTGCTGCTCCGATTTCCATCTCCTCCGCCGAGGTGCTGGCCAGGTCCTCTTGAACGTCCCTGCGTTCGGCGGGCTTCCCGCTTTTCGCTGAGTCAACCTCGTCGGTTTTGCGTTTTAATTTCTGCTCAATTCTCGCCTTGAGCGTCGTATCCTTCCTTCGCTTGCGAATCACCTTGTCCAGCGTTCTTGCTTTGGCCTTTGCGGACTTGGTGGCGGACTGAACAGCCTGCGATGCTTCGCCTGTCGCAGGGCTGTCATCCGCCGCGCTTATTTGTGCCGGGACGCCTCCCTCGGCCATGTCGGGGTCGTTTCTGGTGCACACCTTGCGCGCGAATTTTTGTTTGGCACTTTTTCCTCAAATTGAGGGTTTTAAAAGCTCTTCGTATGCTTTTAATATCCGGGCACATGCCGTCCGGATCTTTCCCAATTCTATGCTTGTGTTTTCTGAAGTGACCATGACCTGTCAGTACTTGCGCGAGCTCTCTGCTTGTCTCTACCACGTTCCAATCCACACTTGGAATGAAACTACTATGGGGAGTATGAAACTTCTGAGTATCTTCATAGAGAAGTAGTTGCAGCGGTACGCTAGCAAAATGACCCTGATTCTGCATTTTGTGATACTGCAATGGAATTTGGCATATGCAAACTACGAAGAGTTTCAAGTGATTTGACCCGCAGCACTCAAAAATTTGTCCATTAGGGGGCGACTGGGGGCCCCTCCAAATTTTAAGATGTCAGAGTTTTTACCATGCACCATTCAGTACCGCCCTATCTACCGTACAGGACCTAAACAACTTTGTTCTTGACCATCATAACATTTTTCGTCATGTCAATTCCATTCTTCTTAGAGAAAAAAATTATTTCTTTGTCTGGTCAACAAGTCGAGAAATATATATATTTTTGGACCACAAATAGATTGTTGAGTCGTTTTTGTGTGATCATCGATAAATCCACATCCCCTTGGTTTATTTATGGAAACAAAAGTTTTGCTGTTCTATTCTTTAACAAAGAGGTGACCTCAACTTACCATTATTTTCAACATTACCTATTTCAATGTTTTATCCCTAAAAATATGATTATTATTGTACTAATATATAGCTTGAAGTTTTCTTCAACGGTGTGGATGATGAAACGACCTCAGATTCCACCTGGAAGCCGTGCATATTAATTTTTCTGCAAGGCCGTCAAATTTGGCATTTTTGATTTTTTACCGGGAGCGGCCAAAATGTCAATACACACCACTCCGCCCAAGAGCACCGGTTGCGGTACTTTCGCACCAACTCTCATTTCAGTATTACAAAATGCAAAATTGTTAGGCGTGAATATCGTTTTCCCCTAGAGCAAACCGATGCTCTTGGGCGGAGTGGTGTGTATTGACATTTTGGCCGCTCCCGCTAGAAAATCAAAAATGCCAAATTTGACGGCCTTGCAGAAAAACTATTATGTACGGCTTCCAGGTGAAATCTGAGGCAGTTTCATCATCCACATCGTTAAAAAGAACTTCAAGCTGTATATTAGTATAGCAATAATCATACTTACCGGGGTAAAACATTGAAAAAGGTAATGTTGAAAATAATGGTAAGTTGAAGTCACTCCTTTGTTGAAAAATAGCACTGCAAAAGTTTTCTTCTCATAAACGAATCAAGGGGATGCGGATTTATCGATGATCGCACAAAAACTACTTAACAATCTATTGGTGGTCCAAAAAAAAAATTATTTTTCAATTCGTTGACCAGACAAAGATATTTTTTTTTTTCTATAAGAAGAATGGAATTGACATGACGAAAAATGTTATGATGGTCAAGAACAAAGTTGTTTAGGTCCTGTACGGTAGATAGGGCGGTACTGAATGGCGCATGGGAAAAAATCAGACATCTTGAAATTTTGAGGGGGCCCCAGTAGCCCCCAATCGGACAAATTTTTGAGTGCTGCGGGTCAAATCACTTGAAATTTTATGTAGTTTGCATATGCCAAATTTCATTGCAGTATCACAAAATGCAGAATCAAAAAGCGTACCGCTGCAACTAAAGTGAGGTGAAATGAAAATGAAACTAGGTTGTTCTGCCTTCGTCCAAGAGGTGCCATTCCGTTTGCCTTTGCACTATGGTCAATTGACGTAATAGCTCAGATAATTCCGCTTTGGTGTATTGGTGTGCCTGGACCACCATTCGTTCCACAATGCGTTGCTTATGGTTTTAGTTCAAGTGAATTCTTTGCATAGATTTCTGACGCAACCAGATGTAGTGGTGGTTCTCCTGCGAGTACACTGCTGCTTCGGCTGATACTGAACTGTACGACCCGATCATGCATCTACAACATGCACCTTGCACGCTTCTGAGGTGCTTTACGGATGAAGATTTGGCGAGATCGCTTCCTCAAATTCCGACCGCATATGTGACTAGGAATTATTGCAGATCTGTGCAATGGTTTTCACTCTTCCCATCGTTACGCCTAAGAGCGAGAGTGTGCGAGGGAGAACGCCGCGGAGCGAGCACGTCGTGTCATGTCCGTCAGCGGGGGACTGGGGCGCTGGCAGCGAGGCGAGGGTTGCCTCTCCGAAACCGGCGGGCACGGACACTACGCATGAAGAGTTCATGCGTAGAGGAGCCCCACTTCAGAACCGAGTTGACAATGCTCGAATTTTGACAGTGCCCGTAAGCTGAAGGGGCTCCGCCGCCGGATCGTTCTCCCGCGGCCATATCCCCCGTGCGCCGACGATGATGGGGACGAAAAGGAGGGTCTCACCGGGCCATCTGAGGGAGGCAGCCGCGCGAAAGTCTGGGACATCGTATTTCGCCGCCTTTTCGGCGTAACTAAACCGCACCAGCTGCGTGGTGTCCCAGACAATCTGTGGGTCGACAATGGCGATCGTGTCGCCGCCCACGTGCACCGCAAGGTCGGCTTGAAGAGCTCGCCTGTTCCGGCTCAGATATGCGGCTCCTCCTCCGTCCGGAAACCACGGCGATGGGCATGGGACATGATGATGCCGACGACGTGATTGTGCCTTTGGATTCTGGAGTTGTAGGTGACGGGGCAACTCTGCAGAATATGGGAGATGCTCTCGACGGCACTCCCGCAACCCCTGCAGAGCCTTTGGTCGACAGGGACGCTAGGCATACCCATATGCGGAAGATTATTCGACCGCAGCTGGGCAGCCCGCACCCAGTCTCGCCCCGACCACCCGGAGGGACGCTCCCACATCCACGCCCTCGATGCCGACGACTCCGCTGCCATCTGGATCCTGGCCGTGAAGCAGCCGGAAACCACCGCGTGTTGCCACTTTACATGAGGAGGGAGTTTCCCCCTCATCCGAAGCAGCCGCAACCGCAACCTACATAGTGGGTTGATTCTTTGGAAATACAACCGTGATACAAATTGCCATTGATAATTCAGTTTTGACTTCATACTGGGTGACACAAAAATGTGGTGATTTTTAATCGAAACTCTTAGCCCTTAACTTTTTGTGTTAGCAACAACAGCAACTGACATTTGATAGTCCACTGTAGTCTTATGTTTACTCAACATTTTCTCTTTTAGTTTGCGTCATTATCTTTATTAATAAAGGAGATATGCAATATTTTAGAAGAACGTGCTTTTTTTGAAAAGCCAAAAATTTTAAAAAGGATAAGGAACGGTTTCCAGAGAAACAGGACTGCCTCATAAAAGTTTACACCGACGGCGATCGAGTGGCCATGCTAATTCAATTTTGACGTAATTTTGAATGAGCATGGCCATACGATTGTCATCGATGTAAACTTTTATGAGGCCGCAACTGTACCAACAAGAGTAATTCCGATAATTCCAATTGTCAATGAAGTAATTCACCAAAAACATGTTTTTTATTGACCGGTTAACATTTTTGCATTGAAAAATCACCAAATAAAGTTCCTAACCAAAGTAAGATGGGGACCATCTACTTCTGAAAATAAAGAAAACAGTAAGCGATTGGATAATGAACAAATTAATAATGATAAATTGAATTAATTAATGTAATGACCGAATCGTAGTTCAGTAACGTGTGTTTCCTCCCCTTGCTCTCCTGCATGCTTCTACTCTTCGTGGCATACTACTGATTAGGTTTTGTATGTCTTGCTGGGGAATGTCATGCCATTCTTGAATAAGCAGTTGTGACAGTTGCTCCAGACTCACTGGCGGCTGAGGTTCACTCCTGATGCGTCTACCTAGCTGATCCCAAAGATGCTCTATTGGATTAAGATCCGGGCTTTTGGTTGGCCAGTCCAGACACTCGATGTTTGCTTCTCTTAAGACCGGTTGAACGATACGCGCAGTGTGAGGTCTTGTTGTCCTGCATGAAAATAAAGCCTGGACCAATTTGTTCGGCATACGGCTGCACATGTGGTGCAATGATATCGTATCTATACCTTGCTGTCGTTAGTGACCCATCACGTACTACCACTAATTCTGTACAGCCATAAAAACTTATTCCACCCCATACCATCAAGGACCCTCCACCAAATATATCAACTCCTTTGAAGTTGCACTGCTCGTACCGCTCGCATGATCTCCGCAAAACACGAACGCGACGGTCATTGGTCGAAATGTGGAAACGGGACTCATCGCTGAAGAGAACCGAACGCCACATCCCTTCATCCCACTCTTGGTGGTTGTTACAAAATGTCCTGCGATTCCTCTTATGTGCAGCCGTGAGAATTGGCCCAGTTGCTGGTTGTCTAAAGGACAAGTTCGCTTCCTTCAACCTCCTCCGCACAGTTTTTGTTGGAACTTGTGTTTCCGTGGCCAATAGTACAAGAAAAATAGATTTCAACCTCGGAAAAAATATGAACGTCCTGAAAATTTGATATTTTGTTCAGAATTGAGTGCTCTACAACATATCCAAAATCGCCAGAAATCGCACCCGGGGGTTTTGAGTTATTGGAGGGGGGGGGGTAAAAAATTGCAGCTAAAAATGGAGGGGGATGGAACCCGTCAATCGATTGGATGCAAATACATTATAGTTCGACGTATCATATCCCGTTGATACCATTTTGGCACAAAATGTGTCCATCATTGTTGAAGGGGAGTAGTGGGGGGGCGAATCTCCGGTAGGTGGTCCATTTTGTTTTTCTGGCCATGTAAAACCGATCATGACAAGTTTGGTATTTTTTTCCAACTAAATTCAATCTCCTGAACTCGTATCCGATGTGTAAATTCGGATGAAAACAAGTTCAAACAAGTTAACTTGGGAAAACTTGTTTTTTCTTTGACAGTTTTGACAAAACAAATTTTTACTGTTGGAGGTGTTCATCTTCAGAAATTTTTCAGGAAGCAATAAATTGAAGTGTATTCTTCACGGAAATCATCCACTCGATATAAAGTTTTGTTTCTAAAGTTTAAAAAATCGATTTGAACTTGAGCCGGCGCGGCGCGTCGTCTTCTACTGACCAGAACACTACAGCATGCATCTTTAAATGAAAACACCTCAAACTATTGAAGAAATAACAACTCATCTTTGAAAATTGGACGATCTGTGCAGAATTGAATTTCCTATAACATGAACAAAATGGCCTTGAATCGCAATGCAGGATTTTGAGTTATTCGAGGAGGAAAATAACATTTTGGCAAGATTCATACTCTATGAACTGTTACCTCTTCCCTTAAATAACTCAAAACCCTGCAGTGCGATTCATAGCGATTTTGTTTATGTTATAGGGAATTCAATTCTGCACAGATCCTCCAATTTTCAGAGATGAGTTGTTATTTCTTTGATAGTTTGAGGTGTTTTCATTCAAAGGTGCATGCTGTAGTGTTCTGGTCAGTAGTAGACGACGCGCCGCGCCGGCTCAAGTTCAAATCGATTTTGTAAACTTGAGAAACAAAATTATACATCGAGTGGATGATTCTCGTGGAAAATACACTCCAATCTAATCGCATCTGGAATATTTTCAAAGATGAACACCTAACAGTGAAAAAAAAATTCGTCACAATTGTCAAAGAAAAAACAAGTTTTCCCAAGTTAACTTGTTCAAACTTGTTTTTATCCAAATTTACACATCAAATTCGAGTTCAGGAGATTGAATTTGATCGGAAAAAATACCAAATTTGTCGTGATCGGTTCTACATGGCCCGAAAAACAAAATGGACCACCTGGCAGAGCTTCGCCCCCCACGACCCCCCTTCAACAATGATCGATACTTTTTGTGCCAAAATGGTATCAGCGGGATATGATGCGTCGAATTATAACGTATTTGCTTTCAATGGATTGACGGGTTTCATCCCCTCCATTTCAAGTTGCAATTTTTCACCCCCCCCCCCCCCCCTCTAATAACTAGAAACCCCCGGATGCAATTTGTGGCGATTTTGGATATGTTGTAGAGCACTCAATTCTGAACAGAATATCAAATTTCCATGATGTCCATATTTATTCCGAGGTTTTGCCGACTTTTTCACTATTTTTCCTGTACTACAACTGAAGGTCGTTCTTTAGCACATGCGACTTCACAAAACGCTTCCTGAGGCCTTGCGTCTCCAACAAACGATCCTCTCTGACGGTGGTCTTCCGTTTACGACCTTGTCCTCATGTTCTGGTGAAACGACCAGAGGCTCTATGTCGTGCTGCGGCTCTTTGAACCACTGATTGGCTGTGGTCCTGGTTTGGATTGGATTGGCACTGGTGTCCAAAACTCGTGCCACATCTCTTTGCGTATAGCCTTCCCGAATCACCGCATTTTTGTGTCACCCAGTATGAAGTCAAAACTAAATTATCAATGGCAATTTGTATCACGGTTGTATTCCCAAAGAATCAACCTACTATTGAAGCCACCCGCATTTGGCGGGCCGAAAATAATCCGGAGGAAAATAATTCAAAGCCGTGAAATCGAGGTATGAGAATGTGAATATTCAGAGTCAAGGCATCATTAAAAGATGTCGCTAGCTATTTAATTCATTCGTGTAAATCCCGCGAAGCTCTATAACATAATTCACTGGCCCCTCATCGACATTCAATATCAGTTCCTGCACGGCGTCCGATGAAATGGTGGAAAGAAGTGCGCATTAAGTAACGCACTCGCGCTTCAACAACCGGCTAGAGAGCTGGCGCACTCCTGCTCCCGCTGCATCGGAGCCCCGTGGTCCGCGCTCGGTCACCCGCCACCCGCTGGCCAGCCACGTCGTCGACTCGCTGGCACCGTACACCGGTGCGCTCTGTTCTCAAATTACCTATCGGAATTTTTACACCTATACCCTATTCGCGATCGTTTTGGATGCAATAAAATATTCCGAATTGCTGGGAATGGAGGATATCGCCGGAGATTGACCGTGGTACCTGGACCAATCCTCCTGGGCTGCCGTCCGCTCCCGACTTGTCACGTCCGCTGCCGAGTGCTTCTGCGGGCCTGTTAGCGAAGAGTTTTAGTCCCCTTCGAGGAAGCTGAGTTAGAACCCGTTTATGTTGCGTCACGACCCTCCTAGAGGCCGAAGCGTCGAAGCCCCAATGATGAGCCCCAGCCCACTTGGAAAATGACGAGTCGATTCCCCCCGGCTGATGTGTCTCAAAGGCCCCCTGGAGCAAGTCGAGTTGGAACCCTTCGGAGACGTGTTTTGGTCCCCTTGGGGGCACGCTGAGTCGAGAACCCTCCAGGTTGAGTTTTGACCCTCCGAGAGACTGATGAGTTGCTTCCCCCGTTGAGTTGCAACCCGTCTCTAGGATGTCGTGTCAGAGCCCTTGGACGTTGAGTCTTGATCCGCCTCCAGGTGTCGAGTCAGAGCCCTCCGACGACGAGTTCCAGCCCTTTTTCCAGGTCGATGTGCCAAGGCCCTTCCGGTGTTGAGTTTCGACCCTTCTCCAAGTCGTAGAGTTGGGACCCGTTGACGAAGTGTTTCGAACCCCCTCCAGGATGCTGAGTCGCGTTCCCTCGATGGTGAGTTCTAGCCCACCTCGAGGATGTCGAGTTAAAACCCCTAAATGATCCAGGCCCGATAGAAATGAGGTCTCTCGTTTCGGTATCTCGTGTGGCGGAGTGATGACCTCGACGAGCGGGAGGTTAGTCTTGGTGAGTTGGGATAGTTGCTTACGGTTAGGCTTTGTCGGAAAAATGTATGATGGGGCTCACGCGTGCGTTCTGAATCTGCCTGCACGTGCTGGTATCTGCGCTACTGTCTGCCGTCAGGTACAGCCACTGGCAAGCCTCGTCCTTTGTTGGATACCTTCATAGAAAGGTATTCGCGCTCTTGGGCCCTCTGGACTTGGCTTTGTGACTGCGGTACTCAGAGCACCGGACCTAGTGGGTTAGATCTGGAAACTCGCGGGTGAGCTTCCTCTGCGTTTCTGAAGCTCCTAGTTATTCGGAAAATGTAAATTTTGAGAACTACGGGAAAAATCAAGTAATTGAAAGAAAATAGAATCGCGTTGAGATCGGGGTTCGGACCCTGCCGTAGAGTCGTAATTGTTGATCGGATTGATGGACACACCCCCCCCCCCCTCCTTGAAACTAATGATTTTGTTTTAGCACCACGACAGTTCCGGATATTTCTATATAGAGCTTGTTACGGGAATGAAGACGTTCTTATTCGAAACTGATGAATTTAATCCGGTACCCAACGACGCCACCGTTCAGATAGGGACTTTGTAAAAATGAATTGTTATTAGGGCTCGATCAGGAATAGTGTAGACGCCGATTATTTCGCGTTAGGGCAAAGATTATTTCGACGCCTCTCCGCATCGGCTTTTCGGCGAACACCTTGTATAGTCTATTCTCTGCGTTTTGTTTTTCCTGGCTGCGGCCTTCTCTCACAAATTGCTAAGCAACAACGAACTAGCGCGTATACGGGGCCTGCTCAAAACGTTCTCCACATTAAAAATTAGTACCTTGACTTGGGTAATTGTTTCGCGTACACCATCGGTTCAAAAGTTTTTGGAAGGGCGAAATTTGGTTCAACATTTCCGGTTATAGGCACTTTCGATCACGGGAATCTTTCTGAGCGTTGGGGGCAATTCACGGCGAAAACAGGTTCAAAGCCCCCACAAAGCTTCCAAACGGGCAAAAGGGTACCATAGCCCAAAAAGAGCGTTAGCCTTTGAAAAGAGGCTCCACAAAAAGGGGGCCACCGCACACACCGGCCCAAAAATCTTAGATTGCATTCGTGGTCGAAGTCACTCTTCTCTTTGCAGTGTCTAGAAGCCGGGCCTAACCCTAACATAACCTCTAACACTAACATAAATGTTGGATCTGATTTAACCACAAAAGGAACTTTGAACCGCGAAAGCCAGTCAGAATTAAATGTCGGTCAAGGTGTAGAGCCAGGTGTTCGTCGGAGGGTTGGGGTGTTGGGACGTCTGAAATAATTAGGGGAAAGTTATCTCTTCGGGAATAGGTTAGATCATTTAGATATTTCAGCCTGCGATGTGAAGGTAGGACTAGGTATAGGAGTGAGCCATTATTTAAACATTTTGAATTGTACATAGAAGTCAATAGATTGATGTTATGTTAAAATTTTATCCTGTGTCTTATTGCGTTCAAACTTGTAGTCAGACCTGTCTCAACAATCTCGAGAACTCTATAATCGAACAACAAGAAGAGAGGCACAACGGGATGTCGTCCTGATACTAGATGATCGTCGGCCAAGCGGTTCCAAAAGCGGGAAAAGTGATTTAATTCAAATAAGTTGAATTAAATGCCAGTATAATGGGTTGCCTACCCATTCAGGGGCCAAGACGATAGCTGGGGTCGTTTCACTATGTAAAAAAAAACAGCCAGATCAGACAAACAGTTCAGAAAAAAATCAACATAAAACTTGAGGCAAAAATTTCTTGACCTGATTTTGTCCAGAAGTGTATTATAGCTGTGCTGTTTTATTTGCGCTGTTTTGTTTCGTCACTTTCTAGCTGGCGCTATACGTAAATGTTTGAGCATGTCTCATCTGAGCGGCTGGTGCTCAACAGTTCCTCGGGCACCTGACGGAGTAACAATCCTTCAAGCATCACACGAGATGTCTGCACACATCTTCCTTGTTCGACGCTATTAGATTTGTTCCATCACAAATCTCAAACAGAGCAGCCAATGAGAAGCGTCCAAATCAGTTTGCAAACTGATTTTCTCGATTCCTATTGGCTCTGAGTAGTTTGAAAACTCTTGATGGAACAAACTTATCATGTATATCTCTATTTTGTCCTGCGCTATTTTGTTCGGCGCCATTTCATCCCAGCGCTGTTTGGTCGCATCGCTATTTTGTATTGGCGCTGTCTTGTCCTGCGCCATTAGTTCCGCGCGATTATGTCGCAGCGCTGTTTGATCCTAGCGCTCTCTTGTCCGGCGCCAATTTATCCTAGCGCGGTTTTGTCCCGCGCTGCAAGTTCCGCGCGATTTTGTCGCTCGCCATTTTGGCTGGCGCTGTTCAGTAACAGAGCCGTATTGCTGAGATATGGCCAATCAAACTTTTCGGTTGAACACATAAATCACCCTGTATATCGGTAACGGGGGACGTCAGGAAAATTTCGAAGGCAGAGTCTGATTGGCCCCGAGAAAGTACATCTACTCTTGAATTATGTCGGTTGCTTCGTGGGACACCCTGTATAATCTCAACAAGTAATCTTCAATTGCCGGTAGGGCAATTTGAACAATCCGGACCGGGTGCCTTTTTCCCATTTTGCATTAATATAGCTTCTTTAGTCAGGGAGCAAGGCCCTTCTACGACGCTTCTAAAAATAAAAACTTAGCACTTTATAGGTTCACGGTTAAAAAAATACACATCATATCCAGAATCTCATTGCGCATCCGACCTCGCTAAGGATTTCGTTCGCGCGGATTGCAAAATAGTCGAAAAAAATTCTTTTGCCGAAGAACTTAAGTTATCGAATTTCTAATAATTTTCGGTTCACATCGTGATTGTCGGCGAGTTTTTGAAAAAATTTCAATATTTCTTCTACCGATTGAAAGCTTGACATAAGCAGATTATGGATGGCTCACAATAAAACTGATCTGGTGAGTAGCAAGTCCACAAAAAATTGTTAAAACAAGACATGCATTGAAAACGAGGTCCAAATTTCGTCATCGAGGTACTTTTTTTATTATTGAAGATAGATGGGTAATTATGTGAGACAAAATGTGTAGAACAGAACGAAGACATTTTTAAAGAAAGTACGCAAAGAATCGGACCAATGGTTCAGCAGATATGATTTTTCAAAGTGAAGCGCGGGAAGCGGTTTCGTCCGACAGGCGCCTGGCGCCTATATTGAGCGGCAAACCCGCACGGCACGGGGAAATCGTTATAGCCTGAAACGATGAAAATTATGTCTACTGGCATACAGAACTGTACGAGTGATACATCAAATTTTTCGTCTTGAAGTATTGAATACCAATCTGAAAGAAACGACATTGGCCGTTGGTCAAGACAAAAGTTATAGATCGAGAAACAAGCGGGTCGTTTATTTTTGAAAAGTTGAAGGATTTTTCATTCCGCTCCTCTTGCCTATTTGTCTATTTCAAACGACATACAAGAGACGATGCCAAGTTTGTCCCAATACTCCCAATCAAAACGGGACAGAAAAAGAAATCCACCACACGGCATGGGTACCTCAACTTGTGAAATGTAGATGCGCCTTCAATCCTTCATTAAATAAGTAACTATTCAAGTTTCAATTGAAACTTTATTATAATAATCATTATTCATAATCACCAAATAACACTCCACTACCATTAACATCTTTGACACAAACCTACCTAATTGTCAAAGATGTGTAACGCCACAAGAAGCATAGGTGTTGAACTGGTGTATTCATATTTATAATCACATCTTCATCATCTTTGCAATGTGAATTTTGATGGGTTGTTTTTGTGAAATTGGAATCTTCTCCATCAGAAGCTTTCTGAAGCTCTTTTTGTATACCTACCATTGGTAAAGGACAAAATAGTCCAAAACAGACAACAGCAGCAGGATAGAAATTAAGCCCCTCCAACTTTGATCCAACTTATAGATTCAATAATATTGAACAAATATTTGTTAAAAATGTAGCAACGAAGAATGAGCGAATTCATATTTCGCTTCTAAGGCTAAAAGCGTCTTGTGGTTTCCACTTTTCGAAAATAAACGAACCGCTTGTTCCCTCGCTTGTTTCTCGATCTGTAACTTTTGTCTTGACCAACGGCCAATGTCGTTTCTTTCAGATTGGTATTCAATACTTCAAGACGAAAAATTTGATGTATCACTCGTACAGTTCTGTATGCCAGTAGACATAATTTTCATCGTTTCAGGCTATAACGATCCCCCCGTGCCGTGCGAATTTGCCGCTCAATATAGGCGCCAGGCGCCTGTCGGACGAAACCGCTTCCCGCGCTTCACTTTGAAAAATCATATCTGCTGAACCATTGGTCCGATTCTTTGCGTACTTTCTTTAAAAATGTCTTCGTTCTGTTCTACACATTTTGTCTCACATAATTACCCATCTATCTTCAATAATAAAAAAAGTACCTCGATGACGAAATTTGGACCTCGTTTTCAATGCATGTCTTGTTTTAACAATTTTTTGTGGACTTGCTACTCACCAGATCAGTTTTATTGTGAGCCATCCATAATCTGCTCATGTCAAGCTTTCAATCGGTAGAAGAAATATTGAAAATTTTTCAAAAACTCGCCGACAATCACGATGTGAACCGAAAATTATTAGAAATTCGATAACTCAAGTTCTTCGGCAAAAGAATTTTTTTCGACTATTTTGCAATCCGCGCGAACGAAATCCTTAGCGAGGTCGGATGCGCAATGAGATTCTGGATATGATGTGTATTTTTTTAGCCGTGAACCTAAAAAGTGCTAAGTTTTTATTTTTAGAAGCGTCGTAGAAGGGCCTTGCTCCCTGACTACTTGCAACTCATCAAGCGTGAACGCATCAGGTTCTCTTAGTTTACGTTTATTTGGATTTATTGCAACTCCTCCTCGGAGTCTGACAGTAAGTGTTTCTTGAAATGACTTGGAGAGTTTCTCTCACTTCAGTAGTTATCGAATTCTCAGACTTTACGCTGGACAGTGCCTTCACTGCTTTCGTTTTGTTCGCTGACATTTTATAAACCATGCCCCATGGATCTGTGATCATTTGCTCTTCGACAAATTTACTCCATGCGTGGAGTTTGGCTTTGGCTGTTTCCATCGACAAGGTCTCACTGTTCTCTATGTATCTGTCCCACAGGACTGGTCGATCAACTTGTACTCTGCATCTCTGGAAGATCCGCCTGTTCTTCCTTTTTCACCTTTTGAAGTTCCGTCAGTCCGTCATTCCACCACGGAGTCTTTCTCCTTGTCGGTTTCTTAACTCTTAGCACTCTGTCGCAGGGATTGCAGAGTTCCTCGGTTAATTTTGATTCTCTCAATTCAAGGGCTTCAACGCCCAGAGTCCATAGTTCTTCTTGCTCGATCCTTATCATCGAGCGTATCGCTTCATCAATGATCTTTGTTTTGTCTATGTTTTTGAAGTGATATCGCTTGTTCTGCATCGGTTCAACTTTGTGCTCGGATTGAATCTCGAACTTGATTGCATTGTGATCACTGTTGATTATGTCGACGACTGTTCGCCAGTTCACGATTTTCGTCACTAATTCATCAGACACAAAAGTTATGTCGATGTTTGACTCTCCGTTGATCGTTCGAAACGTCGGTGCTTGGTCAGGCTCGTTTCCTGGGTGAAGATTAACTTCGAGAACGAAGTCCTCGAGTAGCTCACCTCTATCGTCTCCGATTCTTGAGTGCCACATCGCTGATTTCGCATTAAAGTCTCCTTCCAGGAGAATTGTCCTAGCACCAATTTTTAACCCCCGTTGGAGGATGAACGGGGTTCTGACTATTTGAAAAAAAAAACGTGGGTGCGTGACCATAGTCACCCTCGGAAGAAGTGAAACTTCTATAGATATGAATCAATCAGCAAACAACGTTCGAAGAGGTGTTCTTTTCCTATACCCGCTCCCTAACGGTTTGTATCATCTTGTTTTTCTTATTATCAATCTTATTATTATTAATCTTATTATTATGAGTCACTCAAAGGGCAGAATACTTTCGACATGATTTTTTTCACGATTAGACTTCTTTTGTTTCTTTTCTCGCTGCGCTCGGCGTCTTAACTCTCATTCTCCGTCACATGAATAGTGGGAGCGGTACGCAAAAGCATACCGCATTTTGGAGTGCAGTAAGGAGATTTTGCATGGGCGTACTTTATACCGAAACAAGCGATTTGACCCGCAGCACTCGATATTTTGCCCTCCAAATTTTCAAGATGCAAGAACTTTCACAAAATGATCATTGAGTATCGTCATGTATGTCATAAGTGAAGCTCACGGGTCTATTGAAAATGTTTTCATCAAATGTCGTCGTGTCCAATTCATTTTTCACATTTGAAAAAAAATTCTTCCGCAGAGGTCAAAAAAACTGTTTTTATTTTTTCTGCTGTGCAAGGAAACGATAAATTCATATGTTTTGTTGCGTTCCCTAAATCGCGTTCCGTAAGCCCAAATATGAAGACAATTTCTTCGCAGTATAATTTTCTAAAGAAGAGGTGACCTCTTCAGTACACCTTTTTCAACTGCATTTTTTTCAATGTTCCCACTGGATAAGACTGTCAATTTTCGCAGATATGAGAAGCTTGAACTCTTTTCTTAGTAATTTCCATGCTACATGGCTTCAAAACGCACAAGAGAGCCCTAAAACTTTTTTTTTTTTCTGCTGGGCCGTCAAATTTTTGGCATGTTTTGTAGTAGGGGAGACGCGCAAATAAATGAGATCTAGTCCAGGCGAATAAGTTCTACCGGAAAATATACCTACTTATACCTAACGACTCTGCGTTTTGTTGTAATAATACAATAAAACACGGCATGGAAGAATAATTTCTGTTGAAACCAAGTCGTCTGCGCCTGCAGCCTGGATTGAATATTGGTTCGCGTCTCTCCTACTATTAAATCAAAATATCGTAAGTTGGACGGCCCAGCAGAAAAGAATTCTTTTTGGGCTCCCTTGGGCGTTTTATAGTCATGTTGCTTCGCAACTACCAAGAAAAGAGTTCGAGGTCTCCATTCCTGCAAAAATTACGAGTGATATCCACTGGGGACATAGAAAGAAATGCTTTTGGAAAAAAGGTACTGAATAAGAGGTCACCACTTCTTTGAAAAATACTATTACAAGAAAAATTTCTTCATAATTAGGTTTAGGGAATGCGATTTAGTTGGGAACGCAACAGAACATATGAATGTATCGTCTTCTTCCATAGAAGAAAAAAGAATTTTTTTTTCAAGTGTAAAGTATGAATCGGACACGACGACAATTGATGAAAACATTTTCAATAGACCCGTAAGCTCCACTTATGACATACATGACGATATACTCAATCATCGTCATGCGAAAGTTCTTGCATCTTGAAAATTTGGAGGGCCCCCATTGGCCCCCTAAGGGACAAAATATCGAGTGCTGCGGGTCAAATCGCTTGTCTCGGTATAAAGTATGCCCATGCAAAATCTCGTTACTGCACTCCAAAATGCAGTATCGATGTGTTTTTAGGTGTGTACCGCTTTCACTAGAAGTCTCACTCATACCCCTAATACAAGAAATATCTATTTTCATCAATAATATTCTCCACAAATAATTATGCGAATGTGACATCGTGACGGATTTTCTTACTGTACGATTTTCCCCGTTATATTACAGGACGGTGAAAACTGTTTTCTGGCAGGCACAGCATGGAAATCTAATAATCTCCACAAAGTATAAGAATGTCGTTTGGAAAACTCGATCTGGTATTAATTTTAATTGAAATAGCAAAAACAAAACCACAATAATTTAACAAAAACAAAACAAAAATAACATAAACAAATCAACAAAGCGCAAAAATTAACAAGCAAACAGCTCGGAACTTTGCTTCGATTCGATTCGAAAATGTAACGGTAATCGTCTGCACATGTGAACATGAATTGTCATGAAGCAGACAAATGACAGAAAAGAAAAATGACGGCGAATGAGAGGGCCACGCAATGGGCACAATGATAACTTTTAGCCAAGTCGAGAACCATTCCTGTCGGGTCACCAGCACAACACCCCTGCCATTGTTTCCCCTGCGCAACACCAAGAAGAGGAGTCCAGTGTCGGCGACAGGTTGGCGATACGCATTACGAAAATAAATTAATCATTTTCGGTTGTAATTGACACTTCCGTTGAGTTAGAATTCATCGATAAAATTAAATTTTAGTTTATGATGGAAGCTGTTGTCCTTAAAACACATTGCAAGCGGTAAAAGAATACTAACTGTGAACAATAGAATCGAACTCGGTAACAGCTTACTCCCATTTTCTCGGACGAGACACTGGTCACCCCAAGGGCCCACTATAACGTTACACCTCCGCGTTACACACCCTCCTTACATGTACCGCGAATTCACTCTCATATGTGGTTCTGCGTTAGTTGTGTGTTGTGATCTAGGCGCGAGAATAGAAGTTTCACTTCAAAAACTTTCAAGCCCTATGATGAGTTTTTGTTCAAAAAAAGGGCACGGTTTGCCCGTTCCGCACTTTGCGAAACAGACTTATTCTGACGTAATTTATCACCCCCGTTGGGGAGATGAACGGGGTTCCGAGTGATTGAAAAATTCTTTCTCATCATTAGCAAGGCCTCTGATGAGTTCCTGTTGAAAAAAAGTGCACGGTTTGCTCGTTCCGCACTTCGCGGAACAGCTTTCTGACGTAACTTAGCACCCCCGCTGGGGGATGAACTGGGTTTATACATACTATCCGAAAAAAAATTCTATCACAAGCTAGCTCTCTGCATCACAAACAAGGTCTGTGATATATAAATCTGTTGAAAAAATCGCACATTTTGCCCGTTGCGGACTTAGTCCCTCGCTTAGTCCCTTTCACCACGTAAAGTCTGTTCCATTCCTGTTCCTGTTCCGCATTTTAGGTACACCTTAAATCGCTCAGCAAGAATATGCGCGCGCAGAATTTCGTGTTATAAGTAGAAATGTCGTGTTATAACGCGAAATTTCGTGTTATAACTACACCTTTTCCAGTTGTAGTTCAGAAAATATCAATTGTATTTCAGATATCGTCAATTAAATTTCAGATTAATCAAGTGTAGTTCAGAAAGCGTCAATTGTATTTCAGATTTATCAAATGTAGTTCAGAAAACTTGAACTGTACATCAGATTATGTCAATTGTATTTCAGAAAGCGTTAATTGAAGTTCAGAAGGCGTCAATTGTAGTTCAGAAGACATCAGTTGCATCTCAGATTAGTAAAATGTAGTTTAGAAAGTATCAATTTTATTCGGACTCCTGCAAATTGGGGCACTTTTGCACAGCCACAGCTTCGAACTCTTGATCTTCTTGTATGATGAACTGCAGATATTCGGCACATCTTCTGTGTAACAGATGGCTGCGGGGGTGTTAATCTCACGACCGGCTTCCGCAGCATTGAAGAACGACAAATGCTACAATTATCTTGGAGCTGCATTGATTGATTGATAAATTATACATATAAATTATTTTCTGAACTACAAATGACATGTTCTGAAATACAAATCACGCTTTCTGATATACAAATGACGCTTTCTCAAATTCAATTTATTAATCTGAAATACATTAAGGTGTAGAAATTTCGCGTTATAACTAGAAATTTCATGTTATAACGCGAAATTTCGTGTTATAACAAGAAATTTCGTGTTATAACTAGAAATTTCGCGTTGTAACTAGAAATTTCGTGTTATAAGTCGAAGCTTCTGAGATGAGAAAAAATTATGCATGTATGCCCGATTGCACAAACGTGGTATTAAATATTTAGTTCGGTATCAAATCGTTTAATACCGGACTAGACAACAAAATGGAGTGCAGAAACAAAAAAATCTGACATGGGATCAAAATTTGGTACCGAACTATTCTGATACCGCACCAAACGCCGATTACGCCCATTTTGGATTGCACAAAGGATTTGATACCGAACTGAACAAACTAATACCGCATCAAATCTGATATCACCTCGACCCCGGTATTAAATTGACAGAATGACAGATCGTTGGAAATTCGATCGTTTCAGGGTGATCCGTGCGTTTGATTCGGCATGAAATCACTGCAAGTGCATATAATAGTAGGTTTTATGTGCATACAAGCTATTATTTGTGCATTTTCATTCAAAAATTGTTTTCACAAAATGTATTTGACACACACAGATAATGTGCGTGCCAACCCAATATAACATTTGAAGTTGGTTGGTCGTGTGGTTAGGCTCTCGCCTTCGCATGCGGGTGGAACCGTGATCGAATCCTGTCGAGACCAATTTTTTTTTTCAACCATTTTACCTTTGAATTCAAGAATAATGTCAGATTTTCAATTTTTCATATCAGAACAATAAACTTGAGAAGTGTAGCCCTTATATTTCACGTTGACAGAATGCCCCTCTTCAAGAAGATACACCATCAAAATTTTGACTCCACAAACGAATTCAGAGGATACGAATTTGTGGGAATCAACGTGTTGCACATCTCCTTATTAATTCTTTGTAGGTGAAAATAAAATAAATCCAATTTTTGTGATCTGCCGAAGAACTTATTTTTTTTTCATAATGTAAAATTCCAGGGACAAGGCGATAAACGCCGTCAATGTTTGCAATATATTCATAAGTTTCCTTTTTAATTATTAAAACGAACTGATAAGCCGTTCAGTGGGAGTCCTAGCACCTTCAACTTTCAGGAGACCCCCGAGCCCCCTTCCGGTGAAAATTAGGCGTGGCTCCACCTCTTATCTGAAAGAGGGGCTCATTCTGAGTAGGCACGTGTACGGAATTTCATGCTTCCATCACCATTTGCAAGGTTCATCCCAATTTTAGCTCTTAGCGCTCGCACATCGTACTTGAATAATTTGGATGTGAAAGAAACTTTACCTTCCCGAACATCTGACTGGTCATTATCGTCACCATTTTTCACGGTGTACCATAAGCATATGATGTGCATGTAGCACAGGTGGGCTGTTGGCAGCAGCAACTTCAGCAACTCTCTTCTGTATCAGCTCTTCTGTTGCAGTGTGATAATCATTTTACTTTATCGTACTTTATCAATTTGTATGGGACATTACCGACCTTTCCGAACACTTGGCTGGCCATCATCTTCGCCACTTTGCACAGTGTGCTCGTGCGGTGTACACTGTGATACAGGTAGATTTCTGGTGGCAGCCGCGACTTTACCAGCTCTCTTTCGGAGCAGCCGAGGAACCAGCCGGTTCAACTATAATGTGGACAATTACCATAAATACTCTATAAGTAATACTTGTGATGATTTAAATGTAAAACGTCACCTTTCTCAGTGAAGTCTTTCGATGAAGAGCTCATGCAGGCCTTCTTCCTTAAGAAATATGTGTTTTTATTTCTTTCCTTCGCTGCTGTCAAAATCTCAATTGCTGTAATGTCGCTTCACTTGCAGCGGGAAATGTTTTGGGAACCTGCACTGTAACAGAGTTCTCCGATGAACGTAGACTTGGAGATTCTTATCAGGCTCGAAGGACCATGTTTTTGTTTCTTTTCCTTCGATTGGTCGCTTATTAAGAGAACTTTTTTGTTTTTGAAAACTTGTTTCTATTCACCGCTGAATCTTGTTGATGATATTATGACAGTGTTTCTATTGTTTTTTGTTTCACAGGCTATGCGATGCAAATACATTCAAACTCTAATTCTAACATTAACATAACCGGCGGCCTTGAAACACTATGGGTTCCAAGAGAAATAATGAAACATGTATGGAAATTTTATAAATTAAGAAACTGTTCGGGAACGTTGAAAGTGTGACTAAAACAACCACGTGAACACTTCAGAATGTCTGATTCATACTGGCAGCACGCACATCTTGTGTCTGGACGTTTGATCACACTGCCAGTGGAGGTTCGAAGTGTCGCAGATCTGACTAGGCCATCAGGCGCACGATGTAGATGAAGTACCCTGCCCAGCATCCAAGTTAACGGTGGAGCATTATCCTCACACAGGATCAGTAATCCACAGTTATGGATTATCAGAAGATTGGGCTGAGCAACGGCACAAATATATTTCAAATCGTCCAAAACAATCAGGAGTTATCCCAATTTGAAAATGTTCAAAATTTTCGGTGTGTCGTATTCAATGTTGCGTAATTTATAAAGTACTCGCCAATTGAAATGGTCCACCCAAAAGATTTAGTCACATTCAAAGTGACATAAGTAACTCTTGAATGAATGAATTATTTTGATAGGCCAGGCGGTAGGTCATTCTAGATGGAAAAAATTCCGACCAAAGCTTTTATGGTGTCAAACTCTTCGTAAGGTCAGTAGGTATCTACCACTGAGTTTCCGCCCAAAAATGAGTTGTGCTAATTCCTCCACATCTGCCCAAAGGTAAAAGATGTCTTGAAGGTGCAGAAAGACCTGTTAAACCCCAGTACGTTTTCATTTTATTTGCCTAAATGCAAACATACAACTCTAACGCAAACAGTGGAAGCATTTGTCATCATCTCTGTGCCAGTCTTACTGTTGAAAAAAAAGATTTCTTTGTGCAGGTCAGATAAATCACATTTAATTGTTTTTCCACACAAGAAAACGATGGAGCAACATGTATTTTGGATGTTTCTTAATAACTTGTACTCACTGAGCCCATTTATGGCGTTAAAAATTCAATAACAGCATTTTGGAAGATGTTGCCCGCTAAGAAGAGAATAATTTTTACCCGTCTGTTCATCAGGAGTTTTTTCAATTTTACCAAACACCGTTCACGAAAATTTTATAGGAAATGATAAGCTGGAACTGTTTTCTAATGATATTATATCTAGCTTAACCGCGGCACGCTTTTTGGGAGTGTAGGAAACTGATTTCTTTCGAGCGGTTCTACTTTACCCGCGTGCGGCCATGCCTACTTGACATAGACCGGACTGATTACACAAGCTTGGAAATGTACTCTCTTCCAGCTTTGAAACACGACCAATAATGATAAAATGATGTATGATTTCTTCATGAATCAATGTACAAAGTCGCAATAATAATGGTCGCGTTTTAAAGCTGGAAAAGAGTACATTTCCAAGCTCGTGTAATCAGTCCGGTCTATGTCAAGTAGGCACGGCCGCACACGGGTGAAACAGGACCTCTCGAAAAGAAAATAGTTTTTTTAGACTTTCAAGTACGTGCCGCGGTTAAGCAAGGCACGATATCGTTAGAGAAGAGTTTGAGCTTTCCATTCCTTATGAAATTTTCGCAAACGGTGTTTGGTAAAATTGAAAAAATTGCTGCTGAACAGGCGGATGAAAGTTATTCATTTTTTTGCTGGCAACATCTTCAAAAATACTGTTATTGAAATTTTAATGCAATAGATGGGCTCAGTGAGTACAAGGCATTAGAAAACATCCAAAATACATGTTGCTCCATCGTTTTCTTGTGTGGAAAAACAATAAAATGTGATTTATCTGATCCGCACAAAGAAATCTTTTTTTTCAACAGTAAGACTGGCACAGAGATGATGACAGATGCTTCCAATGTTTGCGTAAGAGTTGTACGTTTGCATTTGGGCAAATATAACAAAAAAGTACGGAGGTGTAACAGCTCTTTTTGCACTTTCGAGGCATCCTTTACCTTCGCGCAGATGTGGAGGAATCAGCACAACTCGTTTTTGGGCGGAAACTCAGTGGTAGATAACTACTGACCTTAGGAAGAGTTTGACACCATAAAAGCTTTGGTCGGAGTTTTTTCCAGATTGTAGTGATTTTACCGACATACCGCCTGGCCTATGAATCGTTTTATGTTTTCTGATTAGCTCACGGATTGGATTACAACATGTCATGGGCCGTTTTTGGTACAGGTGTTTCGTATCAATTATACAGGGCGCTCAATCAGGTACTGCAAAAATGGAAAAGTTTGAACTGGTCCCATTTTAGAAAAAATGGTTTTTGGTTTTCTCCAAGTGTTTTAGGAAAAATGTTGCTCCTATACCTAGAGGTAGTTTTCAAAATTTTGAGTCTATTTCCTCCAATTACACAGTGATCATTGTTGGTCGATTTTGGAAAATAAGGACTCTTGTTGGAGCTTAAGACTCAGATGGGAAGGCTCGAAGATCGGAACTGACTGGAGACAACATTTTTGAAAAAGCGAAGGAATCAAAGGTGACCAAAATATGAAGCACCCTAGAAGTCAGGTTCAGGGAAAGAACCAAGTAAAAATCAACTTGCCTTCAAACAGACTTTTATTTCCAAACATTTTGAGGTATTTTCCGATTTTTAGTGATGAAAATTGTCGATGCGGGACCCATTTTACAAATTCACTTTTCAGAAGATAATACCGGACCTTCCTCGACTGAAAATCAACGAAACCTAGGTTACCTTCTTGTTGTCGAATGTTTCCTTCACATTTAAAGAGATAGGCACCAGTTTTGATCTTCGTAACCCAGGCTACGTCTATTTTTAGGTGAAAAACGTCCAGTATTCTTCGTTGGAAGCATCCATTTCTGATTTGGATTCATTGCACAATTTTTCCCCCATACAAATGGGAAACACCTTAAAATGTTCAGAAAGAATGGTTTGTTTGAAGACAAGTTGTTATTTGTTTAATACCTTCCCTAAACCGGATCTCTAGCAAGTTTTTCATCTGAGTCACTCTTGATTCAATCCCTGTTCCAGAATTTTCATCTAAAGTCAATTCTGATCCTCGATCCTTCTGACCTGAGCCTTCAGCTTCAACAAGAGCCCTCATTTTCCAAAATCGGCCAACAACGAATAAAGCGAGGAATAAAGTTATTGCTGCAAAACTAAAAGGTTACATTTTTGAGATCACCCTGTAATTAAAGTAGATAGGCAAAAAAATTTAAAAATGATTCGAGCTATGGTTATAACAACTCTCCTGAAACACTTGGAGAAAACCAAAAGCTATTTTTTGTGAAATGGGACCTGTTAAAACTTTCCCATTTTTGCGGTACCTGATTGAGGGCCCTGTATAATTAATACGAAACACTTGTACCAAAAATAGTCCATGACATCTTGTAGTCCAATACGTGAGCTAATTAGAAAACATAGAACGATTAAAAATAGTTTATTTATTCAAAAGTTATAACACTTTGAATGTGACTGTATTTTTTGGGTGGACCATTTCAATTGGCGAGCACTTATTATGAATCCATCGCACAGCAAAAGATTTTGTTATCCCATAAATAAATAAAAAACTATCAATTTTGAGCCAAACGGTGCCTCATACGGATCTATCAAACAGCACGATTTTTTTTCTTATCCCATCATTAGGAAAAACTCAACTGTGAACCAAACGGCGCCTCATAGGCTTTACACAAGAAAGATGCAAATATTTGATTCTCTAATATAAGTCATTTATTTTTCAGCGCATCAGGAAAGGGATGCTAGTATTGCTAGTCTTCTCTCACGGTGAATATGAATCTACTTGCCCTTTGGGTTGGAGTCATATAGGCCAAGTTGTTTTCATAGATCCGGTGATTCCCTCGTGGTCGATCCCAGGCTCAAGTACGAAAAGGTAGGTTGGGGTTGGGATCAACTGATCCGCTGCTCCAGACCTCATTTTGCTCAAATGATCCGATTTGGATGAAATTTGGAAAATAGGCGGTACTGGTGTCTTGGATAAATAAACGTGATTTTCATGTTGGTATTACGATTTGCTGCTATCTTGGTCCGTTATATTGACTTGACCACAAGCCAACCGATTTCAATAAAAGTTGGAAGTTATTTCTGCCTAGTACCGTCAAATGAGGTGAAGTAGATCAAAAATTCTTGTTTTCTGCAGATTTCAAATTGAAAACGAAGTCCAAGAATTTAAAACAAGTGAGTATGCCTTCACGTGCGTGAGTCTCAGTAGCGCATTTTCTCAAAGAGGCATATTGTGAACGTAAAGAAATTTGTTTGAACGAGAAACACCATTCCTTGCCCACTTTTTTCACTCGAAACTCATTGTGATATTGTGTTATCAGAATGGGGTACTTGCCAACGAAATAGATTTGAATGAAAATTCTTTTCTGAATGTTCGAGGTAACAGTATCAGCTAAATCAGTGAAAATTGTCGAATGTTGCACTTTTTTTCTTTTGGGGGCGGAAGCTGGAGGCGGCGCCATATCAAAAGTAGCCTATCCTTTTCCATTTTCAGTCAGCTATCCATATAGCGAAAAACTTGGATTACTTTGTCTTTGGGTTCATGTTTTTCATTTATCTCTTACTTTGGGGGCGGCGTGTGGGAGCGGCAGCGTTCGGCTGAGCAAATGTTGCACAATTTGAGTTGGCAGTTCCTAAATGTTCAAGGGAACATCTCAATCAGTAACATTTGTAAAAGTTGCACTTTTTATCGTTTGGGGGCGGAATCTGGGGGCGGCGACTAACCAAAAGTAGCCTATCCTTTCCCATTTTTAGTCAGCTATTTATATACCGAAAGAATCAGATCGCTATGTCTTCGGGTTTATGTTTTTCATTTTATTGCACTTTTTATCGTTTGGGGGCGGAATCTGGGGGCGGCGACCAACCAAAAGTAGTCTATCCTTTCCCATTTTTAGTCAGCTATTTATATACCGAAAGAATCAGATCGCTATGTCTTCGGGTTCATGTTTTTCATTTTATTGCACTTTTTATCGTTTGGGGGCGGAATCTGGGGGCGGCGACCAACCAAAAGTAGCCTATCCTTTCCCATTTTTAGTCAGCTATTTATATACCGAAAGAATCAGATCGCTATGTCTTCGGGTTTATGTTTCTCATTTTAAAGTGATTGGGGGCGGTTTTTAACAGTTTTTTCATGTCGGCGGCGCATATTGATCACGGAATGTTTCTTGGCTTACGTTTATAAGTGGTAACTATGTATTATTCAAAAAATGAGAACACCAGAGCATCAGGTCTGGTAGAAAGTGCAATATTATCTTATTTCAAGTTTATCGGGGGCGGTTTTCTCTATGTTGGCGGCGCAATATAGACATCCAATATAGCCTAGCCCTCCTTTGGGAGTGGCAGCTATGTAACAGCGAAAAAATTAGAAAGCTAGGTCGTCTAGTTTGGGAGGAGTTCGAGGAACGGACGGACGGACGGACGGACGGACGGACAAAGCGGTTGCAATAGCGATTTTCATCAAGATGGAAAATGCGCTAAAAATCAATATCACTCGGTATTATCTTCAACGATTAGAATAAAAACATCAACAGTTTTCTTTTTATTTTTGTTATCTGCTCTTATTCACTGCAGGTACTAACGACTTACTGCAGATACTGCAGACATACTGCAGAGGTACTGCCGACATTTTGTGCATGTATTGCAGAGAGTGGTTGACCCCTCGGATTTTATATTCAATTTAGAAAAAAAAGTTGCTTCTGCAAAATTTTGATTAGAGCTTCATTTCCAAGATATTTGGGTTTTAAACTTTGGAAAACGCATCGAAATCGCCATTTTCAAAGGCCTAAAAATTAAAATCCAAGAAAACTTATGATTCCTCAACTGAATTGTTTTTAAGTTGATTTACTGCCATTTTTTGCTAAGAAACGAGGAGTTTCCAGAAAAACAAAACAGTTCAAGCTCTGGAAAGTGGCGATTTCGAGATGTTTTCCAAAGTTAAAAAAAAAACAAATATATCAAAAATAAGCCTCTCCAATCCTCGCTCTAATCAAAATTTTGCAAGAGTAGCTTTTTTCTCTACATGAAACGTAGAATTCAAAAACTGGATTCATTCCCAAAAATTAAGAGGGTGAAAAATGAAGACCCCCCCATCATCTACCCCCTGATTTTTTTTTTAAATAGGCTCCCATATTTTGATAGAGACCTATTTCAGTAAACTTTGACTCAAATTTGAACAAAATCGGTTAGTAAATGGTTGAAAACTTGCCAAAAAAAATCGATTTCAAAAATTCAACTTGAACACCCTGTAACTTTTCATCAGAGCATTTTAGGACATCAGAATTATGTTATCTCTTGGTCCATTTTTGATGGGGAATCTCCCTTAGAAGTTTTTAACCGTAATTGCGAAACACCTGTATATTTTTCATTTTTCTAATAATTATTTCTTTTTTATTCCAGCCTGGTAACAAAGACTGCTGCCACAGGATATTCCTATTTCTGGAACTATGCGTGGTCATCTGGCTGTGTGAGTTGACTGTCAGATTTAGTGACATAGACATCGCACAAGACCATCATCTCGGACATCACCACCACAAATAACGCCACTGCATGAAGATATTTTTTCCAGCATTGAAATTGTGTGGGAGCACCGTATTTTGTTGAAATTTGTTATTCACAAGCGCCTTTAGTTGGAGTACTATTGAATTAAAAACTTGATACATGGTGGGACAAACGGCTTTTATTAAAAGAAACAGGAACGAAACCTCCCTACATCTCTCGACAGATATTTACATCGTCATTTTCTCTCAATAATCGATGGTAATTATTTGAAACAATTAAACTAAATAAAGTACATTAAATATAGCAGTAATAAAGATGTTATTGATTTAAACTCGGAGCCAGTACATAGACGAGCGCAGCCTGTTGTAGTCGGGCAATTGTTCCACCGGCCCTACGGCTGCCACAGCTGGGCATCTGAAAAAGTCCAAGTGCGACATTTTAATTTCGTTCTTAGTTCACTCAATTTAGAAAAAGTTCCTGAAATTTTTTAAATCTAACAAGCTTGAAGAACGTAATAAGAAAATGAAAGAATGTAGCAAATATTTCTGCAGATCTGATACAGTAGATCTTCTTTACATAGATAGCAAGCCTAAAAAAAAAAACCGATGAACAACACAACGTGCATCAAAAAGTGTTTCGGCACATTTCAATGTGGGTTAAATTTACAAGAATGAATCCATAAGTGACTGAGGTCTGGTCAGTTAAGTTTATGAAAGATGAAAGTTTGATATGTCATATTTTTGAAAGGTTTGAGAATGTTGTTGTGTATGTGTGGGTTTTATGGTACGCCAATATTGATGCGTTCAATCCTATGAACTTTTCCACAAGACGTAACAGTTTATTTGTTACTGGAAAGGCTGCATTTGTAATCTGCCAAATGAACAAGTTTTTCAGAGCAGAGTAGGAAATTTTTCGTGTCTGTATGGATATACTTGTGTTGATACGTCAGACTCTCAGTGACTGAAATCTGGTCTATTGCAACTCGGCAAGTGACTAAACAACTGACGAAATAACTTATAATCAACTTTCACATTACCTGTCATAAATGTACTTGTAGCAAACGTCACGCACAGTCTGGGCTGTGATGGAGTTGATGCGGTGGGTCAGCTCGTGAGGGGGCAGTCTGCGGCCGTAACACAAAAGTTGACGTCCTGAAAAACGTTTTGATCAGTTCATACATGTTTATTTAAGATGTGAAAAAAAAATTGAAAACTAACCAATATCTTCACAGACTGCGGTCGAAGTGTCGAGCTGGAGCAGAGTGTTGGCCGTCAACAGGGCCTTGGCGCGCTCGACCTCGCCTTCGGTGACGCTCGTGCACAATCGCATAAACTCTTGCTGGATGTTGAAGACCATGTCCTCGATTTTAAGCGGATCAGAGACGAAGTAGATGCCCCACAAGCCAGTGTCCTGTGCAAAAAAAACGAGTTAAATTATTATTCGTTACACAGTTGTAAATAGGTAGGTCTTTCACGTCTTTTGGAAGAAAAAAATTAATTCAAATACTAGAGCCATCGTGGAGCTCACAATCATGTTTTTAATTTGACTTTTTGCTTCATTTAAGCTCCGAAAAAAATTAAGAAAATTTTACTTGACGTACCAATATTGAGCTCAAGTGCGCGACAGGTGGTGCCACATGAAAAGACAAAATTTTGTTGTCATATTTCTTTGCCTGAACGTGCAGACGCGAAATAATGATTTAAATAACCAAGTGACGTCATAGAATTAAAAGACGAGATTTTTTTTAGAAAACCAGCGGAAAAATAGACGCACTGGTTTTACTATATTGTCACAAGTGATGAAAATGCAATATTTACCATAAGGAATGATATAAGGAAGATCACTACAATCAGCAATGAATGCAGGACGAGTGCGGAATGCTAACTAAGCGGGGGTTGCGCATCGAGCTGTGATTTGTTCAATTACATCAGAAAATATGAGAAAATTAATGTAGAATCAAATCAATATATTTTTCCCATTGTCGATTGCACTTTTATGAAATGGGTCAATAAATAATAATAATAACAACCAACAAAAAATAACAATCAGATCAGTGATAATTGATAAACAATGTGTTGGAAGCGTGTGTTCACTGTTCACTGTTTTTTTTTTTACGAACATGAGCGATGGCAAGCCAGAGAAGGCGATATATTAAAAATGTTGCTCGTTACTTACGATGTACAAGTGTAAGTACATGGTCTGGTTTCAGCAAGAAGCCCCTGCTGAAAATTTCGCGTTGAAATCATTTCGAAATGGAAAATGTTTTTCATAACTTTTTTTTTTCGTAAAATTCAAATCTGAGAACCAAAATTGTATATTTTGCATCATACAATGTGTAAAAAGACTTTCAAACTTTTGCGACACCCCTGTATTCAGCTATTGGTATTACACATTCACGTCTGCATAAATGCAGAACTAAAGGTGGATTTATGCTCGCAAAAAATAAGAATAAAACTAAGAAAATGTTGAGAATGATCTTTCAGATTCAAGCGTTCATGCTCCAAAATAAGAAGCAACAATAAGAATAAGGAACTTCAACTTTCCATTCACTGTTGAGTATTGGAGATGCGCAGATTTGTCAACAGTGACGGCGTAAGGGAGTCTTTGAGAGCGAAATGTTCCCTAAATTATATACAAATAAATCATCCCTAATGTTATTGAATAATCAAGTTACGCGGTTAACTTATGTATAATAATATTCTACAATGTGTTTTAAAGCCTTCCGTGGCTTGTGTTTCCTTCCGTTAATGACGAGATCCCAGCCTCTCCCAAAAAATACTTATCGTCACTACTGCCCAAGAAATTTAAGAATAAAAATAACAAGTTGAATATTTTCAACAACCCAGTCGATAGCACGGTGAACTCTGCCCCGCTTCCAAAGGCGAATGTCCCGGGTTCAAATCCGCACTGGGTCAGATGGACTTTTTCACGCATCCATTAGTACTGGGGCATCTACTATCATGCGGTGATGTCCCGGGAAGAGGGATGAAACGAGAAAGCCATCGAAACAAAACCCCACTGATCCAAAGATGTAAATCTCACAGTACTTCGTTGTTATCGTCATCACTGTTATCGTTACAGAAAAACCCCGACGGAAAAAGCCTGCTAATAACCTAGCTGTTGATGCAGGGCACAAAAATATACATTTTCAACTTCTGCTTGAAGATAAGTGACGAACGCAGTCGAGCTTTGCCGATGACGATGGGGGTTGCTTTCATGCAATCCGCAGTATATCGATGTAGCAAGAGTTGCCTGAAACCGCCAGTCTTTGAATAGGCAAGAAACTTCCACGGGTTGCTTCGTAACGGCGGCCCAAACGTGGCGCCATCTACCAGGATTTTTTACGTGAAATCAAAATTTAAGGAGCAATTTTCAAAAACAATTTTTGACACCTTATACAGCTATTGGAAATTAGTGACAGAATTACAGAAGTGACACATAGAGGTGGGAAAAATCATCATTCCCAAAACTGAATAAAGGGCATAAAAAGGTTTGTTGCAAATAGGTATACAAGGGAATTCCAAAAGGCGTATTTTCTCACCGGTACGTTATTAAGAAGTCACTAGAGAGTCGGAGAGAGATGTTTAACAAATGTCTTTTACAATTTTTTTTTAACTTTCCAAATTGAACTAAGCGAAAAATTCAACTCCATTTGAGAATTTTTCACTTGGAATCAACAACAAACGTTGTTTTGTATGGCAAAGTGTCATATTTTTCAAATATCTTCGATCTTTGTAAATAACAAAACTAGGGTCGAATGTAAACGCTTTTATTGGGATAGGAAAAAGCTCGCAAATTTGAATTACTCGAAAAATTCCGTACGAAAAAGTTTTTTGGTTTCCAAAAATATTTTAAAGGCAGGATTTCCAGCATGAGATCACGTCAACATAAATGAACAATCCAATTTTTTTTCGCACATACATACAGCATACAGGTAATTTTTTGAAGTAACATTCACGCAAATTACAGAAAATTTTGGTTCTCAAATTTGAAATCTACTGGAAAACTCGCTGGAAAAATTGTTACGACAAACATTATTCGTTTCCAAATTACACTTCTGAGCAAAAGTTAAGGGCCACTTTTTCAAATGTGAATAACTCACAAACGCTTTTTTTGATTTTGACGAATTTTCGCACAGAAGTGATCTTATGTGTTGTTAAGACAAGTGTGAAGTGGCGCACTCACCAATCGATAGGTTTGTGGTAGGGAGGTCTTCGACTGTTGCTTTGCAGAAATGCGTAATTTTTAGTGAAATCAAAGCATTGGATTTTGAACAAAATGGAAGTTCATCCAATAAAAAACGTCTAGTTTGCTTTGTTACAATGTTCTTAAGCAAGTACCATGCTAAGTTTGTTCATTGACATCTTTCATCTTCAAATTTTGACCATCAATCTCTTCTTATGGCTTGAACAATGTGTGAGGCACTACTTTGCGTGATTTTGGTTGAATACAGTTCAGTCGTGGATTTCTTGTGATTTTGCGTCAACGTTTTGTGATTTTGGCCACTCTTGAGCCTCGAAAACAATAAATCCTTTATGCAGACTGTTACTAAAGAACAAAAACAAGAGAAAAAAGCTCACAAAAATGTCAAAATCTTGAGCATTGACAAGAAATAAGTCATAATTTTCATCACATGCCGATAAAACACCTCTACAGTGACCAAAGAAGAAATGGTGAATTTCTTCAGTTCTTTTGGGGAAAAGACATTTACGGGGTGTCGCCAAGAGGCCAAGCGCAAAAACTATGAATGACAACTTTGATTGATCATTTGCCATCAATATTCAAGAGTTTAAATCACTTTAACGCCATCAGGCCCTTTCGAATGCGAAGATGTTGAGAAATTAACTTCAAGTTTGTTGCTCTGCACTGAGTGAACCGATAGACGTATATGGATGATGGCCATACTCAGAGATGTGTATAAGCCTTGTGTTTAAATGTAGTAACCACCAAGAGCATCTGGCGACGCAAAAATTGGAAATCGATGTTTGTTTGAACCTCTGCAGTGTGAAAAACAGGTCAAATCAAATGACGTTCTCAATCGGGATTGTTCGTTTTTCGTAATTGTACAGGGACTGGTCAAAAACGACAAAGGTAAAACACGTATCTCCCTGACAGGAAACGACTGGCGGGGTCGTGTATGATGCCGTCGTGGACAGCGGTTTCATCCAGATTGCATTTCATTCAGGATTCCGTTTGGGGGTGGCTCCATCATGGTGTGGGCAGGAATCTTTTTGATCAGTTCCTGTACATTTACGAAAGACGACAGTCCCGATTGAGAAAGTCATTTGATTTGAGCTTTTTTTCACACTGCAGAGGTTCAAACAAACCCCAATTTTAATTTTTTTGCGTCGTCAGATGCTCTTGGTGGTTTCTACATTTGAACACAAGGCTTATACACATCTCTGAGTATGGCCATCATCCATATCCGTCCATCGGTTCACTCAGTGCAGAGCAACAAACTTGAAGTTAATTTTTCAACATCTTCGCATTCCAAAGGGCCTGATGGCGTTAAAGTGATTTATACTCTTGAATATTGATGGCAAATGATCAATCAAGGTTGTCACTTATCGTTTTTGCGCTTGGCCTCTTGGCGACACCCCGTAAATGTCTTTTCCCCAAAAGAACTGAAGAAACTCACCATTTCTTCTTTGGTCACTGTAGAGGTGTTTTATCGGCATGTGATGGAAATTATGACTTATTTCTTGTCAGTGCTCAAGATTTTGACATTTTTGTGAGCTTTTTTCTCTTGTTTTTGTTCTTTAGTAACAGTCTGCATACAGGATTTATTGTTTTTGAGGCTCAAGAGTGGCCAAAATCACAAAACGTTGTCGCAAAATCACAAGAAATACACGACTGAACTGTATGCAACCAAAATCACGCAAAGTAGTGCCTCACACATTGTTCAAGCCATAAGAAGAGATTGATGGTCAAAATTTGAAGATGAAAGATGTCAATGAACAAACCTGGCATGGTACTTGCTTAAGAACATTGTAACAAAGCAAACTAGACGTTTTTTATTGGATGAACTTCCATTTTGTCCAAAATCCAATGCTTTGATTTCACTAAAAATTATGCATTTCTGCAAAGCAACAGTCGAAGACCTCCCTACCACAAACCTATCGATTGGTGAGTGCGCCACTTCACACTTGTCTTAACAACACATAAGATCACTTCTGTGCGAAAATTCGTCAAAATCAAAAAAAGCGTTTGTGAGTTATTCACATTTGAAAAAGTGGCCCTTAACTTTTGCTCAGAAGTGTATTTCAACAGAGAAACTTCTATTAGAGGAGGGGAATCTCGCTGAGTCGCCTTCGGTCGGGAGTTACTATGGGTGGATACTTATTATTATTATCAATTGATTATATTGATACTTACCAAATGATCACGAGGAATTTTTATCGTGTTATAACGTACCTTGAAAGTGCGAACCTTATGATACAGCCGTATTTTTACCGCTCATTATAAAGACGCTCACCCTTACGGCAGCAGTCACACTGGAGCCACTACCACCAAGCAAAATGATCGGCTATGGTCTCATTGGAGCCACCGCTGACCACCGTTTCGTTCATTTCCAGAAGGAAAAATCCCTAGACAAGAAACGTAACTAGTTTGGCATTGCGGAAGGTTGTGCATGCGCATTGAACCGCCGACCACCACGTTGGAAATTTCAAACACGTGGTCGCCGGTGAGCACAAGGGGTGGTTGCAATTTGACCAGCGCCATTACATTGCATGCATTTGATTTTTGGTTGGTAGTGGTGGGTGGCTACAGTGTGACTGCTGCCTACCGGACGCAAAAAAAGAATCACAATAATTGTACCTTGTAGCAGGTATTGAAGCTCTGGAATGAGTGAGCCAGGTCACCCTCTCCGGCCGCCCTGGCCAGAGTGGTTGCGTTCTGCTTGGCGCTGGCCTGAGAGCGGTCCCAGGCACCCAGCAGGGTCGAACCGACCATCAGGGCCAACGTGTCGGGGTCGGTCCAGCCGGCGCCCTCTACGGCGATGGCGATGTGTGCCAACGGCAGGCTGTCATCGCGCACCCTCACTTCAGAACCGGTGAACCGGCACGGAGTCAGGACCGGGATCTCACCGGGGTAGTTGTTATCTAAGGGAAAAAAGTTACGATTTGGAGAAAAAAACCAACAGTTGGTATCTCCGACACTTAGGTAATCTAGTCTCGCTACTTACTGGTTTTGTCGAGATGTTGCCCGGCCAACTTGACCAGCTGGTCGTGGTTGACGCCGCCGGCACCGGCCACCACGATGCGCGAGGCTTTGTAGTGGCTGTCCAGATAGGACCTCAGGTCGTCGCCGTTGATGCGGCGGATGTTGGCAGTGGGCCCTGTAAATTTAAATTTTCAATCATCACTTCGTTTTTCAGAAAGAAATATTCGAAAAAGTAACTCAATCACTAGTTTTGAAAAGGCCATGAGTCGCTCTATAGCCTAGTTTGCCAAGTTTCACTTCTCCAAAAAACAGGTCGGCTAATAAACAAATCTTGAAAGGGAAAACATTTCCAATTTTCTTTAAAGCTGGTGAAATTTTCAACATCGTTGAAAAAATTATTCAACGGCGGTCTATTTCCGCTGCTAGAGCCAATCACCGACGCCGGTGAATGCTTTCCTTTACTATACCGAAAATTTTGCCAAACCCCTGTAGCCCTGTGTGTTCCAACACAGGGTAGGGATTTTCAACGACCACAAAGACTGCATGTGGTCGGCACCATCGTTCAAATTTTACGTGCTATGCGACACACACATGCGACGCCCTAGCATCCAGCAAGCAATCCAACAAGGAACTTGTTTTCGGAACGTAAATTCGACCCGCCACAGGTGTGGATCGAACCCACGACGCACAGCATGGCAGTCGGACGCGCTAATCACCATGCCACAAGTCCTTGGCCACAAGTTACAAAAAAGTACAAGTTGAAAAAAAAACAAAATATAGGTACTCATAACAGAACTTGAAGAGCTCAACAAGAAAATGAAAACAGAAGTACGTTTTTTATAAGAATCGATTTTTTGCTTTCCCCAGTAAACATGTTGTTTTTGATGAATTTGAATATTGAAGAAAAAAATGGAGCCTGAGACTTCTTAGATTTGAAAATGTATAGGAAACTACAAATTTGAGCCGGGTAAGCCATGAGATATTGCAGAAAAATGTCTTTGTATTGAAAAACTACAAGGGGTGGACATGTTTTCTGGATCACCCCGTAAATATACAGGTGGTCCATCCTAACGTAATTATTCCATCGATTGCTATTTTTTGAGTTTTCTTTTCAAAAACTGAGTCGGCCGTGATGAGTGACAGACAAATCAAATAGTACGCAGCTGTCAGTTAGTCAGTCTGAATATTGTCGAACAAAGAAAAAGGGCTTGAGCGCAAAAAGAAATCAAAGTGGAATCCTGGGATATCTGGATTCATACCAGAATATCATATCAATCATTTCCTCTCGCGAAAAGTGATTATTCTGTGTTCGACAATATTCAGACTGACTAACTGACAGCTGTGTTTTTTTGCCTTGTCTGTCATTCATCACGGCCGACTCAGTTTTCGAAAGAAGTCAAAAAAATTACGAATTCCGTGGAAACTTCCGATTATCTCGAAAAATGTGAAGTTAAGGGTATGAATATGACAAGCTTGTAGGTATGCATAAACCTACTTTGTGTACCAAATTTGGTCAAACTCCAGTAATTATATTTGCAGTCAACAAAAAAAAAGTTTTCAAAATTCAACTTTGACAGCCATCTCCGTTATAATCCGTTTCCGATATAAATTTTTTCGAGGAAGCCCACTCATTTTTCAGATGCTCTACCATCTCCTAAAATATTGACAGAAAAAGTTATCCACCCTGTGCACTAGTATCAGTACAGCTAGGTAGACTGTGGAACAGAACACAAATGAGGGCTGGCTAGCGGCCAAAAAAAAGTTGAAAATACATTATTTTCTAGTGTGCCTTGACAAAGGTGGAATGCCACTTTTTCGTACGCATCTGTCACTTTTCCGGCCGCTAGTTTTCCGCAAGTTGATCACTACTTTTCTGTTTCATGACCACTGCTGAGTTGTTTATATTTTTATTCGCAATGAGTTAGCAATCGATACATTCCCAACTTTTAAAAAGTTGGAAAGTGAATGATTCCTTGCAGGTTGGAAAATAATGTCACTTTCGGTCCGTTAATGTCACTTTCAGACCACGGGCCGAAAGTGACGTATGAAGAGTGGCGATCTGACCTGAACAGCTGTCGCGGAGCGCGGAGTGTTGATGGATGCGTTGTTTAGAAAAGTTGCCTATGCCTACCTGATAAAAACGTTTGAGGCGAAAAACTTTAAATAAAGCCAATAATTATATGCGTTTAAACTGGACCATTGTGAGTAAAGTCCTATACATACCACAAAGTAAAGCGTCATTACAGCCTATGGGATTCTATCTCACCTCGGCGCGCCTCGGTAATATACATATTGAATCCCTTGGCTTGTATGAGACGCTTTCCACCTCGGTATGTAATATACTATTATGTTTCAAATTATTTTTGTGATGCACGTTTTAAAATTATAAATTTTTTATTCAAATTACACACCTGGTGAATCTGATTTGAGGAAACTGATTCTGTTTTACATTTACGAGAATATCTCATTCAAATTTTAGGAGCAAGTTATCTTCCCAAATCTCAATCATAGGGTAGTCATTTGAAAAGAAAAATAATTGACAGTTGACATTGACAGGGGTGTTTCCTTATCACCACCACTGTACCTAACCAGACACACACTTAAGAAAACTTGTAGAAATCTTGACAATCACATGGGAAATGGCTTTAAAAGTTTTTCCAAGTTGACACAGCCAATCATAAGTTCAGTCCCATGGATTATGACCAGAGGATAGTTAGGTGCTCAAGTCAAGTTTCAAGACTCCTTTTGACTTGTCATTATTTTGACAATTTCAATTTTTAGTTGGTTTTGGAATAAAAATATGCATCAAATGGAGTGACAGGATTGACAGAATTATTTCCAAAGCCAACTCCCAAATAGCGATTTTGCTGATTAGGTAAAACATGCAGCAACTTTTTTCTAAAACCATTAGTTTTAGTAATGTCTAGTATGAAGAAGATGCTGCATATAAATTGGAACTTTAAACTTGAAGCAAATAATAATTATTATTATTCATTGGAAATGGGCATTTGAAAATATTAAAATCCAATACCAAGAATGGTGTTGGCCAACGGGGTGCCTTGGTAAGCGATCGAGTGCAAGTGGTCGAACACCACCTCCTGCAAATTGGACTCGACTTCCTGCATCTCCCTCAGGATTACGCCGCGTTCCCTCTCGATCTCAGACTCGCCCAACTTGGCGTTCTGCACGATATCAGATAAGATTTCGATTGCCTTGTCCACGTCCTTCGACAGGCACTTGCAGTAGTACACAGTCTGCTCGCGGCTCGTGTACGCGTTCAGCTGCGCCCCCAAGTCTTCGATTTCGATCTCCAACTGAGTCTGGCTCCTTTTACCGGTGCCCTGCGGAAAACTTCAATTCCAATCTGAATATTCAACTATTTTTTGAAAAAGCAACCTTAAAAGCCATGTGCTCCATAAAATGGGCCACGCCATTGTTCTCCTTGTTCTCGTACCGGCTTCCGGCGTCGATCCAAATCCCGACGGTGGCGGTCTGGGAGCCCCAGTCTTCGGTAGCCACCCAAATACCTTCAAGTCAAAATTTTATAAAAAGTTCTTTCGAAAAATTTGCGACCTCACCGCTATCCAAAGTTGTGGTTTGCGTGGGCGGAACGTTGAGAGAGATCTTGCCTTGGGCAGCGGTGGACGCCCTTTTCAGCCCCTGGGGAAAGATTGAGGTTACGTTTCAGTTACATAACTTGCGTTACCGTTTCGCCGGCCACAACCGCGTATTTCCGATACGGTGCGGACGGTAGGATTATTCTGCATGGTTTTCAGAAAGAATTACCTGCAAAACGTTGGAATTTCTGGACAAATTCGTGGCGAATTTCGATAATTTTAGGATGGACGCCATCTTTCCTGAACTGTCAGAAGATGTCAAAGTCAAATGTCAGTGGTGCTGGTGCGCACCTCCGGTGCGCAGTTCGGTCGGTAAAACAACATTCCTGACAGTGACACTGGTGACAGCTGGGTAACCTTAAAATTTTGAAAATGTAAACTCGGAAAAAATGTGCGAAGCGGATCTAGATTCGATTTTATGCAAGCTGAGCGGTGCTAAAGTCGATTTTCCCAGGCTGAACGAAGAAGTCGCTAGTATTGTCACAACGAATTTAGCCGACGAAATTTACGACTCCTTGAAAGATAAATCGGCCAGTTCTGAAGGCAAAAGACAACTCATTTTGGTAAGTGCATCAAGCACAACGATACAATCTAATCGATTTATCAACTTTGCAGAATTTTATACAAGCTTTATCGACCGGTAATAAATACGAAGGCGTCGAAGATCACCATTTGGAAATCCAAGAATCAAACCGACACATTTTGGTGGAAGCTGTATCGAAAACGCTGCCGTCAGACGAGTGGGAAGCCCAAATTCAACAGTTACAGCCACCGCCCGAGCGGAACTTATGCACGCAAGTCCTCGAATTCAACTCTAGAAAATCCAAACATAAACAAAAACAAATGGCACAAGCAGGTACAAAACTCACTGAGCCATCACAATTTAATTTCAATAATCTATCATAACTATTTCAGAATTAGCGAGAAAGCACAGCCTCCAAGGTTTCTACAGCACAATCCCGTACAGCGAAACCACAGAAAATTACATCACAAGCCTGCTCGGACCCCCTAGCCAACCTAATGAAGCAGGAGCAGTCACTTCGGAAGCATACAGAAAGAAACAAATCAAATTCGCTTATTCTTTGGTGTACTACAAAGAATGGCATGTGCTAAAGAAACTTTTGTTCAGACTCGCGAGTTACGAATCCTGTCTGGAATTTGAAGTGAATTTCTTGACTTATTTGGAAAGGCAAAACGGTGACTTTCAAAAGTTGATAATCGATAAGTTTCCATTCGTTTATGAAAAGACTGTGATTAGGATTTGCACCGAGGTGCTCAAAGCAGAGAGTGATGAAGATGTGGGAAGGTTCTTGCAGGATCCGGACATTGAGAGGATTTCCAGGATTATTGCGGAAGATCTTGGGTTCAAGTTGAGGTTGCACTGCATGGTTTTTGAATTGTACAGCTTCAGCAACTGTAATAAGAATCTATTCGAGTTTATGGAAAGATTTCTTGATGTATAGCTTGTGTTGACAAATTTTTATCTTGTGGTAGTACCTGCTTAGGGTATTAATCCTGCAATCTTTGTATCAATTGTTACTGAGAGAGGTGCTCAAGCATTTTTATAAAATAGATGCCTACAGATGTACCTACCTACATATATTTTTATAAAAGGTATCTTTTTAAAAATGCTTTCATCAATTTCCCATTACATCATTTTCCAGTTTGCCACACTGGAGGAGGCCTGCGAATGATTACAATTTTTTCCCCATTCTCTTTCAAAAATTTGGCGAGACTTGATCACAGTATTTTTTTCTTAAATTTCTACAGGGTGTTTAATTGCAGAAACTTTGGCTATCGATAGAGCATCGAAAAATCAATGAACTTTCGCCAAATACGCCGTTTAAGACGTACAATAACCAAGCAATAACAGGATATAGCCCTTCAACGTTAGAATTGAATAGCCAGTTTTTTTGCCTAACTTTTGAACAGTTGAACCGATTTTCTTTAAATCTAAGCCAAAGTTCACTAAAATAAGTCTCTATTGAACAATAATAACGCATTTTATCAAACATTTTTACGGGCCAAGATAAGAGAATAAGGTACCCTCCCCCTTTTCCTCCTATTTTTTACTCCAATAATTATTTTTGGGGATCGTTCCAATTTTGGGATTCCACGTTCCATTTAGAGTGGAAAGTTACTCTAGTGAAATTTTGGTTAGACGCCTCATTTCATTTTAGAGAGATATTTGGGTTTGAAACTTTGAAAAACATCTCAAAATCTCCACTTTCAAGAGCCCCATTTCTTTCCCCTGAAAACATCATTTTTCTATGGTGGCTTATGAGGAATCACGAGTTTTCTTGGATTTTAATTTTTAGGCCTTTGAAAGTGGTGTTCTCAGGATGTTGTCCGAAATTTCATACCCAAATATCTCGTAAACAAAGCGTCTCATCAAAATTTTGCGCAGTAACTTTCTTCTAATAATTTAACTTGGAATTCGAAAAATGAAACCATTTTCAAAAATAACTAGGGGAGTAGAAGTTGGAGTTTTCAAATTGTTTTTTAGTCGTTCGTAACTTTTGAACCGTTGAACCGATTTCGTCCAAATTTCAACCAAAGTTTACTGAAATACAGGGTGTTTCAATTTTAATCGAGCAAAGTTTGGGATAAAATTCTCCTCGTCCTCCTGATTCAGAAAAATATAACACACATGCTTTTCACTCGTTTCCTAAGAAAGATACAGGGTGTCAAAATTAATTTTTTTCGGTTTTCAAAATTTTGTAACTTGAAAACCGTTCAACCCTAGTAGCTGAAATTTAGCATAGGCTGGTTTGTCGGAACCGTCTACTTACCTGCCGGATTTCAAAAGAATCCAACCAGTGGCGTAGGAGTTATGGGGGTCATTATTTATCAAGGTTCTACAGATGCTTCCAAAATAATGACCTTCCATAGCTTCTATGCCACTGGTTGGATTCTTTCAAAATTTGGCAGGTAGGTAGACGGTTCCGACAAACCAGCCTATGCTAAATTTCAGCTACTATGGTTAAACGGTTCTCAAGTTACAAAATTTTAAAAACTGAAAAAAATTAACTTTGACACTCTGTATCTTTCTTAGGAAACGAGTGAAAGGCATGTATGTTATATTTTTATGAATCAGGAGGATAAGGAGAATTCTATCCTAAAGTTTGCTCGATTAAAATTGAAACACCCTGTATAAGTCCCTACCGACCAATAAAACGTGTTCTATCAAAAATTTACAGGGGCATAGATAATAGAGGATGCTACCACTTTCTCTCCCCTATTTTTTACCCCCTTAATTTTTTTTCAATTGTTCATATTTTTGGATTCCGCGTGAGAACTTTTCTTGCACAATTTTGATTGGAGGCTTAGTTTCAGAGATATTTGCATTTGAATGCTTGAAAAACATCTCGAAAAAACCATATTTCAGGGAATAATAATCAAAATCCAAAAAAATTATTGATTTCTCCACTGAAATATTGCACCCATCTGAACTTCGCCCTTGATTTTTCATTGTTTATTTGACTTAAATTTTTTTTTTTATTATACTTAATACTGGAAAATTAATAAAGACAGTTTATTATTATTAAATAGATTTATTAGGCGCTTCAAATTCGGATACTAATATTTCAGCTAAAAAACAAGAAGTTGCCAGGAAATTCAATTTTGATTCTCTTGAAAGTGTTGTTTTCGTCATGTTTCACAAACATTCAGATGCAAATATCTCGAAAACAGGGCTCGATTTCAGTTTGAAGATACTTCCGCGCCGCAAGTGTAGCTTAAATCTGGTTACTATGGCAACATAACACAATCCGACGTGATGATTGGCTTATCTAGTCATAAAATGAGTGACGCAAATTGCGACGCTGACTTGAATGCAAGCCCTAAGCCTAAAATCAAAATTTCACAAAAATAACTTTTTGTTTTAAATTGATCGCGAAATTCAAAAATATGAACAATTTTCAAAAATAGTCAAGGGAGTAAAAACTAGGGGAGAGAAAGTGGAAGCACTCCCTTCCCTATTATCTACGCTCATGAACATTTTTGATGATACACGTTACTACTGATCGATAGAGACTTATTTCAGTAAACTTTGGCTCAAATTTGAACAAAATCGGTTCAACGGTTCAAAAATTACGACTTGGAAACAATTCAAAAATTGCAACTTTGAAGGGCGATATCTCGGTAATAATGAAGCTCCAATTTGAAAAACGGCATAGATGCCACTTCATCTTTCCGAAAGGGGAATCTCCCCTTGAAGTTTGGAACACCAATTTGGAAACACCCTGTAAAGGATGTTGTTTTTTTTTTTGTCTCCTGCATCAACCACTTGGTTATTGGCAGGTTTTTCCGTGGGGTTTTTTCAGTAACGATAGCAATGACGATAACAATGAAGTACTGTAGAATTTACATTCTTGGATCAGTGGGATTTTGTTTCGATGGCTTTATCGTTTCATCCTTCTTCTCCGGGCATCACCGCACGATAGTAGATGCCCCAGTACTAAGGAACGCGTGAAAAAGTTTATCTGGCCCAGTGTGGATTTGAACCCGGGACCTTCGCCTTTGAAACGCACATAAAATTTGAACAATTATGTCGACTTCATTGATGTTGGTGGTCGTTAAGAGCCCTAGTGTTGGAACCACATACTGTTGGAACATCCAGGGATTCGGAAACATTTTCGGTATAGTGGAGGAAAGCAGTTACCGGCGTCGGTGTTGAGCCCTGGCAGTGGGGATAGGCCAACGTATAAACGAACAAAAAAAAAACTCCCCAGTCTTGACAGGCGAAATCCTGACATTCAAAATCAGGACACCATAAGGGTTGTCTCTGCCGTAAAGTTCTGATCTCCTGACATGACGGAATCAAACTCGCCTTGAATCAACCTAACAGAATTGAAAACATCTTAACCTTTGAAACAAGTAGGTAGGTGCTTATGATCAACTTCACGGCTTTTTTTTTCCAAAAATGTGTCAAGTGGGCACGAATAGTACCTACGATGATAACTTGATGCTAATGCCTAGATGTGCTTTGTATAATTTGACAGCTGCCACCGTCATCGTGACACGATTCAAGAGCAAGTGAGAATTTTCTAGACTACGTAGTGAAAATAAGAAAACGTGAGCCTCCCTGGAGGGTAAATTTGCTGATGCCGATGATGGGCCAACGTCTCTGCTGGTTGGCGGCTCTTCGCTAATACTGCTGAGATCTGTGCTGCTGGCTGAATGAGTGGTGGTCACTGAAGAAAATGATACTCAAGCAGCCAAGCGCCGCAGTACTTAAATGGAATTAAAATCACTGAGTAGTGAGAAGGTACCTACTACCTTCAAGCTGGATTCCCAGATGCGAATATTCGGACAGGAAATGCGATTTTGTATGTCAAATTTTGCATTCGACGGCTCTGATTGGCCAATATGAGGACTTTGACATAAAATTTTGCATTGTCTGTCCGAATATTTGCATCTGGGAATCCAGCTTTACTCTAGCTTTTACTGGAACAGCAATAAGCAGGAACGAAGAAGAAGATCAATCAAAAGTTATCATCGTACGGTACCAACACAACACATTTTTTCCATAGCTCACTTTAATGAAGAATTCCGTGGAACTGATTATAGGTAAGTACTTTTTCTTTAGTAGAGGTTGAAATCTACATGGTCTACTTAGAGCTGTTTGACGCTTCGTGTTATTTGCTAAAAATTTATATAAAATCATAATCTCATTCGCAAATGCAATTTATTCAAAACAATGTGTTCTATTTTAAAAATATTCAAATAATCATGGCAGACATTTACATTGACATTACGTAGCAGGCCGATACAGATTTCATGTCCGTGCAAGCGACAATCTTCGTAGTGATCTTCGTCATGCAATCCACTAGCTTCGCCTTCTTGCCATCTTCCATGGTCTTAACTTTAGCCGATTCCTTCAGCTTGTCAATGTTGATGGTGCCATCTGGTCCTATGACGTTTTCTTTCGTTTCCAAACATTTCAGAAAGCAAAAATGCGACTCTGGAACTTCAGCATGAGAACCGGCCACTTTGGCTACCTCCTCCAGGGTGAGCGAATTGGCTGCCAAACATTCATCGAGATGGTCCTTTGGAATTTTTTCGAAAAGATCTGCCTGTAGAAAAACGAATGCAATTTTGACCGTTTGTTTTTGTTTTGTTTCACAAATAACTTACCGCGGCAAAGCTAAAAAGCGCGCAGAGCGCTACAAATTTGGCGTAACTGAACATTTTTTATTGTAGAACTGAAAGTGTGAACATTTTTATATACGCGTGTTGGATCAACCTTGTTATTGATGATTAAAATAATGTATTTACCTAGCCTGTGGCGGGCAGCGTTAAATTAGCAAAATTTTCTGCCATATTTTTGGAAATTGCAGGAAACGTTGCTCAGAGCTCGATGACGTAGCTATTTGATGCCTATGTACCATGCTTATTGATCTTGTTTAGGTTTCAATGTCACGGGAACCCCATTACTTTGACTTTTTTCTAACACATTGTTGATGTAATTATATTTCGCGATAATGGTAGGTACAACATTCACACTTGTTATAAAACGTGATTGGCTGCCATCATTCACAGTTTGGTTTGGTGTTTGATGTAGAGATGACTTCCCTGGACATGACTACCACGTTGATTGTTTTGGTTTTGGCCTTCGGACTGGTCTCTGCCGAAAGCACGGTAGGTATTAGCTGTATTAGTTTTTGATTTTGGTTTTGTCCCGAGAGATCACGAACCGCTTTTCTAGTTTTGGGAAGAAATTCCAAAAGAGGACCTTGAAGCTTGTGCCAAAGAAATCGGAGTCGATATCAGTGAGGGGGTGAAGCAAGGAGTTCGACAAATGATGCAGTCGCCTGACGGACGACAAAAGGGTCCCTGTTTCAGTAAGTGCGTCATGCAGAAATCGAAAGCTCTCAGCGAAGACGGCACCATAGATGTGAAAGTCGTGGAGGATCAACTAGCAAAACTTGAGGAAATTGACGAGAACATGAAGAAATCGATTTCGGAATGCTACGAGAAAGTCGGCAAAATTATAGAATGCGACGACGTTTTCAAGTTGAGGACGTGTATGCCTCATAGTATGGAGATGTAGCAAGTGTTGCTTGATTTGTAAGAGATAAATTTGTTGGATCGCTTATTGTTAAAGTTTTGATAATAAAATTTGTCGGTGTATACTTGGGTACAAACAAATTGCTTAAGGTCTATCCTCCGCCTCTAACTTAGTGTTATTCAAAGGGATCAACCACTGAAAAATTGTACACTGGATGGTATATTTCACTCAGTATTTCATGATTTTCAAAAATGTATCCAAGTGCTACGTGCAATAATACCCAATCATGCAAAAGAAATGTAAGAAGAGTAACACTTGAAAAAAAATCTGTTGTGGCACCACAATACCAGGATCTAATTTCGTATCAATAAAAAATATCTACTCGATCGGATGAAGGCAGGGATAAAGCTCTCGACAGTTTTCGTGAGAGATTGCAGACCGAGTTATAGACATAAATACGAGTACATACGCCATGAAAGAAAAATTCTGCACGATCACAATACTTTCCCTGTCATTGGCTACGTTTACACCGTGACTTTGATTCCCGAACTAAGCACTAAATTCGACCCAAATTAATTTAGTCCACGTGGTGTAAACGGCGACCACAGACTAGGACCAAGTTGTTTGGGTCAGGTCTCTTGGCAGCCGTGGACTGACCTAAATTTAGTCTGGACCAAATCCCCAAAGATGCGGTGTAAACGGTACCGGACTGGCCCAAGCCGCAAAAATCTTCATTAGACCCAGTTGGCAAGCTGTCAATCAACCTGACTTATGCCTCCTGACTGTCGACGCTATGTAATCTCTGGTCGAGTATTCAAAAGAAGATTGTTATGGACCAAATCTGGACTGTATTTTAAAATAAATAGGTCGACTTTTAGTCTACCGGTGTAAACACTGGAAGAGAAGGACCATTTTAGGTAGAATTTGGGTCAGTACTTAGGTCAGTCCGGCTTTAGTCCTCTGGTGTAAATGTAGCCATTAATGTGGAGTCGGAAAAGTAACAGGTACAGGTGTCCAGGTTAAGCTGCATCACGCCCAACTATAAATTTCTCTCATCGTCCTAGATTATAGGAACTGGAAACTGAATAAACTACCTATAAGCACATATATCTTCCTCGCAGCTAGGCGGTGTGAGTAGAAGTATCTCAACCTTGGTTTATAATATGCTATTCAAGGTAGGTACTATCCGCCATGTGCATTCAGTCGAGTGGCGACGTCTAGTGACCAGAAGCAAAACAAATGGGCATTATTCAGTTTTGTGAATCGACACCCTTTGTGCGCTGATGTCGAACCCTCCTACTTTTTTTGGCGAACGCACATAGTGGATTGGTTTTCCGTTTTGCATATGTCATATGAAGCTTCAGCTGGCTCCAAAACCATTTCTTTAAATTTTTGACATGTTTGTTTGGTAGGTACCTAGTCAGTTTTTATTTTTGTATTTTCTCTTCGACTATCTGTTCAGCCCGTTTTCTTGTGTTGCTCATTTTCATTATTAATTTTTGCCACAAGCATTTATTGAGGTTAATGTCGATTTCAGCTCCCCTCCTCACCCATTTTGAAAATTGCAGATGAAGCTCAGAGCTTGATTTTGTTTACGTAACTATTTAGTGCGTATGTGCCATGCTTATTGATCTTGTTCAGATTTCAATGTCACGGCAGCTCCATTACTTTGGCATATTTTTTCTAACACATTGTCGATATAATAATAATTATTATTAAATGTCTTTATGGTTCAACCTTCACACTTGATATAAAACGTGATTAGCTGCCATCATTCACAGTTTGGTTTGGTGTACCTAATAAACATGACATCCCTGGACATGACTACCACTTTGATTGTTTTGGTTTTGGCCTTCGGACTGGTCTCTGGCGAAAGCAAGGTAATAATTTTTGATTTTGGTTTCGTCCCGGGAGATCACGAACCGCTTTTCTAGATGAGAGAGAGGCTTTGGGAAGAAATTCCAAAAGAGGACCTTGAAGCTTGTGCCAAAGAAATGGGAATCGATATCAGTGAGGGGGTGAAGCAAGCAGTTCAACAACTGAGGCAGTCGCCTGACGGACGTCAGAAGTTTCCCTGCTTCCATAAGTGCATGCTGCAGAAATCGAAAGTTCTCACCGAAGACGGTACCATAGACGTGAAAGTCCTGGACGATCAATTAGCAAAACTTGAGGAAATTGACGAGAACATGAAGAAATCGATTTCGGAATGCTACGAAAAAACCGGCAAAATTACAGAATGCGAAGACGTTCTCAAGTTGATGGCGTGTAGGCCTCGTGGCATGGAGATGTAGCACCCATAAAGTTGCGTAGTTGATCGCTTATATTGTCGCAATTTTGATAATAAAATACATACACTAATGTACAAGCCGAGGTACAAGCAAATCGCATAAGGTCTACACTCCGTCTCTAGTTTAGTGTTATTCAAGAGATCAACCATTAAAAAATTGTACCTGCTGATTGTATTTCATGATTTTCAAAATAGTATCTAGATTGTAGATTAGAGGTGGTCGTTTGGTCTCGGAGGATCCTATCTGCACTGCGACCTATAAGATCTTTTGTGCGTGACCATGCTTCTATTTAATGTCCCAGGAAATCCACCTCCTCACCGAATCGGATGATTTCCTTGGGAGACTTACCTCTGATGTCTGCGGGTGTCAGTTTCACACCTCCCAGCAGCGTAAGTCTTTTCTGTGCCAGTGCTTCGCACTCGCAGAGTAAGTGCACGGTGGTTTCATCTGCCGATGCACAAAGCCTGCAAATAGGTGAGTTTTCCTTACCCATTTTTTGCAGGTGGTATCTCACTTCGCAATGTCCAGTGAGTAGACCCGTGAGTAGTCTTATTTCGTTCTTAGTGAGCGACAGGATGAGCTGCGTCTTTGTTTTGAAGAGCGCAATAAGCTGTTTGGCTTGTCGTTGGCCTGGAATGCTCTTCCAATAGGCCTCTATCGCCTATCCTCCCATTTATCGACTTCTTCTCTTATTAGGGATGACGACATCCCACATGTGGGCTCCGGTCCAATAAATGTTGTTTGAGCTCCTTTTTTCGCGAAGGCATCCGCTTCTTCATTTTCCTCGATACCCTGGTGGACAGGCACCCACAATTAAGTGAGTTTGTTGCTCTCAGCCAGCTGTATGAGTGATTTTTTGCAGTTCCAGGTGGTTTTTGACTTACAGTCATAGGCCTCCAGGTGCCTTAAAGCCGCCTGTCTGTCTGTGGCAATGCAAACTCTTGCTCCTTTGTACTGTCTAGGCATACCTGGGCACACCTCTCCACTGCCAGTAATTCGGTTTGTAGAGTGGACAGAAACCTTCCCACAGGCAGTGATTCCCTATACTTCGGGCCATATATGCCTATCCCAGCTCCTTCCTCACTTACGGATCTGTCTGTGTACCAGATCATGTTGTTTTTCTGCAGCCGGGCCACCCTCCGGGCGCTTTCATGGCGGTCATTTACGACCACTCATAGGTAGCCCCGAAGTCGTACTCAACTGGCATGAAATCCCTTGGGCTCGTGAGGAACTGCTCTCTTATTGAGTCCAATACTTTTAAGTGTCCCCTTCGCAGGTTTTTGGGTCCTATTCTGAGAGCCCTCACTAGTCTTTCTTTTTCTACTTGTTTGTGCATCGGGAGTAGGTCCAGCAAAACTTCCATCGCTGCTGTAGGAGTGGTGAACATAGCTCCCGTGAATAATTTTTGATTTTGGTCTCGTCCCGGGAGATCACGAACCGCTTTTCTAGATGAGGGAGAGACTTTGGGAAGAAATTCCAAAAGAGTACCTTGAAGCTTGTGCCAAAGAAATGGGAATCGATATCAGTGAGGGGGTGAAGCAAGCAGTTCAACAACTGAGGCAGTCGCCTGACGGACGTCAGAAGTTTCCCTGCTTCCATAAGTGCATGCTGCAGAAATCGAAAGTTCTCACCGAAGACAGTACCATAGACGTGAAAGTCCTGGACGATCAATTAGCAAAACTTGAGGAAATGGACGAGAACATGAAGAAATCGATTTCGGAATGCTACGAAAAAACCGGCAAAATCACAGAATGCGACGACGTTCTCAAGTTGATGGCGTGTATGCCTGGTAGCATGGAGATGTAGCTTTCATAAAGTTGCTTAGTTTGTAAAGAATAATTTCGTTGGATCGCCTATTGTTGAAATTTTCTTATTCAAAACGATGAAACAGATGAAAATCAGCCTACTTAGTTTTATTGACATGTATAAATGCAGAGCGTTGTTTTTATATTATTTTAAAATCTTTACAATAATATAATCCACTTTGGTAGTAGCGGTGAATGAAAAATTATGAGTCGCCATGGGTGACATTTCTAACACTGATGATCGTTTTGACAAGGCATTCGCTTGCCGTGAGCTACATGACGAGGTGAGAACTGCGGCTATATCCTGAAATTCTTTCAGAAATATAGGACAAAGTAACACCAGAACCAAGTTCTGTTCTTTCAGTACCTACTTGACTATTTCTATTAGAAAACGATCCGTTGCAAAGCTGATTTCAAAAGCTATTTATAACGTGGCGTCATCTACCGGCCAATGACAAGAAGTTAGCAATGCGCCTCCAAGGGCGCCTCTTTGTATTCTTTCACTCAACGCTAGTAGTGAAAAAATCGTACATAAACCGCACTTGAGAAGGGCCTTTGCACATATTTTCCTCGCAGTTCTAAGTAGTGTGAGTAGAAGTATCTCAACCTTGGTTTATAATATACCGTATGATCAAAAACCGAGTCAAAAACTTTCCTTCTCTATAGGCAGGCTGTGGTCTGGTCATTGGCAGGCAAATGAGGCTGATTTTGGCCAGGCCACAGCCTGCCTAGAGAAGAAAAGTTTTTGATCATACGGTAGGTACTATTCGAGGTACTATCCGCATCCGCCATGTGCATTCAGTCGAGGGCGGCGACGTCCAGTGTCCGAAGGCAAAACAAATGGGCCAGAAAAATAGGCATTGTTCAATTTCGTAAATCGACACCCTGTGCGCTGATGTCGACTCCTCCTACTTTTTTGGCGAACGCACAAAGCGGATTGGTTCGTTTGTTTTGCTATCCCCGAGGCTATCCCATATGAAGCTTCAGCTGCCTCCAAAACCATTTTCTTTGAATTTTTGACATATTTGTTCGGTATCTAGTCAGTTTTTATTTTTGTTATTAATTTTTGCCACAAGCAGATGATGGTCGCTTTCGATTTCAGCTCCCCTCCTCACTCATTTTGAAAATTGCAGGATATGTTGCTCAGAGCTTGATTTTGATTACGTAGCTATTTAGTGCGTATGCCATGCTTAATGATGTTGTTCAGATTTCAATGTCACGGGAACCCCATCACTTTGGAATATTTTTTCAACACATTGTCGATGTAATTATATTTCGCGATAATGGTCCAACCTTCACACTCGATATAAAACGTGATTAGCTGCGATCATTCAGAGTTTGGTTTGGTGTACCTAATAAACATGACATCCCCAGATATGACTACCACTTTGATTGTTTTGGTTTTGGCCGTCGGACTGGTCTCTGGCGCAAGCAAGGTATTAATTTTTTATTTTGGTTTTGTCCCTGGAGATAACGAACCGCTTTTTCTAGATGAGGGAGAGACTTTGGGAAGAAATTCCAAAAGAGGACCTTGAAGCTTGTGCCAAAGAAATGGGAGTCGATATCAGTGCGGGGGTGAAGCAAGCACTTGAACAACTGATGCAGTCGCCTGACGGACGTCAGAAGTTTCCCTGCTTCCATAAGTGCATGCTGCAGAAATCGAAAGTTCTCACCGAAGACGGTACCATAGACGTGAAAGTCCTGGACGATCAACTAGCAAAACTTGAGGCAATTGACGAGAACATGAAGAAATCTATTTCGGAATGCTACGAAAAAACCGGCAAAATTATAGAATGCGACGACGTTCTCAAGTTCATGGCGTGTATGCCTGGTAGCATGGAGATGTAGCTTTCATAAAGTTGCTTAGTTTGTAAAGAGTAATTTCGTTGGATCGCCTATTGTTGAAATTTTTGATAATAAAATACATACAGTTATGTACAAGCAAATTGCATAAGGTCTACACTCCGTCTCTAGTCTAGCTTAGTGTTATCCAAGAGATCAACCACTAAAAAACTGAACCTACTGACGGTATTTCATGATTTTCAAAAAAGTATAGGTACCCACTAGGTGTGGCCCAATCATGCAAAAGAAATAAAAGAACAGTAACACTTGAACAAGTGCAAGTGAACAAGTAGAACAAGTGTGTATGCCTTCACGTGCGTGAGTCTCAGTAGCGCATTTTCTCAAAGAGGCACATCGTGAATGTATAGAAATTTGGTTGATGGAGAAACACCATTCTGTGCCCACTCTTTTCAATCGAAACTCATTGTGATATTTTGTTATCGAAATGGGGTACTTGCCAATGAAATAGATCTGAATGAAAATTCTTCCAATCATCAACAGCAAGGTTTATGTTTTACATTTATCTCTAACTTTAGGGCGGCGTGTGGGAGCGGCATCATTTGGCAAAGAAAGTCTTGCACAGTTTGAGTTGGGAGTTTCCAAATGCTTGAGATAACGTCAACATCTAAATCAGTGAAAATTGTTGAAAATTGCATTTTTTTTCTTTTGGGGGCGGAAGCTGGAGACGACGGCATCGCTATATCAAAAGTAGCTTATTTGTTTCCATTTTTAGTCAGCTATCCATATAGCGAAAGAGTCAGATTGCTGTCTCCGGGTTTATGTTTTTCATTTTCAATTGATTGGGGGCGGTTTGTAATTATTTTTAAATGTCGGCGGCGCATATTGTGCTCCTGGGCTTACGTTTATAAGTGGCAACTATGTATTATTTATAAAATGACAACACCAGAGCATTAGGTCTGGGAGAAGTTGCAATATCATGTTTTTCAAGTTGATCGGGGGCGGTTTTCTCTATGTTGGCGGCGCAATATATACATTCAATATAGCCTAGCCCAGCTTTGGGAGTGGCAGCTATGTAACAGCGAAAACATCAGAAAGCTAGGACGTCTAGTTTGCGAGGAGTTCGAGGAACGGACAGACGGACGGACAAAGTGGCTGTAATAGTGATTTTCCGAGAGATTTTCATCAAGATGCAAATGCGCTAAAAAATCTTGCCACAATCCACAATACCAGCGCCGGATCTGGGGGGAGGGCCAAACCGGAGTATATGTTCCAAGCGCCAAAATAAGTCTAATTTCATATCAATAAAAAAGACGAAAGTATTATTTTTTGCATTGTCGCATTCCAGGGTACCGTAGAATGGGGCTATTCGGGTTTTGAGGGGCTATTTGGTTTTTCAGACAAAAAACTTTTCCAATTACTTTTGGGCTCTAGAAACAATAATATTTGGTCAACTGATATTGGTAATATGTTCAAGAGGATATGTATGTTATATTATTGGGCACCAGTGAACATTTTCAATGTTCCCAGGCACCAAAGTCACTGGGCACGGAAAAAGACTTTTTTTCAAGTTTGAAGGGGATTTGATTCGACAGACTACAATTTGCAATAAAACTTGAAAATGTTACTTATTAACTCACCAAATATATTGTGTTTTTCTTAAACCAACTCCATAAGAATGCTTTTTTTTTCATTTAAATAAAGTCTATTTACAAATAAAATGTCTTTGATTTGTGTTCAGCCACCCTTGAAATTGGAATTCAGGGCGTGAAATAATGTGTGTTAATTTTTTATGCTGGCCCAAATAGCCTCTAAAGGCGCTCTAATTGAGTTTGCATCTATTTTACGCATGAGACCCAAATTACCCCGCTCTATGGGGCTATTCGAGTCGGCCAAAGAACAATTTTTTTTGTCGTCTCCACTTGAATAGGGAGGCTACTTTTTTTAAGGGCTTATAGCCGCCATCCATAGTCATCACGTAAAATATAATTCATGTTGTCACGGCCTTTCTTCACAACTACATATCAAAAAGTTTCTGAAAATCGACCCGAATAGCCCCGTTCTACGGTAACTAAAACTATGACTATTTTGGCAAATTTCAACTCAATTGGACGAAGTTCTCGCCAGTTTTCGTGAGGGACTGCAGACCGAGTTACAAATTAGTAGGTACCGTCAGGAGCAAAATACTGCATACCTACATCAAAATTGTTGTCATTAGAAAAAAAGCGACAAGATCTTGCTTCGTTGCAGCTACGGCCTAATAGAATAAAAGGCTTGGTTCCTGACTTCACAGTGAATGTACTCAGTAAGGGGCTCGTTCATGTCTATGTCACATTTTTTTGATGTACAGAAATTTTGATGAATGCAATACAGTGCTCCTGACAGTAAAAACACATGAAAATAAATGTTTGCACGATCACAATACTTTCCCTTCCATTATTAATGAGGAGCTCGGAAAAGTAATACAGAATAAGCTGTACAACGCTCAACTACACTGAGGGACAAAAAAAGTGGCGCACCTAAAATTTTCCTCAAGTTTGATGTATGGTAACTTTCAAATGTGCTGATGGATTTTGATAATTCTTTTCCTCGTCAATAGGAAAATTCTTTCTGAATACTCTTGTGTTATTAATTTTTAAATTCTCTCTATCCCGACTAAAATACAAGGTGTTCTACGTATGCGTATTTTTTCAGTGACTTTCAAAACACTCTGTAGAGGGTACAAGTGAAGGCAAAATATACAATCTAACGGTACCTTCCAGCCTCATGTTTTCTTGACAATATTTTCTTTATTTTACTCTTTTACTGAGTAATGTATAAATCCATCTCATCGTGTGATTCGTGTGTCATTTAAATCAAAACAGATGAAAATCAGCCCCCAAATACTTGAGCCTACACTTGGTTTTATTGACATGTATAAATGCAGAGCGTTGTTTTTATTTAATTTCCTCGCTATATACCCGTGTATATACCTAATGTTAGGTAAGCACATACTATATTGGCTTGTTCGTTTTGCATATCCATATCCATATCCCATGGTTTCAGCTGCCTTCAAAACCATTTCTTTCAATTTCTCAAATGTTTGTTCGGTATATCCATTTAGTTTTTCTTTTTGTATTTTCTCTTCAACTATCTGTTCATATTTTTCTGATTTTCTATTCTTAGATTTTGAACGTTCTTATTGTTTCTTGTTGTCTTTTGATTTCATCTTTTGTTCGCATTTTCTTATGTGTTGTTCATTTTCATCATTGATTTTTGTCACAAGCAGATGATACTCACTGTCGATTTCAGCTTCATTACAAAAAAAGTGACATATATATTAGGTATATTTAGGTATCATGGATCCATCGGTCAGGCGTTCTATTCTATCGGGTCATTATTATTACAATGAACAAGACCGTGTCCTTGACCGTGTCGCTTATTTTGGAATGAAAAAAAAATGATATCCCAAATTCCGTGCTCTTATGCCTATTGATCTTGTTTAGGTTTCAATGTCACGGGAACCACTTTATTGTCATATTTTTTCTAACGCATTGCCGTTATAATTATTATATTTGGCGATATAATCGTCCAGCCTTCACCCTGCTTTATATAAATCGTGATTGGCTGTCGTCATTCGCAGTTTGGCTAGGTGCAAACATGAATACTACCTTCATTGTTTTGATTTTGGCCGTCGGACTGGTCTGTGGCGAAAAGATGGTATCAGTTTTTGATTTTGGCTTTGTCCCAAGAGTTCACAAACCGCTTTTTTAGATGGATAAAATTATAAAACACATTCCAGAAGAAGATATCAAAGCTTGCGCCGAAGAGACGGGCGTGAATATTAGTGATGGCGTTGTACAAGGAATTCGAGAACTGTTGCAAGCACCCGACGGACGTCAAAAATTCCCCTGCTTCGCCAAGTGCGTCATGCAGAAATCGAAATTTGTGACCGACGATGGCACCATAGATGTGAAAGCCGTGGAAGATCAAATACCAGAATTCAAAGAATTGGACGAGAACACCAAGAAATCAGTGTCGGAATGCTTCGAGAAAACCGGCAAAATTGTAGAATGCGACGATATTCTCAAGTTGGTGGCATGCATGCCTAATGGCATGGCATAGGGATATTGCAATGACTAAGTTCCTCGATCTGTAAAGGAGTAAGAGATAATTTTATTGGATCGCTTCTTGGAGTTTTGATAATTGAAGACCTATACAAACAATGCCTATACCTACTTTAGATCTTAGATCTCGAGCTTTTTATCATTATCATTATTATTATTTTACTATATCCAACAAGCAAAAGACCCCAGTTAAAGTGTAAGAGATACCAGAGCTAAATCCAAGGGCGGTATGCTTAGGTAAGAACCTTCGTCTTTACGTTCGATAGAGAACAGTGGAAGATATCTAAACTCGCCCTCATAAGCACAGTAATTGACAATCATCTGATCGATAGAAGATGGCGACCAAGATGGTTATTCTAGTTGTGAAAGGGTATCCGTGAAAAGGGTGGAATAAACTATTTGACCTAGATGAAAGCAGAGATAGATGAAAGCCGAGGAACATTTAGACTCACACAGCGCCAAGAAAATCTGGGCAATCCAACGCGTTGTTGAACAGTCTGAATAAAAAGTTGATTGAGTTGAACACTCTTCGAAACCTTGAATATGACAGGTCGAGTGACAGGTTGAAGCGCTTCAACACGATCTTCTGAAGGAAACCATGCAGAAGGGTATTGTTTGTCTAGTATTAGGTAATTATAGTATTAACGAGAGTATTAAGTATCAGTATTGGAGTAAAATTAAATAAGTCGCTCTCAAAAGTCTCTTCTGAACTATCTTCAAATCATTGATTGAGGAATCATAAATCGGACTACAGACAAGAGAGGCGTATTCAAGCTTGGACCAGACGAAAGAAACATACCAGGCTACCATCAGTGTTTCGACTTTGCAAAATGCATTTGAGTTGCTCAGTACAAAGCCAAGGTTCTGGTATGCCGAGCTCGATACACAACTAATGTGCTCTTTGAAGGATAGACTGCTGTCAGAAACTATCCCAAGATCTATCACCGTCCGAGACCTCTTCGACACCTCTCCCATGAAAGTATAGTCAAAAAGTTCAAAAACGTTTGTATGTTTTCTGCTGTTATGTAGGACCCACATTGATCGGCAAGTCATTTTCATTGCACCAAGCGATAACTGTGTTGAAATCCGCTTGCAAGCGCCCGCAGTCTGCGAGGGTACACACTCATCATAAACCTGCAAGCTTCAATTTGTCTGCATAGGCAGTTGGCTCAACTATTTCGCATTGATGTTTACAACCGTATTGTTTATAAAAAGCAGAGGACCCAACACAGAACCCTGAGGAGCTCCGGAAGATTGTGAAAACCGAGGTAAAAACCTGTCAGACTTGAAGCCCTTCGTGTAGACTAGACGTACCTATAGTACAAGAAAGATAGATTTCAACCTCGGAATAAATATGGACGTCGACACATCATATCCCGTTGATACCATTTTGGCACAAAAAGTGTCGATTACTGTTGAGGGGGGTCGTGGGGGGGGCGAAGCTCTGCTAGGTGGTCCATTTTGTTTTTCTGGCCATGTAGAACCGATCACGACAAGTTTGGTATCTTTTCCGACTGAATTCAATCTCCTGAACTCGAATCCAATGTGTAAATTTGGATGAAAACAAGTTTGAACAAGTTGACTTGAAAAAACTTGTTTTTTCTTTGACAATTTTGAAGAATTTTTTTTTCACTGTTAGAGGTTTTCATCTTCCAAAAATTTTCAGGGGTCATTGGATTGAAGTGTATTCTTCACGAAAATCATCCACTTGATGTATAATTTTGATTCTCGAGTTCAAAAAATCGATTTGAACCTGAGCCGGCTTGGCGCGTCGTCTACTCCTGACCAGAACACTAGAGCATGCACCTTTCAATGAAAATAGCTCAAACTTCCGAAGAGATAACAACTCATCTTTGAAAATTTTCTTGTATGTGCAGAATTGAATTCTCTATAACATAAACAAAATCGCCATGAATCGCACTGCAGGATTTTGAGTTATTTGAGGAGAAGGATAACATTTTCCCAAGATTCGTGCTCTATGAACTGTTACCCCTCCCCTCAAATAACTCAAAACCCTGCAGTGCGATTCACGACGGTTTTGTTCATGTTATAGGGAATACAATTCTGCACAGATAATCAAATTTTCAATGATGAGTTGTTATCTCTTCGAAAGTTTGAGCTATTTTCATTTCAAGGTGCATGCTGTAGTGTTCTGGTCAGTAGTAGACAACGCGCCGAGCCGGCTCAGGTTCAAATCGATTTTTTGAACTCGAGAAACAAAATTATACATTGAGTGGATGATTTTCGTGAAGAATACACTTCAATCAAATGACCCCTGAAAATTTTTCAAAGATGAACACCTCTAACAGTACTAAAGAAATTCGTCAAAATTGTCAAAGAAAAAACAAGTTTTTCCAAGTTAACTTGTTCAAACTTGTTTTCATTCAAATTTACAGATCGGATTCAAGTTCAGAAGATTGAATTTAGTCGGAAAAGATACCAAACTTGTTGTGATCGGTTCTACATGGCCAGAAAAACAAAATGGACCACCTAGCAGAGCTTCGCTCCCCCACGACCCCCCTTCAACAGTAATTGACACTTTTTGTGTCAAAATGGTATCAACGGGATATGATGCGTCGAATCATAACGTATTTGCTTCCAATGGATTGACGAGTTTTATCCCCTCCATTTTAAGTTGCAATTTTTTACTCCCCCTCCAATAACTCAAAACCCCCGGGTGCGATTTTTGGCGATTTTGGATATGTTGTAGAGCACTCAATTCTGAACAGAATATCAAATTTTCAGGACGTCCATATTTTTTCCGAGGTTTTGCAGATTTTTTTACTATTTTTCCTGTACTACTACTCATACCTATTACAGAGATGAGAGCGAAACAAGGATATTACAGTGGGTCGGAAAGTCCATCCCGAGGGGGTAATCACTAGGACTTAAGGTGTCCCACACATGCAATATTGCACAAATATTGCATGTATTGCATGAATATTGCATGTATTGCATGAATATTGCATGAATATTGCATGTATTGCATGAATATTGCATGTATTGCATGAATATTGCATGTATTGCATGAATATTGCATGTATTGCATCAATATTGCATGTATTGCATATATATTGCATAACTATTGCATGTATTGCATCCATATTGCATAGATCTTGCATAAATATTGCATGTATTGCATGCATATTGCATACATTTTGCATTACTAATTGCCATCAAAATAACACGGTAACCGGCACTTGAATACCTACATGTAGGTAAGTACCTGCAGCGAGGTAACCTACAAACAGCCTACAGTTCATATTTCCCATACCTTCAACACTCATTTGACGAAGATAGGTAAATCTCGAGGTAAATGTAGAAGAGAAGCAATTATACAACAATTGAACAATGATAAAAAACTGCAAAGAATAATAACAGGCGAGATAACAGGTAGATAACTGGTATTAGTCAATGAGCCAGGAGCCAAAAATCACGATTTTCACCCCGGGGGCTTGACGTGTCATACCTTTTTGGATTTCCCACAACACCAGCATGAAAATAAGCCATGATACGTTTTTGTATCGAGTAGCTTAAGGCCGCCATCTTTGAATAACCGCGCTAAATATGTAGTTCTTGTGGTTTTTATTTTTTTTTTATCAACGGTACCTCCAATTAGAAAAATGAAACTAAATAAAATTAAACAACAAAATTTACTATAAATATCGTTTAGCACCGTTTCTCGACAGGTCTCGTTACTCCAAATATGACAGTTCATAGTTAAGCTATGGCAAATTTCTTTATCTAACATTTTCGAGTTCACCCGATGATATTTATACAAACCGAACTTCACGTCATTGTTTTTCTAGCGTACTTTACTAGAAATGCTGCTCTTAGCGGCATTTTGATGTCCGTCTGTCCGTCTGTCCATCGGTCCAACTGTCTGTCTTATGAATTAATTGCCTCTGAACGAGAAGACCTAGCGAAAATCGACTTCTTGTGTGTAACATGTAGTCACCGGAGAATGGTAATTAGAAAAAAAATTCTCAAACCGTCGCCATCTTGATCCGCAATGTCAAATTTTCTTAAAAGTGATCCGATTTTCATGAAACTTGGAATACACTCATGTTTCATATGTTGAAGAATGATTTCAATGTTTTCTTTCTGATCCGCTGCCATTTTGTCCGCCATGTTGAAATTGGTTAAAGTGGTCCGATTTTGATGAAAACTGGAACCTAGTCGTGTCTTGTGTATGCACTGATACTGATGGTTTTTATGTTAGTTCCACGATTTGCGCCATATTGACGTGTCACATGGAAATTAATTTGTTAAACGTTGTGCGTTAACAAAGAAAAATTTTTTACTCATCATCCTTAAACCCTCAAAATTTGCCGAACTATGATTTAATCCAATAAGACAAAAATACAAAGGAATGGAAATTAATCTGCAGCTGTCCGTGGAGGAAACCATTTATCACTTTAGTACGAGATACAGCGACAAAATGTCATCGCATCCGAACACGCTTGCCAACCAACTCTTAACCAAAGTGACGTAGTACAGAGACTGAATCGTCTTCAGCCAATCGACCTGGTTGATGGACTCAGATAACGAAGAATCACCCAAGTGTCAACAGTCGCATTGTAATATTTATTATTCATTAATGAGGCTACTCACTGGAGCACCTTCTAAATGTCATGTACCTATAATGTTTGAAAAGATATGCTTATTGCTCGATGGGCAGATTGCTGTACCAAGGAGAAATAAAAAAAAAGTTTCATGAAAATCGGATCACTTTTGAGAAAATTTGACATTGCGGACCAAGATGGCGACGGTTCAAGAAATTTTTTTCCTTATATCATTCTCCGGTGACCACATGTTACACACAAGAAGTCGATTTTCGCTAGGTCTTCTCGTTCAGGGGCAATTAATTGATAAGACAGACAGTTAGAACGATGGACAGGCGGACATCAAAATGCCGCGAAGAGCAGCATTCCTGGTAAAGTACGCTAGAAAGACAATGACGTGAAGTTCGGTTTGTATGAATATCATCGGGTGTACTCGGAAATGTTAAATAAAGAAATTTGCCATAGCTGAACTATGAACTGTGATATTTGGAGTACCTAACGAGACCTGTCAAAAAACGGTGCTGAACGATGTTTATAGTAAATTCTGTTGTTTCATTTTATTCAGTTGCATTTTTCCAATTAGAGGTGCCGTTGATGCGAAAAAAAAATACAAACCACTAGAACTAGGTACATATTTGGCGCGGTTTTTCCAAGATGACGGTCTTAAGCTACTTGATACAAAAACGTATGATGGCTTATTTGTATGCTGGTGTTGTGGGGAATCCAAAAAGATATGACACGTCAAGTCCCCAAGGTGAAAACCACTCGAGTCCCCTGGCTCAACGACCCACACTTACGATATGGTGACATCTGAGCATGCGCGATGTGCTCTACTGCGTATTCATTGCATGCTTATTGCACACTTATTGCATACTTATTGCATATTTATTGCATACTTATTGCATACTTATTGCGCCTTTATTGCATACTATTGCAACCTATTACATAGATATTGCACACTTATTGCATACTATTGCAACCTATTGCATACTTATTGCATACTTATTGCATATATTGCACACGTATTGCACACGTATTGCACACATATTGCAAACAAGGTGTCCCACATATTGCATGAGTGGTTACCCCCTCGGTCCATCCGAACTTGACTTGCGGAGTAAAATGCCGTGGTCCAGTCTTTCGAATGAAATGCCTTCGAGAATTCAGTATATATGGCATCAAACTGTTGTCCACCATCATTTTTCTCACTCAGGTATTGTATGAAGTTCGCAAGGTTGCTCACATTGGAACGAGCTTTCATGAAACCATGCTGGCGAATGCGAATAGTGACAGAATAAGACACAAGGCTAGATAATCAATCATTGGTTCTTGCCACAAGCAGATAATATTCACTATCGATTTCAGCTTTATTACAAAAAAAGTAAGATGTAGCCATCGAGTCCATAAAAAAAGTAGTATATTATGGAGCCAGCAGCCAAGCGTTCCATTCTATCAGGTCATTATTATTACATGAACAAGACCGTGTCCTCGACCATGTCGCTTTTTTGGGATGAAAAAAAAAATGATATCCCAAATTCCGTGCTCTTATACCTACCTATTGATCTTGTTCAGGTTTCAATGTCACGAGAACCACTTTATCATATTTTTTCTAACGCATTGCCGATATACCTAATAGTTATTATATTTGGCGATGATCGTCCAGCCTTCACCCTAATGGTTTATATAAAACGATTGTCTGTCGTCATTCGCAGTTTGGTTTAAATGCAAACATGAATACCACCTTCATTGTTTTGATTTTGGCCTTCGGACTGGTCTGTGGCGGAAAGATGGTATCAGTTTTTGATTTTGGCTTTGTCCCAGGAGTTCACAAGCCGCTTTTCTAGGGGCAAACAATTTTAAGCCACATTCCAAAAGAGGATATCAAAGCTTGCGCCGAAGAAATGGGCGTGAATATCAGTGATGGGGTTATACAAGGAATTCAAAAATTGGTGCAAGCACCCGACGGGCGTCAAACGTTTCTCTGCCTCCTCAAGTGCGTCCTGCAGAAATCGAAATTTCTCACCGACGATACTATAGATGTGAAAGCCGTGGAAGATCAAGTACCGGAATTCAAAGAATTGGACGAGAACACCAAGAAATCAGTGACAGAATGCTTCGAGAAAACCGGCAAAATTGTAGAATGCGACGATATTCTCAAGTTGGTGGCGTGCATGCCTCGTGGCATGGCATAGGGAGATTGCAATGATTGAGTTGCTCGATCTGTAATGGATAATTTTATTGGATCGCTTCTTGGAGTTTTGATAATTGAAGATCTATACAAACAATGCATATACCCACTTTAGATCGCAGTAGATTGCATGTCTACCCTCAAACACAACACAAATAAATGTGCTCTTTGGGTAGACCGCTGTCAAAAACTATACCCCAAGATCCATGGCCGTCCGAGACCTCTCCAACACCTCTCCCTCGAAAGTATAATCAAAAAGTTTTAAAACGTTTGTATGTTTCCTGCCGTTATGTAGGACCCACATTGATCACCAAGTCATTTTCATTTCACCAAGCAACTGTTGAAATCCGCCTGTAAGCGCCCGCAGTCTGCAAGGGACATCACATCATATACCTGCAAGCTGCAAGTTGTCTATATAGAGCAAGTACCTCGCATTGATATTTACAACTGTATCGTTTATAAAGAGCAAAGGACCAAACAAAGAACCCTGAGGAACTCCGGAAGCCTGTAAAAACCTGTGAGACTTGAAGCCCTTGGAGTAGACTAGAGGCACTGCCAGAGTACTGCCACCTATTACAGAGATGAGAGCGAAACAAGAATATTATATTAGGTAACAATTAATCTGAGATAAGAGAAGTAGGTAATGTGATGGGCAGCTTAAAATTATATAAATAAAAGGGAATCGAAAAGATTTCGTCTCCGGCAGGTTGATTCCTTAGGTCAGTTCTGCTGAAAATCCAGCGCTCTCGACATATATTTGGATCTAATCTGGACGACAATCTCACGTGTTATCGTCCCCATAGAATAAGAATAAAGACGAGAATAAAGATTCAACCCTTTACGCACGACTAGGAGTTTATGAGCATCAAGGTTGAGTTCCAAAGAGAGAACCCCTTAAAACAATGCCAGAAAATTCAGTGTCGTTTCGAAAACGTTCAAGATAGAAAGAAACATAACATCATTTTTGCAGGTCAACTAATTAGAAGCTCACCGCGATAAATTGTACACTTGTTTGCAGATTTGAGTGGAGTTAGATAACCCAACGTGAAATAGAGCTGCTGCATAAGTCTGTAAGTTCAGAACTACAGCACCAGCCGGATATAAATTCGTTGAACGTATAAACACTCAACTTTTATGTAAATTATTCGATTGATAAATAAAATAATGGCTATAATTTCGAAATACCAGACAATACTCAGTGAACAACCATCTCTCTTCAAGTACAACTAGATAATCGAAATTTCTCTTCGTGCAAATGAAATGGGCTAGAAAGCAGAAAGGGTTAGAATGAAATCAACGAGGTATTAATTAATTAGGCAGGGAATTAAAACTCAAGTGCGTTAGAAAACGGGTTCACCAATAGTTCTGCAAATTAGGAAGAATGCGAACGGAATTGAATTGAACGAGCTGAGTTAATTAATCGCATGGTTTCGGGCGTAATTAGGGTGTACTTTTCTTTTAGAAGCCGAATTTAAACTTGAACCAACTAATTCCTATCGGTTGCTGGTTTCAGCACGCCTGGAAATTAAATATGTAATGAATAATTAAGCTAAACTTAATTGAATTGGCGATGATTGATTAATTCGTAATTTGAATTTGCGGTGGTGGCAGCGATTACGCTATCGAAATTAGTTTCAAGGCCTTCCCGGACAATCAAAGGACGCACCCTTCCTCTATACATAAGTTATAGAGCAAGTGACCGATTAGATCCACCCCTTTATGGATATTGGTGTTACAATAACATACCCTCGAGCTGAGGGGCTCATCACTGCTGAAAATTTGTACCTACAAGCAATATTTTAGGTATTGCATATAGTGCTGCAGCCTGTATTGCAGAGAATTGCAGTGTATTACCATTTCGGAGTATTTCGGAAGTATTGCAGAAGTATTACAGTGATTTTGTACAGGTATTGCAGCCAGTGATAAAGCCCCTTACCTCGAACATACCTAAACCGTGTTTCAATAATTATATTACCTATACATATCTATACATGGGTAGGTAAGTAGGTAGGTAGGTAGGTGTACTACCTAGTACCTATACAACTATCGATATTGTAGGTATACTGCGCTATTGCATTAAACAACCATTCTGTTATTCGAGTGAGTATTTTACGAAATTTAAAAATTGAAACAATCGATGAAAGCTGGAATGTCGTCGCAACTCTTGATGGCCTCCAGGCTGCTCAAACACGCCTCAATTTTATCCAATCTGTCCTTGTCGCCGTCTGATATCTCATCGCTCCGCATCTTTTCGACGAAAATGTCTCCATTTTCTCTTATGTATCCGGATTTTTGGAAAAGGCACTTGACGTGGCACTTCTTATCTTGAGTCATCGCTTCATCATGTCTGTCCAATTTCCGTGCTTCTTCTACAGTCAGTCCATTTTCTTTACGACAGACCTCTCGTATTTCTTCAGTGAATTTGGCCTAAATGCGTTGACAAATTTGAATAAATAAGAAATAAAGCCGTCAAACTTGTAATAAAAACAAAAATATTCTCAAAAATACGTATATGCCGTTCACGTTTTAAATTCAGTAGAATAGGACTTTCTAGAGCAAAAATAAAGTGACAAGCTGGGGGGCTACGCCTGATGGCACCTGCAAAGCTTTGGAGCGAAACTATCAGCGGCCATCAGCCGTATCCTCCCAGCGCTCCAGCTTGTCACTTTATTTTTGCTCCAAAGTCATTCTACTTAGAATAAAAAGTGATCGGGATATAGGTATAGGTATATTTACAATTCAAATGAAATGACATCTCGGGCGGCTGTGAAATTTGACACATTTTTGCGTTTGAAATATCATGTGATTTCGAAATTTGGATGAGTTTCATAAGGTAAATAATTGTCTTCAAACTTCACAAATTGATGAGAAAAACTTCCATTATGAACCAGGTAAAACGTAGAAAACGCTTTATTTCAGCGCAAATGTCAAATTTCACAGCCGCCCAAGATATCATTAAATTTGAATTTTACCATAGTTACACTTGATTAAGAACAGAGTTATATTGGTGAAATAGGCGTTGCGGAATCAATCAGTGTGGGTTTATTCCTTGACAGAAATTTACCATTCAGGTCTTTATGGAAAACTACAAGAATGTTCTTTGGTTTGAGCCTATAGCCATTTTCAAAATCCAAAAATTATTTTTCCAAAACTTGAATTTTTTTGGATTTTAAAAATTTCTGCAGGCTCAAACCAACGTACATCCTTGTAGGTTTCCAATAAGACCTGAATGAGGAATTTCTGTCAAGTAATAAACCCATACGGATTGATTCCGCAATGCCTCATTTTAACAATTCAACTCCGTCCTTGAGGGCGCCGCCGCTAGTCGTTTGCTATAAAATGCACTCACGCCTTCCGGTGAAACAGCCTCATTTTCCAACATAAATTAATCATTGACTTCAATTTGGAAAGAGGGAAAATGGCTCTAGTCACTGATCGTGAGTTTTTTATTTTTTATTTTTACATTTTCCATCTTTTTTTACGAAAACTCGCAGTCAATGAGTAGAGCCATCTTTTCTTTCTCTAAATTCACCTCAACGATAAATTTCTGCTGAAAAATAATGTTGTATCGCAGGAAGGCGTAAGCGCATTTTATAGCAAACGACCGGCACCCTTAAGAGTCCTCTGTAGACTCAGAGCGGCTCCGACCTAAAGGCTTCTAAATGGAAGCCGGTGATTTTCTTTCAACCGGCATTTGAAGATTTCACTTCATATCTCCATGATAGGTAAACAGGTGAAAAGAAAAAACCGAGAAAAACCGATCACAGCCGATGATAGCCAAATTTTACGCGCGCCATCCTAAGGCTTCCATTTGATACGATAAAAAAACTTTCAAGGGTGGACTCCTCGGTGGACTCTCTATAGTATTCTGCACGATGGGTCTGGGTAGTTTTTCAATTAAATATTTTCAGCCAAAGATATGAAGCTGCAAATTTTCAAGCCATTTTTTATAAATCTTGACAATCAAATAATTTCAGCTCCAGATGTTTTATGAAAAAATCAGCCGGACCTGGTCCGGTCCGCCAGTCCACCCCAAAAAGAGGAAATTTTTTTGGGTCAAATAAAGGCCGTAGGATGGCGCACGTAAAATTTGACTATCTTTGACTGTGATCGGTTTTTCTCGGATTTTCTCCGTTCACCTGTTTATACAGAGATATGAATAGTGGGGGCACTAGGTGAATGAACCTTGCAAATGGTGATGAAAGCATGAAATTCAGTACACATACTCAGAATGAGCACCTCTTTCAAATAAGAGGTGGAGCCACGCCGAATTTTCATCGGAAGGGGGCTCAGGGGGCGCCTGAAAGTTGAAGGTGCTAGGACTCCCACCAAACCGCTTATTAGTTCGTTTTATCAATTGAAAATGAAACTTATGAATATACCGTAAACATTGACGACGTTTATCGCCTTGTTCCGGAAATTTTTCTCTATGAAAAAAAAAAGTTCTTCGGCAGATCACACAAATTGGTTTTATTTTATTTTCATCTACAAAGAAATAATAAAGAGATGTGCAACACGTTGATTCCCACAAATTCGTATCCTCTGAATTCGTTTGTGGAGTCAAAATTTTGATGGTGTATCTTCTTGAAGAGGGGCATTCCAAAGAGTAGGTAAGCTATTTTCAACACTAAGTTCAAACAGAATTTTTTCAATGTTCTGAATCGAAATTACTGAATTCCTCCCAGGAAAACATACCCTGAACCGTTCGTTGGAGGTACCGCGTGCGATTGGACGTGGAGTAAGCCCTGAACCACCATCAGAATTTTTCTTCTGTGATGCTGCGCTCCACTCTCGACCGGGGCAATTAGGTTCCTACACAGCATACGCGGAGTGTAGGTAAACACGATGCAGGGGTATTTTCTCGGTTCAGTCAAATTTTTCATGATTGACATGGTGTCATAATATTGAAGTATTGTGTATACACTCCGCGCAGGCTATGTAGGAACTTAATTGCCCCGGTCGAGAGTGGAGCGCAGCACCACAGAAGAAAAATTCTGATGGTGTTTCAACGACTTACTCCACGTTCAATCGCACGCGGTACTTCCAAAGAACGGTTCAGGACTCTATGGTTCAGGGTGTGTTTTCCTGGGAGGAATTCAGTAATTTCGATTCAGAACATTGAAAAAATTCTGTTTGAACTTAGTGTTGGAAATAGCTCACTCTTTGGAATGCCCCTCTCCAAGAAGATACACCATGAAAATTTTGACTCCACGAACGAATTCAGAGGATACAAATTTGTGGGAATCAACGTGTTGCACATCTCCTTATCAATTTTTTGTAGGTGAAAATAAAATAAAATCAATTTTTGTGATCTGCCGAAGAACTTCTTTTTTTCATAATGGAAAACTTCCGGACAAGGCGATAAACGCCGTCAATTTCTACAATATATATTCATAAGTTTTCTTTTTAATGATTAAAACGAACTGATAAGCCGTTTAGTGGGAGTCCTAGCACATTGAACTTTCAGGAGCTCCCCGAGCCCCCTTCCGGTGAAAATTCGGCGTGGCTCCACCTCTTATCTGAAAGAGGGGCTGACTCTGAGTACGTGTACCGAATTTCATGCTTTCATCATCATTTGCAAGGTTCATCCCGATTTTGGCTCTTAGCGCCCGCACTAGAACTGAAATCTCCTAATTGCCAGATGAAGGAGAATCACCGGCTTCGATTTAGAGGTCTTTTAGTCGGAGTACCTACCCGGATATCGAAAAATACTTACATAGCAAATAGCGATGACCATGAGCAAGATCGCCAAGTGCTACATTTTGTATCGAAATGATGAGGTTTCACTTAATTTGTATGCTTGTAGGTAAGCCAAAATCAAAATTAGCAAGTTAGATGAGGACTGAATCAGTTCAGGGGAATGAAATAATGCCTGCCTAGATGTTTTGAAACTGTTGTATTTATTCATTTTTTTCACTCTAATAGGTATCTATTGTTGTCGCCAATTATAACCACCAGGATTCTCAAAGCCCATTACCTATTGTGAATAATTTACAAATGGCCCTCTTTTTCCTTATGCAATTTCGTCACTATAGTCCGGATGTTAACAGCCATAATACCACCACCACCACCTTGCATTTAATGATTAAGCAGTGCTGTTTGGTACGAATGTTGTACATACCCATGCCTTAATTTTAAAAGGTGTTGCCAAGATGTCGGTCCGTGCAGACGCCGTATACAGGGTGATCAAAAATGCAAAAATTTCAACTCATGTACCAAAAAAGTTGGAGTCATGAAAATTAGCATGTAGATTCACAATTCAATGCTTATTAAGCTGAAACAAACTGCGTCTGAATATTTTCAGCCGTTTCCAAAATATTTTCAGTTTAGTGGTCGATTTCATGGGAATTGACATTTTACACCAAATCAGTCATTTTCCTAGATATTTGGATAAAACTTTGCATGTCGACAAAGAATGACCTCATGAATTGAATGTGATGTGTTGTCACCGTCCCCGCTTACTATTTTCAAAAATATGACGGTCGACGCCTTTTTGTCTAATGGCCGCCATCTTGAATTCGCCTATTGTGGAATAAGTGGAAAATCAATTGGTACTACTAATAATGGTCATACTCAATAATATAAATGCAAAAGGAACCGTTCTTGGTGAGTAGCTTTTTGTCGAGCTTTTTGTAATTGGCCACTTGGAAATGTTGAACCCATTTTTACGAGTTTTATAGCACTTCGACGCTCAACACGACCAAAATAAACATTGTAAAGATGGAAATGGGCTTTTGAAACAATCCATCATCTTGTTTGGTCTGTTTGGCAATTATGCATATCCGAAAAAAAATTGTAGTACAAAAAATAACCCGACAAAAAAAAACAGCGACTCAAAAACGAACAATTTATCAAATAAATAAACGTATTTCCAAAACTTGTCCCATTTTTTCAGGATATTTTCAGTATATTTTGGGAATGACTAATGAAGAATCAAAATGGTTCCGTAATTCATCTTGAACAAGATATTGGATTGTTTTAATACCCCATATTCATCTTCACAGTGGTCATTGAGGTCGTGGTAAGCGCAGAAGTGCTGTAAAACTCTTAAAAATGGGTTTACATTTCCTTATGGTCAATTACAAAGAGTCACTGAGAACGGTTATTTTTGCATTTAGATTATTGACTAGGCCCATTACTACTAGTTTCATTTGATTTCTCACTTATTCCATAATGGGCGAATTCAAAATGGCGGTCATAAGAAAAAAAGCAGTCGACTGTCATATTTGAAAAAATAGTAGGCGGGGACGGTGGCAACACATCACATTTCATTCATGAGGTCATTCTTTGTAGAAATACAAAGATTTATCCAAATATCTTGAAAAATCACTGAGCTATTGGAAAATGTTCATTTCCATGAAACCGACCACTGAACGAGCCACTGAATTCAAAATATTTTAGAAACGGCTAAATTTATTCAAACACGGCTTGTTTTATCTTGATGAGCATTGAATTGTGAATCCACATGGTGATTTTCATGACTCCAATTTTTTTTGGTTCATGAGTTAGAATTTTTGCATTTTTGATCACCCTGTATACGGCGTCTGCACGGACCGACATCTTGGCAACACCTCTTGAAATTAAGGCATGGGTATGTACAACATTCGTACCAAACGGCATTGCCTAATCATTAAATGCAAGGTGGTTGGTGCCTAACATCCGGACGTTCGTTATCTATTGCAGTTCATAAAACACTGGAAATTATGCAGGGGAAAATTTTGTACCTTGGAAACGCCGAAGCTGTAATGGTTTTCTCAGCCGTGGTTTATAGGTGAATACTTCGGTATTGAATATTTTCTCTACTAATAATAACTATTCTACTAATACCTTATAAAACTGGTCAATTATACTCTACGACGCGACGGTACCTACCTAAATAGTAAAAAATTAGTACCTAATATCATATAATGAGATGGAAAGTAGAGAACAAAGTAGGCTGTCTTTCTGATAGTGTACCCTGTAAATTCATCTAAATAAACCTAGTAGGTACTAACTTGAAAATTAAACAATTTCAAACAACATTTTGTCAACAACATAATATTTTATTCTTTTCTCAACAAAAATTATTTAAGAGGATACAATCTCATCACTCATCAGTGCACCCCGAAACATTTGATGACTTTTGTGATTTCGTCGCAAGTCTTGACCGTCTCGAGATCCTCCAGACATTTCCAGACTTTCTTCAGTCTGTCTTCGGGACCGTCCGCGATCTTATCGGTCTTCATCTTCTCAACCAGGATGTTACCGTCTGCGTCTATGTACCCGGACTTTTGCACCATGCATTTCAGGTGGCACTTCTTGGCTTCGCTCAGGGTCTCCCCGCTTCTCAAGGTCTTTGCTTCCTTCGCGCTGAGCCCGTTTTCGTTCCTGCATTCTTCCCGAATTTCTTCGGTGACGAAGCTTCTGTTCACCAACTTGGCCTGTACAAAATCAAACAATGGAAGCATGTATGAGTATGAGCATCAGGTAGGTAGGTACACTTACGTGGCAAACGACCAAGACTAGAGCGAAGACGATCAGGTACTTCATTGTGGATTAGATTGATGCAAACGGGAAAAATGGGAACGGTTTTAAATGATTTGGACGTATACAGTGTGGTGTTTTGAATGTAAACTTGAAAGTTGGACTGTTGTTTTTTTGGTTGGTGTCGTCTTGTGTGCAAATTACTTTGAAAGTTATCAGCAGAGGTCATGGCCGTAAAATTTTGTTTTCGGTTCGATGTAATCTTCTTGACCCAATGACTTCTTCGACATGTTTTTTTTCCTGAAGATTATACCAAGTCATGCTTTTGTTTAATTAGGTATGGTACCTACCAACCTAATTATTTGTAAGTAAACTTCAAAGTACAAATACGCATCTTACAAATACAGAGATTTTTTCTGTAACTCTAAAAGATGCAGATAGGTACTTTGTTATTGTCAATGAAACTGAACTAAATAGTAAATACGAGTCATTTCTTGCAATGGCCGAGACTGTACAAAAAATTCCTCCCTTTTAGCCTCTGGCATTGCTCTAAACTGTCATGCAGAGCGATGTTAGGAGAACGTTTGCCTGTTTGGAAAGGGATTAGGAATGCCTGGCCCTCGAACTTGTCTTCGTGAGGATCAAATATCATGCAAACTACTTAATACTATGCAATTAGGTAGGTACGCAACGAAATAAACATCGAAATTTCACCCACTTTTAACGCAGGGAATCTCCGGACTGGGCTCAGACAATTTCAATTAGACCTTGATCCTCTGGGAACACAATGAAGGAACTTGTTGGAAACGACCGTCTTTCACTAACATTGAACCTAACTACCTGCTTGGAAATAGAAAAAAATCAAACAACATCATGTCAACCACATGCTATTCTATATTCTTCTCTCAACAATATGGTTCGTTCAAGAATGCAATCTCGTCACTATGCCCCGAAACAACTCATGACTGCTTGGATTTCGTCGCAAGTCTTGACCGTCCCGCGGTCCTCCATACACTTCCAGACATTCTTCAGTCTCTCTTCGGGACCGCTGGCGATCTGATCGGTCTTCATCTTCTCAACTAGGATGTTGCCGTCTCCGTCAATGTACCCGGATTTTTGCAGCATGCATTTCAAATGGCACTTCTTGGCTTCGCTGAGGCTCTCCCCGGCTACCTTAGTCTTTGCTTCATTCTCGCTGAGTCCGTTTTCTTTCCTGCATTCTTCGCGGATTTCTTCGGTGACGAAGGTTCTATACTTCACCGTTTCGGCCTGAACAAAATCAAACAGTATAGAAACGAAAAATTGTGAAAGAAAAGAAAAACATGAGCAGGTACCTACACTTAGGGACGCGGAATTTTAAACACAACATTTTTTTGTCATTCCCAAAAAAGTCACAGCGTACGTTACGTGGTATAGCATCTTGAAACCAGAAACCAAGTATTTTATTCTATCAGGTCATAATTACAATAAAACAAGACAATATATTGCTTTTTCTTTGGAATGCCAAATAATTTGATGTCCAAAATTCCATGCTCTTGACTGTACTTACGTGGCAAACGACCAAGACTAGAGCGAAGACTATCAGGAACTTCATCGTGGATCAGATTGGTGTAAACGGAAAAAATGAGAATGTTTTTTTAAATTACTCGTATTTATAGTTTATACAGTGTGGTGTTTTGAAAGTGGAACTTGAAATTTGGACTGTTTTTTTGTGGTTGGTGTCGTCTTGTGAGCAGATATTTTTGTCGTTTTATGCACAAATATTATTGCAATTTATCAGCAAAGGTCATGGTATAAACTTTTTGTTGTCGATTCTACCTAATCTTCTTGACCCAGTAGCTTTTTTTACTTTTTTTACCGCTTATTCATACGAAGCTATCCTCTTGTTCATTTAGGAAGACTTCTACCTCGACTCCTACCTACTCAACAATTTTTTCAACTTACTGCGGGTAAACTCAACTTCGAACTCAGCTTGGATTGAAACTAAAACTTTTATCAGTGGAAGTAACTGGTCCAGTATCTTGCTCGCATTGTGGCGCTTTCAAAGATGCATTTCTAACGCTTATTGTCTGTTCATTTACGCTTCTCCTAGTATTGACCTAATGCTCTAAAAAAAAAAAGATCCGCAGCCAAGCTGGTATCGAAAGACCAAAAGGTTACGATAGCGCCTCTTTGTACATTGTTCACTCAACATAATAACTTTTTCTACTAGTATGTCCAATGATATTCAGGCGTCCATCTTAATTTGACTTGATTTGATGCTTAGAGAACCCTAAAATATTTCAAATCAAAAGAGATGCGACTTTTTGCTTTGTTTTTCCAAAAACTTCTTTCACCTACTTTCCCGACAAAAGGCAAAAGTAATGTGATCGTGCAGAAAGAAATCAGATTTCGACAGATATATCTAAATATTTTGAGGTCCATAAGACGAGACTGCGACAATTTCCAGAGTGATGTCTCTCTGCATGGCCAAAATCACTGGGGACGTTAGGCTACAAAAAGAATTACTTTGGCGGCTCGTCAGCGGTAAACGTTATTAGCGCATTTTCGTAAGAAAATGACGCTTATATGGCCGGTTTGTTTGTCTGTCTGTCCGTCTGTCTGTCTGTCTGTCCGTGTAGAAATTAAGAAGTTGTACTCCTCCTCGGGAAATGAAGTTAGAGCCTTGGAACTTCTTTTGAATGATAGCTGATGTGCCCAAGGGTGGCCAATGGGCTTTTTTTTCATACATAGTTATCATTATTATTACCAAAAAACAAAGATTTACTGTGCGTTTCTAAGAAGTTGAACTCCTCCTCCGGCAATGAAGCTAGAGCCTTGGAACTTTGTCCGATGGATAGCTGTAGCTGATATCCCCAAAGGTGGCCAATGGGCATTATTTTTTTTATACATGCATAAATATTACTACTATTATCAGAAAACAAAGATTTGCTGTGTCCCTCCAAGAAATTGAAGTCCTCCTCGGGGAATGAACCTAGAGCCCTGGAACTTTTTCCGATGGGTAGCCTAGGTTCTCAAGGGTGGCCATTGGGTAGATTGGATTTCATGGTTGCGCCGCCATCTTGGCCGCCATATTGAAATTTCTTATTAGTGAAACGATTTTCATGAAACTTGGAACTTACCCTTGTCACGTGTGATCATTCTTATTTTCAAGCTAAATTTCACGATTCCGCCGCCATATTGAAATCTCTTATTAGTGGAACGATTGTCATGAAACTTGGAACTTATTCTTGTCTTGTATGAACATTCTTATTTTCGAGCTGAATTTCATGATTCCACCGCCATCTAGGCCGCCATATTGAAATTTCTTATTAGTGAAACGATTTTCATGGAACTTGGAACTTACCCTTGTCATGTGTGATCATTCTTATTTTCAAGCTGAATTTCATGATTCCGCCGCCATCTTGGCCGCCATATTGAAATCTCATATTAGTGGAACAATTGACATCAAACTTGGAACTTAGGTACCTATTCTGGCCTTATATGAACATTCTTATTTTCCAGCTGAATTTTATTATTCCGCTATGCCACCTTGGCCACCATATTGAAATCTCTTATTAGAGGAACGATTGACATCAAACTTGGAATTTACCCTTGTCTTGCATAAGCATTCTTATTTTCAAAATGAATTTCACGATTCCGCCGCCATCTTGATCGCTATATTGAAATCTCTTATTAGTGGAACAATTCACATGAATTTTGGAACTTACTCTTGTCTTGTATGAACATTCTTATTTTCAAGCTGTATTTCATAATTTCGCCGCTATCTTGGCCTTTATATTGAAATCTGTTATTAGTGGAGGGATTGTCATGAAACTTGGAACTCACCCTTGTCGCCTTGTCTCGTATAATCATTCTTATTTTCGAGTTGAATTTCATGATTCCGCCGCTCTATCTTGGCCGCCATATTGAAATTTCTCATTAGTGGAACGATTGTCATGAAACGTGAAACTTACTCTTGTCTCGCATGAACATTTAATTTTCAAGCCGGACTTCATTTCTATCAATGACAGATCTGCACCAAGAAAATGCGCTATTGCGACTCACGCACGTGAGGGGATATTCACTTGTTCCCTTTTCTACGAACTTCCAATACAAGTTTATTTTGTTTTTTGCTGCAGTGACCCGCCGGGCGTTTACGTGACACGCTGAGACAAGAAAATCTCGGTTGTCGATGACCAGCCGCGTGTCACCTTGGTACTACAGGAAAGGCCTAGATTCCGGACTCGAGCGCTTTTACCGTGCTAATCGTCTTCAGTCCATAATCATTGGCTTAACAATGCTTTCGTTAAAGGTGCGTTCAATCAGCTTATTTAGCCGCAAGTTTTAATTTTAGTCGTAAGCGCTGCATCACTTATTGGCTGTTCTGAGGAGGCTGGTTCATAAGAGCCAATGGGCGTCGCTGCGCTTGCGACTAAAATTAAAACTTGCGGCTAAATAAGCTGACTGAACGCACCTTTACACTCTGTGATGCTCTTGGAGAACTCAAGAAGGTTATCCGCTATTGTGAAAGTGGATGAGAGCTGTTTTTTGAAGTGAAACTTCTATTCTCGCGCTTAGATCACAACACACAACTAACGCAGAACCACACATGGGAGTGAAATCGGTTCATGGCATCAGTGGCTGTAACGAACGCCTGTAACGTTGTCTGACCTTGGGGCGACCAGCGTCGTCCCAGGAAATGGAAGAATAAGCTGTTGCGGTGTTCGCCGCGTTCGGTTCTATTTTTTACAGTTAGTATTCTTCTACCGCTTGCATTGTGTTTCAAGTACAACAGCTTCCATCATAAACAAAAATTTGATTTGATCGATGAATCCTAATTCACGGTAGTGTCGAATTTGCAATCGAAAATGATAATTTATTTTCGTTATGCGTATCGCCGACACTGAGTTGTGGTGCTGGTGGCCCGACAGGAATGGTTCTCGACTTGGCTTGAATAGATTCGAGCGGATGTATTTTATTATAGGGATAGAGAGGTATATTCAGGGCCGGGGCTAGCAGGCGTGCAGTGCCAGGCGGGTATGGCAGGCGGCAAGTCATAGGAGCGGCAATATAATAATAAAGTTGAATTTCAAATGATTCTTTTCATTCCCGCATTTGGTGGGGCTCTTTACTGCCGGTGAGGGGGGCGCCAATTTTTCGGTGGCACGCAGGCGGCAAATAGGTCAGGCCTGGCCCTGGGTATATTCTTCAACGAACGTTTACAATTCAAAAATGAAATCGAATGCCGCACATCTAAATGTAGACACAACTTTCAGGTACCCATGTACCTATTAAGCAGGGGTGGATGATAGGCCATCCACAATGATGTTAATGTTAACGTAATGTTATCCGGCAATGGTAATGTTGGCATTCAAAGCAATGAGTTTCAAATGGTGACGTTCACAATCATGTTAGTGGCAATGGTAAGCATTACCCATTGAAACTCGTTGCTTTGAAATGCTAACATTACCATTGCCGATAACATTACGTCAACATTAACATCATTGTGGTCGGGCTATGAGTCAAGCCCAAGAGGGAAAAAAGAATTTTCAACAATTAAGGCTGAAACAGTTGCTTAATGTTCTAGATGTCAGCTGATTGTAGCGATGATATACTGGTTTGATTATCAAATTTTTATGCTAGGAAATTGATTTTTGACATTATTCTCAGTTAATTTTCTGAATGGTTTGATTTCACCTCGATTAAATGTGACATTCTACTATATACCGGGTGAACATTTGAAAACTATCCACCTGCAATAACTCCCGATTCCTAGTGAAAATGTCTTCGAGCAAGAACAGGTCGATTTTTATATCGAGGGGGACATCTAAAACATACATTAGCGACTTTCTATCTCAAGCCCCCTCGCCCCCACCTACCCCAACTTTGAAACTTCAAATGACACTACCTATTTTGCGATACATCAAATTCAACAGAATTGAATTCTCTTTCTGAAAAAAATTTTTTAAAATTTTTAACCCCACCCCTCTTCTCCCCTAAACTCTCTGAGTGTCCAATTAAATATTCTTGACCTCTAAATTCTCTTCAATGCAGTCAACGTCATCCTGCACAGCATCGAAAGAGGAAATTTTTCATGAAAAAAGTGCTACCCAAATTCACCCCTTCGCTCCCCCCTCCTCACCTTAAAAATCTAAAATGACAATACCTACTTTGTGATACATCAAATTGAAGGAAATTAAATTCTCTTCCTAAAAACAATTTTTTCGAAATTTTCAACCCCTCCCCCAATTTAACTGGACATTTGGAGTCTTTTAGTAGGAAAACGGGGGTTTTAATAAGTATAAGGGGGTATAAGTACGGTGGCGTGCACATAAATGGAAATACTCATCAATTCTGTCAATATTTCAATTTAACCCACGGCCTTATTGTGATTGGAGAATATAATATCGTAGGAACTCTAGAACCACGTAGTTACCTCAAATCACATTCACGAGGTACATATACGTTGTTTCAGAAATATTGCTATCCCAGTAGGTCATGAAAATCTAAATGCAGCTTTAGATTTAGTTACAAAAATCGTCAAATCAAAAGTGTCAATCTCATGGAAACTTCATTATTTATTTTCAGGTTATAAGTCAGATCTTTCACTCCTTTCAGTCAGAAAGTATTTCTTCAGTTTTTTATCAAGTATCACGTGCGGCACCTTATTCAAGGTGCACTTGAAGAAAGATACATGCAGTTTTGATGTCAAACCGTCTGTTTCCGATCTCAGGACTAAAAAAAAATGTGTACCTGGGGAGTCAGCAGATCTCCTTCTTGCCACAGTCTCAACTCTCAATCAACATTGTGCACATATCACACAGGTAGATAGTAAAGCAGTAAAGCAAACTCCATGGCCTTGAGAGGAATCAGATATCAAGAAAGATCTACTTCTAAAGCCGAGTTACGCTGTTCTATCTCAACTGAGCCTTTTAGTGTTACTGTAGTCCAGAGGTTAGTGACATGGACCCTGCACATGGTGACAGAAGCCCGAAATCTGGTAGGATAGCACAACAGACTGTACTATACCTACTCTTTTGATTGAGAACGGGCGCTTGGCAACTTTTTTCTCGACTGGGCTCAGGGATCCACGGCCACTTTTTGGTTGTAGTGACACACCTTGGATTCTTTCTGCCAGTATGCGTTTGACCGTGCTGTACGTTATTAAAGATCAAAGCAGCGCGCTGAATGCTGGCAGCTGCATTGTTGGAATCTCTGAAGTATTCTTCGTAACAGCGGCAAAGTATTTCACGTTCTCTTGCAGATAAACCAGCTGGATCCCCACACATGGCGTGAAAATTATCAGGTAATCAAAACCAATGAAGGAACAACACAACAGTAACAGTAGGTATAACGTTACAGGAACAACAGTATTTTCTTTCCAAAAGCTATCCCAGGTGGACAGAAACATGACAGTTTGGACGACAGTAAAAAACTTTCCAGTTGATTTTGATTGACATGTCACACTGACTTGGGACTAAAACAATAAACGTTTTAGAACTAGACAAAGCTAAAGCGACTTTCACCATATACTTCCATTGCCTACTGAGATAGCAATCAATCTGAAACAACGTATACCTATGTAAATACCTATGTATTTTATATTTTTTCATTAAAAATTAATATCGGAGTTTTACAAACGATATTCTTATACCTTGTGGAGATAATTAGTTTGCCATGATGTGCCTGCCAGACACAGTTTCCACCGTGCTGTAATATAACGGGGAAAATCGTGCAGTAAGAAAATCTGTCACGATGTCATATTCGCATAATTAATTATTACGTGAACCTTGGACGAACGGACCTCATCGGCTCACCAGCACCGCAGGAAGATAAAAGAAAATAATAATAAAAATTATCATTATATTATAGGTACTTTGTGGAGACTATCATTGATGAGAATAGATATTTATTGTATCAAGGGTATGAGTGAGACTTCATGTGACGGAGAATGGGAGTTTAAGCGCCGAGCGCAGCGAGAAAAGAAACAAAAAAGTATAATCGTGAAAAAATCATGTCGAAAGTATTCTGCCCTTTGACTGTGACTCATTATAATAATAATCAGAGAGATAATAAAACAAGTGAGTATGCCTTCACGTGCGTGAGTCTCAGTAGCGCATTTTCTTAAAGAGGCATATTATGAATGTGAAGAAATTTGGTTGAAGGAGAAACATCATTCTTTGCCCACTCTCTTCAGTCGAAACTAATTGTGATTTTTTGTTATCAGGCTGGGGTACTTGTCAATGAAACAGATTTGAATGAAAATTCTTTCAATCATCAATATTTTTTGGTTTGGAGGCGGAAGCTGGGAGCAGCCACTAGTCAACAGTAGCCTATTCTTTCCCATTTTTAGTCGGCTATCCATATAGCGAAAGAATTAGATCGTTATGTCTTCGGGTTTATGTTTTTTTATTCATCTCTTACTTTGAGGGCAGCGTGTGGGGGCGGCAGAGTTTGGCAAAGAAATTCTTGCACAGTTTCAGCTGGGAGTTTATCTATGTTTGAGGTAACATTAACATCCAAATCAGTGAAAATTGTTGGAAGTTGCACTTTTTCCTTTTGGGGGCGGAAGCTGGAGGCGGCGTCATATCAAAAGTAGCCCATACTCTCCCATTTTTAGTCAGCTATCCATATAGCGGAAGAATTAGATCGTTATGTCTTTGGGTTTATGTTTTTCATCCATCTCTTACTTTGAGGGCAGCGTGTGGGGGCGGCAGCATTCAGGAAAGTAAATGTTGCACAGTTTGAGTTGGGGGTTTCCAAATGTGTAAGGAAATATGACAAATCAGTGAAAATTATGAAAGTTGCATTTTTTTGTTTGGGGGGCGGGAGCTGGAGGCGGCGGTTAATCAAAAGTGGCCTATCTTTTTCCATTTTCAGTAAGCTATCTATATAGCAAAAGAATTAGATCGCTATGTCTTCAGGTTCATGTTTTACATTCATCTCTTGCCTTGGGGGCGGCGTGTGGGAGCGGCAGAGTTTGGCAAAGAAATTATTGCACAGTTTGAGTTGACAGTTTCTAAATGTTTGAGGTAACATCAACATCTGAATGAGTCTAAATTGTTGAAAGTTGCACTTTTTTTCTTTTGGGGGCGGAAGCTGGAGGCGGCGCCATATCACAAGTAGCTTATCCTTTCCAATTTTTAGTCAGCTATCTATATAGCGAAAGACTCATATCGTTATGTCTTCGGGTTCATGTTTTTCATTTATCTCTTACTTTGGGGGCGGCGTGTGGGAGCGGCAGCGTTCGACTAAGCAAATGTTGCACAATTTGAGTTGGCAGTTTCTAAATAATTGAGAGAACATCTCAATCAGTAAAACTGTGAAAGTTGCACTATTTGTCGTTTGGGGGCGGAATCTGGGGGCGGCGAATAACCAAAAGTAGCCTATCCTTTTCCATTTTTAGTCAGCTGTTCATATACCGGAAGAATTAGATCGCTATGTCTTCCGGTTTATGTTTTTCATTTCAAGTGATTGGGGGCGGTTTTTAGCAATTTTTTCATATCGGCAGCGCATATTGAAGGCGGAATGTTACGTTTATAAGTGGCAACTATGTATTATTTATAAAATGAGAACACCAGAGCAGTAGGTCTGGGAGAAATTGCAATATCATGTTATTTCAAGTTTATCGGGGGCGGTTTTCTCTATGTTGGCGGCGCAATATAGACATTAAATATAGCCTAGCCCTCCTTTGGGAGTGGCAGCTATGTAACAGCGAAAAAAATATAAATTTGGGAGGAGTTCGAGGAACGGACGGACGGACGGACGGACGGACGGACGGACAAAGCGGTTGCAATAGCGATTTTCATCAAGATGGAAAATGCGCTAAAAAACAAGATGATACAAACCGTTAGGGAGCGGAGCGGGAGTACGAAAAGAACACCTCTTCGAACGTTGTTTGCTAATTGATTCATACCTATAGAAGTTTCACTTCTTCCAAGGGTGACTATGGTCACGCACCCACGTTTTTTTTTAGGCTAGCAGATAAAACAGGAAGAACAGTTTTGGAGTGATGTCTGTCTGTAATCCGCTACGATTTCAGGCGCAACGTTGATCCGATTGACTTGAAACTCGGAATGCAGACATGGTTTTTTTGCTGAATGAGCCCATTAGTTTTTGCCTGTCATATGTCAAACAGAAGTGTCACTATGAACAAATGTCAGGAGCTATAATATCTCACAGAACTTGACTTGCAGTATGTCATTTGAAAGCTCTCAAAAAACTGAAGTCAAAACAGTTGGAAAATGTTGCCCTATCTGTCATCAGGGCTGGGCAAAATACTTCGAAAAATGAATTTTAAATACAAAATACATGATCCAAGATAGTCGAAATACAAAATACAAACTATGTACTTCTTGAAATTTCATCAAAATACAAAATGTGTATTTTGAAAAACAAAGAAATTCCAAAATACAAAATAACGAGTGCTTTTTTAGAGGTATAGAACTTCAATCAGCGATAGCGTTGGTGCTTGGGAAGATTTTGCAGTCATTTTTTCATCTAAATATTCATTAAGGCTTGCCATTTGATCATGCACATGCACAATCGCACAACTCTAGACAGTTTTCCAAAAATGATCATAAAACTTGGTTTTTTATACGGAATTTTCGTGCTTTTTGTGAATTTTTTTTCCAATTTCCAATTACCGGCCGATAAGATTTTGTATTTCAACTTCCTTAGACTTCTTTCATTTGGGGCTTGTGAAGTCTCTGGCTTTCCTGAATGAGTCCCGAACTGTCCAGGGTCTTGGGGACAATATCGTTGGCCGTATTAGTTAGATAGAGCCTGATCCTTGCCAAGAAGCTACCCGAAATTGAACCTATCTTAATTGGAATTTAAAATAATAATTTCGAGCTGCCGTGCGATTGCGCGTGAGTATGAGCAAATGGCAAGCCTTTATGAGTATTTATATGAAAAAATGACGGCAAAATCTTCCCAAGCACCAACCCTATCGCTGATTGAAGTTCTATACCTCTAAAAAAAACACCCTTTACAACATGTTTCAAAATACTTACCAAATACAAAATACATACGTATTTGAGCAATTAAAAAAAAACGTGAAATGCAAGTAAATATTTCAATGGAAACACTTTATTAAATCAGTCGCAACAATGAGTAAATTATTATGAACTATAAAAAGATAAATAAAACAAACACAAAAGTAAAGAAAACTTTATATTTAAACCCGAGTTCAAACCTATTTATAACTCCATTCATCAATTCTTCAAAATCACAAATGTTGATTACCTCCTGAGGACAACCAGTTTTTCAAAAATATTGCCCGACATCCGACATGAACTTTCCGTGGGTGACAGGATGCACCCACCAGTAAAACGTAAAAGATGCAAATCAAACTCATTATCGATCCCAGATAGTGTGTAGACGCAAGAAATGGCAATGGGGTAATGTATAGTATACAGGGTGTCTCGCTGTGAGTAGATCTCGTCAAAATATGACGAAACCCTATGTACCATTTTGCAAAGTTCGGCCTAATGACGAAGATACAGCCCTCCAAAGTTCACTTTTTTCGGATTTCAAAAATTTGTAGCTCAGGAACGTTTTGACAAATTTAGCTTTAATTCAGCAAAAACTGGTTTGTTATTATTATCTATCAACCTGCCAAATTAGAAAAGAATCCAACCAGTGGTGTAGGAGTTATGTGGGTCAATAATTTAGAAGCATCCGAAGAAAAGTTGACTTTAGGTGACCCCTCATAACTTCTACGCCACTGATTGACTTCTCTCCAAATTTGGCAGGTTGATAGATAATTATGACAAACCAGTTTATGCTGAATTGAAGCTAAATTTGTTAAAGCGTTCCTGAGTTACAAATTGTTGAAATTTGAAAAAAGTGAACTTTGGAGGACTGTATCTTCGTTATTAGGCCGAACTTTGCAAAATGATATATAGGTTTTCGTCATATTTTGATGAGATCTACCCACAGTTAAATTTTTTGCTATCATCCCTGAAACACCCTGTATACTACCAAAATAATCTCTGCCCAAGCATACGACAGACCGTGGGAAACAAATGTATTTCGTATTTTGTATTTTGAAAACAAAATACTTTTCGAAAAATGTATTTTAAATACAAAATACTAGCTGCGTGAATTATTCCAAAATACAAAAACTTCTCCATCAAATGTATATAAATACAAAATACTCAAATGTATTTTAAATACCGCCCAATTCTGTCTGTCATCTATCAAATAATAAGAGATGCAAAAGTTCAAAACTTCACCATTCACTTATTCAAATTCTATCCGGTGGATTGGCAACAAATTTGGCAGGAAGCAACACAACAAATAAGTCAAATTGAGCCTGCAGTTGCAGTTTTACGCCATTTTCCAGTCGAGCGTTATGGATTTTGAAAATTTCAAATTTCTATAGCCGCTGCCACCCAAGAGGGCCTCTTGCCCGCATTTTGACCAGGACGACTCACTTTTGATACAGGACTCCACTCAAAAATTCATTTCTGCTCGGGGATCGACTTTTTTTGAAAAATTCCAACAACTGATATCAAAAGTAAGTAGATTGGATCGGGCGTCGTGTAGACGCTCTTATTGCGAAACTTGTGTGAAAATTGCAAAAACCTGAAGTTAAAAATTTTAAGTGATTTAAATGATTGGACAAATGGTTTTTTGTTGATGTAACAAAGCAATGATCTTAAGTTTGAATGAATTCATTCATGGGGAGTCGTTGAATGCCTGGCCCGTCCTGCACTACATTTGGCATGATAGTACGCCACTGATCCAACTCGCTGTCACAACTCCAGTGCATCCGCCCGGCCTGCGCGGCGGGAAGTTGCATTATTGGTCGGGGACGGTGACGTCACAAAAGACGCTCGATCTTGGCGTTTAATTTTGCCGACTGATTGTAGAACTTTTCATTATTTTTTTTTACAAATTTTTTAGAGCAAAACAAAAGTATACAGGGTGGTCCAGGTTTTAGTCGACAAACTTTGCAGGCTGATAGAGGATAAAAAAAGAAGTCGACTCACCCCAAAAAGTACATATCCAAAATGCATATTAAAAAAGTTACAGACCTTCAAAGTTGCAGAAAAAAATTGTTTTTTTCTTGATAACTTGTGAACAGCTTGACCGATTTCGCTCAAATTTTGCACATATGGTTAACAAACACGTCCTCAGTGATTTCTTGAAAAAAATTCTGTGAGAATGACGCAGTGCCGTAGATATGGGGGGTACTAATCCCCTTACCCCCCTACTTTCTACGCCACTGGATATTTTGAAAAACCGTTAAAAGTAATGAATTCGGCGTTCAATTCTGAAGAGAAAATTGGCGTATCATTGCTACATTTGGAGAAGCGGTTTAGGAGATATTTGTGTTTAAAGGTTCAAAAACACCGAATCACGCAAATGTTTCAAAATTCGAGCAAGCTTTGATTCATTCACTTCCAACTTTTTTTTCAACGTAAAGTTCATTGATTCATAATTTAGCTCATGAGAAATTGAAAATTGATTGTGAAAATTCATGATTTCAGTAACATGACAAATAAGAAACAATGGGCCCTTGGTTCTTGTTCTTACTAAACTTCCCAACTATCAGTAAGTGAATAGGTACCTATTGAATATTCAATTGTTACTGAAATTATGAATTTTTATACCAGTTTTCAATTTCTCATGAGCCAAATTATGGATCCATAAACTTAAAATTGAAAAAAAAGTTGAAAGTGAATGGGTCGAAGCTTGCTCGAATTTTGAAACATTTGCGTAATTCGGTGTTTTTGAACCTTTAAACACAAATATCTCAGAAACCGCTGCTCCAAATGTAGCAATGACACGCCAATTTTCTCTTCAAAATTGAACGCCGAATTCAATGCTTTCAACGATTTTCCAAAATATCCAGTGGCGTAGAAAGTAGGGGGATAAGAGGGTCAGTACCCCCCCATATCTACGGCACTGCGTCATTCTGACAGAATTTTTTACAAGAAATCACTGGGGACGTGTTTGTTAACCATATGTGCAAAATTTGAGCGAAATCGGCAAAGGCCTGTAACTCTTTTAATATGCATTTTAGATATGTACTTTTAGGGGTGAGTCAACTTGTTTTTTTATCCTCTATCAGCCTGCAAATTTTGTCGACTAAAACCTGGACCACCCTGTATATTTGGACGAATATTCACTTTTTGGCTTGTTAATTCAAGTGACACAATGAAAAAGGCAATTTAAAGAACGCTGTACAGGCCCATTGTAAGGGCCAAGCAGATAAAATGATATGTAAGACTCAAGGTAAAACTCGTCTAATAAAACATCACAACACAAACACAATGATCTTGTAGTGCTGAAACGTTACTCCTTCCGATATAAAATTTATTTGAACACCCTCTAAGGGGTGTTTCCTCGGGGATTTCTGATGATGCTACTAAAAAAGTTGTTGACGGGAATCGGTTTTATTTTATTTTTTTCGTCAAGGAGAAACTCCTCCCAAAAGAAAATGTACGGGCATTGCATCAAATTTAGAAAATTCCCAAAAAAAATTTTTATTTCGATTTTTGAAAATTCAAAAACTAGATAGCATCGACAATGCATCTTTCTTCAAGAAAGTCGCATGCCAAATTGGAACTTTTTATTTTCAAAAAAAAGGTGCCAAAAATGATTTCTACTAATTCACTTTTTCATGTCTACGATAAATCATTTTTGGTACCTTTTTTTTGAAAATAGAAAGTTCAAATTTGGCATGCGACTTTCTTGAGGAAATATGTATTGTCGATGCTATCTAGTTTTTGGATTTCCAAAAATCAAAATTAAAAATTTTCAACAATTCTTGGAAATTTTCAAAATGTGATAGCATTGCCAGTAGGTACACTTTCTTTTTGGGGGGGTTTCCACTTGACGAAAAAAATAAAATAAAACCGATTCCCGTCAACAACTTTTTCAGTCGCATCAGAAACCCCTTAATAGCAACCGTTTTCCTATTCCAGTGTACCACAGTCGGAGAATCGGTGGTCGTCAAACTCTGTTATGCGAAAGGCTTCTTTAAGTCTAGAAATTTGTGATTTGTGAATATGTTTGAAAAGTTGAAAGTAATGCTTCATTGGTTAGCTGTTGAAAGTTATTGAATAATAAAGTTTAACTCAATATCTCAAAAACTACCTGGATGGATTTGAATTAGATTGGGTAAAAACAAGGTAATAACAGAAGAAAAAAAATCAGTAGTTCAATCAGCGGCTTTCCGGTTGGGCACGACGAATTCCTCAAGTTGCTGGAAAGCGTTTCCTGATCTAAATTAATGGGAACGGTCAGAAGCTGCTTCTCTCGCCACATACGTTTCTGTGACCAATGGTCAAATTCGCAGGGGTGTGAAGCTGCGTTTGGCTAGGGCACAGCCTGCTTAATTTAGGAATCCATTTGATCACACGATTCTTTCACAGCTAACTGCGATTCATAATTTTAAAAACACTTGATTGTTATTTCCGAAGTTATTTTCTATTGATTCAAATTGAAAAAAAAATACGGGTCACTGGTTGATATGCATGCAAAAAAAAATTACACGTGTAGCGCCATTTCAATTTGCAAAGCGTCAAATTTCCAACGTAAAGGCATTTAAGTTGTTGATGATTGATAAGAGAGTATACACTATACAGTGTGTCAATGTGATTTTTTTACGCTGCAGTGTGATGATGGGTAGGTATTCGTACCCATTGATGTAAATGCAGACAATGAACATTTTTTTCCTCGTCCGCAGTTTTTTCATGCCGGAAATGTAGGTACCTACCTGCAAAATATTATTTTAGATTTAACTGGATTTCAATTACGCTTCCGACTTTTTTGCTTGCGAAAATTGAAGCCTATCAAATTCAAGGCCTGTCAACACCTCTGTTTATACCTAATATTGTGAATCACTACAATTTAATTCTGTTTCCCTCGATAGGTACCTACTTATCCGTAATAAAACCAATCTTTTTTGCCACAAACATTAAACGCTTTATAAACCTGAGATGAATGTAATTTTTCAAGCATATTGATGAAGAAATGGCGCTGAAGTACACGTTTTTCCTAACTGTCGCCTTGGGGATGGCAATGGTAAGTTGGCAACATCTTGGTTATTCTTATTACAAATGTTCCATACAGGGTGATTTGGTCTTAATCTTGAAATTTACCTACATTGAGAAAATACCTACTCTTCTCCTTTAGGTATAGCTATACCCATAGGTGAGCATCATTGCAAAATAAACTGAGACAGCGAAATTACTTTGAGACCTGAAGTTTCCGGACTTGAAGGTGTGGACATTCATCCATGCTGATTGGATCAATGCAACAAGTATGCATGCATCAGCATCACACAACTAAAAGTACGGAAACTGTCAATGATCTATAACGACCTACTACCAAATCACCCTGTATTTTGATTTGAACCGTTATCCACGAAGTTTTTGAAAACTCACTATTTTACCTTCATGTAAAATTGCAGTGTTACGAACTCGACGCCGACGAAAAAAAGTGCGTCGAAGACACCGGAGTGACTGAGGCCAAAGTGATCAGCTACATGACCAATCAGGACGAGGCCACCGAAGAAATGTTGTGCTTCGTCAAGTGCACGTTCGAGAAGAAGTCTCTGCTGGCCGAAGATGGGACACTGCTGATCGACGATGCCAAGGATCTGGACGTTCTCGAGGAAGATTTCAGCAAAGATCAACAGGAAGCCGTCTTCGCATGCCTGAAGGACATAAAGAAAATCAAATCATGCAGCGACATGTTGCCTTTGACCAAATGCTTTGAAGAGGCGGCCTAGAGAAGCTTTTTTTCGAGTCTGAACGAGCGTACTAAGTTCAATAAATGATCTGTAGACACAACATGCGCTGGTTTTTATTCTTGAATCATCAACATTTTGCGATAGGTACTTTTTTACCTACATAGTTGAATCCACAAAAAAAAATCGGTTGTGTCATCCCAAAAGTTTCCTGACTAGCATCCAGAAACCTATGGAAATATTTATTCGAAACGTAACCCTTCGGGTGAGAAGTTCGAATTAGTAGAGAGAAAGATTGAAAATAATTTGCAGAAAATTGAAAAAATTTTCATGAAAATTTGAATTTTCCGGGAAATCCACAAATCTTATTCCAAATCGTGTTATTCTAAAAATCTTCAATTAATTAAGGCTTCACTCTCAAAGCTCCACCGATTGTCTTGGTGAACATTTTTTTGTTAAAAAAATCGAAGAATTCTGAAGACGAATAAAAGGTTAAAAGGTACCATGCGATCAACAAAATTCTGAATTGGGGTAGGCTGTGCCCTGGCCGAAACCAGCTTGACGCCTTGAAATTTGACCAGGTCATAGCCTACCCCAATTCCGAATTTTGTTGATCGCATGGTACAATTTGATATTTTGACAATCACTGATGGTATAAAATATTAATGTGATTGGTGAAAATTCCTCGGCCTATACCATTTTAAGAAATAACACGCCGTGATTAACACGTCAACTGTTTTTCACCGTTGAAAATAACATTGCTAACATAATTTGCCAAAAATTTTATAGCAAAAATGTGATTACTTAGGTAAACGTAAAAATATAAAATGAAAAGATCAATCTCTGAACGATACATTAAGTTCATAGTTATTCACTGTAAAGTTTTGATGGAATGCTTCAGGTCATTACATCTTTGTCGCAAGATTTCAAAGGTAACATAAACGAATTTTTGAGACTTATGCAAATACCAACTTTTCCAAACGGTAAAGTTTGCGCACCTTATCAACCTCACTTTTTTGACAGATGTCAACAAAACGTCATTATTATCAACCTAAAATAGTGATCTTCAACCAGTGCTGCCATATAATTCCTAAAAGTATAATAAACCTAATAAAAAAAACTGCATGTATCTAAACTTAATATTATTTTCGCTATTAATTATTATAGCAAAGTTACTTTTTTTTATCAAAGTTACCCCTCGTTTCAAAGTAGCCCCACTCTACGGTAGGCCATTTTTGGAACTGCTCTGACAACCGCTCCCTCAGTATCACTGCTACCGACAATCGTAGGGCATCGAGATTTAGGGTTAGACCTCATCGGAACAGACTTCCAAGTCTTCTTATCTCTGTTTTCTTCATTAGGATTATCCGCCTTCACTGCAACAGAATACGGCAATATGGATTCGTCATTATTAGAAACAGATCCCGCGGCCACTTTCGTGTTTGTTCTTGATTCCTTTCTTTCAATATTTGCCGTCTTGCCATCGTGCGTTTTTAGAGACACCGATTTTTCAGATGTACGTTTATCAGCTGGCTTTTCACTGTCTCCAGTCAATTTGTTACGTCGTTTTTTGCTTCTGCTTGTTTTTGGAACTTGGACCGATTGGCCAGTCCAGTACTGCCCTACCGTTTATTTTCTAGTAGTTTGGGGAATTTCGTTATCTTGCAGTGGCCGTTCCGGCAAACGAGTTCCGCGTGCCTTTCTCCAATTGGCTATAGATAAGAACTAGCCCACGGCGCCGGCGGGCAGAATCTGATGAAACGAAGCGACGTAGCTACTTGCTACTTTTTTCTTTTCAATTTGAAACTCGCATCGGAGCTGTCGTCTAGTGTGTGATGTACATCCACGTTTTTGCCTTTCGAGTGGTCTTCGAAATTGTGTTAGTTCGAAGCCAGAAGCCGCCTGTTTTGCGGGTTCATTTGGCGAACGTTTGATCATTAGGGTACTGGACCCGAAGTAGGCATTGTTTCGCCGTCTAAAGAAGTACAACCACACCTGGCGCATCAAACGAAACCGTCTGTCACCTGGAGGTGAAATAAAGACTGATTTGGTTCCTCTTTTTGTCATATTTTTGAGTTGGAGTCGATACCGAGTTGAGTGAATTGTTGTAGGTTTCTTACTTTTACCCACCACTCACTTTTTCTGCTACATAACGAGTTTTTCTACAATCAAGTTCCTGACATCTCTATTTTCTTGTCATCCCGTTTCAGAGTCTGGAGATTTTGCCAGCAAGCCGTCAACGTCGCCGTCATCGACATCGTCGCATATACGCAACAGGGAATTTCCCGAGTGACTCACTTTCCTTGGAAGGGAAACGATCCAACAAGGAGCCCGTCTTTTGGTTTGAGTGCAAGATCTTCCAAACCGCCCGGCGAGTCCTGTCGCACTAACGTGGACGCCATCTACGACACCGAGTCTAGCCATCGCCCGCACTCTGGAGATCTCAGCGTACGACAAATTATCGATCGCGGCCGTCAGGAAGCCGTCACCGTGTGTACAGCTGCTTTGCGTTTTGGTCAAGTGAGCCGGCGATATTTCACCTATTGTGTTGCTTTATTTTCCCTCTATTACTTGTGTTTCATTAAAAAAAAATGCGTAAACGATAATCATTTTTCACGTTGATATTTGGCTGAACACTACTCGAGTACCGTTCTAGAGAAAGACGGAAGAAAAATAGATTGACAGTTTTCGGGTGACACTAAAGGGTCAAATTGAAATTCAGTCTGCTCGCAATTAAATTGTTGCGATTTTCGACCATTCGCGAAGTGTATATGCGCTTTGTTTAAATTAACATCATTCTTTATCTTTTGAAATCCGTACACAAATTCTGTAGTTTTTCCACCGACAGTCTCGTGGTATCTATTGTTGGTGACTTTGAAATTAACGTAGATGTTATAGGGCGAAAGGTCCTAGTTTGACTTGTAATCAATAATTATTATTTCGAAAGGAAAATCTCTGAATTAAATACACAAGGTTTCATGTATAAAATTATTATGGTTTTTGTAACATTGTCAACGTATGAAAAAGAGGCCGATAACACTCTTTGGGGAGGCCTATCAACTTAGGTACCTACCGTGCCGTTTTGGATCCACCTCGACTTGAATTGTCATCTGGCATTGTTAAAAACCGGACGACAGGTACCTACGCTTTGGAACAGATAACGTCCACTTTAATTTCGGCTTGAAGCCGAGCTTCTTCTCCGAACGTAACATAAATTCTGTTGTGGCATCATACGACAACATTATTCGACAATATTATTCGGCATATCGAACTCTTTTATTTCCTTTATTGTAAAATTAGCCAACTGGCACCTGTTCATCTTCATTACATTTTGTAAATAAACGTTGAGTTTGAAATCCAATCTTTCCTTTGTCTTCAGTATTGTATTAGTCATTGTTTGGTACTAAAGGTTGTTTTGTTGGGAATTCGGTCAACAATACTGTGGCGCCCCCGACCATCCAAAAGAATCTCGGCCTATCTCCTCTGATCAGCTGGCGAGCCGTGTTCCTAAATAAGACAGACCAATGGTAAGTCGCACCGAAAAGGCACGAGGCCTTTTTGGCATGTAACAAATTCTTGGTGGAATGTTTTCTCGCTAGAAAGACGTACCAATCATTGATTTTCTTTCTTCAGCAGTCCAATAACTTCTTGCGTTTCTTCCAACTTAGCTCGCAATTCGCTGGTTTCTCTCTTCACAATTTTGGTAATAATTTCTGAGAAGCTTGGGTCCATTTAGGAACGCAATTACTTCGTTCTTTTCAACACTTTTGCCTGGTCTACGGCAGCATCACCAGAAGATGACGTCTTGCCTGCGTCCTTTCTCAACTCAACGGGCATCTTGTCGGAGAATACCTACAGTAGATCTTGTTTCAAAACATGCAGAGCGCCGTTCGATACGTCCGCTTCTTACAAGCGCTGATAAGCTTATCAGCCCCGGAATCGGACTAGGCAATAGACCCGTTCTGGCTGTGGTCAGGTGTCAGGTGATTCTTATTTCTTTATATTGGTAGGTCTGTTCTCTGTAAACAAAGTGTCATCCCAATGATGTTCAACTCTGTAAGTAGGTATACGCATTGGCTTTTAAAAAAATTGCAATCATCCGAAACGACAGTTGCTTTAGGGTGTCTCAAAAGTATGACATTTCGGTAGAGCACGGTAGGTATATGGAATTCTCTATGAAACCCAAACAGTAACAGAAACAGTAACAAAAATTATCTTTCAACAGAACATGATCTCTTTTCTTTTTGAAAGTTGAACACCCTTCCGGGAAAGAAATGTCTCCAGAACCCTTCCTATAGAATATATAGTTCTCAAGAGGGTGCACCGGATGGTCCCTGCTGTGAAAAATCTCAAAGCGCTCAAAACTTTATTTGTTGTGTTGTTTTCTGTGCTCTTTTGATTATTATCTTAGATATTATCAAAATTCCCTTGACGTCAACGCCCGGTACCATTATCGCTAATGAAATAAAATGGTCGGTCTCAAGAAACTTCCTCAACCACCTTCAAAAATGCCGTTTTGTCGTTAAAAAAACTTTTCAACTCTCCTAAAAATCATAATAGGAAACAATTTGAAATAAAAAGTAAGACATAAAGGGAAAAATGAGGGGGGACAGTTGACCATGAATTGTAACTTTCTGCTGTTTCTGGCGCTTTCCACGAGGGCGCGGGTCTCAAAGTTTGAGCAAAAATACCTCGTCAATGCCACAACCGGTATTATACCTAGCCAAAATTGATGCTTTTCGACAATTCGTAAAGTCAGATCCTTGAAGCATCATCCTATTTTTGTTTGGTTTTCTCTGCCATTTCAAATTTTCGTTTTTTTTCTTCTAGTGCCTGCACTGTACACACAGTACACCCCATACCTGAGAATGGTTTATTTTATACAGCCACATCGCCTTTCTTTGTAATTTTGTAAAGTGACAAGATCATTCGTATCCAACTAGCGAACTGTCAGCCATCACTCATTCACTTCATCAGTCGGCGTGATTTTCCGGCGGTTTTGGCGGACGGTGATCAGCTTCCTGGTATTATTAATTTGTGTTATTAGTAAAAAGTATGGTTGTAATATGCCCGGTCTTAGTGAAATAAGTAATAAAAGCTGATTGTCAACTGGTACCACAGATTAACGTATTCTAAATTTGTAGGTTAGAGTTGTAAAACGTTTGTCACGACATGTATTCATGTGCACGATGTAGTTCGTCTTGTACCGAATGGCCGTTCCAGTACGAACATCACGTTCTTAGGGCACACGGACATGTATACGCTGCGGAACTGTTCCATGCCATCGTGGAACCGGAACCGTTCTTCTGTACTATTTGCTACAATATCAAATGCTACAACAAACTCGCCCTGTACGACCACTGCAAACAAGAACATCAGATATCATCCACCGATATCAAGCAGGACGAGCAAGAGAACAAAGAGTTTTTGGAAACCGTTCCACTTGATGATGAACATTTCGATTGGCACAAATGCAACGATTGCAAATTCAAGACGAATTCGACGCTTTCCTTTATCAAGCACAGCTGTAAAGTGGTTCCCCTGGGAAAAAGTGCATTGAAGGTTGAAAATGAAGTTGCAAATTTGCAAGTTGGAGGTGACTTACACCAAGAAGGCATGTTGAAAACGCGAAATGGATTAGTATTCAAACTTGCCAATAAGGGTTCGCTCAAGATCAAACGTGAAGTACGTGATGTCAATCGTTACAAATGTGTGAAATGCGATTACACTGCTAAATTCAAAAGTTATATGAAAAGGCACATGTCGTGTCGACATGCTGCACATGAAGACATCAAATGGTATAAATGTTCCAAGTGCTCTCATCAGACCAAAACAAAAACACATTTGCAAAGACACACGTTAACTCGACACGTTGCACTGGAAGAGGTCGAATGGTTCAGATGTGCTAAATGTGTGTACGAAACAAAGCACAAGGAAACGCTGAAAAGGCACATGTTGAAGCATGCTGCCAAGACAGACGTCGTCTTGTACAAATGCCAGAAGTGCACGTTCGAGACCAAGCACAAAGTCTCTTTGAAACTGCACATGGTGAACAGACACACGTCCGTCGACGAAATCGCGTGGCACTATTGCGAGCAGTGCACTTACCGGGCGAAGCAGAAGCCCAATCTGATATCTCACCGGCTGACACACGATCCGAAGAGCAAAGGGGGCAACAAGAAATGCCCAGAATGCGATTTCACGGCCAAAACCAACAGCCGAGTGAGAAGCCACATGGCGCGACGACACGTCCCACTCGAAGACATCGAATGGCACAAATGTGCCGAGTGTTCGCACAAAACCAAATCGAAAAAACATCTGCAAAGGCACATGCTGACTCAGCACGTATCATATGAAGAGATCAGCTGGCACAGGTGCGATCAGTGCGATTACAGGGCCAAGCAGAAGGACGCCGTGATAAAGCACATCAAGCTGAAACATGCCAAGAGCGAAGACATTGTTTGGTTCGGATGTGCCGAGTGCTCGTACAAGACCAACTGGAATGGCAATCTGAAAAGGCACATGTTGCATCGGCACGTCGCACTCGGACAGATCGATTGGTACAATTGTACCAAGTGCGCTTTCAAGACCAAGACCAAGGGCGGGCTGGCAGGTCACATGGTGGGTCATCTGAGCAACGAAGAAAGCCGCTGGTACCAATGTGCGCGCTGTTCGTTCAAGACCAAACACAAGAATTCCTTGAGAAATCACATGCTGACGCGCCACGACCCCGACTATTGGTCTTCTTGTGAGGAATGTCCGTTCAAGACCAAGCATCCAATTTCCTTGAAAAACCACATGATGAAGAGACATCGATGATAACGCAAATAATGGGTGCCGTCTTTGTTCCCAGAATGTATCTCAAAGAGTTTACTTTTATTTCAACTTGTCTTGTATACTCTGCAGCAGCGATGGGCACATTTTTGATGATAATGTACCCTTCTGTGTGCCGCGGAATGGATTTTGTTTTCAGTTTTTGCTTTCATTCTTCATATTTTCCCACGATCAATGTTCTTGTTCCAACTGACTCTCTTTTCATCTGATTTCTATTTTTTTTTTCGTGGATCGTTTTCAATTTTCCTTTTCAATAAAAAATACTTGCCAAGAATTTATAGTATTGTTTTACTTTGTTCCCTGTAATGTTGTGTCCTCAAAGTTGTGCTGACATGCTCAAGCATGCTGTGTTTTGACATGAAGTATTGTTACGTCGTTTCTGCTTCTGTTTGTTTTTGGTACTTGGACCGATTGGGCCAGTCCACTACTGCCCTGCCGTTTATTTTCTAGTAGTTTGGGGAATTTCGTTATCTTGCAGTGGCCGTTCCGGCAGACGAGTTCCGCGTGCCTTTCTCCAATTGGCTATAGATAGGAACTAGCCCAGCGCGTGCGGTGGGCAGAATCTGATGAAACGAAGCGTCGTAGTTACTTCTTCCTTTTTCGATTTGAAACTCGCATCGGAGCTGTCGTCTGGTGTGTGATGTACATCCACGTTTTTGCCTTTCGAGTGGTCTTCGAATTGTGTTAGTTCGAAGCCAGAAACCGCCTGTTTTGCGGGTTAATTTGACGAACGTTGGATCATCAGGGTACTGGACCCGAAGAAGGCATTGTTTCGCAGTCTAAAGAAGTACAACCACACCTGGCGCATCAAACAAAACCGTCTGTCACCTGGAGGTTTCTTTCTTTTACCCACCAGTTAGTTTTTCTGCTACATAACGAGTTTTCTACGATCAAGCTCCCGACATCTCTATTTTTCTATCATCCCGTTTCAAAGTCTGGAGATTTTGCCAGCAAGCCGTCAACATCACCGACATCGTCGCATTCACGCAACAGGGAATTTCCCGAGCCCGCTTTTTGGTTCGAGTGCAAGATTTTCCAAACTGACCGACAAGTCCTGTCGCACTAGTGTGGACCCCATCTTCACACAACACCGAGTCTAGCCATCGCCGCACTCTGGAAGTCGCAGCGCAGCGTACGACAATTTGTCGATCGCAGCCGTCAGGAAACCGTCACCGTGTTTACCGCTTTGCGTTTTGGTCAAGTAACACAAGAACTTTCGCCTATTATGTTGCTTTATTTTCCCTCTATTACTTGTGTTACATTAAAATGCGTGAACGATAATCATTTTTCACGTTGATATTTATTAGGCTGAACACTACTCGAGTACCGTTCTAGAAAAAGACGGATGGAAAATAGATTGATATTTTTCAGGGGACAATAAAGAGTAAAATTTGAGATTTAGTCTGCTCGCAATTAAATTGTTGCGATCTTCGACCACTCGCGAATTGTATATGCGCTTTGTTTAAATCAACATCATTCTTTATCTTTTGGAATCCGTACACGAATTCTGTAGTTTTGCCACCGACAGTTTCATGGTACCTTATTGTTATTGTTTGAAATAAACGTAGATGTTATAGGGCGAAAGGTCCTAGTTAGACTTGTTATATACAGGGTGATTTTTTAAAAGTTTCCACCTCTGATTTCTCGCCGCCAAAATTTTTTACAGGAAAACGCCGAAACAGGTCGATTTTTGTTTCGAGGAGGACATTTAGGGCACATATTACCAAATTTTTATCTTCAACCCCTTCGCCCCCACCCCACCCTGCTTTGAAATTTCAAATAGCATGACCTCTTTTGTGATACATCAAATTGAAGGCAATGAAATTCTCTTTCCGATAAACATATTTAAAAAAATTTCAAACCACCCCCTACCCTTGTGAAAAGCCTCTTTCCGTTAATGAAAGGACAATGTTCCCCCTATAAACACTCGATTCTTGAGAAATGGACTTTCCAGCAAAAACAGGTCGATTTTTATTTTAGTGGGGTCATCTAAGACAAGTATGGCCAAACTTTTATCTTCAACCCCTTCGCCCCCACCCTACCCTACTTCAAAGGGGTGGTTTTAAAAAAATAGAAATATGTTTGACGGAAAGAGTTTTATTGCCTTCAATTTGATGTATCACAAGGTAGGTAATGCTATTCGAAAATTGAAAGTAGGGTGGGGTGGGGGCGAAGGGGTTGAAAATCAAAATTTGGCCACTCGTGTCTAAGATGACCCCACTGAAATAAGAATCGACCTGTTTTTGCTGGGAAGTCTATTTCTCAAGAATCGAGAGTTTATAGGGGGAACATTGTCCTTTCATTACCGAAAAGAGGATTTTCAGAAGGGTTGGGGGTGGTTTCAAAAAGTTTGAAATATGTTTAACGGAAAGAGAATTTTATTGCCTTCAATTTGATGTATCACAAAATAGGTCATGCTATTTGAAATTTTAAAGCAGGGTGGGGTGGGGGCGAAGGGGTTCAAGATAAAAATTCGGTGATATGTGCCCTAGATGACCCCCTGGAAACAAAAATTGACCTGTTTCGGCGTTTTTCTGTAAAAAATTTTGGCGGCGAGAAATAAGGGGTGGGAACTTTTCAAAAAATCACCCTGTATTTAATATAACAACAATATAATCAATAATTATTTATTTCGAAAGGAAAATCTCTGAATTGAATTCACAAGGTTTCATAAAATTATTATTGTTTTTATAACATTGTTAACGTGTGAAAAAGAAAGCCGATAACACTATCTGGGGTGGCTTATCAATTTAGGTACCTACCGTTCCGTTTTAGTTTCACCTCGACTTGAATTGTTACCTGGTATTGTTAAAAACTGGACGACAGGTACCTACGCTTTGGAACAGATAACGTTCACTTAAATTCCGGCTTAATTCTTCTCCGAATGTAACATAAACTTTGTTGAGGCATTATACGACGACAGTATTCGACAACATTATTCGACATATCAACCCCTTTTATTACCTTTATTATAAAATTAGCCAACTGGCACCTGTTCATTTTCATTACTTTTTGTAAATGAACTTTGTGTTTGAAGTCCATTCATTGCTTTGTCTTCAGTGTTGTACTAGTCATTGTTTGGTGCTAAAGATTGTTGTTTTTTTTTGAAATTCGGTCAACAATACTGTGGCGCCCCCGACCATCCAAAGAGCCCCGGCCTATCTCCTCTGATCTGCTGGCGGGCCGTGTTCCTAAATAAGACAGACCAATGGTAAGTCGCACCGAAAAGGCACGAGGCCTTTTTGGCAAGTAACAGTATAAGTGAGTGGCAGAACCTTGTTGAGTGAGAATCCCTTGACACTTCCTCATCTCCCGCGCTTGGTTATTACATCCCTTCCGTCCAACGTGAGTCACCACGTTTAGGAGTGTCCAAAGCTGGGCCACCTGTATCCTTTATCACGCTATGTGGGAAGAAACGATGCGCGTTATTACTTATTTACACAGGGTGATGGCTTAAAATTTGCGCCCCAGGGCGATTTAGAGAATGTTTTAAAAATGTCAGAAAAATGTTAGAAACAATATTTTAATTTTGAAAATATGCGGGGCGATCACAGTGTAGGGTTTCGACCTTTGATGGCTTCAAAAATAAAAGTCTGAGAATTTTTCTCCACCATTTTTCAGGAGCTTTATATTTATTTAGGGTGAGTTACTTCATTTTCACCTCATTTGTGTCAGAGCCTGCTCGGAGCGTCATGCTGATATCACCCTTATAGCGGCTTTACAAAACTTCGTATGTCGCCGGCGACAGTCTCTCACTCTTTCGTTGAAAGTTCTGGCGACACCAATTGTAGTTGAATATTTTGAACGACACGACGACAGAAACTAGTGTCGCGAGAATGATAAATGGAGGGAAGTAGGGGAATACAGCCAGATCGAATTCTATTGGCTAGCGACACTGTCGCCGGCGACATACGAAGTTCTGTAAAGCCGCCATTAGAAAATTGTCCGTAGTAGCTATCTACTTCCGGTAGAACCTATATTGTCGGAGTTCGATACTTTAGAGACACATTCACTATTATAGAACGGTATTATTTGACTAATTTTGTCTGATTTTGAAAAATCAGCGTTTCAGAAGAATTGATGCTTCCGGAGCGAAACGAATGCGAATTTATACTTTTTAGTGAGTCGACTTGTGTTGTAGCTGCATAATTATTAGGTATTCGGTACAACAATTTCAGTGTACCTACTTTAGTAGGTGTTTAGAAAATCAGCGGACCAAATCATTGATGTAAACAGACAAAAAATATATAAGCACTTGAAAAGTGGCTAAATTGAAGTCCAGTCCACGATTGAAATTTTTGCAATGAAGCTGACACTAGCTGCATGTTTCGCTGTCTTGGTCATAAGCGCTATTAAAGTAAGTGGTAAGCTGAAAGCTATTTCTAATAATTATTATAATAACGAGTATAATACAGAGACCAAGTATTATTCAGTCAGGTAGATATTATTAGTTCTTCATTTAGCCTACTAGGTTTCGAATTTTTTGTATCCATGCAAAAAGACAAGTTATTTCGTCAGTTTTGATCTCGGTTTTGATTTTATAAGAAAATGGTTGCAAATAAAGCCACATAAATGATACTAAAAAAAGAATATGTAACTGTAACTTCTAGCTACTCGCGGGCTGACCCGCGGTAAATTCAATTTTTATTTTATAGGCCATCCACAATGATGTTAATGTTAACGTAATGTTATCCGGCAATGGTAATGTTAGCATTCAAAGCAATGAGTTTCAAATGGTGACGTTCACAATCATGTTAGTGGCAATGGTGAGCATTACCCATTGAAACTCGTTGCTTTGGAATGCTAACATTACCATTTGCCGATAACATTACGTTAGCATTAACATCATTGTGGACGGGCTATTAAACGCAAAAATCTGTGAAATTGGATAATAGGGTCCTTGCATGAATTTTATTTTGAGACGATTACCTCATAAAATCATTAAAAACGTCATCCACAATAATTTCCGCCCAAAAAAAATTTTTTTTAAAATTTCCCCATCCTTTAAATGAAGATCAGAGTTTGAATTTTTTTTTTCGCGCCAAAAACGCGGTCGCTTCTACAATGACCTTGAATGCTCACAATGACGTCATCGCGAGAGTTCTATTTTTTGTTTGCAAGTTTTTTTTCTTTTCGAGGTTGCAGCCCTGCGCCCTGAAACCCCGCGAAATTTCAAATCGTCATTATTTTACCCAAGGAGACTATTTAAGCTATTAACTTGCTATTAACCTAAATCAGTCCCGAAAAATTCAAAATCATTGCATTTTCATTCTATATTTTTATTACCACAGTACCTGATTAAATTATAACAAATTGTCCATTAACGAAACAATCAAATAAATAAATTATGTATCAACAGAATGTTGAACTTCCCTTCTGTCTTACGACCATTTTTCTTATCTTGCTTGTGTGATTATCATTCCGCCTTCTGCACTACCAAAGAATACCAAACATAGCAATGATGCATCTTCTATTATACAATTTGTTTCACGGTTTTTGCAGATAAACCAAGAGAAATCTTCTTTTGCTCTCATGTAGAAGTAGAATCTTGCATTTTTTTCTAGTTCTGCTCTAACGTCACATAGGTATACGTTCTGGTACGGAATCACTTCAAAAAATTGCAGGATGCTGGACCAAAACAATAACTATTTTATAGCAACGTGATCATCGGACACTTCAAATTGGTCATCTGGTCCATTCCTTTTTCATGTTAAGAAAGGATGTGCATCAGAACTGGGAATCGAAAATAGTAGTGACGTTATTATTATAGGTGTGCTCTGCTTGGTATGTATGATGCCAGGGTATTCAGATTGCTGTTGCAGGTCTGGTATATCGTCGGCCTGGTATAACATCCGTTTTTATGAATGATGATTGATGACAAGATCGCTAGAACAAGCTGGTGTGTTCTTTCTTCTCATAATTTCATAAAAAAAATTGGTTTGCTGAGCTCGAGGGTGAGCTCAATCAAAATTTCATTCGTTGAACTTGTAACAGCTGCGATTGATTTGCCACTAGATGTATCTGTAGGTACGGTCCCCGATCCTAAGGTATTTAACAAAGACAATCTTCATTTAGCGCCCTAGCTGTGGATAAGTAGTGGCCCCATTTTCCTCCACATATTTCCAGATCAATGCAGTCGTTCTAATGGACACATCAGAGATAGCTTTTGCAACAGAAGGAGACGACTTCTCTTCAAAGTACCTGTGAAAAAAAATAGAAATATTTTATTATTGAGTTCTTACGTAAAACAAACAATTTCGCCATGAAGCTCATTTTTAGCCTTTGTCAAATTTCAGTAACAGTAGAAGTGAAACCAATTTCGCAAGTAGTAAAATGGATTTCAAAATTTTTTTCTATCAATTTTGAAAAAGTGCTTATATTTTGATTCTGATTCTTGTCCATTTGGATTCAGTAATGAAGGATTTCCTCTTGGGGTATATTTTTGGACACAAACAATAAAAAATTCTAGGTATTTGCCGACGTTTCGATTTAATTAAAATCTTTTTCAAGACTCATGACCTATTGACTTGAAATAATTATTGAATGAATTGTAACTGACATTTTTGTGCAGCAAGCTGCTTAACAAGTCAGGCAGGAATGGACCCCAAGAGGAAATATACCCCAAGAGGAAATCCTTCATTAGTGCTTGATATCAGTTTCCGAGAAAAAAATCTGCCCAAGAGGCGAGTGCAAAAAGACTGCAGATTCTTTCGGCATGTGATACAAGATCCTGATGAAATACTGACCCAAACATACTTTAAATTGCGATTTCCGGGCACCGCACAGACACCTCAAAGGTAACAGTGGCTCCAAAAATCTCTCTTCATTCCTGCATCCACGTTTGGCTGCACTTCCCTGCAGAAATGCAGATAAATCTTGCATTTTTCTGAGATAACTTGGATAAAACTTCGAAATCTTCTGGGGACATGGGGGCGAGCATGGTGTTGGGAGAGTACCATTGATTTCATGTGAAAATAGCACAGAGGAATTTCAGACGCCACCAACCGCAGCCTCCCAGCATCCTCGTGGATGGCTACAAAAAAAAATGTTTCAGTTGAGTACATTAGAAAACACAGGATTATGCCATGACAAGTGCTATGTACCCGCCATATGGAAAACTAACTGCGTTATTTTATAAACTGCTAATTCACTTGTAGCCAACCCACAACAGAGGCAGACTTCAGATGTTTTCCATATTATTATTCTAAATATTAAGTTGGACCTTGAACTTTGCGTTTCCCCATTTCGTGTTCTCTGTGCAGTCTAATGAGTAAATTGCTGAAAAAATTTGTACGAAAGAGGTCAGCCCCTAGTTTCCCTGCTGAGTTTCTTCACAGTTTCCCCAGGCTCTTTTAGTCTTTTTTCATAGACCCTCCGAGTTCCAAGCGGTTCACCTGGCGAGTGCCAATAGAAGAGTTCTCCTTGAGATCCTTCAACTTGTACAGAAGGGGTCCCTAGCAATTTAGCATTGGATTTATCCCTCAACGGAGTCATGTCTGGAATGCCACCATGTGTCATAGCCAGAGTAATATGGCTACAATCTATTTCCCATCGTCTGCTCCTATTTACTACATGAAGCGGTTCAGGCTTAGTCATTAAGCTAGGTTCAATTCACAAGAAAGAGAATAAACGACCTTCACCTTTTTCGTTTTTCTTTGTGCATTCCAAGGCTTAATCGTGTTGAAAGCAAGGGTCCGTACTCCATAACTTCTCGCAGATTTCATTCCTGCAAAAGATCAGTAATGATTGTGCTATTATTTAAAACAATTCCTCGTCTTTACCTCTTCAACCGTGGATGTTCGAACCGGCCAACCCATCAACGTTCAAACCAATCCAACGGCACGCCACAACATACATGAAATAATGACTCGATCACCTCTCTTCAAGACTCTGGCAGATTGTCCAAGTCCATAGGAATGACGCTGTCTCACCTTGTTCTTGTTCAAAAAATCACTTTGTGAAAAATGATCTCCACACTCTATGTTTCCACAAACAACGAAGGACGGTTAGTATCTACAACCATTTACTACGTAGTGTCACTTGTCTGGCAAATATTCTTCCATTTCCGTCGCAATTGGGGGTCCCTGGCGGAGCGAAAAAAAGTTTTGTTCGTTGCCTCCATAGCATAGCTGTTCCTTCCGGGGAACTCTTCTCCTGTCCTCCATGTAGCCCTATAGCTAAACAAAACAGACCTATTTCAATTTTGGGATGTAGCGCCTGTGTCAGCCAACCTTTACCTGTTAATATTGCACTTATTCCCGTACTCAGGACACCAGAATACACCACTGGAATACACCCACTTTTACTGTTACATCTTACAAAAAACTGACCTCACGGAAAGCCGCCGCGCCATAGTTAATGGAAGTATGAAAGCCGCGAAAATGCGCCGTCGCCTTTTCTCACGTGTCAGGGCGATCCCCAAGCTCGTGCTGCGCGCTTTTCAACCTGAACTGAGTTTCAACCTCACAGACGTCTGAAACGGTGACAGTTGGATTATGTCAAACATTTAAAATTCGTAGTCGCAATCTGTTTGTGTAAAATCAAGTAGCCCCGTCCGGTGCATAATGACGTCATCGCGCAGGTGACAGATGGGTGCATGGAAGTTGCATACCTAACAGTTTTTGTGTTTTAAATTTACAAAATAAAATAAACTATCAAGAATTTCGAAAAACCGTTCAGTCTATGGTGCTATTTGGCTACCAAAGCATCATTGGAGGCAATAAAAAAAAATCGTGCAAGGACCCTATTGTTGTAGTTATTTTTGTAGGGCAAAGAAGAAAATGATAAACTGGCCGAGTTCCGGAAAATGTGCTTCAATGAAACCAGTTACACAGAAGAAATGTGGGAAGCTCACAAACTGAAACTCACTGAAGACAAAAATCAAACGATTGCTCCTTCTGCAGAACTTGAGTGTTTTTTGAAATGCATGCTTGAAAAGCGCGAATTCATCGACAAAGACGACGGAACCATTTTCGTGGACAAATTTAAAGAAAATGCCGATTTCCAGAAATATTTTGCCGACAAGGAACGCAACGAAAAAATTACGGATTGCCTCAAGAAGCTGGATAAGGTGACGACCTGTGAGGCAACCGTTCAATGGGACGAGTGTTTTTCTATAAATATGCAATGATTTATAACACGCGGTTTTAGAAATAATTGAAGTCATTTTCCAAATGTAATAAATACAACCATTTTTTCTGAGAAGCCTCCAACTTATTTTTTTTTTAAATGAGACACCTGTACAGGTGTGCCAATTTTATTCAATCAAACTTTGGGAAAAGATCTTCCTGGCCCTCCTGATTCAGAAAAATACTAAAATACACCTAACATATTATTTCAATTCAGAATATCTGACATCACGGGCGGCTGTGAGAAATTTGACATTTGCAATCACATTTTTACAAGTAATAAACGCTTTCCTTTAACCAACTCGCTGATCTGACCTATGTTAGAGCGAGAGAAAAAGCGAGAAATCACATGAGTGAAAGTGAGACACCACTAGCAACTTTAGGTCATACTGGGTTCAGGTGATAAGGAAAGAGTTAAATGTGTTTTCGGAATGCAGGTAATTTTTACGTGGTAGATTATCATCAAACATTCACAAACTGATGATTAGCTATAAGCTTATAAGCTTTCATTATGAACTCCAACTGGCTCAGAAAACCCATTATAACGTAGGTATGCTCCGGAAGTTTTGAGAAATTTTGTAAAAGCTATAATAACTTGTTTCGAATAGTTTCAATTTTTCAACTAAATACTGCAAAAAATAACATCATATAGGTACAACAATAACAAATTCATATTTAGCATAAGTGATAATAGTACCTACAGGAAAAATAGTAAAACAAGTGAGTATGCCTTCACGTGCGTGAGTCTCAGTAGCGCATTTTCTCAAAAAGGCATATTGTGGACGTAAAGAAGTTTGGTTGAAGAAGAAACACCATTCCTTGCCCACTTTCTTCATTCGAAACTCATTGTGATATTTTGTTATCAGAATGGGGTACTTGCCAATGAAATAGATTTGAATGAAAATTCTTTCCCTCATCAATATTTCTTTGTTTGAGGGCGGGAGCTGGGAGCGGCGACTAATCAACAGTAGTCTATTCTTTCCCATTTTTAGTCGGCTATCCAAATAGCGGAAGAATTAGATCGCTATGTCTTCGGGTTTATGTTTTCCATTTATCTCTTACTTTAAGGGCAGCCTGTGGGGGTGACAGCATTCGGCAAAGTAACTGTTGCACAGTTTGAGTTAGGAGTTTCTAAATGTTCAAGGAAATATGACAATCGGTGAAAATTGTGGAAGTTGCATTTTTTTTGTTTGGGGGCGGGAGCTGGAAGCGGCGACTAATCAAAAAGTGGGCTATCTCTTCCCATTTTAAGTCAGCTATCTATATAGCGGAACAATTAGATCGCTATGTCTTCAGGGTTATCTTTTACATTTATCTCTTACTTTGGGGGCGGCGTGTGGGAGCGGCAGAGTTTGACAAAGAAATTCTTCCACAGTTTAAGTTTGGAGTTTCTGAATGTTTGAGGTAACATTAAAATGTAAAGCAGTGGAAATTATTGAAAGTTGCACTTTTTCTTCTGGGGGTGGAAGTTGAAGACGGCGCCATATAAAAAAAAGCCTATTCTTTCCCATTTTTAGTCGGCTATCCATATAGCGAAAGAATTAGATCGTTATGTCTTCGGGTTTATGTTTTTCAATCATCTCTCACTTTGAGGGCAGCGTGTGGGGGCGGCAGCATTCGGCAAAGTACCTAACTGTCGCACAGTTTGAGTTGAGAGTTTCTAAATGTAAGGGAAATATGACAATCAGTGAAAATTGTGAAAGTTGCATTTTTGTTTGTTTGGAGGCGGCAGCTGGAGGCGGCGGCTAATCAAAAGTGGCCTATCTTTTTCCAATTCCAGTCAGCTATCAATATAGTGAAAGAATTAGATCGCTATGTCTTCAGGTTCATGTTTTACATTAATCTCTCACTTTGAGGGCGGCGTGTGGGAGCGGCAGAGTTTGGCAAAGAAATTCTTGCACAGTTTGAGTCAAGAGTTTCTGAATGTTTGAGGTAACATTATGAGCTAAATCAGTGAAAATTGTTGAAAGTTGCACTTTTTTTCTTTTGGGGGCAGAAGCTGGAGGCGGCGCCATATCAAAAGTAGCCTATCCTTTCCCATTTTTAGTTAGCTATCCATATAGCAAAAAATTTAGATCGCTATGTCTTCGGGTTCATGTTTTTCATTTATCTCTCACTCTGGGGGCGGCGCGTGGGAGCGGCAGCGTTCGGCTGAGCAAATGTTGCATAATTTGAGCTGGCAGTTCCTAATGTTTAAGGGAACATCTCAATCAGTAACATTTGTGAAAGTTGCACTTTTTATCGTTTGGGGGCGGAATCTGGGGGCGGCGACTAACCAAAAGTAGCCTATCCTTTCCCATTTTTAGTCAGCTATTCATATACCGAAAGAATTAGATCGCTATGTCTTCGGGTTAATGTTTTTAATTTTAAAGTGATTGGGGGCGGTTTTTAGCAGTTTTTTCATGTCGGCGGCGCATATTGGAGACGGAATGTTTCTTGGCTTACGTTTATAAGTGGCAACTATGTATTATTCAAAAAATGAGAACACCAGAGCATCAGGTCTGGTAGAAAGTGCAATATTACGTTATTTCAAGTTTATCGGGGGCGGTTTTCTCTATGTTGGCGGCGCAATATGGACATATAATATAGCCTAGCCCTCCTTTGGGAGTGATAGCTATGTAACAGCGAAAAAATTAGAAAGCTAGGTCGTCTAGTTTGGGAGGAGTTCGAGGAACGGACGGACGGACGGACGGACGGACGGACAAAGCGGTTGCAATAGCGATTTTCATCAAGATGGAAAATGCGCTAAAAATCGGCCAAACCTCGGAAAAATATGGACGTCCTGAAAATTTGATATTCTGTTCAGAATTGAGTGCTCTACAACCTATCCAAAATCGCCAAAAATCGCACCCGAGGGCTTTGAGTTATTGGAGGGGGGTAAAAAATTGCAACTTAAAATGGAGGGGATGAGACCCGTTAATCCATTGGAAGCAAATACGTTATAATTCGACGCAGCATATTCCGTTGATACCATTTTGGCACAAAAAATGTCGATCACTGTTGAAGATGGTCGTGGGGGGGGCGAAGCCCTGCTAAGTGATCCATTTGGTTTTTCTGGCCGTGTAGAACCGATCACGACAAGTTTGGTATCTTTTCCAACTATATTCAATCTCCTGAACTCGAATCCGATGTGTTAATTTGGATGAAAACAAGTATGAACAAGTTGACTTGAAAAAACTTGTTTTTCCTTTGACAATTTTCACGAATTTTTTTTTTCACTGTTAGAGGTGTTCATTTTTGAAAAATTTTCAGGGGCCATTGAATTGAAGTGTATTTTCCACGAAAATCATCTACTTAATGTTTCATTTTGTTTCTCGAGTTGAAAAAATCGATTTGAACCTGAGCCAGCCCGGCGCGTCGCCTGCTACTGACCAGAACACTACAGCATGCACCTTCCAATGAAAAAAGCTCAAACTATTGAAGAAATAATAATTCATCTTTGAAAATTCGATGATCTGGTGCAGGATTGAATTCCCTATAACATGAACAAAACCGCCATGATAATAATAATAATAATAATAATAGGTATTTATTCATCTTTGATGCATGTGTACATTAAAAACAAATGTGATGCACTGTAGACTTGTCCCTAACAATAAATTAAATAACAAAAAAGCATAGACAGAAGAAAAAAAAACAAGAAAAAAGAACAGATAACAGCAATAACAATAACAACAGTAGATATCAGATCCAGGTACGTGGTAAGGTTGAAAAAAATATCATTTATTCGGTCAATGCCTGATCTTATTCAACATTAAAAATTCTTCCGTTGTATAAAATGCATTTTCCATGAGAAACCGGCTCAAAACTCTCTTGAAACTGACGAGTGTTTTGATCTCCCCGAACAGCTCTAAACTTTTATTATAGAATTTTATTCCCTGGTATTCTTGAGAGTTTTGTGCCACCTGCAATCTAGAGAAGGGTTGGCGTATCTGGTTACATTTTCTAGTGTCGTGATGATGCATAGACCTATCTGATTTGAACTTGTGCTCATTAGCTTTAATGTACGTGGCTGTTTGCAAAATATATAAAGATGGTAGGGTCAGAATGTGATACTGTTTAAACAGTTCCCTGCAAGATGTCAAAGGACCCACACCCGCCACACACCTCAAAACTTTCTTTTGAACGACAAAGACTTCCCTCATATGTGCCGATGATCCCCAAAAAGACAAACCGTAGTCCAGAATTGGCTGGACCAAGCCGAAGTATGTCATTCTCAAGATTGCGTCCGAGACCGTGCCTCTGAGTTGGCGCAGGAGAAAAAGCGTGCCGCTGAGTCTACCCGCGACCACTTCCACGTGCTTTGTCCACGTTAATTTTTCGTCTATATGCAGGCCCAGAAATTTGATTGACCTAACTTTTGCAATTGATTTTGATTCAAGCTTTATGAGGTAGCTAGAGTCGCGTAAAACGTTTTTAGGTATGAATTCCATGTAGAACGACTTGTCAGTATTCAAAGTTAGGCTGTTTTGTAAACACCACTGTGTAAGTTCATCGCAGGCCAGGCTCACTTTAGACAAAGTTCGAGAAAGGCTGTCCTCAGTTATTAAAAAAGTCGTATCGTCGGCATAAATCACGGTCTCCGAGGGGGACCCGCACTTGGTGATGAGGTCATTTATAAAAATAATAAATAGAGTCGGACTTAAAATCGATCCTTGGGGTCGAGCTTGGGGTACACCGACGTTTGCAGTGTTAGGTCGTGACCTCGCGCCCGCTATGAAGACGGACTGCGTCCTATCCCGCAAAAATGATTTCACCCACTCGTTTGCTACTCCACGAATTCCCATGCAGTGTAACTTTCCCAACAGCAACTCGTGGTCGACAGTATCAAAAGCTTGGCTTAGATCATAGTATATCGCCAAAGGATATTGTTTATTATTTAATGCGTCATGTATGAAGCTCATCAGCTGCGACACTGCCGTGTTGATAGATTTTCCCTTTCGGAAACCGTGTTGATTTCCATGCAACAGCAGGTATCTCTCCAAAAAACCAACCAATCTGGCATTGAAACAAAATTCGAATATTTTATTCACCTGGTTTTGTATGCAAACGTTTCTGTAATTAGTGACTTGGGTTCGTGAACCTTTATTTTTGTAGATAGGTATTGATTTACCATGTTTCAGCATCGCCGGAAATACGCCAAGCAAAAATGATTTGTTGATGAGGTAAGAGAGAGGGGCACTTATTTCACTTTTCACAGCTTTGAGAACGTCGCCGCGTATCTCGTCGGTTCCAGCCGATGTTTTACTTGTTGTTTTTGTGATAGTTGTTATTATTTCATCAGGGGTTGTAGGGAACAGAAAAAACGTTGCGGGGTTATTTTTCTGTAGAGATGTTACGTTGTTGAATGATTTTGAAGAAGATTTTTTGCACTTATTGAAGAAAGCGCTAAAGTGATCGGCAATGAATTTTGGGTCATCAATGTTTACGTTATTTTCGTCGATAAGCGACGTGACTGTGTTATGTTTTTGTTTGTTTCTCGATTCATTGATAATTTTCCAGCACTCCCTTGAAATGTTTTTTGCGTTTATAATCCTATTGTTATTTTGTGTCTTTTTGTAGGCTTGAAGTTTGTGTTTATAGATGGCTTTGACTTCCCTATACTTCGCATTGTAGTGTTCATTATTTATTGATTTATTGATATTAGCCATTTCACATACAAGTCTGTGCAACTTACTGATCTCGGAATTATATCGTTTGGGAGGATGCTTTTTAATTTTGTGTCTTTTATATGTGAACGCGCTATCAAAGTGGTATTTTAGTGTACTGTAAAAGGCTTCAAATTGTGCGTCAAACTCATGCTCATGATACATCTCCGCAGTGGCGCCGAATAGACCTTTTTTTGTGGCGCTCGCCATACCTCAAAATAGGGGGGGGGGGGGGGGTAAAAAGGGAAAAAAAGGAGACGGAGGAAGGAAAAAAGGAGAAGGGAGGAAAAGGAGAGGAAGAAAGATTTACCCACCAAATCATTGGATATTACGATTATTAGGTACATTGAATCTGAATGACAAGTTGTTTACGATGTAGGTATAGGTACCGTATGATCAAAACCATTTTACCTCAAGAGTGCTATGTTTTTTTGCCTTTTTCAATTGTTGGTACTGCGTTGGTAGTATGCCCTGCAATTTACTCCAGAGTGACATCTGCATGTTAATTGGAAATCTTGTTTAATGAATGTCGGTAAGGAATACAACCACTCTCCGTTTCCAATTTTGTGCTATCTCAAAAATAATTTTCGATAATGGAAGCTTTTTATATCCAGTTTTAAACATTTTCACAGACTGACATGTTTAACAGTAGCTGTATTCAGTAATTATGTTCAACCTTTGATATACGAATATAAATATAGAATAATAATTTCATAGCACTCTAGACTTATAGAGGCAAAAAGGTTTTGCTCAGACGGTATTTCAACAGCTAACTGAATGGATTAGAAAAAATCTTACGATCCTACAAAAAACTTCCAATTTTTGTGCCTACAGCTACATTGCTCTGCACTGCACACTACCGTGTGATCCAAACCATTCCGAATTGGGGTAAGCTGTGCCCTGGCGAAAAGTAGCTTTACACCCCGGAATTTGACCAGGTCACAGCCTACCCCAATTTGGAATGGTTTGGATCACACGGTATTATTATGGAATGGGAGATAAGTTAGTTTTATTATTCTGATTAAAACTGGGGTCCAATTTAATAAGGGTCTTACCTACTTTTACCCACAAACTACGCAGCAATATTTTCTGCCAGAGTTCTTGCATGAAATTAAGCCCAAAGGGGTAGTTTTGAAGAGATTTATGAAAATTTCGAAATTCGAAAAGATAATGAAATCCATCGACAATTTAGTCAGCGGCTTCCCATTTTGTGCTTATTATTGTTAGTATTATTATTATTATTCCAAGAAATTTCGCCTGCGGCGCTAACTGAGGGGCTCTTAGGTCCTCCGACTCGACCGTTCCAATAGGGGGGGGGGTCTGAAATTTTTTTCGCCATAGTAACTTTTTATGAGTTCGGCGCCACTGCATCTCCGACCAAGTCTCCGAAGCAATCAGAGCCTTGAACCTTTCCAAATTACTTTTTCCGAAGTCCCGTTTAAAAACAAACTCTGGTTTGGGTTCATTCGACTCATAATCAGATAGCTGAAATTTACAAATTTGAAAAGTATGGTCCGACAAGTGTGTGTCTCCAACATCATTAGACAAGAAATTTAGATTTGAAAATACAAGGTCTATGCATGTCTCACTACGGTGTGATTTTCGTGTTGCTTGGTCAATATGTTGCACCATGCCAAATCCCCGCAACAAGTTGATAATCCTCGAAGAATCCTTTGAGCTGTTCAGTAGATTTATATTCATATCGCCACATAAAATATAGTGCTTCTTGTTATTATAAATTCCGCTAAGAAAAATCTCCAAGTTCCGAAAAAACTCCTCAACATTGCTGTCAGGTGTTCTGTAAATTACAATTACACAGAGTTTCAGCCCATTTCTCACGAAATTAATCTCTGATATCGCTACCTCGAAGTACTTTTCACTTACATTTTGGCATTTAATAGGCTGTGCGAGATATTGTTGCTTTACAAAAATACAAACGCCCCCCCGTCTATGTACCTTCCTACAAAATCCCGACACCACGGAGTAATTTCTCAAGTATGCGGTATTCAGTTCCGGCTCACTTAGCCAATGTTCACTTACACACAGCACATCAACATTCTTCTCGCTTAGAAGAACGTCCATCTGGGCTAGTTTACTTGAAATACCCTGCACATTCAAATGCATTAGGTTGAAGACTGGTGGACTGATTTTCAGCTTACACACCTGCTCCTGAGCCCTGTCGTCGCCGGCGGCAGTGGATGTATCCCCAATGTGCCTGGCATCGTCTATGGATAGGGTGTTTTCATTACCCTTATGTAAGGGGTTGTTGGCAGTTGATCCGATTGAAGCTCGTTGGTTACCAGGTTCTGCGATTTGAAGCATCGGTGGTTCTGTTTGAGCCCTCGGACTTTTTGCGAAAAAACTGGAATCGCTTAACTAGGGTTCCAGCAGGCCAAAAATTTGCGTCGTACAGCTGGTCCTTGAGTTCGAAGTCGGCTCCTATCTTGAAAGACGCATTTTTTCCGTCGTTATCGGAAGTAAGTTTTTCGACGATGAATTTTCCACGGGGACAATTCTCCTTTAGGTAACTGGAGACCTTGTCAGCGTCGACATCATGGTGAATCCTTCCCACATAGAGCCAGACCCGCCTGACAGCGGCAGAAAAATTCATGGGATTTTCCTGGGAGACTTCTTTTGTTCCGATTATATTTTTTATTATCCGTCTTCGTTTTCCGAGCGTTATGGCTCCTCGTCCTGGTGTTTTTGTTTGATACAGTTTTTTTCTTATCCGTGGTGATAGCCGTGTTGACCTCCAAGGTCGACGCAGAATCTAGTGGATTTAGGATGGAACTATTCGAACTCAGAGATTGATTTTTCTCTTCCATGTACCTGGTGATTGTTTCTTCCAGTTTATGATTTCGCTCGTTTAGCTCTTGCACCTGATTCTTGAGGGCGCTCACTTCTTCCTCAATTTTGGCGATTTTTTTACTTGTCATCCTTTCGATGAGCTGTTTGAATTCCTTCGACTTCAGTAGTTGGTCACAAATAACGGTATCACTGGTACTCGTGCCAGCTGAGTTTGCATTTGCTCTTGTACCTCCAGCCATTACAACTTTTTGATGAATACAGGTTTTCTCAAAAGAGAGATGGAGAATCCGCGATTCCGCGCAGCTGTTTTCGGCACGTTCTACGCAAAGTGTGCCATGAGTGATTGCGCCATTTGTATTTACATTGCTCCGCCGTGTTAAAAGTGCGTTTCATTTTTTGAATTTTGAAGCCAACCATGCTGAGAAAGTCGCTAAAAAATATAACGAACTTCTCAATGAATATTGCAAATGAAAATTCCTCAGAGAAGAATTTGCCAGAGAGGCATTTGATGCGCGTATACAACTATTTTTGTAATGGATATATCAACGATATATGGACGTGCGCAGAAAGCACAGGGCCCCTATTCTTGAATCGTGTAAGAAAAGTTCCTGGGAGTTTTATATAATCCGTACTACACTTCTGTAACAAAAGTTGCCTAAAAACCACGATTTCAGGCAACATTCGCTACATCAGTGTACTGCGGAATGTATTTCACTCCCAGGGACTTTTCTCACACGATTCAAGAATAGCGGCCCAGGTAAATGCGTGTCATATGTCCCACTTTTAATATTTGTTATGGTGTATTATGGCCATCACTATAAATTTGAAGTGTTTGATGCAAAAATGTGGCCAAGTGTACCCTTGAATTATTGATACTTGATGAACTAAGCAGGAAGCTGCCTACTATTATAACGCTGAAGGGCTTGTGGTTCTTTTTGCTTCTTCGAGTGTCACGTCGTATTTTATGGATCCATGCTTAGGGACACATTCGCTGTATAACTTGTGGACTTGCATAGTGGCCCACAACATTTATTTTCCATAACTTCTTGTGAAAACTGTATAAATACCAATAATAAAACCATCAAAACACACGTTCGGCTTATGGCATCGGGGCAATGTTGGCACACTAGGACTGCGACGATTTACTGCGCAATCGAACGTGACGTCACGAGCCAGAAAGAGACGCTCAATTTAGGAAACCTGTATCGCATTGCAGGGTTTTGAGTTATTTGAGAGGAGAGGTAACAGTTCATAGAGTACGAATCTTGACAAAATGTTATCCTCCTCCTCGAATAACTCAAAATCCTGCAGTGCGATTTACGGTGATTTTTTTTTATGTTATAGGGAATTCAGTTCTGCACAAATTCTTGAATTTTCAAAGATAAGTTATTAGTTCTCCAATAGTTTGTGCTATTTTCATTTAAAGGTGCATGTTGTCGTGTTCTGATCATCAGTAGAAGCGGTGCCGGGCCGATTAAAGTTCAAATCGATTTTTGAAACTCGAGAAATAAAATCAAACATCGAGTAGATGGTTTTCGTAAAGAATACACTTCAATTTAATGGCCCCTGAAAATTTTTCAAAAGTGAACACCTTCAACAGTGAAAAAAAAATCGTCAAAATTGTCAAAGAAAAAAGTTTTTTCAACTTAACTTGTTCATACTTGTTTTCATCCAAATTAACACATCGGATTCGACTTCAGGAGATCGAATATAGCCGGAAAAGATACCAAACTTGTCGTGATCACCTAGCAGGGCTTCGCCCCCCCACGACTCCCCTTCAACAGTGATCGACATTTTTTGTGCCGAAATGGTATCAACGGAATATGATGCGTCGAATTATAACGTATTTGCTTCCAATGGATTGACAGGTTTCATCCCCTTCATTTTAAGTTGCAATTTTTTACCCCCCCTCCAATAACTCAAAACCCCCGGGTGCGATTTTTAGCGATTTTGATTATGTTGTAGAGCACTCAATTCTGAACAGGATATCAAATTTTCAGGACGTCCATATTTATTCCGAGGTTGAAATCTATTTTTCTTGTACTATAATGGACCATTATCTTCGATGGACAATGGAATGAATATCCTCCCTGGACAACAGCAGGATCAATTTCTCCCTTGCGAATGGGGTACTTGCCAATGAAACAGATTTGAATGAAAATACGTTTAATCATCAGCTAGAGAAAGATATCCATCCAGAGAAAAAATATCCATTGGTTAAAAAGATTTTTTTCCGATGTTTTTTTTTCAAAAGGTTGGTAACAGAGTAGGGAATCTTCGGTGGAGTACGGTAGACCGTAGACCGCGGCGCATGTTTTTCCATCTTCTCAATTTTTTGTCCATGGTTCCCGGAATGGCTGGAAATAAAACTTTAGTTTTTCTTATTCAGTTTTTCATTCTCTAAATCACCATATTTTTTATCATGCCCTTAATTAGTTCCAATTTAGGCATAAAAATTGCCTCATTTTACTGGACTAATACGTATACAGGGTGTCCCGGAATTAGTGTTACAAAACTCACAGGGAGACAGGAAATTGAAAAATAAAGGGACTTTTGTTGATAAACATACCCTCCCAAACGTATAATAACGCAGATACAGGCCTTCAAAGTTGTTTTTTTGCATAACTTTTGAACCGTTCAACCGATTTCAGTCAAATTTGAAATTAAGTTTACTGAAATAGGTCTCTATTGAACAATAATAACGCAATTCATCAAACATTTTTAGGGGCGAAGATAATAGGGGGTGTCCTCCCCCTTTCCCCCCTATTTTTGACCTCTCCAAATATTTTTGAAAAATTGTTTCAATTTTTGAATTAAACGTTCAATTTGAAGAAAAATAAGTATACACTTATTAGATGCTACCGGAAGAAGCGTGGGGCGTAGCCCACGGGTCCACCCAGGGATGCCAGACCTCGGTTTTGTCCCGTTTTCTGCGGGATTGTCCCGCAACTAATTCTTTTGTCCCGCGTCTCGCATACATCCGAAAATGTTCTGCACACGAATATTTTTGCTTTTTTTAAATATATTTTCCTAATTATTCATCAAATTAAAATTCAAAATCAAACTTCCAGCTTTAAAATTCAGTTCAAATTGATAAAAAATGAATAGAGAAAAAAGTTACTGCGCACAAAGATGTAGTAGATGTAGCTAGACTAGACCCACAGAGACCCAATCTGACAAATACTAGCTAGGCATGTATGTGGGGCACTAATACCATTGTTTGAGGAAAAATACATCATTATCAATATTATAAATTAATTTCCAAAAAGATTCACCTGCGGCGCACTGGAAGGGTTATACCTCCCCGGAACCCCCCTTAACTTTGTTTTATAAGTGTCTGTCCCGCGTTGCGATTTCAGAAATCTGGTGACCCTGGGTCCACCTAGTCGAAAATTAGGCATTTCCACATGACGTCACGAGCTCGTCAGTGTTGCCAACCTAGTTGAATTTATAACGTCAAAAAAGTGTTTGGGAACAACCCGCGTTGTTATGATTGTAAAAAAAGTACTTTTTTGAGATTTTGGATACAGTAGGAAGCAAGTTTGTGCGTGATAATTGTTCACGAAACTCTGGCGCTTCGATCAATACTGATAGTTGGAGATGTGCTGCCCCAAATAGCTCAATAAACAAGAAAGTTTGGTGGAGTGCTTAAATCATTTTCGTCGAAAAAAAAAAGAAATCCGTGGCTTTTTTGGAAAACTAGATTCCTGGAAGAAAAGAGCATCTCAGGAAGTATCTCAAAATGCCAAGAAATGCGACTCAAAGACATCTGGGAAGGAGAAAATATGCCAGTTTATTATCCTGCCGATAAGGTAAAAAGCTGACTAAATTGTTAGAATACAGAATAAATATGAGATGATTTCACAAATTATCCATTACTAAGCGCCCTTCTGATTTCAGAAAGTATAGCTGTGGCAAAAACTGTGACCTGTGGCGATCGTGAAATGGGAAAATCCAGCGACCAAGGAATTTCTAAGTTGACCACAATGTTACCTCAAATCCTGCTTACAAGAAGAAATTTCAGGATTTTTTAAGCAATGTGTCTTGCCGCGATGAAGCCATCAACTGAAAATTCAAGATTGTCAAGTCAGGTGTACGATTTGGTCAACAGAAGATGAAGATACTATCGGGAAACTATTGTCAATTCAAACATCTAGGCTTGTCAAAAGCAATGGAGAAAGCATGGCTAGAGATGTAGAGGGCTCAATGAACGTGAACGTTGGGTTGGAGTTTGGAGTGGTTGAATCTTTTTTCTAAGGAAAAAACGAGAAATTCATGGTTTTCTCGAAACGCTGGGGCTCGTGGAAGTACGAGGCATCACAGAATGTATCCCAAAGCGCCAAGAAATGGAAAGGAGGAAGGAAGGAATAAGGAATACACTTGAAAAAATATACGGAGGTTGTACCGATAACAATTAGGATGGGTAACTAAATTGCTGTAATACAGTTATGATGTTTGCACAAAATTATCTGTTGCTAAGCCTATCTAGTTTCAGGAAGTACCTGTGTCAAGAATTGTGGCCTTCGGCAATCTAAAAATGGGAAAATCTACGGACTGAGGAATTGCTACGTCGACCACAATTTGGAGCCTAGAATCCTCAATAGAACAATAAATATTTTAGTTGCAGCGGTACGCTTTTTGATTCTGCATTTTGTGATACTGCAATGAAACTTGGCATATGCAAACTGCATAAAATTTCAAGTGATTTGACCCGCAGCACTCAAAAATTTGTCCATGAGGGGGCGACTGGGGGCCCCCCAAAATTTCAAGATGTCTGAATTTTTCCCATGCGCCATTCAGTACCGCCCTATCTACCGTACAGGATATAAACAACTTTGTTCTTGACCATCATAACATTTTTCGTCATGTGAATTCCATTCTTCTTATAGAAAAAAATAATTTCTTTGCCTGGTCAACAAATTGAAGATTTTTTTTTTTTTTTGACCACCAATAGATTGTCAAGTAGTTTTTGTGCAATCATTGATGAGAAGAAAACTTTTGCAGTGCTATTTTTCAACAAAGGAGTGACTTCAACTTACCATTTTTTTCAACATTACCTTTTTCAATGTTTTACCCCTGTGAGTATGATTATTGTTATACTAATATATAGCTTGAAGTTCCCTTTAACGATATGGATGATGAAACTGCCTGAGATTCCACGTGGAAGCCGTACGTAACAATTTTTCTGCAAGGCCATCAAATTTGTCATTTTTGATTTTCTAGCAGGAGCGGCCAAAATGTCAATACACACCACTTCGCCCAAGAGCACCGGTTTGCTCTAGCGGTAAACGATATTCACGCCTAACAATCTTGCGTTTTGTGATACTAAAATAAGAGTTGGTGCGAAAAGACCACAACCGGTGCTCTTGGGCGGAGTGGTGTGTATTGACATTGTGGCGGCTCCCGGTAGAAAATCAAAAATGCCAAATTTGACGGCCTTGCAGAAAAATTAATATGCACGGCTTCCAGGTGGAATCTGAGGCCGTTTCATTATCCACACCATTGAAGAGAACTTCAAGCTATATATTAGTACAATAATAGTCATATTTTTAAGGATAAAACATTGAAATAGGTAATGTTGAAAATAATGATAAGTTGAAGTCACTCCTTTGTTGAAAAATAGCACTGCAAAAGTTTTCTTCTCATAAATGAATCAAGGGGATGTGGATTTATCGATGATCGCACAAAAACTACTGAACAATCTACTGGTGGTCCAAAAAAAATATATTTTTCAATTTGTTGACCAGGCAAAGAAATTATTTTTTTTTAATAAGAAGAATGGAATTGACATGACGAAAAATTTTATGATGGTCAAGAAGAAAGTTGTTTAGGTCCTGTACGGTAGATAGGGCGGTACTGAATGGTGCATGGTTAAAACTCTGACATCTTGAAATTTGGAGGGGCCCCCAGTCGCCCCCTAATGGACTAATTTTTGAGTGCTGCGGGTCAAATCACTTGAAATTCTACGTAGTTTGCATATGCCAAATTTCATTGCAGTATCACAAAATGCAGAATCAGGGTCATTTTGCTAGCGTACCGCTGCAACTATTTGTATTTTTAAGAAATGTGTCTTGACACAATCAAGTTGTAGTTGAAAATTCAATATCGTTAAATCAGGTGTGAAATTTCTGTCAAGGAGGGCTCCGGTGACCGAATACATCTTCGGTGGCCGAACAGCTGTTCGAGTTGAACTTCCATGTTTTGCCTCTGTCCATATTCTACAACCGAAGTGAAGACATTCCTGCACTTTTAAAATATAAAAGATAAACAAAAACCGAGACAAAAACTATTGTTTGTTTCTTCAATCCAGCAGTAAAAGCTGGGCCTCAAGTATTTGGGTGATTGGGAAGCACAAACCGAAGAGGTACATACCTAGCCCCACACAAGGCATATCACTCCAGCAATGCCGGGAACGTAAACCCCCAACATTCAGGTGAGGTTTGGTGGCACAGTTCATGCCCAATTTTGTCGGAAAATATGAATTTTCACCACTACCCTGTGCAGTTGACCTAACATGTTTGGCTTGCTTTTTCACAGAAAAACACACTTTTCCACGAGAACTTATTTTGCAGGCGCATTAAGGACATTGCTTTGAACTTGATACAAAAGTTTCAAACTCAAACTGGTAGCCGAGGAAAAAAATGCAGAAACTGGAACTCCATAAGCGCCCTGTAGTTCGGTTGTTCCCAAACATTATTTGGTTCAAATTTGGCGGGCAATTTTGGACAGTTGGCAACACTGCTGTGACGTCAATGGAAATGCCTAATTAATACCGGAAAATGGCAAGACGCCATGTTTGAATTCCGCGCCACTATTTTAGTTCGGGCCGTTCGGGCCATTTAATGCTCAGGATTGCGTTCGAGAACTACACTATTCTGCGATTCTCACATTTTTGGAGTAGGGGTATCAAGTAAGGCAAAGTAACTACCACTTTCCGAACGATTTTCGCTGTGCTGGAAATGTCACTGTCAATATCACTGATTGGCTATCGCAGTGCTGTTTAGTTTCAAAGTGAAGTAAGCTTTTCTGATGAAGTACCCGTTTTTATAGGTACTGCCTACCACGCAAGTACCCAATCGAAACGATTATAATCGAAATAAAAAAAAGTCTGACAGAGAAATATGTGGGGTGCTGAGGTGCGCATGACGAGTAACTTTCACAGCGCTTGGAGGTGCTGCGAATTTTGTCACTTCAACGCGACACGTTTTGAGTTCTCGAACGGTTTACTGCGTTACCGATAGTGCGCACAGAAGAGATCTCGAACGGTCATTTCTGCGACAATCGCAGAATAGTGTAGTTCTCGAACGCAACCCAGAAGCCCAGCTCATAGTCGGCCCAGCTGTTCACTACTCCCACCTCACCCACCACACAGACACCTGCAAAATAAAGTGAGTATAAATTTTTGCACAGCTCAAAAGTAAACAAGAATAATTAGTTACTTATTCAATTTAATTGTGGCTCGGACTAATTGCGGTTATAATGCGGAGTAATCTTTCAGAAGGGTTTTAGTTTCAAGAGATTATTTTTAGGTTATGTTTACGTAAACAAAACAAAAACAGCTGCGGCACTTTTCTGGTGAACACTACAATAATGATAATTATTTTTCTAATTAATGTTGTTTTACAGATTTGAAATGGAGGACTACGTGATGTGCCCATTCAATCACGCCCATGTGATGTTAAAGAAAAACCTCCAGAGGCACATCATCAAGTGCCAAGAGAATTACCCCCATTTCGTTGCTTGTCCCAACAATTACATGCACAGATTCGCTACGCAAGAGGAGCTGAAAAAGCACGTGCCCGAGTGCCCCTCGCGCACGATAGTTCAGGAGGAGAATTGGGTACCTCCGAAGAGCAGTCTGACGATGCCCACGGTCAACGATGAACACCTAAAGAAATTCCACTTTGAAAAAGAGAATTGGGATGAAGAATGTTCGAGGACCTCTAGGGAGAAAATGTAGACTGTTTTGTTAGGTATTATGTTGATAAATTATTGAAGTGATAATTCTAAATATAGTTTTCTACCTAATTATGCAGTTGGTTTTTTTTTCAATTTTTTTTTTTAGTTACAATGATTATAATTTAATAAAAAGATGTAGGCAAATGCCCTATCAGTACCACACAAATAATTGTTTTCATAAAAGTTCTAGGTAGGTACGGTTGCGGACATAAAAAAGTGGACGACAATGTCAACGAGTTGACTTGCTGTCTGTTTTTGCAGAATCCCAAAAAATCTGTCAACTGTCGTCCACTTTATTTTGACCCCAACGGTACCTATTTCAGTTGTGTTTTGCCATGGGGTATAATCAATTGTTTTTCTTAAATGCGTAATCAGGAGCTGAACACTCCCTGATAATTATGTGATAGTTTATTTCATTTTGATCTTCATACAGGTGTTTCAGGGATGATAGCAAAAATTCCAACTTCCCCGGCACTCGGACGATGTGCCACATGTCACTGTTGAATAAATGTTCAACATTTACGTTTTTTAGCGCACTTTCCCAAAAAATGGGAAAAAGGCGCTTTTAGCTTCACTTTGTCCGTCCGTCCGTCCGTACCCGGGATAACTCCTCAGGGAAGAAAGATATCGATGTGGTGTAAACGCTGATCAATAGTACATTTGTCCAGGATGTCAAGTTGACTTTTGGTTTTTTGTTATTTTGCCGCCATCTTTGATCCGCCATTTTGAATTTTTCTAAAAGTGATCCGATTGAAATGAAATTTGCAGGCAATGTAAACCACATCAAGATCTATCCAATTTTCGACAATTGATGCCCCGCCGCCATCTTGTATTCTCACTATTGAACATGTTTCGAAGTGATAGAACTAGGAGAAATATGCCTCAACGAAAAGAGATATCCCAGTTAACCAGAACATAGCTGATACATACCATTCTGATATCATGGAAGTTACAAATTTATATTGCAAAGTTACCTTTAAATATATGCGGATGCTATATACTGTCTGAGTTACAAAGTTATGTAGATTTGTAATGTACAATGTACATAAATAAGTAGGCAAAACGGCACATGGAAGCTATATAACTTGAGAGGAGATTTTTTTATGTATCAAATATGTAACATTGATACATTGCTTTGAGCGCCTGCGTAAGCAGCGCCATGACAGCTGGCAGGCATCTTGTCGGCATCAAATCTGCAGTATGCACTGAGCTCGACAGAGAAATTGCCGTGTCATACGAAAACAACTAAAAAAAGTTCCCTTGTGTCGTGTCTTCCGTTGCATTTTTGTGCATTGGCGTTTTGCATTTGACCGTAAGTACTACTACCTACAATATTAATAATATTCAACTGGGGCGTTCAGCAGCCAGTCTGGTAGAGCTGCTGGTGGTGTCACACTTGCACCTGAGCGAGTATAGCATCTACCAGCCGCCATTTTCTCTGCTAAACGCCCCCAATAACAATATTATTTTCGTTTTTCTAGTTCCTTCACATCCAAAGAAAAATAGATCAACACAAGGATGTCGTACATGGTGAGTTCAATATCATAATCTTCATTTGTGTGATAGATAATTATAATATTAATCATCTTTTTCTATTTCAAGTTTCCGGAAGGTTGAAAATTATTGCCACAAAAGATGGGCTTGTGGATTTAGAAGATTATGGAAGTAGGAGTTGATCCAGTAGAAATCTGCGTCGTTGGCTGTATGAGTAGATGAAGGTGAATATACAGGGTGTTTCAGTGACCTTGCATAATACTTCGGGAGGTGATTCCTCTCAAAAAAATTAGTCGAAAAGTAGGAGTAAATTTTTTTCCCCAAGTGCTTCCTGAGGGAGTTACAGCTCCTCAAAGGTACAAAATGCAACAAAGTTTTCAATTATTTGCTCAAAAATTGTCAAAGGCAAGAGCTTTAAATTCGATGTTTTCGATAGATTCGTTCAATCCAAAACTTTTATTCCTCTTGCATTTTTTCCGTAGGATGTATCGTTCTGAAGTAAAAGTGAAAAAACACGGACGTGTCATGAATAATTTTCAACATAATCCCAATCCCCATTAATTTCGCTGCCACTGGTTAGATTTGTTTAGAACTTTGCATGTACATTTGCACTGTTGAGGAACTTCTCTATACCAAATTTGAAGTTCCTACCTTCAACGATTTTTCAGAAGATAATTAAAAACTTTGTTCAACTTCGTACCTTTGAGGGGCTGTAACTCCCTTAGGAAGCATTCCAGGGAAAAATTTTACTCTTACTTTTCGATTTATTTTCTTGAGAGGAATCATAGTATATTGGAAATAGAAAAAAATAGGTGCTTTGCTGGAATTAAATCAAACAAAAACGATTTTTTTACCAATGCAAGCTTACAGTCCCTTCTTCAACATATCAAAAGTCCTCAACTCTGGGACTGCTACAAATCAGTATACAGGGTGAAAGTTTATTATTTTTCTCTACTTTCTTTTTTCCTTGGAAAACTGATGACCGAAAATAACGGTTTTAGGCTAGTTTGATAGGCCATAGTCTTCCAATAAACATATAAAAAATATAGCACCCAGCAACTGCTGCGTATCAACTTACAGGGTGAAAACTATTTTTCATCTTCAATTTTTTTTCTTGGTGGAACTGATCTAGATTGAAGCCGGTTCCAGTTCTTTTGCAAGCTCATAATGTCATATTGAACATATAAAAATGACACATCTCTACATCTGCTGCTTTTCAATTTACAGGGTGAAAAGTCATTTTCACGTTTCAATTTTTTTCTTGATGATTCCGGCTCACACAACAATTGCGACTGGTTTTCCTGAAAATTTGAGGTTTCTAGTCAAACATATCAAAATTATACATTTTTGCTACAGCTACGATTTTATTTACAAATTTAAATGATCGGTTGCGTTCCAAGATTTTTTGAATTTTTGATGCAATTTACCCAAATATTCCCAAACATTTAAATTTATAAAAAAAAACTTAGTTGTAGCAGAAATGTATTATTTTGATATGTTTGACTAGAAACTTAAAGTTTACATAAAAATCAGTCGCAATTGTTGTGTGAGCCAATTTCACCAAGAAAAAAATTAAAACGTGAAAATGACTTTTCACTCTGTAAATTGAAAAGCAGCAGTTGTAGAGATGTATCTCTTTCATATGTTCAGTATGACATTATAAGCTTGCAAAAGAACTTGAACCGGCTTCAATCTAGATCAGTTCCACCAAGAAAAAAAATTAAAGATGAAAAATAGTTTCCACCCTGTAACTCGATACACAGGAGTGGCTGGGTGGTATATTTTTTATATGTTCATTAAAAGACTATGGCCTATCAAACTAGCCTAAAACCGTTTTTTTCAGTCATCAGTTTTTCAAAAAAGAAAGAAAGTAAGGAAAAATAATAAACTTTCACCCTGTATACTAATTTGTAGCTGTCCCAGAGTTGAGGACTTTTGATATGTTGAAGAAGGAACTGAAAGCTAGCCATGGTAAAAAAATCGTTTTTGTTTGAATTAATTCCAGCAGATATTCTATTTCCAATATACTATCACCTCCCGAAGTATTAGGCAAGGTCACCGAAACACCCTGTATTTTAATGGATAAAATTCAGTTAAAGTAATTAATAATGCCGGATCAATTCAATTTTTTTGTACGTGATTTTTTTTTTGGTTTTGTTGCTACAGTCAAGTATAGGTACCTTAAATGTATACTGTGGTACTGTGGTTTTGCTATGACGGCAAAAGTACCTATCATTATACTAGCATTATATTTTGAAGACAAGGGACTTCGAATCTGAATTTGAATTTATTTTCTATTGTTTATGTTTCAGTGGAGAATATGAATTTTTCCTCTTGCTCCAACCCTATCTCTATTCAGACCATAACATTCAAGAAAAAGTAAATGCTGTCACTTTAGATCGCATGAATGATACCTTAGGTAAGTTTACTCATCAGTTTATCGATTTTGACCCAATTTTTGATTTTTGACTTTTTTTCACCGTATTTTTGACTTTTCTGCTTGATTTTTTTTTTCATTTTTACCCGTTTGTATTTTGAGTATCTTTTTTTTAAATTTTCAATAGTTGCCTATCCAATCGCACTCAACACCAAGTTCCATTGAGGAACTTAAAGTGAGACTCTCTTTTCCCAGTACAGCTAGTGCATTGTTTATTCATGTGCTTGTGTTAATTTGTAAAATGTAATTTTTTTGTTGTTGCTGAAATGGGTAAAAAATATTATTATTATTATAACAGGCAAGTAGGTGAATAGGTAAATCTCAACCTCAATAGATTTTACTTTTTTTTTCAGGGCGTCTCTTCAATATGTACTTTCTCATGAAACTTCATATGTCACATCAATTGATAAGCGATACTTGAAGTTAAGTAATAAGTAATCGAGGGTAAAAAACAACATGCCAGCCTCCTAAATCGAATGTCTCCCTGAATATACATTTGAAAAATCTCGAAGAAATGTTTGTCCATATTTTTTTATGGTAATCAACTTACTTTACCTGGGAACTTTGAGCTCCACTTTGAAATTGCCTATGAATAAAAGTGTTCAAGAGTCATTGAAGTACCATTTGTTCATTTATTTTCTCCCTCTAAAGGACTCGCACGATCCTTATGGGGAAAAAGGTCCCCGATGGATTTGCTTGAAATTTTAGTTGGTATGTTATAGGTTCTAATTTTTGGCAAGCTGATCAAAAGATATCCTTGCGCCAACTCTCCGAAACCAACAGTTCATCTTCCAGGGTCGGTTTAATGTATATCGGTTTAAATGGTTTTTCGTAATGAAGTGGCTATTGTGGCTGTTGAACGCAAGATTTCAGGGGTTGAAACTCCTCGAATAATTGATGAGAAATATTTTGACCATGACATATCAAAAATTGAGCCAAATAAATCGGTTCGTTTATTTATTATTCAACGTTGAATATTTTGTAATTTTTCAAATATTTCAGAGGGGGGTAGAAGTAGCGGAATATGGAACATTTGCAATTTGTTCACTGTTATGGCAAATGTATGGCACACAGCACCCTCATGTCAAAAAACACGCTGTAGCGACTGCTACAAACACAGGCACTTTATTACAAAAATCCATTTCAACCCGATATACATGGTGTTTCAGGGATGATAGCGAAAATACACTTTACAAAATAACACAACCACTTACATCAACAAAGCACTAGCTGTACTGGGAAAAGAGTAAGCCTCACTTAAAGTTCCTCAAGGGAACTTTCTGTGTGAGTGCGATTGAATAGGCAACTATTGAAAATTCAAAAAACAGATACCTAAAATACAAACGGATAAAAAAAAAATAAAAAAAAATCAAGATTGAGCAAAAAAGTTGAAAATGAGGTGAAAAAAGTCAAAAATCAAAAATTGGGTCAAAATCGATAGAGGTGAAACGCCTCAGAGCAGTGTGGGCAGCATTTCCTTGATGTCACCCATTAAAATCCACTCTTTCAGTTCTGTACACTTTCGCTTATGATTTTTAGAATTTTTATTGAGTCTGGCACTTGGTCTGGCACTTTATTGAATAGCCTAGGAGCCAGATAAACAAAACAGTTTTGGCCGACGGTTTTTTGGGCTTTGGGAACAGCGATTTCATTTTTGCTTCTCAAATTATGTTCGCAAATTTTCTTAGAGACAATCCATTACTCTGTTTAGATTGGTAAAGGAAGAGCTTTTCGGCATATATTTGCTTTATTTTGTAGATGTTGTAGATGTTGTATGGCAATATATATGCCATATTTAGTTGAGTTCTCTATTCTTCGATATTAAGTTTAGTGTGCAATCAATTATTCAGTACAAGAACGAAAGAAGCAAGGATGAAACAATAAGGAAAGAATGACCTCATGAATGGAATGTGATGTGTTGCCACCGTCCCCGCCTACTATTTTCGAAAATATGGCAGCCGACTCTGCTTCTTTTTCTTATGGCCGCCATCTTGAATTTGTTTATTATGGATTAAGCGGGAAATCAATAGGATATACTTGCAGTAAATGATCGTAGTTATTAATATATATGCAAAAATAACACTGTTCTCCAGTGAGTAACTTTTTGTGATAGGTTACTATCACGCAATTTTTTTCAAACATTTCATCATGTTTTATAATCAGCCCAACAACCACCGGAACGTCGTCGCGCCAGTCTGGCCACATGTACGGCGCGTCATGAATGATATGTGCCCCAACTATGATAGCGCTCCGCAGCTAAGTAGAAGAAGATGCATACATGACATAATAGTCCAGGACCGTTTGATAATTTTATATGGTAGAGGTAGACATCTTTGATATAAAGCTGAGTTTTTGCAGAGACATTCGGAAGCATGTTCTTATTCACCAAAAAAAAGTCCCCAAGTGTCCCGTTGGCGCTAGCCGAGTTATGGGGTGAAAACCGCCCCTAAAAGTGACACGGTGCTGGTTTTTCTCATTTTTCTGCCAAACAGTCACTTGCAGTTTTACGGATGATATGAATGAGTTTCAGCGGTTCCTAAATCGTCTCTCAAATAAGAAAAATCAAAAATTTCCTGGTTATGTGCCTGTTAAACACAGATTTTTTTTGTAACTGATCGATATATAAATTTTAAATTGCCCATCGCTGAATTGACAAAGAATTGTGCATCGAACGAAGTTTTGCTCATTTGGCTGGTCTTTACCTAAGCTGTGCAAAACACGTACAAAGTTTAGGGTAATTCCGAACACGCAGAGAAAAACTTGTATAACTCCGTCTATAGAAGCGTGTATCTCAAAACTGGCTGGTTTAACAGAAAAATGCATTGAGAAAGAATTGATAGAGTGGAGTGTCCTCTACAAGAGGCATATCTTTTTTTTTTCTCTAATTTAAAAATTTCATGAGCTACGCTCGTTTTTCATAAGAATCTCGAAGGAAATAGAGATTTCACGCTGGGTTTTGCATTTTGCCCTTTTACAATGAATTATATATATTTAAAATGTCTAGAACAATAATTTCCATCAAGGGTATCACAAAAATGGTGACTTGCAATAAAATAATAATAATACTAATAATAATAATAGTGATGGTAACAACACAAATTTAAAAAAAAAACTGGATTTCTCAAGTTCACCGAGGACAGCATCCATCAAGGCTGTGAAAAACAACGCATTCGAACTATCATATTCAACAATGATTTATCAAGAATAAGAACAATCATACCTATTTGATTCGAAGGACAATGACGTGAACGTGTTATTGGAAAATCAGTGTAAAAGTAGGTACATCACTTATTCAGCATTCAGCACAGTGCTGGAAGAGCAGTACTGTGCTGGATGCCGCCTGGAAATAAAGTCAATTTATTATTATTATCATTATTATTATGACAATTCAAAGGCGTCTTTTTCCACAGCCTTCGGCTACTGTACTCGGTGGACTTGAGAAAACCAGTTGTTTTTTTTTTAAATTTGTGTTGTTACCATTACTACCATTATTATTATTAGTATTACTATTATTTCATTGCTAGTCACCATTTTTGTGATACCCTTAATGGAAATTATTGTTCTAGACATTTTAAATATATATAATTCATTGTAAAAGGGCAGAATGCAAAACCCAGCGTGAGATCTCTATTTCCTTCGAGATTCTTATGAAAAACGAGCGTAGCTCATGAAATTTTCGAATTAGAGAAAAAACAAGATATGCCTCTTGTAGAGGACACTCCACTCTATCAATTCTTTCTTGGTGCATTTTTCTGTTAAACCAGCCAGTTTTGAGATACACGCTTCTATAGACGGAATTATACAAGTTTTTCTCTGCGTGTTCGGAATTACCCTAAACTTTGTACGTGTTTTGCACAGCTTAGGTTAAGACCAACCAAATGAGCAAAACTTCATTCGATGCACAATTCTTTGTCAATTCAGCGATGAGCAATTTAAAATCCATATATTGATCAGTTACAAAAAAATCTGTGTTTAACAGGCACATAACCAGGAAATTTTTAATTTTTCTTATTTGGTAGACGATTTAGGAACCGCTGAAACTCATTCATATCATCCGTAAAACTAAAAATCATTACCCGCACCTCATGAAACATATTTTGCCCTATAAATTGAACCTCTTCCATTTTTATTCTACAACAAGCCGTTTTTGAGATATCCGCTATTAAGCGGCGTCGGAGCGGGTGTCTAAATCGCGCTCTTCGAACTTGTAGAACTTCGAACGGTGATTGCAAGAGCTGGGTGGAAGTTAGCTGAATAGTGTATTGGACCTTTTCGATGCAAAATTTACTCAGGAATATTTTTGGTCACCTACCAATTTTGCATTTGAGCAACCGTTTAGCCGAAAATTGAGAAAAAACAGTTGGAAGTCACTTTAAGGGTGGTTTACCCCCTCAAAACTTGGTTAATGTGGGGAGGACGGGCGGGGACTTTTTTTATTTGACTAAGAATATATCAGTGATGACCAGTGTCAAAGAGCGGCCTATTAGGACCAGAAGCGATTGTGAAATTTCAATTTATTTGAAATTTCTGCATTGCATATAGGGCACTTTTTCGTGATATAACCCAAAAAAATTTTTCCAAAAGGATTGAAAACTCATGCATCGTGTGCAGAACATGATGATGAGCAATTTCGTTCACAACGGTTTTTTTGTCAGATCAGCCATTTATCAGATATCTACCTTGAAACACAGCGTTACATGAATTTCTCGTGACGCGCTTGAAACTACCCCCCACTTCAACCGTTGTTTACGCGAATTGGGTGGGACCTAGGCATGTGGTTGATAGAACCTTTTCGATGCAGAATTTAGTGGGGAATATTTTGAGTCCTATACTTATTTTACGTGCAAGTGACTGTTTGGCAGAAAAATGAGAAAAACCAGCACCGTGTCACTTTTAGGGGCGGTTTTCACCCCATAACTCGGCTAGCGCCAACGGGACACTTGGGGACTTTTTTTTGGTGAATAAGAACATGCTTCCGAATGTCTCTGCAAAAACTCAGCTTTATATCAAAGATGTCTACCTCTACCATATAAAATTATCAAACGGTCCTGGACTATTATGTCATGTATGCATCTTCTTCTACTTAGCTGCGGAGCGCTATCATAGTTGGGGCACATATCATTCATGACGCGCCGTACATGTGGCCAGACTGGCGCGACGACGTTCCGGTGGTTGTTGGGCTGATTATAAAACATGATGAAATGTTTGAAAAAAATTGCGTGATAGTAACCTATCACAAAAAGTTACTCACTGGAGAACAGTGTTATTTTTGCATATATATTAATAACTACGATCATTTACTGCTAGTATATCCTATTGATTTCCCGCTTAATCCATAATAAACAAATTCAAGATGGCGGCCATAAGAAAAAGAAGCAGAGTCGGCTGCCATATTTTCGAAAATAGTAGGCGGGGACGGTGGCAACACATCACATTCCATTCATGAGGTCATTCTTTCCTTATTGTTTCATCCTTGCTTCTTTCGTTCTTGTACTGAATAATTGATTGCACACTAAACTTAATATCGAAGAATAGAGAACTCAACTAAATATGGCATATATATTGCCATACAACATCTACAACATCTACAAAATAAAGCAAATATATGCCGAAAAGCTCTTCCTTTACCAATCTAAACAGAGTAATGGATTGTCTCTAAGAAAATTTGCGAACATAATTTGAGAAGCAAAAATGAAATCGCTGTTCCCAAAGCCCAAAAAACCGTCGGCCAAAACTGTTTTGTTTATCTGGCTCCTAGGCTATTCAATAAAGTGCCAGACCAAGTGCCAGACTCAATAAAAATTCTAAAAATCATAAGCGAAAGTGTACAGAACTGAAAGAGTGGATTTTAATGGGTGACATCAAGGAAATGCTGCCCACACTGCTCTGAGGCGTTTCACCTCTATCGATTTTGACCCAATTTTTGATTTTTGACTTTTTTCACCTCATTTTCAACTTTTTTGCTCAATCTTGATTTTTTTTTTAATTTTTTTTATCCGTTTGTATTTTAGGTATCTGTTATTTGAATTTTCAATAGTTGCCTATTCAATCGCACTCACACAGAAAGTTCCCTTGAGGAACTTTAAGTGAGGCTTACTCTTTTCCCAGTACAGCTAGTGCTTTGTTGATGTAAGTGGTTGTGTTATTTTGTAAAGTGTAATTTTTTCTGCTGTTGCTAAAATAGGAAATAAATATTATTATTATTATTATTTCTGACCCAAGTAGATAGGTACATCTATCCTTTCGTTTAAGATTTGTTAATTTATTACTCACCTACCCACTTTCTCCCTTATCTTTAGATTTAGTGTTTGGACATGTCCTATATTTTATTTATGAGTGAAATATCAATCTTTATATTTTATGACTGCTCCGTGACGCAGGCGGTTCTGTGGCTGCCTGCGATGCGGAAGTCCCGGGTTCGATTCCCGGTGAAAAGTCTGGATGTTGTGTTGTCCGAAGTCGCACTTTTCTTTGTAATAAATTGTTTAATGAATAAACGGGCCAACTCCTATGGCAAAAAAGCCGATAAGGAGGAAAACATTTATTTTATTTATTTTATATTTTATTTACACTTACTGTAAAATCACGGACGAAGATTAATATTATTATTATTCACCATCAGATAAAAAGTTGATTTTCTCTTTATCTTATCTCTTCACGGCGTGGCGGTAAAATGCCCTATCGGTTAGTTAGCAAGTCGGTGAAATGTCCTGTTGGTAAGTTGGTTGCCCGTGAAATGTACCAAATATGACCAGATTTCAACTGAGTCGGATCAACGATTGGGCAGTTATCGTAGCGGATCACAGACTACAGACCTACATACACGCGGACAGAGACATCACCCTGAAAATGGTCTCAGTCGAGGTCTCAGTCATCTTGGTTAACCTCAAAACGGATATATCTGTCATTTGATTTTCTCTGCACGATCACAACACTTTTCTATCCACGAAACTTTCCCGGCAAGTACAAGAAACGGATGAACATTCTTGTTCAATAAGACGTCCCTTCAGATGGGGAGTTGGAAATTGAGAGAAGGACTGAAATAAATAAATCTGGAGCATCTGGTATGAGCGTGGCGCGGAGCGTCGGATGTCGGGAGAGCGATATCCGAAGCTAAGCAACGTCAGGCGCAGTCAGATTTCTGGATGGGTGACCTACCAGAAATTTAACTATCAGCTCGCTCATACCGTGCCTCGGAGAGCACGTTAAGCTGTCGGTCCACGGTTAAGTAGAGTAGCCATTGGCTAGACTTCGCCGTAACAAAGACGAAATTATTATAATTATTATTATTATCTTCATAATAATTGGACAAAATGTGAAATTTTCCCAAGAAAGTTTGAATTTCTGAAAAACCTCCAAGCCTTTTCCATAAACCACCTCAATGTAAAAATCGTCAATCAAGGCTTTATTCAAGCTCCATCATTTGAGCCCGGTCTCGATAAGCCAGGACGGCTTTGCATTTTCAACTGGAAAACTGTCGGAAAATTTGGAAAAGAAATGGTAGGAAGATGTTCAAGAAAAAGTTACCCCTTATATTTATAAAAACGAAATGGTGGAAAGTTCACAAGGTAAAACGTTAGAAATTTGCAGTTTTTCCAGGATGGATAACTCAAAACCGTTGATCCGATTTCTTTTCTTTTACCCAAAAATTAATAAAAGTATTTCTCCAACTTAATGTGCAGCAAATCTGCACCTAAGATGAGTATTTCGTGGAGCTCATCACCACAGGTCAAAGTTTGCACTGCACTTCTTTTCAATTCACGGAATGTGCCAAGTTTCATATTTAAAAAATCACCGCCGGAAAACCGATATCGTATCGCATTTGGAAATGCGGGCTTACACGACGCCCAATGCAGGCTATTTCCGATATTAGTTGAAAGTCCGAGTTGAGTCCTGCACCAAATGCGGGTCCTCTTGGTCAAAGCCTGGGTGAGCATCCGTGTGGTAACGGCCAGCAAAAAATTGAAAATTCGTAGCGCTCGACTGGGAAATGGTGAAGCCAGATCACATTTGTAGGAGTCCTTATACTCAAGTTTTGCAGGCATAAAGTCACAATTTGAAACTGGAAAGGGAAAAAGAAGAATGAATAAAACAATCCACGAAGAAAGCCGAATCAACATAAAGCCCACTTCTAGCAAAATAAATCTTTATTTGTCATCAAACTGTGCTCTTCGCGAAGCACTCCTCCATAGACAGTACATCGGCACATGTCGTCACGTTGCCCAGACCTTGCAGACAACCGTAAACTTTGACGCTTTGTTCTTCAGAAAAGCCTTTTGTGATTTCAACAGTCGACTTGATTGAATCAACGTCTATAGTGCCGTCGTCTTTGTCGATGAAGCCCCGTTTTTCGAAAACGCACTTGAAATAGCACAAAGTAGCTTCATCGGTGGTGGGTTCTAGCGGCTGCTTTTGCAGAGTCTTGCGGAAAGCCTTCAGCATCTCAGCCGTAACGTTCGTCTCGGACATGCACGATTTTCTCCAATCGATCAAGCTTTCACCCTGCAAAAGTGGCGTGTCGTATTTCGAAAAGTTTATCGAAAGCTAAAATTTCAAAATAGTGAATATGGGCAAAACATTTTGAAATTAATATCATCTTGAGCGCTGTCTAATTCAAGTGCAGATGTGCTGAGTTCAATTCGAGTTCAACTTTAAACCGTTGAGAACTTAGTTTTGTCACTTTTGTCGTTCTAAGCAACCAAGCCGTGACTAAATCAAGTTAAATTTTAAGACCCATTTGCGAGTATGCGCGCAAGTGATTTGTCTCATGGGAAAGGTGGATTGTGTGACAATAATTATTTCCGTATTGATAAAACAAAAGAGTTTGGAACTGAGCTCAACCTAAGAAAATATAAACCTGAAACCTCTAAGTGACTGAGCAACCAGGCCACGGCGTTTTGATGATGGTAGCATTCGAGGTAGCATTACACCTGCCCCTGTATATCTGCCAATCCACCCTTCCTATGAGAGATTCACGCATACCTGTGAGCGTAGAACTAACGGTGTGCAGAATAGCTGTTTGTACCGTGTGATCCAAATCATTCCGAGACTGTGACATAGTCAAATTCTGGGATGTAAAGCTGCTTTTCGCCGGGGCACAGCCTACCCCAATTCGGAATGGTTTGGGTCACACATTATTAGCGGTAGAGGTAGTCTGCGCTCACGGGTATGCGCGTAAGGGATTTCTCTTATGGGAAAGGTGGCCATAAGTTGAAGTTGGGTCAATTTTATGGAGGTTACGTAACGTGTGCTGTGCCACGTCCATTTTCATTCGAACCAACTATACAGGTGATTCACTGATTCACCACCAAATGGACAGTTCAATGATGCCAAGCATTTTTTTTGTGATACAAACCTAGCTTCTGAATTTAAAAATAGTTTCGAAAAAATATGCCTACAGAATGTCTTTTTTGAAAGAAGTTTTGAGGCTTTTTTTCAAGACCGGCCCTGGAAATTTCAAACTGCTTGATAAGACGATTTTTCAGCTACCAATAGAAGAATCAACCCATAAAATTTCAATCGAATCTATTGGATCGTTCTAAAGATACAGCTTATTAAAAAATTCGATCAAATACATGAATCACCCTGTAACTTCGAAACGAACAGGGTTAGGAAAACTTCAAAGCCAAATCCTCGTTCGCCTGGAAAAAACTGGACCTACCCTGCTTAGGCTATGATGTCCATTTGGTAGTGAATCACCCTGTACAGTTCTAGTGTGATTCTTTGTCTCTTCCTTTCGTTTTCTCTCACTTCACTTAATCATGCTTGTACGTTAATCTCTACTGTTAGGTAGGTAGTTGTAGTTATACGTTAAATGGATGTGAACGACGCTTTACTCACATAAATTTCGGCTGTGATAAAAAAAAGTAAAATAACCGCCACCTTCATAGCTCAAAACTGCAATGAGAATTAATTTTAATTCCAACAAAAATATTTTTGACGAATCATAACTTGACGGTCGACTGATTTCTCTCAATGGAGGTTGTTTTTTTTCCCGTCAATTCTTAACAATATTAAATTTATTCGAATCTGAAAAAAATTGCAAATTATTTCGTTCCGATTGGCTTTTATTTTTTCACTGCTGCCTCAAAATTGGTTTGCTGATTCAAGGATGTAACGCTTATAGTTAAATAATGGATTCAACACCTATGATCGAGCTATTAGACAAGGCATAAAAATAATGCATAATATATTTTACATTTCCAACAATGGTATTTTGGTGATGGTTAATGGTATTCCAAACGATATTTGTTAGGAAACAGGGCTGGCACAGAAAAAACAATTGAATATTCCCTCACATGCGTGAGTCGCAATAGCGCATTTTCTTAGTGCAGTCATTGAGCTTGAAAATTACATGTTTAAACGATACAAGAGTAAGATAAGATTCACGTTTTTCATGACAATCGTTCCATCCTCGGTTCCATCAATGAGAAATTCCGATGAATTAGCGGAGATGATGTTCATCTGGTGAGATGAAGAGGGGATCTTCCACGATAACTGCCGAACCGTTGACCCGATCGACTTGAAATGTGGTATGCGGACATGGTTTGTCCGTGGAATGTGCCCATTAGTTTTTGGCTGTCATCTGTCAAACTTAACTGTCACTATCATCAAATGTCATAAGCTCTATATCTCACGGAACTCGACTTGCACTATGTCATTTGAAAGCCCTTGAAAAACTGTATTCAGAACAATGGGGCCTTGCATTGCCACTTTTACACACCGAGGGCGCCACAACCGTTGAGGGCAAATTCGACATTTTGTCGGCGTTAAAAATTCAAACGTTATTATTTTTAGAATATATAACTATTTGATGCTGTAGTCAAAAATTTGGATTTTTGCATTTTTCAGGAAAAAAATTAGATTTTCTCAAATTTTCAGAATTTTTTTTGAAAATCTGAGGTAGTCATTTCATTATGTGATGAATATTGTACATAAACCTTTTTTCAAAATTCAAATATCATGAATAGAATCGACCGAAATCAATTTTGAATATTTCCCTTTGAAGTTCACCGCCTGCCGCCGCCACCTGCAAGCGCCAGCGGTTCCCGTCCGGTATTATCATACAATATTTATACTCCGCGAGAAATAAAAGGACTGTATCTCCAGTCCCGTAGAAAATCCCAACAGTGTAACAAGCAACTGGTCAATACCTAATCGGTTACTTTTTCAATTTAATTTATTAATAGCTTCGTCACTCGATATTAATGGAATGTACTCCAGAAATAAATAAGTAAGATAAGTGAAAAACTACTATAAAGAGGAAAAAAGTACAATAGGAGGCTTTATTTTGTTTTCTGTTTTATGCACAAAATGTATATAACGAGAGATGGAAAACGCAATCCGTCAAGTTGGCCTGCAAATCAAAAAGGAACAGTTACAGAGATGTATACATACTTTTTAAATGTTATAGGAAACTGCAGCTCACAAAATGACTAAAACTAATTTGTGTTGAAATCAAATTTTTGAAACATTCGAAAATTCAAAAAAAAAGTTCACTCATATACCAACGGTGCACCCTGGTGCAAGTACAAGCACCTTATCTCAGCAGTCTGTCGCCCATTGGGAGCAGCCAATTTCAATCTTTGATTCTAATGAAAATTTAGAACAGGCATTGAACCCAGTAACTGGAAGCTATGAGAAGATACAGGGTGGTCGATCCTAGCGTAATCATCTCATAGCGGCCTTACCGTTCAAGATAAAAAAAAAAGATGAAATAGTGCTATTCTGTAAAAAATAACATTCCATTAACGCTCTGTTATGAAAAAATTCGTGTCGGCAATTGGCTGTTGCCTGGGTAATAACGTGACAGCCTTTATGGAACGTAATTTTTTAGAGAATCGCACCATAAGAAAAAAGTTGTATGGTTTGATTAGAACTGAACTTAACGGAATACAGTTGAACTATGAGGCCTGTTTGTGGACCCGACCCATGAATATCTTGCGGAATCGCCAGGTTGCCAGATCTCATATATTTGGTATGAGACTCATATATTTCAACAAGATCTCATACCTCATACCACATCATCAGATATATGAGCAAATCTCATATATTTGAAGCTATCGGCAGTTTCACTAGTTTCAGACATAATTTTGTTAATTTTTATTATCATTTTGGCAGTGGCGTATCTAGGGTAAATTGCGCCCAGGGCAAAATATGAAAATTGCGCCCCTGAATTAGAAACCCTGGGAAATGCGCCTCAGGCAGTTTTTCAGAATTTGGGTGGGCCAACGACAAATAGGGCCCCCACGTGTGATCCGTTCCCATGCAAAGTTGCTAGGCAACCAGGGCTGTCACTAGGCTATCACCTAGGCAACATCACCTGATGAACTGTTCCCTGGTTCCGAAAATAGGGTCCCTGTTATAGGTTATACCTAGATCAGATGAAAAAGTCGAAAGTTGATTGTCTGTTTGAATGTATTGGTTTTGGTTTTCCCTCTTTCTCTGTTCCCATTTCGCTAGTAAATTATTGCTCACAGGAATTGCGCCCAACACTGACATGGTGCCGACGACAATAGGTTCCCAAGAAACGGAAGGAAAAAATGTATTGCTGCTTGCATAAAGGAGTCATGAGTTTTCTGAATCCACCAATCCCGGAGGGTCAATTCGAGGTAAATTTGCAAAATTTAACCCAGCTGCTAAGTTTTGAAAGTAATACCAACTGCCTGTCATTTTGCAATAAATGTTTGGCTCACTGTAACTGTGACACTGCCAGATTTAGATACTTGAACCTAGCAACTTGAAATTGAGGTAACATACCTCAAATGTACCTACAGGTCTGTGATTGGTTAACTTAACTTTGTCTTTTCTCGAATACCATTTCAGGTAGATTTTTTTTCCTCGGTATTACACATCTGACTGCTATCTAGTTTTGCTTCATTTTCTCTGGGGCGTGAGTTTTGAGACATCCTGTATACAGGGTGATTCACCACCAAATGGACATAGCTTAAGGATAGGTCCAATTTTTTCAGGCAAACCTGGATCTGGTTTTGAAATTTTTCTAACGCTGTTCGTTTCGAAGCTACAGGGTGATTCATGTATTTCGTAGAATTTTTGACAAGCCATAACTTTCGAACAACTCAACAGATTGGTTTGAAATTTCATGGGTTTATTCTTCTATTGATATCTGACACATCACTTTCTCAAAGAGTTGAAAATTCCCTGGGCCGGCCTTGAAAAAAAAAATTCAAAGCTTTTTAAAAAAAGACACTTTGTATGCATATTATTCAAAATTCATTTTCATATTCAAAAACTACATGAAACATGCTATCAATATCGCAAAAAAAATTGCTTGGCACCATCAAGCTGTCAAAAGAAAATTGATGATCCTGATGATTTTTGAGGTTAGGATTTTTTGTAAATCAATATTTTCAAATATTCACAAATGATTCATTATGGCCCCAAATTTCAGCCGTTTCGTCATGGAAGTAAAAATGACATTTTTCTCGTTTTCTCAGTAACTAGTAACAAAAAGTTTCAGCCGAATTTTCAAAAAATTATTGTCACGTCCTTCAGCTTCACTTCTATCCCAATTTGAGCTGAAATTGAGAAACGTATAAAAAAAAATTTGAAAATTCTGATGAAATTTTTTGTTATTTCTGAGAAAACGAGAAAAATGTCATTTTCATTTTTCTGACGAAACGGCTGAAATTCAGGGTCATAATAGATCATTTGCAAATATTTGAAAATATCAATTTAGAAAAAATCCTAACCTCAAAAATCATTACGATTGTCAAAAATTTTCTTGACAGCTCAATGGTGCCAAGCAATTTTTTTTGAATTATTATTAGCATGTTTGATGTAGTTTCCGAATTTGAGAATGAAATTCGGAAAATGAGCATACAGAATGTATTTTTTTGAAAAAAGCTTTGAAGTTTTTTTTTACAAAGCCAGCCCTGGAAACTTCAAACTGTTTGATAGGGCGATGTGTCAGATATCAATAGAAGAATCAACCCACAAAATTTCAATCCAATCTATTCGGTCGTTCTGAAGATACGGCTTGTCAAAAAATTCGACAAAATACATGAATCACCCTGTAACTTCGAAACAAACAGTGTTAGAAAAATTTCAAAGCCAGATCCTGGTTCGCCTGGTAAAACTGGACCTACCCTTAGGCTATGTCCGTTTGGTGGTGAATCACCCTGTATAATTATATGAAGTTCAAAGAACTTGGTCTTTGATTCGTTTTTCCAATTTTTTTTTCATTTTTCCACATTTCCATCTTTTCCTCTCATTTGCGCCCTGAGGATTAAAGTGCGCCCATGGCACGTGCCCCACTTGCCCGCCCTTAGATACGCCTCTGCATTTTGGCGCTGTGATTTGTAGCATTCCTTAACGGGAATGTTGAATTATTTCTTGTTGGAAGAATTTTTTCCATCCAGGGAAACTATTGGACGGATGTCCGTGATAGGCATCAGCAATAAGATTATTAAAATCTGAATATAATCTCTCCTTCAATTTTAATTTGGTTTGTAAATAATTTTATTTGAAGATCCCCTAAAGACAATAAGCTATTGAAGTTGGCAGCTGCAGCTGCAAAATATTTTTGAATACCTACTGAGTTTTGTGTCAAATTTTGTGTTCAATAATCTCTGAAAATTACATTTAAGGGTCGGAATTAACTGCCCTTGACAAAGTTAATATTTTTTCTCAACTTGTAGTAGGCAATAGCAACTATGTACCTATCTTAAGGTTTTATCAGATTTTTAAAATGCTATTTTTGATGTGTCTGTTTTTTAGAAATGTTTATTGTGATTGTGTTATTAAAAAAAATCGACCTCATATATTTCCGAGTATATTTCTTGCCAATCTCATATATATTTCTCAAGTGTCTCATATATATATCATTCAAAAATATCTGGCAACCCTACTCATCAGAATGGTACTTTCATCAAGGTGAAAACAATTTTGTTTGGAGAGAAATTCTCAGTTTAAACGGACACACAATAACTATTTTCAAGTACAAGGACATATTGGACTCTGTGTATTGGACTGACAAAATAAAAACAAAATTGTTCCTCGTCGGAATGACTACCACCTTCCTAACCCGCTTTCTTTGATTGTTTGTTGAGTTGCATACCCGCCCGGCGTGGAAAATATATTATATATGTGTGTGGTTTCCTTTCAGTAATCTTTTTCTTGAGAACCAGAGGGTAATCCGCAAATTTTCTTTCGCATTACCTTCTTGAACACTTTCTAGTCTATTTTTATTCCTTCTTTCAAATTTTTCAAATCGAGTCGACCATCAAAAATACACATGTGGGCTCTTTAACTTTGATAATTTTTTTCAAAAAAATTTGTGGATAATCCGCAAATTTTCTTTTAGAGAATCTTCTAGGGCACTCTGTTCTTAGTCCATTCCTTCTTTTGGAATTAGGTACCTATCGAAATGACACAAGACCCAAAATCAGGTCTTTATTGTTGGGTTTTTCAACATTCTTTACTTTTTCTTGTTAGTTGAGATAGAAAAAGAAAATTAACTCACCCTAACGGGCCCCTCACGGGGCTCCAGGCCCCGATGATTTATCACCTCTTTAACCACCCTCTGGGCGGCACTGGTCGGTAGTTTCGGTTTCGGACAGGTTTCGGACTTTCGATTTCGGCTTTCGGCGTCTTCGCTGTCTTGTGCGCCGACTCGCGGAGTAATAATTTGGTTGGCGCTATTTATCCGGGAAGTCCAAGAATTACGATTCTCGTCGTTGGTGTGCATTTTGCAAGTTTCTGTTTCGAATCCTAGAGAATGAAATGGCCAAATTGCATAAAATCACTCATTTAAGCCACGAAGCGCTGAACCAGTTGGCGAGAGATCCAAATTCTTCAGTCGAATTGGTGAAAGGCTCGTACAACATTGCTCTGGAAACCTTTAACCGTCATCCCCTACCCGCTCACTACGAGGACACGAAAGAACCCATCAGGAAGGTCCTTCGCAAAGACGTTGGAAAGTACTTCCATTTGTAAGTACAAAAAGACTTCGAAAACCGCTGAACTTTCAATTTTACCGTATTGTGTACGTTCAATTGCTATCGCAGGCATAGAGGAATCTTGCTGGGATTCCAAAATCCGACAATGTTATCACAATATGGAATGGTATTCGGAAAGTCGCCGACCAGCTACCATTCCATCCAAGCGGAGTTTTTCGTGTTCAAGGCTGTCGTGGGAAAAGTACTGGAAGGCGTCGTCAGCGTCAACCAAGAAGATGCAGATTATATCGGATGCTTGGTTCATCGAATGTTTAACGTTACGATTCCCAAACCGCGGGACAAAGATGAGGAATGGATAGGCAAAATGCTATGTGTGGGTGCCAGAATTTCGTTTGAAATCACTGAAATGAGTTTCCGTGGAAGATTGCCGTACATCAAAGGTACCTTGAGGTACGTATGGTTTCAACGAAGGTTTCATATGTTCTGTCCTCATCAATCCTGTAGGTACAATATTTTGCGAAAGATTCTAGCCTCGGATTTTTTATAGTAAATACCTACCTGATACCGTGATTCGATCATAAAAAGGTATAGTAGGTACCACAGGGTAGGTACCTATAATCATTACACTGTGTGATCCCAACCATTCTGAATTGAGGTAGGCTGTGACATGGTCAAATTCTGGGATGTGAAGGCTGCTTTTTGCCAGGGCACAGCCTACCCCAATTCCACAAAGCCTGCAAATAGGCGGCTAGTATCTAGGAACCTATGGAAATTTTTGTTTGAAACGTCCCTTCGGGCGGGAAGTTGGAATTTGAGAGAAAGATTGAAAATAATTTGCTGGAAATTGAAAATTCTGTTAAAAAAATTGATTTTGACGTTGATTTTCTGGGAAAACCTCATATTTTTTTCAAATAAATCTTATTGTTGAAATCTTCAATTGAGGCTTCACTCTAAGCTCCATCATTTTACTACAGTCTTGAAAACCCAGGCCGGTTTTACATTTTCAACCGGACAATTCCCGGGAAATTCGAGAAAAAAAATTGTTGGGTATGTTCAAGAACCATGCAGTTACCGGGTCCGGTGTTATAAAGGGCAACACGATTTTTATAATTCCAAAAGTGAGAATAGATTGAAAACACTGTCCTAGAAGGTTTTCTGAAAGTAAATTTGCGGATCATCCACAAACTTTTGAAAAAAAAAAATTAAGAAAGTTACGAAAATACGTAGTGTGTCATTGACGCCAGACAGTTATGCAACTCCACAAACGCAGTGAAATTGGAAATTAACCAAAGATAACAGTCACTAACGGGACCGGGAGCAAAACAGGGGTGTTGGGCGGGGAGAATCTAAAATTTGTGCGCAGTAGGTACAACAAAGAAGAAGGCAGAAATTCGCTGGAAATGGTGGAAAGAGCATAGAAACACATTTTATTTCGCATGGAGAAGGCAATAAACGTCAGGAAAGAAGGAGCAAAACAGACATGATACTGGACCGGGGAGCAAAAGAGGGGTGGGTGGGGAGAAGCTAAAAACAACTCGACGCACAACAAAGAAGGAAAGAAAGAATCGGTCAAACTCGTAAGAAAAGCATAAAAGAGTGACCAGCGGGACCGGGGAGCAAAACAGGGGTGTTTGGCGGGAAGAATCTAAAAGTAACGCGCAGTACAACAAAGAAGAAGGCAGAAATTCGCTGGAAATGGTGGAAAGAAAAGAAGAAGGCGGAAATTATTTCCGCATCGTCGGCAGCAAGCAACGTTCGCAGATCGCCGTAATTACACATTTCATTGAACTTCATACCGAATCGTTGGGAGACACCGCGGAACGAAAAGAATGGCGCCGGACAACTTTCCCCTTCGTTCAACGCTGTCAAAGGTTGACAGATGGAAGAGAGACGTCAGAGGAACGTCAACTGTCAAAAAAAAAGAACAGCAACATGCGGTGGTTGTCATGGCAGCAACGAAGAAATGGACGCAAAAAGGGAGCACTTTCAAGTGACGAGAAAGACTATTGGCGAAAATCAGCGGCCACCAGAAGGCGCTGAACGCAGTCAAACATGGTGGCCCAAGAGGCCTTGACAAATAGGTACCCAGCGCACAGCCCAGCGCAGTAGCCACGCAGTAGCGCAGTAGCACTCGACAGTTGACAGTACCTACTCCAAATCATAAAAATATTGACAGTTTTGACAGTTGAAAAATAATTAAATTTTTTTGTCTTCCTTGTTTACCACATCTTCGTGAATGTGAGCGAGTGAGTGTTGTAGTTTGACTTGAATTACTGCGTTAGTATACGCCGATGGACACAATGCACAATGCAGCAGCAAAAGCCGATACGTAAGTTGGTGAAATGCTGGCCGAAAAATGCAATCTCTGAATGCTTATTTACGTTACAGATGTTAAGTTGTGTGAGCCCCTTGCACACAAGGTGGAAATACTAAGCCCCCACAAGACAAGGCATAGGTACAACAGGACGCATCACGAATATAAGCCAACAATTATCGTTTAGGCCAGAAAGATGAACATTCTTTTGGAGTAATCGTACGACTCATACATTGACTGTAAAGTAAAATTTCAGTAGCTAATAAGCATTTACCGCTGTCTAGAATAATAAAAATCATAGTTTATCAATAATAATTGAGTATTCTTCAATCATAAGTTTAATCAAAGCATCATCGGTTGATATTAGAACAATGATATTAGGTAGTGTTTCTACAATGGAAAATATTTTCATATCGATTAAGTTGTTCTAAATCTGAACTGATGAGGCGAGTGACGGATTCTGATTTGCAGGCCAGGTATCTTCTCTCAATACCGCTGGCGTTGATCTCCAGGCTCTCCGGCTGCTCTCACTGGCTTATCGGAGATGGCTTCACGAGTTCACAACACTGTTCTAACAACTGGGCCACAGAACCTAGCCTCCAAATGGTTTTCAATTATCCATTTATGAGACATAACAAAGCACAAGAGTCTCAGTCGCAGTGAGCCCCAGTCACCCCACATACGATTAAATGACCTGCCTCAATCACTTCTTCGCACTTTGTCGAGTCGAGAGGGGGCTGATTTGGTCACCAACATGACCATGAATATTGGGCAAATGAATCTGTATTATCGGCATTTTCTAAAACAAAAATAAGTTAGAGATAATGCTACGAAATTCCATTCCCAACGAACCCACAGTTCTTGGCCCACTGTTACGGTTTCACTGACAGCTATCACTGTTGACAGCTGTTGTGATGTAAATGCGCACTGCGTTTACTACCTATTTGTCAAGGCCCCTTGGGCCACCATGTTTTATTGCGTACAGCGCTACCACGCGGAAAAGATTTTCGCCAATAGGCGATTGACCTTATTGGGGAAAATGGCCGTTTCGTCGAGGAAGTTTTAGGGAATTAATTTTTAGAACTGGTGTAAGTTGCCGTGCGGCAACGGCGGTGGTTACGTCAATTGGTGGCATGTCAAAACTGTCACTTTGCTGTCTTGTGCAGTACGCTACAAGCAAACTTTCGTTCCTGTGAACCCTTGGGACCCCATAGGCTCGTTATTGGGCCCCATGTTGATGACCAGCGTCGTCGCAGACCTTTCTCTAAATCATCCATAGCTTCCGCCCAAGGAAGAGCAACAGACTCTGTCACACCCGCACGGAGGGAAACACACAAGCCCGTCGACAAGCCTGCCAGCCAAGAAAAAATCACCTCGGGCTGGCCGTGCAGAGTCAACCACCACCTACCTTTTTTCCTCGCTTTTTTCTAAAGATTTCCTGCTTCGACTTCAGCTGGAGATCCGCATTTTTCATTCTAACAAGCTCGCCGTAGCTACCTCTGTGTTCGCGACGTGAACGTTGTTTTTTTTTTATCGCAATAATGTAGTGCATTGCTGGGGGCGTAGTCTTTCAGCTGCGCACCTCTGGAGCTAGATCTACAAACCTGCTAAATACGCTAACCATAACATGAAATAAGAGACACAAATGCAAACCCCTTTTTCAGATTATTTCTACTTGTCAAATTTCCATGTCAATATGTGGGTATTACAGGTATCCACTAGTGCCCACCTAGGCTACTAGACGTCGGAGTATGTTTTTCTCGCAAAAACGTCCTCGACGATCAAGTACCGAGCTCTACACCAGGTGGCGTTTTTCTAATGTAAATTAGAGAGACATGTAAATCGCCTATTGGACAGGGAGCTGGTGCCTTGAAACTTACGTCATAAGGTACATGATTTTAACCCCGTAAGTCTAATGTACGTTGATAAGGTTGTTGAAAATTTCTTTGTCTTACATGTCAGACCGGGGGCTTTAGGCTGGTATAGGCTTGTCAATTTTCGAAAAATGTCAAAAATTTATGTCATAAGGTACATGAATGAAACCAACGGGCTTTTGTATGGGAACATCCCCTCAATCAAAAATCGAGTCATGAGACAAAATTCATGGTGGCTCTCGGTCCATAAGACAAGTTTGAAATTTTCAAAAAAGGCCAAAACTCACCTCCTCCTGGAGACTTCTCCTTTGGCATAATTTTAGGAATGAAAAACGATTCACACATGATTTTTTACGCAGGTTTCGAATCTGTCAACAAAAATTTTTAATGGTACCTTGGCTACATCGCTTACAGGGTGCAACATCGAAAAATTTTTCTCAAATCGTACACCCCGTATTTTAACATGGAAATCGATTCCGTTTTTCATCCTTCCTTATATCGCACTTGGTGGGTTAGTCAACAAAACGCCTGTAAAAAAATTGATAAATTTTGGTTCTTTTTTGAAAATTTTAAACTTGTCTTATGGACCGAAAGCCCCCAAAAAATTTGCCTTCCAGATTTTCGATCAAGGGGATGTTCCCACTCAAAATCCAGTTGGTTTCATTCATTTTTCATTTACCTTATGACGTAAATTTTTGGCCATTTTTTTCGAAAATTAACAAGCTCACCAGCCTAAAGCCCCCGGTCTGGCATGTAAGACAAAGCAATTTTTAACAACCTTATCAACGCACATTAGACCTACAGGGCTAAAATCATGTACCTTATGACGTAAGTTTTGAGGCACCAGCTCCCTGTCCATATTTAATGTGAGTAAATCGCATCCATCCGTACCTAAATCGTCTCGAAATTGCATAAGGAAGAGAATGGTGCTAGAATTTTTACTGTAAAATGTAAGGTTTCCGTTGCCCTTTATTACACTAGCACCCAGTTACCTTTTGTTTAAAAAAAAATGGTCACGGGATAAAAAGTTGGAAAATTTACAGATTTTCCAAAGAGAAAAGCTCGGAAACCGTGGGTCCGTTTTCGAAAATTTTTACTCCAAAAATTAATTCAATCTTTTCTCCAGCTTTCATTCTCAGCATGTCTGCACCTAAAATAAATATTTCGTGGGGCTCACCGCATGTCAAGTTTGCATTGCAGTTTTTCTTTCAAATTCACAGAATGTGCTAATTCCATTTTGAAAAAATTACCGTTGGAAAACCGCAACCGTGCCGATTTTGAAAATAGGTTTACACGACGCCCAATCTCATGTACTTTCCATATCAATTAGAATTTTTCGAAAAAGTTCGTCGAACTTCGTCGTTCATTCCCGATTTCCCGAGCAGCAATGAATTTTTGAGTGAAGTCTGCAACAAAAGCGGGTCTTATTCCTGGTCAAAACATGGGCGAGAGGCCCTTTCGAGTCCACCAGATTATGATGAAACTGGGTAGATCAGTAGCATCTGAGGGGTGGAACGTTTAGGTCAAATACTGATGATGTCAGACATCACGGCCGCCACAATTGAAACAAAAAAAATCGGTTGTGTCACCCCAAAACTTTCCCAACTAGTATACCTACAGGAACCTATGGAAAATTTTCTAGGAAAAATTCCCTTCGGGTGGAAAGTTGGAATTAGAGAGAAAGATTGAAAACAATTTGCAGGAAATTGTAAATTTTGTCAAGAAAAGTTGAATTTATCGGGAAAACCTCAAATATTTTTCAAAATAATCTTCAATGTAAAAATCGTCAATTGAAGCTTTCACTTGATTAAGCTCCATCATCTAGTCCGGTCTCCCAGGCCGGTTTTACATTTTCAACAGGAAAATTCACGGGAAATTGGAAAATGTTCAAGAACCAGTTACTGTCAAAACACCGACGCCGCGCCGGCGAGAGACCCTCTCATAAGGTGGGAGCGGCTAGAAGAAATTTTGAAAATTCATAATGCCCGACTGGAAAATGGTGGAAAACTGCAACTGCAGACCTAATTTGACACTTTTGTTGTGTTGTTTTCTTCCGAATTTAATGTAATTCCGACATTGTAATTGTGCAGAAAAAGTTTTGAGATTTCGACGGACATATCCATTTTTAGGTCCCACAAGACGATTCACACCATTTTCAGAATGATGTCTGTCTGTGTGTGCGTGCGTGCGTGTTGCTGTGATCTTCCACGATAACTGCCGAACCGTTGACCCGATCGACTTGAAATTTGGTATGTGGACATTGTTGGTCCGGGGAATGAGCCCATTAGTTTTTAGGTGCCATATGTGAAACCCTATGTCAAACAGAACTGTCACTATCAACAAATATGTCCGAAGCTTCATCTCACGAAACTCGACTTGCAATATGTTATTTGAAAGCCCTTGAAAACAGTTGAAAGTATTGCCCAATCTGTCATCTGTCAAATAATAAAAAATGGCAAAGTTCAAAACTTCATCATTTCATTATTCAAAATCTATCCCATGGACTAGAACCAAATTTGGCAAGAAGCAAACACGACAAAAGAGTCAAATCAAGTCCGAAGTTGCAGTTTGTCGCCATTTTCCAGTCGGGCGTTATGAATTTTCTAAATTTCTCCTAGTCGTTGCAACCAGAAGGCCTCTCGCCCGTGTTTTGACCAGGACGACTCGCTTTTGATGCAGGACTCCATTCAAAAATTGATTCCAGCTCGGAGATCGACCTTTTTCGAAAAATTACAACTGATATCGAAAGTAGATTGGATTAGGCGTCGTGTTAGCCCTATTTTCAAAATCGGCACGGTTGCGGTTTTCCAACGGTAATTTCTTCAAAATGAAATTAGCACATTCCGTGAATTGGTCCGCTGCAAAGTTGGTTTCAAAAGTTGCTTGTAGTGTGGTGTCATCAACCGGCCCATGTCGAAAGTACAATTTAGTTTTCCTAAAAAGCCAGAGAAGCAGAATTATATCAAAATGAATTGTGTTTTATTGTGCTCTACGTATGGTTGCAGGCACTTTAAGAAAAAAAAATCAAAATTGATGACAACCCTGTATACAAAACAAAAATTCATTATAGATTCAGAAGTTGATTTTTTGTACTCAATGTTTTTCCATAAACAGTTCATCAAAATCTTTTGAAACAACGAAAATAGAAGCGATCGAAGGACCAACTTTTGTTCCTCCAGAACTTCAAAATGAAAAAAAAAAAATTTATCAACAACTTTCCAGCACTCTACTACACCGCACCTTCAAGATGGTCCAACACTTTTAAGTCACCTGTATGTACCTGTTTTTGATTTTCTTTTGAAATTCGAATATTTGCTACACATCGTCAAGTGTAGATATTCTGAGGTTGGTCGTACATTAAAAACGTCTTCACTGAGCCTCCTCCTCTTGAATATGTTTTCTTGCAATATTTGCACTTAACATTTGCACATGAATCGGTTTTTTTTTGTGAAGTATGGAGCCAAACGTCCGAAATTGTGCAATTGGGTGTACGTGCAATTAGATAGGCACCAGATGAAGCACTAGATAGATGGGAAGGTACTGATTTTAAGCGCATTTTCTATCTTGATGAAAATTGCTATTGCAACCGCTTTGTCCGTCCGTCCGTCCGTTCCTCAAACTCCTCGCAAACTAGACGCCCTAGCTTTCTAATTTTTTCGCTGTTACATAGCTGCCACTCCCAAAGCTGGGCTAGGCTATATTGGAGTCTATATTACGCCGCCAACATAGAGTAAACCGCCCCCGATAAACTTGAAATAACATAATACTGCAATTTCTACCAGATCTAATGCTCTGGTGCTCTCATTTTATGAATAATACATAGTTGCTACTTATAAACGTAAGCCCAGAAACAGTCCGTCTTCAATATCCGCCGCCGACATGAAAAAACTGCTGAAAACCGCCCCCAATCACTTTAAAATGAAAAACATAAACCCGAAGACATAGCGATCTAATTCTTTCGGTATATGAATAGCTGACTAAAAATGGGAAAGGATAGGCTACTTTTGGTTAGTCGCCGCCCCCAGATTCCGCCCCTAAACGACAAAAAGTGCAACTTTCACAATTGTTACTGATTGGGATGTTCCAACTCAAATTGTGCAACATTTGCTCAGCCGAACGCTGCCGCTTCCACACGCCGCCCCCAAAGTAACAGATAAATGAAAAACATGAACTCGAAGACATAGCGATCGAAGTCTTTCGCTATATTGATAGCTGACTAAAAATGGAAAAGGATAGGCTACTTTTGATATGGCGCCGCCTCCAGCTTCCGCCTCCAAAAGAAAAAAGTGCAACTCTCAACAATTTTCACTGATTTAGATGTTGATGTTACCTCAAACATTTAGAAACTCTTGACTCAAACTGTGGAAGAATTTCTTTGCCAAACTCTGCCGCTCCCACACGCTGCCCCCAAAGTAAGAGATAAATGTAAAACATAACCCTGAAGACATAACGATCCAATTGTTCCGCTATATAGATAGCTGACTAAAAGTGGGAAGAGATAGGTCACTAGTGATTAGTCGCCGCCTCCAGCTCCCGCCTTCAAACAAACAAAAAAATGCAACTTTCCGAAGAACCCGAAGACATAACGATCTAATCCTTTCACTATATGGATAGCCAACTAAAAATGGGAAAGAATAGGCTACTGTTGATTAGTCGCCGCTCCCAGTTTCCGCCCCCAAACAAAAAAATATTGATGAGTGAAAGAAATTTTCATTCAAATCTATTTCATTGGCAAGTGACCCATTCTGATAACAAAATATCACAATGAGTTTCGACTGAAGAGAGTGGGCAAAGAATGGTGTTTCTCCTTCAACCAAATTTCTTTACGTTCACAATATGCCTCTTTAAGAAAATGCGCTACTGAGACTCACGCACGTGAAGGCATACTCACTTGTTTACCCTGTATTGACATTGCAAAGCAGCGCTGGCGACATTTGATCTCTTACCATAAACCCCACGGGTATACCTTTAGTCGAAATCGGTCAAATATGGTTTAGAAATAAATCGGGGGGGAGAAGGGCAAAAAAAACCTGACGGACTAACGGACACACAGACCGACCGACACGGAATTTTTTCTTCGACAGATTTCGACGTTTTAGCATACGAGGAGTCCAAAAAAAACGAATAAAAATGTTTTCTTATCGTAATTACCTTCTTCTAATTTTTTCGAAGAATTCGATGAGAAGTAAAAATTTAACACTGGTGACGTCACTGTTTAATATCTCCATCCCTAGTTCTCTCACCGTGATATTTTCACGATATTTGATATTTGATATTGTGATACTTTTGCGAGGTCGCATGGTAGAGCAGCTTATAGCTGAATGCCGCCTCGTAAAATAAGACAATTAAATAAATAAATAAATAAATATTCCCATGATGTGTTCGTTCCACGCGCAGTGCTTATGGAAGAGCTTAGTAGCTTAGCTTTATTATGACGTCTCGCGAATTTTTAAAATTGCTGTAATAAATAATAGTCGTGTGAAAAAAGCTTAATTTTTCTTTTCAAAATGGGTTTACTGATATGTATTTGATAGCCCAGTCATGGCAAAATCTCAGAATAGCACCCAGTGTCCAGTAGCGTATAATAATTAATGTAAGTTTGTTATTACAGGGAAGTTCTCTCGGACGCTGCCGGTAGATTTGGAGCCAGTAACGATAAAACCGAGCAGCATGCCGTTGACGCGCAGAAAGAGTCTTCGAAAAAGGAACAAGATGAAAACGATCCATTTCCAGAGTTCCAGTTCAAAGTTCCCCAAATACCAAAAGCGAAAATAATAGAGAAAAAGCGTAAGCCTAGTGAACATTGAAAATTCTGTGAATCACGTGAGTAGGCTTGTTTTTTTTATGTACCTACTCCTTATGGGATAGGTAGGTGTAGGTACCTTCACAGGTTTTGTTACTCACATATTAATATTCTTTATAATTATTGTTTCAAATGTTTGCCTTTATACTTAATTAAGTTTGAAATTTGTTCTAAGAATATTTTCTTTATACTCATATAGATATTTACACTTTATTCATGTTTGAATGATTTATTATACGTTGGAAACAAGTAATACGCAGAGCAGTATCATTTGCTATTTCACCATCACTCAAAATCTGTCATAACCCAGGCATTTTAGGTTTTAACCCGGAAATAATTCCCACAAAGCTGAATTTTTGTACAGTGACCCTTTCTGAACAACATATCAAAATGCCTACTTGGAGATTCTGGCGCTCGCGTCATGGATTCCAGTGGGGTAAAAACCACCCTTACGATAACATGGTGTTTTTTTTTGTTTTTTTTTTGCCAAACGGTAACTTAGACCGCTTAGCAGGATTGCAACAAAATTGAACATGAGGGTGCAGCAAATTTCGTAAATTTTGATTATTTTCGGAAATATTTTACCAAAAATGAGAAAAAAAATTGTGTAGGTTTCGGTTAGGTAGAATGATGTTCATTGAAACGAAGTCGTGCCATGAAAATTATTGAGCTCGGTCATAGGCCATCCACAATGATGTTAATGTTGACGGAATATTATCGGCAATGGTAATGTTAGCATTCAAAGCAACGAGTTTCAATGGTAATGATTACCGACCATTGCCACTAACATGATTGTGAACGTCACCATTCGAAACTCGTTGCTTTGAATGCTAACATTACTATTGCCGATAACATTACATTAACATCATTATGGATGGCCTATCAGTTATTATTATTATTATTAGATGTGGTCGTTTGGCCTCGAAGGAACCTTTCTGCACTGCGACCTGTAAGGTCTTTTGTGCGTTACCATACTTCTACTTCATTCCCAGGAAGTCAACTTGGCCTATCAGTTAGAAACGCGATTAATTCTATAGAAATACCCCGGTTGCACCAAAACATTTAATTATGAAATAGTTCATTGAGCATTTTCATTGGTGAATTTTAGCGTAGTAGTGGTAGTGCCCAATGAAAAACTCAGTGTTTCAGATAATTATGAGAAAATGTTCAGTTCACAACAGCTTGTATGCATTTTCTGTGGTCAGTCAACTGATACTGACCTAGAATTCACTATAGAAAATGCTCAATTAGCTATTTCATGATTAAAATTCTTTTGTGCAACCGGGGGTTAGTGTTGAAAGCGAGGTTGAAGGAAAAACCTAAAATCAGCTACGAAAAAAGATCCGTGATGGTATTAAAACTAGAGAAAAGAACCTTTAAGAAACTAACGAGATCAAAATAGCCCTTTTCAAAATTTTGAAATAAATTTGAAATTTTAGAAACAATAAAGAACTTAATTATAAGAATTTCCAGAAAATAAGATGATCATGTTCGCTAGCCAGCTGGAGCTTGAGTATCTTCAACTGTATTTATATTTTTTGGCGTACCAGCCTAGATAGCTGCTTGGTCAACATGATTGATTGATTGTCTCCCTCGCTCCTGGAAGATTCCCTATCCTTGAACCTCCTTGAAGTGAAAGTCGATTCAGTTTCACCTTTCATTCCAAAGATGTGAATTTTCAAAAAAAAACCGTCACGCTTTTTGATGTGTAATCTGTATCTCCCATATCGCAATATTACTCTTGAATGAGCAGTCAAGTTCGAATGCTCAAAGATTTTTTATTCAGTTTTAATCGTCTATTCCGCAGTCACAACAGCTGTAATGCATTTCCTAATGACCTCCATGTCTTGGCATTTCGTCACTTTTCCAACACCATTGATGCACTCGATGAGCTGAACCCGTTTGTCGTCTTCCAATTTCTTGATCGTCGGGCATTCTCCAATGTGGCCCAGGTTGATGCTGCCGTCTTTGTCCAGGAAACCGCGTTTTTCGCTCACGCACTTGAAAAAGCACAGGAAATCCTCGGAGGCAACGTCGTCGTCCACGTTGGTTTGTATCTCTTCCGCGGTGATCGAATTCTGGTCCAGGCATTCAGTCCTGTTCGCTTCCGAGAGACCTTCAAACATTACCTGCGTGGGAAAAGAAACACACGTTAATATTTTCCAGAAAATGTGTCCCAAATCACCTCGCGCGTTCACTAATCCTCCAAAGATGAAGTGCGCTTCTAGAGCCTCACGCCCGTGTGGGGCGCTTCTTTTCAATAGCCTTTCGCTATCAGGATTTCCCAATAGTTTGACTTATCGATATTATTTGTATTTTTATCATTTTATAAAATGTCAAGAATCAAAGTATTCCATTACTAACGTGGTTTCTCTTCAAGTGTCTACTCTCTGGTCATCTCCAGGCATAATAAAAACAAAAAAAAGCGTTTGTTACATCCAAATTTGGGACAGAAAACGGTACACTGTTTGGACTAGTATGGATTAAAGGTCCAAAAATTGTACTCACGTCAGTTAAATCGGCAATGGTTTGGTCTAAGAACAGAGCGCTGAAAACCACCAGTACTAAAACCTGACGCAACATGTTTTGATGTCAAGATTCCTCACAAATATGCATTTTAAATTTCGTACAAACTCGTATTTTATATCTCCTATCTCTGCAACAAATTTGCACTTGTGCCATTCTCTCACAAAATTACATGTCATTAAAAAATTTGCGCTTTGTCGTGGACGAACACCGCCGCTGTAATCACAACACGGAAGCATTTTGTTCGCGTAAATTGTTGCGCTTCCATGCCTTTGGCTGCGTCAAGAGACTGACAATTTTAAAATATAATGATTTTCGAAAAATCTTCTTTTTTATGTCTTCCATTCAATTGAACCAGAAATTGAACAATTATTACCGGGTTATGTGTATGCTCCAAATTGCCGCGAATTATTAGTGAGTGAAATTATTATCCATCCAGATAAAGGAACAAGAACCCAGGCTTCATGGTAATTAGCTCTTAGGTGAGTTCAAGTATTATATATACAATAAAGTCACCTTTCGGGATTATTTTTGAAGCTTATTATTTGAAGGATTATTTTTTGGGATGTACCTATGTCGCATTCGACAATTCGTCGATTTTCTCCTAGTCCTGAAAAGTATGTTTCTATTCTAAGTCGCATTCACTTGAAGACCCTGCAGCAACAAGGAGGCATCTGTATTTTGGCCAAAATGATTCACCCAAGTTCGGACTCACGTTACCTCTATGCACTTAAATATTGTTACGATATCTCGCGTACGGGTTCGAATATAATTGAGACGATCGTTTTAAGCACACACTGTTTATTACTGCATACTACAATAGCTACACGCCAACAATTATCAATTTGGAATTATATCGCAGTTACTTCGCTTGTTTCGCACTCGTTACCACTTCTCATTCCAATTCAATACTGCCTGCCGCACTGTTGGACTGTGCTTTTATATGCTTCCGATTAGGGTTCCCGAGCTTTATATCATATTCCAGCAATTTCCACAGTGGCCCGGCATATGCGGTTTCTAGACCACTCCTGAATAATCACACACATTACCCGTATAATTCTGCCGTGCTCTGGAACTGGCGCCTCCGCCAAAATGGACAGATGTGTCTCGATTGATCATTGGAGTCTCCATGTATTTCAATGCCATCGAGTTTACTCTAGAAATGTCCAGAGCTCCGCGCATTTGTACACTGCGGCTGTGGAAGAGTCCAGAAAGATCGCGTGTTTACCAGTATGCACGGGATCGCCGCTTGTAACAATATTCTCCATTGTTTGGTGCAACAAAGTGGTTTCTTCCATCGGTTTTTCTAAGAACAAACCTAATTAATACATACCTCCAACTTTTTTCTAATAGTAACAATATCTTTATTGTCCTTTGTGAAGCTCATAAGAAACCATCAGATATTTACATTACACTACATTAGATTACAGATTATTGTTGCTGCAGGACCTTTAAACTTTACCTACTTACTTTTTGCTCTCAAAACTTAGATTCCTGTGTTACGGCGCCTCAGAGCAATTGTCCATAAACCCTTGTGCAGAGCTGAGAGCTCCTGTACCACAATTTCGTCTTGTACATTTTGAGAGACATGATAGCCTGCTTATTCTCCGGATTTATCTGCCTGCGAGTATTTCTTATGGGGAGAATCTATGAAGATTCCCCCACACGAAAGAGCAGCTGAATAATTAAATACGTGCGTATACAGGGTGATTCCAAAGTGTCGGATCATCTCAACGGTGCGTAATATGGAGGTGTAGAGTAGAGTAAATGTTTGATGATAATCTAACCGCTCAAAATTTATATAATCTGTTAAGCTGAATTTGACTTGCCAAGCGCATCATTTTCAACAGGTCAAATTTTGATGACCCCACCAATTCTCACCAAATTAGAGATCAGCACGGTTTTCAAACTGAGATGCAACATGTCAAATTTGCCTTTTGAATTAAACTGATCAAATAAACGTTACATGGCCAAATTTGCCCTTACTTTGGTACTGAGTAACTTTGTATTGCTGCAAACGATTTTAGCTTTTAGTCCTAGCGGTATAAGTAAAATTTCATAAAAATGGCTCTAATTGTGACAAAAGTGTGAAATTTGGTGTGTGGACTCCTTAAAGCATTTAAAAGGTTTTTAGAAGGGGAGCCAAGGAAAATTTTGATTTTGATTTTTTAATTTTTTGTGACGTCATTTTTTTAATTTTTTTTTTTCATTTTTGCAACTATTCAAGATTTTTCACTTTTGCTTTTGTATTATGGTGAGTAACTGCTTAATCCAAGAAACGGAAGAGAAAATTTGCGAAAAAAATTAACTGAACTGAAATGATGGCGTTTTTTGTAAAAATCAATTTTTTCCATTTTTTTCAAAAAATACTGTGAATATATGAAAAATTAAAATAGGAAATTATTCCTCAAAACAAGCCCTATCAGAAGTTATGGAAGTGTTTCTCAAAATTCCAAGCCGTTGTCGAGATATTTGGAAATATGTTATTTCTTGCGACTGTTTCTTCGTATTAGCTCCTATTTCATCAAACATATAACAGGGTTCTTTTTTCTTGAAAATATACTTCAGAATAATCACACCGAAGATTTCTCAGAAGTTCATTGTAAATTGTAATTTTTCCAGTGGCGTAGATCATAAAAATTCAAATCGTTTCTACCCTCACCATACTTTCTACACCACTCGATTATTTGAAAAATACATGACATTTTGGCATTATGATGATCATCCAAGATCACTTAGCATGACACTTCATTTAAAAAGCACACATTTTTTCCGCTGATCAGATCGGCTGCGAAACAATGTATAAAAACCCGGGTATTTTACATCACTGAATTATAGTCCTAGCGGTATAAGTAAAATTTCATAAAAATGGCTCTAATTGTGACAAAAGTGTGAAATTTGGTGTGTGGACTCCTAAAAGCATTTCAAAGGTTTCCAGAAGGGGAGCCAAGAAAAATTTTGATTTTAATTTTTTCAATTTTTTGTGACGTCATTTTTTTTCATTTTTTTTTCTTTCTGAAACTGTCTGAGATTTTTGACTTTTGTCTTTGTACTATGGTGAGTAATTGCTTATTCCAAGAAACGGAAGAGAAAATTTGTGAAAAAAATCAATTGAACTGAAATGATGACGTTTTTTGCAAAAATCAAACTTTTCAATTTTGTGTGAAATGTGGATATGTGAAAAATAGAAAAATGCAACAATTCCTCAAAAAAAGCCCTATCAGAAGTTCTTGAAGTGTGTCTCCAAATTCCAAGCCGTTCTCAAGATATTTGGAAAAATGTTATTTCTTGCAATTGTTCCTTCGTATTAGCTCCTATTACATCAAACACATCACAGGGTTCTTTTTTCTTAGAAATATACTTAGGAATGATCAGACCGGAGATTTCTTAGTAGTTTATTGTAAATTGTAATTTTTCCAGTGGCGTAGACGTGGAAATTCGAACCATTTCTACCCTCCCACCGCACTTTCTACACCACTCGATTATTTAGAAAATATATGACATTTTGGCATCATGATCATCTAAGTTCACCTAGTATGACACTTCTTTTGAAAACAAGATGAGATCGACGATCTTGAGCACACAATTTTTCCACTGATCAGATCGACTGCTAAATATTACTTTTTTTTTAAGTATATTAAGTAACATTTATTAATAGGTAAATTTTACAAAGATAATATAGCAATAAAAACGGACATTACATTTTGTATCACCTCCTCGATCATCTCCATCATGACTGTTTTAGATACATAATAGTTTATTGTTCCCCCAAACTGAAAATTCTGCACTTTATCAACAGTAAAGTTGGTTGAGTGGCTATCACTGGCGTCGAAGGCATACATGTCATCGCATCTATTTTGTAATTATTGCGGTTTGGAACATAGGAACATACCTACCTATTTGTTTGTAAATATTTGTATTTTATTTGACAAGATGATCATCAAAAGCCACCTGTTGTGACATCCTATTCAAAAACTCTGGGGGGGGGGACAATCAACTATAATTTATCTATAACAGTCATGATGGAGATGATCGAGGAGATGATACAAGATGCATTGTTTCGCAGTCGATCTGATCAGCGGAAAAATTGTGTGCTTTTTAAATGAAGTGTCATGCTAAGTGATCTTGGATGATCATCATAATGCCAAAATGTCATGTATTTTTCAAATAATCGAGTGGTGTAGAAAGTATGGTGAGAGGGTAGAAACGATTTGAATTTTTATGATCTACGCCACTGGAAAAATTACAATTTACAATGAACTTCTAAGAAATCTTCGGTCTGATCATTCTGAAGTATATTTTCAAGAAAAAAGAACCCTGTTATATGTTTGATGAAATAGGAGCTAATACGAAGAAACAGTCGCAAGAAATAACATATTTCCAAATATCTCGAAAACGGCTTGGAATTTTGAGAAACACTTCCATAACTTCTGATAGGGCTTGTTTTGAGGGATAATTGCCTTTTTTAATTTTTCACATATTCACAGTATTTTTTGAAAAAAATGGAAAAAATTGATTTTTACAAAAAACGCCATCATTTCAGTTCAGTTGATTTTTTTCGCAAATTTTCTCTTCCGTTTTTTGGATTAAGCAGTTACTCACCATAATACAGAAGCAAAAGTAAAAAATCTTGGATAGTTGCAAAAATGAAAAAAAAAATAAAAAAAATGACGTCACAAAAAATTAAAAAATCAAAATCAAAATTTTTCTTGGCTCCCCTTCTAAAAACCTTTTAAATGCTTCAAGGAGTCCACACACCAAATTTCACACTTTTGTCACAATTAGAGCCATTTTTACGTGTACCGCTAGGACTATTTGTTTGAACGGTTACTTAGTCAAATCCTTTATCTAGCCAATATTTTTCCAGAATTAGGTGTTCTACATTAGTATCCTGCAAGGTGGTGAATAAAACTGAAAGTTCGGCATGCCCCTGTTGGAAAGCCCAGGCATTTTCGGTTTTGACCTAGAAAAAAATAACGTAAGTCTGAAAATTGGTGGAACCGTTCTACTTCATCCCCTCAACAACATGGTGAAAGTCCTAAAAGATACTATGTCCACTCCATCGTTCCAATACAGCCTCAAATTGCTGAAAATTACCTCCTTGGTCAGCTGAGCAACATACTGGAAATCCTAAGAAATCCCACTCCGCTTCGTCGTATTTTTGGAGGCCAAAAGAGGTATAAGTGACCTTTTTTGGACACTATTTATTAAGAGACTTGCTGAAGTTTCAATACAACTCAAAATTGATGAATAGTCTCCTCGGTCAGTTGAACAACATACTAAAAGTCTTAAGAAATCCCATGTCCGCTTCATCGTTTTTTTGGCGTCAAAAAGATGTAAGTGACATTGGCTTGGTAACTATTTAATCAAAATACGCCTTGAAGTTAAACATTGCTGAAAATTTCTGGAAATGGCCTCCTCGGTCAGTTGAACAACATACTAAAAGTCCTAAGAAATTCCATGTCCGCTTCATCGTTTTTTTTTTGCAGCAAAAACGTGTAAATGACATTGTCTTGAAAACTTACAATAAAAATACGTGGTGAAAATTCAACACAGCTGAAAATGACCTTGGTCGGTTGAACAATATTTATTGAAAATCCTAAAAAATACTAGTTCAACGTTTTTTTTTTTTAAATATTCATCAAAATACACGCTGAAGTTTTCTAATACAGCTGAAAATTGCTGAGCATGATTTCCCCGGTAAGTTGAACAACATGTTATTAAAAGTCCTAAGAAATCCACCACCCGCTTCATCGTTTTTTGGAGGCAAAAAGGCTCGCAAAAAGGTCTGAATGACATTTTTTTGGAAACTATAATTTATTGAAATACGCGTGGATGTTACAATACCTACAGCTGAAAATTGCTAAGAATGGTCTCCTCGGTCAGTTAAACAACATACTGAAAGCCCTAAGAAATCCTCCAATTACTTCGTGTTTTTTTAGGCGGAAAATATGCATTAGCGATATCTTATTGGACACCATTTATTAAAATATGCGTTGAATACAAGATTGAATAATACTTCAAGTGACATGAAATGTTTGCATTGCATAACAGAGATATTGGCGAGTTTCAAGATCGAATACGCCATCTGACGGCCAAAGTGTAAACGACGTTTGTGCACGGATCAACCGCAGATTTGTGTGGGCTCTTATGAGCGTTGCGGTGTTTGGTGACTTTAATTGATTCCATCTGACTTAACGCGGCGTTGATTTTTTCCAACAAAGTACGTGAGCCACGCACGTTTCATTATCTTGAATATACTAGGTGTCGTCGGTTGCAAAAGCATTGCATTTGTAAATAAGAGTGGCACGTGTACGACGACTGGCAAGCAAAAGTGGCATCAGAATGGGAGGTGGTAAGATTTGTGATTTTGTCATAGTGACAAAAAGTGGCGGAGAATTGGTTGCGTTTCCGAGTGCCCGAGTGCGAGTCGCGCTGTGGAAACCGGAAAAAGGAAGAGTTACATTTTCACCGTTTCCCGTCGAAAGCGAAAGACGCAAGTTGGGTAGTCAAGATGACAAACAAACTTGGCACTGTGGAAAATATGACTACGAGAAAAGCCTGGGAAGTGTCGCTAAAAATAGGAACTTTAAATGGCTGCATCGAAGAAGCACAGCTGCGATATGTTTGCATGTCCCGGACTGGCCTGCTTTGCAAGTGCATTTAAACGTTCCAATTTCACAGGAACTCTCGCAGGAACTGCTACTACTATTTCTTTTAATTACAATCTCAGTTGCCTCGTGAGGAGATTCATACAATGCGCTTGTTTGTAAACACAATCCAAATATGTCTATGTTTGAACTGAAGCTTGATTCGGTTCGCTTTCGACCACACAACACAAGAAATTGTGACTTCAGAATCTCCTCTCCCATCAGTATCCCATCACGATAGATCGAGAATCCGTTGAGGCTTGAGGCCATCCAGTGATTGAAAACCTTCATAACACTCAATTCGCTTCTGCCATTTTCGAGTTCCACCGCAATAGGTACTAATTAACCACGTTTCACGTCTGGAGGACATTAAAAACCGCTTACTACTGATGAGATTTTTGAACGCGCGGGCAACAATCCGTGCCCTATCCGACATGTTTGTTTACATGCGAAGCGCATCAGCAGCGCCACCATCGGTAATGTTACTCGCCAATACCTAACCAAATCACCAACCAACAGCACCCTCTATTTAAAATCTGTAACAAAAACAATACAGAGGCATACCTACTTACTTTCCTCATCTTTCTCAGTGCCTAATGGTTTCTTATGTATAAGTAAAAGTAGCTACAATAACACCTAGAGCTCGTATTTCCATTTCTGGTCAACTTTAACTGGAAGCTACCTAAATACCAAAGCAACGATGTTAGATATTGGTAATCACGAGGGTAGTTATCTATAGTACCTACCTAATAAACCTCAAATTATTCTGTGATTAGAATTAACCTGCAAAGAAAATTGAAGGGACTGGGAAAGTGGTTTGAAATTATCTAATCAATAAGAACGTCTATTCATCATCTTCCATTTTTCCCGAGATTTTCCGTGTTAAGCTATTGCCGTAACAGCTTTTGTCTCTACAGTAGATACACATTAAGGAGCAAGCAAGGACCGTGGTCTAATGTTTCACCACATTTTCTCAAAGTTCAATCTTTAGGAGGAATCAGATTTCTTAGGACTTTCAGTATGTGGTTCAGCTGACCAAGAAGTCCATTTTCAAAAATTTTCAGCTGTACTGAAACTTCGACGCGTATTTTAATAAATAGTATCAAAAAAATGTCACTTATACAATTTTACCGCCAAGAAACCATGAAGCGGAAATAGGATTTCTTAGGACTTTCAATACATTGTTCAACTGACCGGGGAGATCATTTTCAGCTGTAGTGAAAGATCAACGCGTATTTTAATAAATAGTTCCCAAAAAATGTCACTTATATCTAGTGACACTTGAATCACTTAAATCTAAGGCTGGTGTTAACTTAAAACTTCAGGTAAGAAGAGGCGAGGATGATGTCGACTCAAGTTAAACACATGAAATACTTACAATAAAAGTGATCCAAATCTGAATCGCTCCAGGAATGCGGTTTAGGATGAGGATTGAACGTTAAGGCTGTATTCGCAGCATGGTAAAAGTATCTTCAATATTTCTTCTTCAAAAATTAAAATAAAAACTCTTTTTTTTATGCGAACTTGTCTTCGCGAAATGAACTATTTATTCTAAACACTTCAAGGTGTTTCTTGCGCGTATGGAACAAGAATTGTTGTTGAAGGGATCAAATTGCAACTGCATGCTTTCACGGGAGAATCATTGCCTTTGTGCAACTGAAAGTGCTCGTGACCAATGTTACGAAAATCGGAACAATCACTGACTGATCACCGACTGTTTGTAACTGATTGCTGTGGCTATTGCGACTTTGGTTACGAACATTTTTAGGTGCACAAGAGCGATGATTCCCCATCGAATCTAAGCAGTTGTAATTTGTCCCCTTCGGCAACAATTCTCGTTCCATACAAGCAAAAAATATCTTGAAATGTTGAGAATGAATTGGTTCTTTCATCATATTGTTCTCTTCTTTTTTAGTTGCGCCGATCGCAGCCCGTCGTTGAAGTGGTGAGAGATAACCCGGAGGAGATAAGGGACCTCATCGACTCGCAGGCCGGGTCGGCGAAGCTTACCGCATAGTTAAACGTTTTGTGAGAACGTTCAATAAGGCGAATATAGGACTTGTATAAAACGTTAATTTGACATCAAATGAACGTCAAGTCCGAACGTTCTTGTTCAAGTGTGAACGTTATTTGAACAATAGTATGACGTTATTTTGTTTAGTGGGGTTCCACTTCGGACGTCAGCGCAAGAGGGATGTTCTACAAGGAGCTGCCGGAACATTACTTTTGGGACGGTCCCGCCTTCCAGTGGAAGAGACACTTCAAGACCATCAAAGTTATCGGTGCCGTCGCCGAAGTCCCAAGTCGGTGACTTGAGTTAGCTCATCATCAGCATTTGTTTCATTTTGTAGTTTTTTCAACTGAGTCTCACTTATTGTGCCCTTTGTTCAAGGAAAATTTATATGAGCTTCTGCATTTTGTTCTACAAGTTTAAAATTGTTGTCATTATAATTGGCTCTGGAAAGTGCATCTGCAAAGTAAAGTAAAACTCCAGGTTTGTGTCAGACTGCGAATTCGTATGGCTGAAAGCTGATTCTTAGACGTCGAAGCCTTAAAGGACACTGTTCTAAACTTTTCCGAAAGATAGCCTCCAAAAGGCTTATGGTCTGAATCAACAAGAAACGATTTACCGTATAAATATTGATGAAACCGTTGACATCCAAATACGATAGCTAACATTTCTTTTTCGATCTGAGCGTAGCCCTGCTGTGTTTCAGTCAAACTTTTTGAAGCATATGCCACTGGCAACCCGTCCTGCAGCAAGATTGCCCCCATGCCGTCTTTGCTGGAATCTACTGAAAGAGTTATTGGCTTTGATTCATCATAGTATATAAGCACCGGGCTATAGTCATTAACATTTCTTTCAGCTTAATGAATTCGTTTTTGTGAACTGTTGTCCAAACCCATTCAGTTTATATTTTCATCATCGGGAAGCCGCCGCGAAGCATGGAATGGCAACGATCTTTGCTCTATTGTTCCAAAATTATTCGCCCTGACACTAGTGAAGTTACTTTCGGGATACCTGTGAATAATGTGATTGTGATCAAATAAACTCATAATTTGGGCAGGCTGGAGGCTGTCTGTGCCTCTCCGGCTGTGCCCTAGCCAAAAGCGGCGTTACATCCCGAAATTTGACCAGGTCAAAGCATGCCTAAATTACGAATTTATTTGATCACACGATAGAACAGGAATTACTATTATTATTGTATGATGTATGTGTGTATTAATTGGTAACATATAAATAAAACAACAAAAGCAAGGTGGCATTCACAGGAAATTGTTATCGGAGTTAGCAAGCTTGACACTTGATATAAATAAGTAAAACCTGCTTGCCAATTATTATTATAATAACCGAAAAATGTTGGTGAAACTAATTTTGGCTGTGGCTTATTTTGGCAGCGCACTTTGTGAAGAAGAGGTAAGCGAAAGTTTGGGACCGATTTTTCCTCCCTGGGTTAACTTTACCCCGAGAAGTTAAATGTCATACACCTACCTATAGGTACCTATACCTAGTCATTTTTATTCACGTAGGTACTTACCCAATTATATCTATGGGCAGTTCTTTAATCCTAATGTGGCCACCATAATGGCGTTATACACCTCTTTCTTTGTTATAAAATTACCATTAGAATTGAAAAACTGCTCCAATCAATTTTATTCAAGAATAATCAAATGGCGTTGTTCCTAGATCTTGCATCCATATAGGGTAGCGGTCGACGTGAAGGTGGTGGAAAAATGTTTGAAAGTCCATTCGCTGACGAGGGCAGATTTTCCCGAGACTGTCTCTCGATTTTCCGACTTGCCGGAAAAGCAGCAGTGCTTTTTCAAATGCACAAACGAGGAATTGGGTATTCTGGACCAAAACGGCGTGATCGTCATCGATAAGGTCCGAGAATTTCCCGTCGTGAAAATGCTGGATGAAGTCAAAAGAGAAGCAATGCTGGAGTGTCTTGGGAATTTGGAGGCCGTCAAGACGTGCCAGGACCTCGCAGGGTATCAAGAATGTTCCGTAGAAATCATGGAATAATCTAGTTTTTATGTTATAAAATATGAGTATGAAGTAAAACAGAGTAAAATAAAAGCTCAAAAATTGGAAATGCTAGCTATTTAATTCCAGGCTGTTGATGATTGAGGGTTGCAACTGAGATAAAATTGAAAAACAGCAAAATAGGAGTAGGTACCCCAGTTGCAGTTCCTGCAACGTCTAATAGCGTTTTTCACTTAGAAAAAGGTGCGCGCAGATCTGCTCCTGTCGCAATGGAAGTTCGCCAGAAAGCTAGGGTTGCCAGATTTTTGAAAATCAAAATCGGGTCATAAGAATTCTTGAATAAAAATAGTAGAAGACAATTTCAAGGTGCGAGCTGAATTTGTACCGCAGGCGAAAATTTTTCGAAATAATAATAATGCTAATATTGATATAAAAAAAAAATTGAAGTAGCATTTTTCAATTTTTTTTTAGCATTCAGCAAATACAAACTAACGGGTAATCGAATAAATTTCTGAAGTCGCCTTTGATTACTGAAAATCTGGCGAAAGAACATATCAAGCGAGGACATCAAGGCCCTCGTCAAGGCCTACCTCGAGGCCTACCTTGAGAGGAGAAATTTGTTCGATCACTCCGTACTTATCAAGATTATTGTTCCCAATGGGGCCGTTCTGTCCATACGATTTGAGCGATTTTGACGGGTCAAAAAGGTCACTATGAAAAAATCAGCTTTGTGGGAGTTACTCCCGGGTTTGACCGTTTTCAGACCTAAAATTCCCGTAGGGGTGGTTTTTACCCTCTAATTAAACTCTATGACGCTAGCGCCGGAATCTTGTCGAGTATTTTGGTATGTTGTTCAGACGGGTCAAAAGAGTCACTGTACAGAAATATCAGCTTCGAGAAAATTATTCCTGGGTTTGAGCATTTTCAGCCTAAAACACCTAGTAGTACAAGAAAGATAGATTTCAACCTCGGAAAAAATATGGACGTCCTGAAAATTTGATATTTTGTTCAGAATTGAGTGCTCTACAACATATCCAAAATCGCCACAAATCGCACCCGGGGGTTTTAAATTGTTGGAGGGGGGGTAAAAAATTGCAGGTAAAAATGGAGGGGATGGAACCCGTCAATCCATTGGATGCGAATACATCATAGTTCGACGTATCATATCCCATTGATACTATTTTGGCACTAAAAGTGACCATCATTGTTGAAGGGGAGTAGTGGGGGGGCGAAGCTCTGCTAGGTGGTCCATTTTGTTTTTTTTGGCCATGTAGAACCGATCACGACAAGTTTGGTATCTTTTCCGACTAAATTCAATCTCCTGAACTCATATTCGATGTGTAAATTCGGATAAAAACAAGTTTGAACAAGTTAACTTGAGAAAACTTGTTTTTTCTTCGACAATTTTGACGAATTTTTGTTTTACTGTTGAAGGCGTTCATTTTTAGAAAATTTTCAGGGACCATTAAATTGAAGTGTATTCACCACAAAAATCATCCACTCGATGCATAATTTTGTTTCTCGAGTTTAAAAAATCAATTTAAACTTGAGCCGGCACGGCGCGTCGTCTACTACTGACCAGAACTTTACAGCATGCACCTTTAAATGAAAACACCTCAAACTATTGAAGAAATAACAACTCTCTTTTGAAAATTGGAGGGTTTGTGCAGAACTGAATTCCCTATAACATGAACAAAATCGCCATGAATCGCAATGCAGGATTTTGAGTTATTCGAGGAGGAGGATAACACTTTGACAGGATTCATACTTTATGAACTGTTACCTCTCCACTTGAATAACTCAAAACTCTGCAGTGCGATTCTTGGCGATTTTGTTTATGTCATAGGAAATTCAATTCTCCACAGATCCTCCAATTTTCAAAGATAAGTTGTTATTTTTTCAACAGTTTGAGGTGTTTTCATTTAAAGGTGCATGCTGTAGTGTTCTGGTCAGTAGTAGACGACGCGCCGTGCCGGCTCAAGTTCAAATCGATTTTTTAAACTCGAGAAACAAAACTATACATCGAGTGGATGATTTATGTGGGGAACACACTTCAATTCAATGGTCCCTGAAAATTTTCTGGAAATGAACACCTCCAACAGTAAAAAAAAAAACGTCAAAATTGTCAAAGAAAAAACAAGTTTTCTCAAGAGAACTTGTTCAAACTTGTTTTCATTCAAATTTACACATCGGATACGAGTTCAGGAGATTGAATTTAGTCGGAAAAGATACCAAACTTGTCGTGATCGGTTCTACATGGCCAGAAAAACAAAATGGACCACCTTGCAGAGCTTCGCCCCCTGACTACTCCCCTTCAACAATGATGGACACTTTTTGTGCCAAAATGGTATCAAGGGGAACTATAACATACACATCGAACTATAATGTATTCGCATCCAATGGATTGATGGGTTCCATCCCCTCCATTTTTATATGCAATTTTTTACATCCCCTCCAATAACTCAAAACCCCCGGGTGCGATTTTTGGCGATTTTGGATATGTTGTAGAGCACTCAATTCTGAACAGAATATCAAATTTTCATGACGTCCATATTTATTCCGAGGTTTTGCCGATTTTTTTACTATTTTTCCTGTACTATAGGTAATTTTTGTGTTATAATTCAAAATACATGATAACAGAGAATTTTTGGTACAGGCATCATACGCAAAACATTATGGTCAACAATTTTCTATGTTACCGGTTTTTTGTGTGTCAACCACTTGCAAGATATCTGCCTCGAAACACGGCATTGATCGGATTTTCCGCTGCGCGCTCAAAGCTACCCTCCACTTCAAATGCTTTTTTGTCACATTGAGTGAAAACTAGCCGCGTAGTCAATTTGACCTTCCCGATGCAGAATTTTTGGGGATTTCGGTCCATAAGACCAGTTTAAAATTTTCGAAAAAGGACCAAAATTTATCAATTTTTTCACAGGCGTCTAGTTGACTAACCCACTAAGTGTGATATATATTTGTAATCAGGATGAAAGACGGAATCGATTTCCATGTTAAAATACAGGATGTACAATTTGAAAAAACATTTTCGATGTTGCACCCTAAGCGATGTACCATTAAAAAAATTTCAGATTCGAAACCTTCGTGAAAAATCATGTAAGAATCGTTTTTCATTCTTAAAATTATCTAAAAGGAGAAGTCTCCAGGAGGAGGTGAATGTTGGCCCTTTTTGACAATTTCAAACTTGTCTTATGGGCTGAGAGCCCCCAAAACCACATAAAAGCCCGTTGGTTTTATCCATGTACCTTATGACGTAAATTTTTGACATTTTTCGAAAATTGACAAGCCTATACCAGCCTAAAGGTGAATCCCCACAGCGACGGAATGCGGATTTTATTTTTGCGGATCCTTTCTGATTGGTTCAAAATTTTGGCGGGAATTATTAGCGGATTCCGCATAATTTGAATTTGACGGTCAAAACAATTTGCGGATTGAAGACATACTGTCTGACATGTGGGACAAAGAAATTTTTAGCAACCTTATCGACGCACATTAGACCTACAGGGTTAAAATCATGTACCTTATGACGTAAGTTTTGAGGCACCAGCTCCCTGTCCAGTAGTGATCTCAATTTGTAGGTAGGTACGATTGCGGCCAAAATAAAGTGGACGACAATGTCAACGAGTTGGCTTGCTGTCATGCGACGTTCAGGCCAAAATCCTAAAAAATCTGTCAACTGTCGTCCACTTAAAAAAGGCCGCAACTGTACCATATTAGTCCAGTCACTAAGTTCAAAAAATAGTATCAAATTCGGAAAAATTAGTAGATGGTTGAAATTTTGTACACATGATCCTTTGATAGTCTTGAATGACCTATAGAAAGTCCCCTAAAATCCGAGCTAAGGAACTTTGGATAATCGCCATCAAGTGTTAAAAAGGCTTTTTTTCGGCGAAGAAGTAATTTCTTTATAGCAAGATTGTCCTTTTTGTAATTGAATGATTGCGTATTACCATCTTGACAATCACCATATCCTATTCTACTTTTGCGTAGGTGGCGGATCCAAGATGGCGGCCAAGAAGTAAAAACAGTTGACTGTCTTATTTCCAATATGTAGTAGCAGACTTAAAAAATCTCGGATGATTGCATTTTATTTCTGACATAATTCATCATAAAAATACCAAGTTATACTTCAATATCAAAAGAAATCACTGATTTATTGAAAAATGTTGCATTGTGAAAATTTTTCAGATTTTTCAGAATATTTCAAAAACGGTCGAAGATATATTGGAACCGTCCACAAAATCTTCGTAAGCATAAAATTACGAATATATAGGTTGATTCAAATGTCTCCAGCTGTTTCGGTTCCTGAGGTATTTTTTTTATATATTTCACTTCCCTCAACCTGCTGAATATGGCGTTTGCATGGATATAGCTGATATTACCCTGCAACTACATTTACAAATAATCAAAAACTAGTAAAAACATGATGCGCAAATAATTTTTGCAATGTGGCAATTTCTTCAGACTAAATAACGGTAATACCAAACGCGTCGAGAAAAGATATGAAGAAAAAATCTTCAAGAACCAAAATAGCTGAAGACATAAAAATCACCCTATACAGGGTGATTCAAAAATGGCGCATTCCCTTTCGGGCACGTAATAGTGGACGTTAACGGAGCATGAGAAAAATAATTAAAAAAATTAATCGGCTTCGATTTGCAAGTTATTAACAAAAACAAATCTGTCCAATCTGGCAGCATCGCATTAGTACCTACCTGGCACCTTCCGATCGAAGAGGTACATCACAATAGCATTATTGTATTGTTAGTATTGTTACCCTGGATACTCTCCGTAGAACCTGCCAGACCATACTAAACATACTTGCCAAATGTATTTTCACGGCACTTTTGCGGTGAAAGACGAGTTTTGAAATTTGAAAATACGACTCAAATCTCAATTGCAAGAGAAATTTTCAATCGGAAACTACTAACGACATGTGATTCTTCGCAAGTAACAATGCTTTGCTTGAAAATCATGCAAACTGAAGAAGTTAAATTCTCAACTTCACCTCTTAATAACTCGAAGGATAAATGAGCCAAATTTTTTTTACTATTTTTTCCGTGCTCCCTCAACGTCTCCCACAACGTACACGGGAGGAAATGCGCCATTTTTTAATCACCCTGTATATTCGTTAATTTATGCTTACGAAGATATTGTGAACGGTTTCGAAATATCGTCGACCGTTTTTGAAATATTCTGAAAAAAACTGAAAATTTTTCACAGTTCAACTTTTTTCAATAAATCAGTGATTTCTTTTGATATTGAAGTATAACTTGGTATTTTTATGATGAATTATGTCAGAAATAGAATACAATCATCAGACATTTTTTAGGTCTTCTACTAATGGAAATAAGACAGTCAACTGTTTTTTCCTTCTTGGCCGCCATCTTGGATCCGCCATTTACGCAAAAGTAGAAATAGTGTATGGCGATCGATTGTCAAGATGGTAATACGCAATCATTCAATCACAAAAATAAGGACCATCTTGCAATAAAGAATTTGATGGCGATTATCCAAAGTTCCTAAGCTCGGATTTTAGGGGACTTTTTACAGGCCGTTCATGACAATCAAAGGAATGCGTGTACAAAATTTCAACCCTCTACTAATTTTTCCGAAGGAGAAAGACATAGTGACTGGACTATATACCTTAGCATGGGCGTATCCAGCATTTTATTTTACCCCGGGCAACGCTCCAAGGTTAAAACGAAGGGGATCTAGTTGACGCCGCAGGCGAAATTTTTTTCCGGAATTTAGGAAGGTTGGTGTCAAAAGGTCAGCCAGTGCAAAAGCTTGCATTGGTGCAAGGTGCATAAGGTGTTTCAAGTTGTGAACTCTGCCCCACAATATGCATCATATTTTGGTTTTTTCACATCTATTACATATTTTCGTTGCTTTTTTCTTTGTAGTATATGTATTTAAAAAAAAAGATCGAATATTCCTACTCCGGGCAGATGCCCGGGCTTGCCCATAGCTGCATACACCCATGTACCTTAGGTGCTTTCCTTTTACAATCTGAACTAAGTATTCTGACCTAATTAGTTGTTAGTGGTTTCTCACTTTCGCGCAAGTGATTTCTCGCTCTTTCTCTCTCTAACTTAGATCAGATCAGTGAGTTTTGTGGTAAAAGGAAATCACTAGTGCGTATGAAACTTGGTGTTATTATAGTTGGGAGTTACCATGTCTGTAAAAGTTTGGCCACCCTTTCAAATTTGTTCTTTGAGACCCTTAGAGACATATAAGAAGGGTGGCCAAAGTGAGTCTCCGGGAAGTTTTCTGCAGGGCACCGGAAACAAGATGGCGGCTTAAAAATATCTGAAACAATTATAACTCGGCCTTTAGTTGACCTACAAATGAAATTTCAACGGTTATATTTATTTTCACCCTTTTGTTGAAGAACATAGATGATTAAAATCAAAATGTAGGGTAACAGCACCAGTAAATGAGGGAACTTTTCCCCAATATTTTGTAACTTTTTTTCTCGACTGCACTGACTGCGCCTAATGTGATGTACAATTGTTTCTTAGGGCCTTTGGAGGTAATTTAGACAGGTGGCCAAACTGAGCCACCGGGAAGTTTAACACAAGGCCCCGAAGACAAGCTGGCCGACAAAAATATCGAAATTAATTATTATAATTCGGCTTATATTTTATATTTGACCTACAAATGGAATGGAAACGATTACATCACTATCTTACCTTTCGTTGATGAACATAATAATTACTCAAAACTCTTAATGTAGAGTAACAGCACCAGTAGTAGATGATTGAATTCTAAAAAAATCGAGTTTTTTGCAATGCACTGACTGCACCTAGTGTATCTCTGTCCTGCCTAGGGCCAAAGTGAGTCTCGGGGAAGTTCCCTGCAGAATCCCGAAAACAAGATGGCGGTCAAAACTATCGGATTAAAGTTAAGTCGGCTTATATTCGACCTAATATAAAATTAAAATTTCATAAATTAAAATATAACATAAAATTTCAACGATTATTCATTAAACGGTAGGTATATATTAATCGCAATTAGTCTGATTATTTATTGTTTCATCTCTTGCTTATGGTTAAAGGTAATTTCAAAATCTGCATGTAGAGTAACAGCACCAGTAAATGATCGCATTCCGCATTTTTTCTCAATACTTGGAGCGTTCTTCTTTCTTCCCTCGGCAATGACCGCATGCATGCATCGGAAATATCGGGATTGGAAATAACAATAACTAGACTATCGGCTTATACGCCATGTACACAGAATTATGAAATCCCACAAGTCAGATATTTCTTGTCATAAGTGAACAAGAATGAAATAATTATTATAATCAGCTACAAGTGAACCAAATTTTTACCCAAAGGACGAATGATTAGAACTAAACTAAACGCTCGTTTTATAGCACGAGAGGATCAAGACAGACATCATTATCATAATCACCAAGTTCTCATTTCCAAGACTAGTTGCATGCGTACCTCCATCCCTTCCTATCCTGTGCTAACCTACGTATTCCCCTGAAGGTCAAATATCAACTATCCTTTTTCCCCAGTCGCTTGTCTGGGAGCAGTGATCTAACCCGGGTCTATCTCTGTTCCTCTTTATCCCCCTGACGTACATAATGGGAAGCTGAACCCAATCCGGACTATGGGGACATCCGGACTAACGCAGGTACGGACTATCGCGACACCACTCTGTATTCCCTTTTTTCTCACTTTTTCTAGTATGTACTAATGCATTTTCTGATTATTCCTGTCCCCCATATAATTTTGCCATCGCAAGTAGTAGGTATCCCTTCTTCCTGTCTGCGTTTTTCTCATTTTCGCTCAAAATATCTTCCGCCTCGTTTCTGATGTCAGTGTTACTTGGGTCGATTTCCCTAAAATAAGTCAGTTTTCTCTACTTCTCACTCATCTTCCACTTCTTTGCACATCTCCTCAAGCCATTGTTTTTTGGCTTTCCTGCACTTCCGAATTATTTCAGACATCGTGACAATAATATTTATTCATTACTGGAGAGATACAGCAATCCGTGTATACAATGGCTGATAGCTGTATCCATTTTAGAGTCGAAAGAACCCGAGTTACTCTGATTCAAATTGTTCAAAAGAAGAAAATTGCAAAAAACTCGACTTTTTTTAGAAATGTATAATTCACTACTGGTGCTGTTACCCTACATTGAGAGTTTTAGGTAATCATCATGTTCACCAACAAAAGGTGAAACATGATGATCGTTTCCATTTTGTTTGTAGGTCGAATATAAAATATAAGCAGAATTATAATATTCCACAGGAATTCTTCCATATCTGTAGTGTGTAGAATTATAATAATTAATTTTGATATTTTTGTCGCCCATCTTGTCTTCGGGGCCTTGTGTTAAACTTTCCGGTGGCTCACTTTGGCCACCTGTCTGAATGTCTAAATTGCCTTCAAAGGCCTTAAAAAACAATTGTACATTACATTAGGTGCAGTCAGTGCAGCTGAGAAGAAAACCTGCAAAATATTGGGAAAAAATGTAGTTCCCTCATTTACTGGTGCTATTACCCTACATTTTTTTAAAATCATCTATGCTCTCTAACTAAAGGGTGAACATAAATATAACCGTTGAAATTTCATTCGTGGGTCAACTAAAGGCCGAGTTATAATTGTGTCCAATATTTTTGAACCGCCATTTTGTTTCCGGTGTCCTGCAGAAAACTTCCCAGAGACTCACTTTGGCCACCCTTCTTAAATCTCTCTAAGGGTCTCAAAGAACAAATTTTAAAGGGTGGCCAAACTTTTACAGGCATGGTAACTCCCAACTATGGATTCATACGTACTACACCTACTGTTTTGAACAAAAGAAAAAAAGTGGCATAACCAAGGACGGGCATAACAAGATCACCAACTGACAAGCGTGAAATCAAGGAGGTTATAATTATAGCAGGAGGGAACATGAGCTCAAAAAAGTGAAGCCGTGTGACGTCACGTTCTGTGTATGCAACCCGTAAGTTATGAACCACACGAAGGCACACGACCACGAGTCACAGAGGTCCATCCCACAGAATCATGAATCTGTCACTGCGACTAGCGTAGTGTCAGAATCAGTCAGTTTTTGTGTTTGTGTTTTTCGTTTGCCAATTTTTCATTTTCATAATGGCGGAATCAGTCGCTTTCATGGCTTTTGGATGCCGAGACCACCAGCGGTCACCGCTCAGGAACAAATTTTTCGAGCAGAAAAAGCAGAAGGGCATAGTGTAGCAGAAATGGAAAGCAGAACAGAAGAAACAGAGACGAACAGAAGCAGGTGCAGACGAGGGTGCAGATAAACAAGATACAAGACTCTAGATATGCCAAACCAAAAATACAAAGAGCTACAAGGCAAAGTGCCTAGATGCACGCTTAATCCAAACGTGAAGGCTGGAAGCAGCGATTTGCAAGGTTGTGGTGTGGTGATGGGGTACAGACGAGTAGCTACTGGAAGCTACCAGGGTATATCATGTTGTGGAAGGGAGTGAGACGATGGAGCACTTGAGGTCATGTCAGGAATCGCTGAACGAGGGCAAAACTCTGAGGCAAGTGTTGGGAGAGGGCGAAAAGGAGCTGGAATGGATAACAAAGATTGAAAGAAAACAGAAGAGGTGCAACACTGATGATGACAAGATGTGGCAGTCGAATTTTGTTTTATATTTATCAATATCCTTTTATTTTGCGGTGTAGTGTGAATAATACAAATAAAAGTGTAACATTCTCATAAAATATCAACAATAAAACTCAGTTCTTTCTCGACATCATAAAATTTTTCTTGATGTATGAACTTTTCATCGTCTCTTGTCTTTAGCGAGCGTTCTTCCTTTATTCCAGCTCAGTCAATTTTCTGTTACTATTGCGTTGCGTCCCATGCTTCCTTTTGTCTTCCCTGATTTTTTATTCCTGTCATTCTCGCTTATCGTTCTACTGGTCTATCCTCGTTCATGATCTCTAGGCGTCCTCAGCAACTCAGTTGTTTCTTATCTACAAATTTTGTTGCAGGCCTCATCTTAGCTTTTTTCTTACTTGGGGTTACGAATTGTGTCTCCTCAGTATTTTTTTTACTCCGCAGGTGCATGCTTCATCCCCGTTGCTTCACGCTCTGCATTCTCTTAGGTAAGACCTCCATGTATCACCTGTGAGTCATCAGTACTGATCTGAAAATCGTTTCATACTTTCAGCTTGGATCTCTGATGTAAATTTATCATGTCCAGGAGCTTTGCCGTTTTTCAGTTTCAGGAATGCTTTTGTTTTTTCAGGTTTCTGTTAGCGTCCCTTCATTTCTGTCTTCGATCGTATTTTCTTTGTTAATGTCGTCTTCATCAGTCTATCTTGGTTGTGCACTCAGTAACTCTTGGAAATATTCACTCCATCTTTCCATTACTTCTTCCGAGACCACCAGTAGTGCTCGATCATTCCTTATTGATTATGGAATGTTCTGGTGAGGTTCAGAGATCTTGAATATGGAAAAGTTATTTTCAATTGTAAATTTTCAAAGAGATTCACTCAAGTTTCAATAATAATTCTTAGGCCAAGCATTATCGTTCTTCTAATTCATCATTATTCTGTGGTTTTTGAATGCCTTTCATCATGGTGCTCTAAACTAAGATCTAGGCCTCCTAAAGCTAAGCCTCACATCATATCCATTTCATCAAATCATCACCTATGCACAAAAGAACTTGAAGGTGGACTGGGCCGAGGCGCTCATACTTCAAGTGACTTTTTTCTTTGTTCACTTTCTTCTTGAGTGAAAGGTCGTATCTCTTCTTCGATCGTGCATGTGAAATCCAAAAATAAGCATCCTGAATTTGGAAAGATGAAACCAATATATCAAAATTTTGTGGCATTTTTTACTCTTAATTACCTCTTTGACTTGCTTTCATTTTATTATTATGAATTATCCAGTGTAGATGCACACTAGTACAACACACACATAGGTCCGTGTCCGTACGCACAATATTGGTAACTGTACTAGGTTAAATAGGTAGGTAGTTAGGTACACAGCAGCAGTGCACTAGACAGTGCAGGGGGCATACTTTGGCTTGCTCGAGCTTTTCATTTGTTTGGTCTTCCATGAGTTTGCAAGGCGGTTATGTCCTTTTTAATTTGGCACTGGACAAGGGCACACGTCGTAGAGGATACAATCAAATCATTTGGAGCTGCAAATCTTGGATTGGGCATATTCGTAACTTCAAAATTTATTGTTTTAGGTTCACTCACTTGTGGAATAGTATTTTCTATTTTGGATTGTCTTCTGCTTGGAAAAACTGTCTCTGAACGGCGATCGCTGTGGTTTTCACGTTCGAAAACCTCAAAAGCGATTGAAAATGCCACATTGAAGAGCGAAACTGACAAATGAAAAAATTTAACCACAAAAACGAATGATATGCTGTCACTTTGCTGTATAATTCTGTGGGATAGACTTCTGTGATTCGTGTGCCTTCGGGTGGTTCATAACTTACGGGTTGCATACTCAAATACATGATTTCCCCTCACCCCGTTCCGCATCAAATTTCCTCGCCTACAAGCTGGGTTACGTTCCCTCCTTATATTCTAACCTCCTTGCGTGAAATGGAACTCTCAAAACTGTCAAAAGCCCATGCCCATCACCTATAACCTCACTATTTCTGCCTAGAATTTGTTTATTTTGAATTTGTCTCTGTTCGAGTTGTTTTTATGCCATGTTGCTTTTTTATCACTCCAGGCGATAACTGATTGTGAATGAATTTGACCTTTTGTTTTGTACCACATGGTGGGTATTCCTGGTAAGTCCTCCACTAAATGGGAAAAACCCAAATTACTTATAGAATAAATACGTTAACGAAAGTCGAAAACCTCGCCATCTTGCACTTTCTTGTTCTTCAGTTCACCCTCAGTATGTACCTGTACGACTTGCCTTACCAAGAACAGCACCAGCTTTCCTGCATGCTGGACGACCAAGGGTTGTACGAAACACTAGCCATTGATCACATGCAATTCGATAGATGCGAATATTCGGTACGTAGCACTTGGATTTAAATATCTGATAGTTGCTGAAGTAAACTGCTAATTTTTTAGGATATGATGAGGATGGCCAGAAACGACAACATATCTCCCAGCCAAAAGCTCATCGATTATTGGGGTGAAGTGTACAACCACACGGTGCTAGAATTGTTCATTTTATTGCACAGGCTCAAGGCTTATGAAGCCATGGAAATCATCAAACAGTTTGTGGATGAAAAGTACCATTTTCTCATCAGGAAGGTGGACCCTGTGCTGTCCCGAGAGAGATCCGGAAAGATATTGAATGCTGCCCCAGAGTGTCCTGCTAATTTGCTTGAAGACATGTCTGGTGTTTCTCTCAGTGATGAAAACAATGTTACTTCTTCAATGGTAAGTATGTAATTTCTTTTAATTTACAATAGTTATTGGTTTTTTTTTATACTCAATCTTGAATGCCTATTCCACAATTTAATTTTATTCTTGTGGTGTCCCCCATATCATAGACTTGATGGAACGTAGCAGTAGGCGAAAGTTTTGTGATTTCTCGATGTGCCAGAAAAATGTTTAAAGAATTTTGGGGTATTTATTTTTGGACATATGGGGGGGTCGAAGGGCTTATTTTTATGATTTGATGAAATTTCAGCAAACTTTTTAAGATGGACTAATAAGGAAAAAAAAAAGAAATTGTCAGTGTCTTGAATTTTCATACATAGTAGAGGAAAATATGAAGCAAAATGTGCTTATTTGAGAAGTTCGTGTGCACGGAAAGGTAAAAAGTTGGGGTGCATTTTTTATGGTGTAGTATGGCTTGGGGATGAAGAATCCACTTGTCGTCAAAAAATCGTCCAGTGTGGGGGCGGTATGGGGGCGGTTTTATGAAAAAACAGTTTTTAAAAAAAATGTTCTACAGTTTGTCAGCTTTTGGCTGATATCAGCTTGGAACAAATCCGTCAACTGTAAGTTGTCGTAAATAATTTATGAATAAAAAGGTGATCATTTACTTTGCCATTAGAATACACGTAAAACTTGACTGCCTCGTGCGCAAAGAACGTTGAATATCTCAGTAACGTGTTGAATGACATTTTTCATTCCACTCCCACTCGATTATCTCCGTAACCACTAGTTCAATCAAAAAAGTTCCTTCTGTAAACCATGTTACCTATTCCATTGCGATTCTTGCGGTTTTTTCAGATTTGATCTATCTTGAATAGTAACTGAGCTAGGGACGGAATTGTAATGTACTGCATGCAGCGGACAACTGCAGCGTTGAGGCCCTCGCGTACCCCTGCCATCCGCGCACCCCCGCGAAGGCCATGGTGTATTGAGGCGGGAAATCTGCAGACTTATTATTGTGGCTGATGATCGAAACATTGTAAAAGTGTAGTCGGTAAATTTGCAATATAAATAAATATATACCCCTTGAATTACGACGTACGTCTTCACATATTATAATAGTCCAGTCAAAATAGGTTTTAACCGGAAATAAATTCGGAAGTTGACGAAATTTGGTGGATCGATGCAGAATTGAACGTGGAATAACATACTGAAATTCCCAAAAAGCTTGTTTTTTTTTAGGACCAATAAAAAAGGGCCATCCTTGAAAATTTTCTTTTTTTCTGAATGGCTTGTGAACTATCATCTACGAAGCCGTAGAGACGACATGTTGCAAATGCAAATAAATATGTTTGGACGCTCGATATTTTTGTACATCTGTTGAATAAGGCGATATTTCGGCTTAATAACGCGAAATTTCGGCATAATAAGGCGATATTTCGCCTTAATAGTGCAATATATCGGCTTAATAACACGAAATTTCGGCTTAATAAGGCGATATTTCGCTTTAATAACGCGAAATTTCGGCATAATAAGGCGATATTCCGCCTTAATAGTGCATTATATCGGCTTAATAACACAAAATTTCGGCTTAATAACACGAAATTTCGGCTTGATGAGGCGATATTTCGCTTTATAACGCAAAATTTCGGCATAATAAGGCGATATTTCGTCTAAATAAAGCAACATTTTGCCTTAATAACGCAATATTTCGCCTTAATAACACGAAATTTCGTCTTACTAACCCCTCAAATAATTTCACTAAATGTGTCTTCAAAATGGAATCTAGGAAAAAACGCCCCCGGAATACACACCCCCGGGAAAAAATACCCCCGGGAAAAAATACCCCCGGGAAAAGACACCCCGGGAAAAAATACCCCCGAGAAAAAACGCATCCGGAAAAAACGCCCCCCATGTTGTCTTCAACGTAATTTAAGCCCTATCCCCCATTGCATTTTCCATGACTTCCGGAGCAGCGTTGTGCCGTTAAGTCATGTCCGGAGCCCTATCGGGTCCCATTGTGTCTTCAAGTGTAGTTAAAGCTCTATTAAGCCCCCTAATATTATGGTTTTTCCTCGTTTTTTTCATGGCTCACGGACTAGGTACCTACCAGTAAGCCCAGTTTTGCGGAATTTTGTGATACAGACCTCCATTAGGCCCCCTTGTGTCTTCAATAAAGTTTGAAGTTCTGTTGAGCCTCTTTGCACTTTTCTGAGTCTTTCAGAGCACTAGAAAGACCCTTGTGCATTTATGTTATATCGGTGCCCAAATTTGGCCTCCTCCTGGTGTCTGTGAGTACCGTATGATCAAAAACTTTCCTCCTCTAGGCAGGCTGTGGTCTGGTCACTGGCAGGCAAAGGAGGCTGATTTTGGCCAGGCCACAGCCTGCCTAGAGGAGGGAAGTTTTTGATCATACGGTATAATTTGGAGCCCCAATGAACCCCCTTTATGTGCTTAATGGCTTCCAGAATTCCGCTAAGCCCCCTTCTGCCATCTTGTGTTACTTATACATGCACGATGGGCCCCCTTATTATATTTTTTTCGTGGCTCCCAGAATTCCAATAAGCCATCTTGTAGATTAGAGGTGGTCGTTTGGTCTCGGAGGATCCTTTCTGCACTGCGACTTATAAGATCTTTTGTGCGTTTTGGGCTCCATCAGGCCCCCTGCTTGTTCCTTCAATGTCTTTTGAAGCTCTGCTGAGCCACCTTACACCCGTTTCCGGGGCGCAGATATTTTTTCCTTAAGCATCCGCCCGAGTTCTCCCGCCTTACTGAGTGCTCGCTATACCAAGTCCTCCGCCTTACCAAGTCCTCATTGGGGACGCGCTGTGCGCCAGGCTGCGCGCGCCGGCACCATGCAATTTCATTCATCGCAAATTTGCGCGCCAAACAGTGTTGTCATCACCAGAGATAGTAGATAGACTGATTTCTTCCCCATACTCAGTTCATTACAAAAGGTTTTCCTTACTCTTACACCATCAAGGAAACAAAAGGAAAAGACACTGAAATAATATATTTCAAATTAACAGTCGAATGCGAAGCAGCAGATTTCGAAAAATGGAAGGGCGATTTTGAATTTCTCTCCAAAACGAACTACAATGTATGTTAATATTTATATTTTTTTCAAAGAAATCATATTTAACCTGCATTGTACATAACCATAGTGCAAGTGGCACATTCTTAGAAAAGGCTTATCGAGAGGAATACAGCGCAGTTTTCAATTTTTTTATATTCCTAAAAATAAAGGAAACAAAATTACAACGCGGGTGGAAAAAACTTACAACGAACATTTTGAGTCAACTTTTTTATTCATCATGAAAAGGTGTTCAAAATGTTCATTTCATTCCTGGCAGAAGGTTAAGCGGCGTGAAATTTATCTGACATTCTGTAGCATTTCTCATTCTCAAAGTTGACCTGAAATATGTGTTTGATTTTTTTAGTTTTTCGGAATTTTGGAGAAAAAAAACGACACTGTATTCCTCTTAATAAGTTCTTTTCAACGATGTGTCACCCGATACCCGATCTGCCTTTGCATTTTATGAAAGAAAGGCTGTATACGCAGGGTATCAATATTTCTCCCTCAAAAATGAAGAGAAAGAGATATAGAGATTTTGATGGGATTCCAATAAATGTTTGTCCACTTTGTTTCCGTTTGGATCACCCCACATTTTTTTAGGAGGCCAATAGCCCTAAAACACTGGAAAAGTTTCTGAAGTATTACTGGGGATTTTTTGACAAACAAAAAAATTTTCAACTGTTTCATAATTTTGAGAGACGTATAAAATTGAGTACAGGGGTACGATTCTCGAGTTATTCGAATGATTTTTCGTATACGAATCTCCTTGGTTTCGTGTGTATTTTAGGCCAGTCAAATTAGAACAAATTTTTCCGTTTGAGGGAAAAAACTGTTGGAGTTTTGGAAATTTGACAGTAATGTCCGGCAAGGTATACTGTTAAACATACTAAAAGTCCCCAACTCCACCTATTGAGCTCGAGCCGCCATCTTGGAAAAATGGTCCTTCGATCCAGTTTTCTGCTTATATTACGCTAATCATAAGAGTTATTCAATTAAGTTTAATCAAAACTTATATCAAGGCTATAAAATTGTCTACAAAAATTGTTCCATACCGATTTTTTTCTCGTATCTGTTGAAATTATTAAAATTAAATTAACAAAAAAAAAACAAAAAATAAGCGATTTTTTGCCTATGGCTAGATATATTGTCTTCAAAATTTGTGAAGATGTTGGCAGTCTACATCAAAGCTAAACGTGACAGTTGAGATAGAAAAAAAAATGCGAAAATATTCTTTTATTTTTTTTTAAATTAAGCAAAAATTTGGTTTTCGAGTTTGACATTTGCAACAGGGCGGAGTAAAGGTTTCAATCGAACATCAATCAGTTTTGATATTTACATATTGTGAGACAAGATTTCATCAGTATTGTGCCTTCATGAGCTTCTGGAATGCTCGATATGAATCAAACTAAAAGAATAATAGCTAAGTCCAAAAAGTGTTGTCGATTGGTTCTGAAGGAAACATTTCGAAACGAAAGACGTCAGCAAAGGATATACAGGAGGTCCAAAGGTTATTCAACTGTATATGAGCCCCATTTGGAGCGGTGGTGGCCGAGTGGTACAGGTGATGGCAAGCCAAACCATTCGCGCTGCCCTGTGTGGGTTCGAATCCTACTTCATCCATGGATATTTTGTGCTGTCCCCGAGGTTGAATGGTAGAGCAGCTTATAGCTGAATGTCGCCTCGTAAAATAAGACAATTAAATAAATAGATTAATATTGATGTGCCTTATCCAAAATAGTACAAAAAAATCAACCAAAATGTTGGAATATACCCTGTATAACAAAAAGTAACGATACAAAATGGAAGTAGTGAAGCACACCTGATGCCAAAAAGACGGCCTTTACATTTCTGAAAAAAAGAACAAGATTATTTGATTTATTTGAAAGTTATTAGTCCTCAAACTTGACTTCACAAATTTTATACTGTCAAATGAGAAAAAGTAGAGAGAAGTAACTGTCGGAGTTTCAGAAATTTGACAGTGATGTTTGCTAAGGTATACTCATGAACATACTAAAAGTCCCCGCCTCTACCTGTTGTGCTCGAGCTGCCATCTTGGAAAAATGGTAATAAACTTGATCGAAGGAGCATTTTACCAAGATGGCGGCTCAAGCGCAACAAGTAGAGGCGGGGACTTTTAGTATGTTTATGAGTATACCTTAGCGAACATCCCTGTCAAATTTCTGAAACTCCGACAGTTACTTCTCTCTACTTTTCCCTATTTGACTGGCTGAAATTTGTAAAGTCAAGTTCGAGGACTAATAACTTTCAAATAAATCAATTAATTTTGTTCCTTTTTTCAGCAATGTAAAGGCTGTATTTTTGACCTCAGGTATGATCTACTACTTCCATTTTGTATCGTTACTTTTTGTTATACACTATACAGGGTGGATTTTAACATTTTGATTGTGTCTTTTGTACTATTTTGGATAAGGCACATCAATATGGGGCTCATATACAGTTGAATAACCTTTGTACCTCCTGTATATCCTTTACTGATGTCTTTTGTTTTGAAATGTTTCCTTCACAACCAATCGACAACACTTTTTGGACTTAGCTATTATTCTTTTAGTTTAATTCATATCGAGCATTCCAGAAGCGCGTGAAGGCACAATACTGGTGAAATCTTGTCTTACAATATGTAAATATCAAAACTGATTGACGTTCGATTGAAACCTTTACTCCGCCCTGTTGGAAATGTCAAACTCGAAAACCAAATTTTTACTCAGTTGAAAAAAAAATAAAAAAATATTTTCGCAATTTTTTTTCCTATCTCAACTGTCACGTTTAGCTTTGATGTAGACTGCCAACATCTTCACAAAACAATATCTCTAGCCATAGGGTAAAAATCGTTGTTTTTTTTTTTTTTTTTTTGGTCATTCAATTTTATCAATATCAACAGATACGAGAAAAAAATCAGTATGAAACAATTTTTGTAGACAATTTTGTAGCCTTGATTTTTTGTTAAACTTAATTGAATATCTCTGATGATTAGCGTAATACAGGGTGTCCCACGAAGTAACCGACATAGTTCAAGGGTAGATGTACTTTCTCGAGGCAAAACAGAATCTGCCTTCGAAATTTTCATGACGTCCCCCGTTTTTGATATACAGGGGGATTTATGTGTTCAACCAAAAAGTTTGATTGGCCATATCTCAGGAATGCACCAATAGAATCTATTGAAATTTTGCAGGTATATTCTAGAACCAAGAGCCTTTGTAGCGCCCTATTCACTTATAAAATTAATACAGGACCGTACTCAAAATTTTGTTTTTTGAGTTTCTGTTGAAAAAGTCATCCTGTATAGATTTTTTTTCAAAATCTAATGTTATATTCGAAAACAACATAAGAAATGCTACAAAATGCGATTCCTAAATTGTTTGGCACTAATTTAGCTGATCCGAAAAAAAATTGATACCAAAAATTTTTCAGGAATATTTTTTCAAATTCAAATTTAAATCAGTGAAACGCTATTCCAGATGGTCAAACAAAGTCACTATTTCAATTGTGGTGCTCTAACCAACCAAAAATAATTTCAGGAGAATTTTCTTGAAACATGAATTTGGTACCTCAGATTCCTACCAAAATTCATGTTTCCAGAAAATCTCCTGAGATTATCCTTGGTTTGGTAGAACATCAAAATTAAAATTGTTACTTTGTTTGACCACCTGGAATAGCGTTTGAGTGATTTGAATCAAATTTTCAAAAATATTCCTGAAAAATTTCTGGTATTAATTTTTTTTCGGCTAAATCAGTGCCAAACAATTTAGGAATCGCATTTTGTAGCATTTTTTATGTAGTTTCCAAATATGACATCAGATTTTAAAAAACAATCTATACAGGATGACTTTTTCAACAGAAACTCGAAAAACAAAATTTTGGGTACGGTCCTGTATTAATTTCATAAGTGAATAGGGCGCTACAAAGGCTTTTGGTTCTAGAATATACCTGCAAAATTTCAATAGATTCTATTGATGTATTCCTGAGATATGGCCAATCAAACTTTTCGGTTGAACACATAAATCACCCTGTATATCGGAAACGGGAGACGTCAAGAAAATTTCGAAGGCAGATTCTGATTTGCCTCGAGAAAGTACATCTACCCTTGAACCATGTCGGTTACTTCGTGGGACAGCCTGTATAAGCAGAAAACTGGATCGAAGGACCATTTTTCCAAGATGGCGGCTCGAGCTCGATAGGTAGAGTTGGAGACTTTTAGTATGTTTAACAGTACACCTTACCGGACATTACTGTCAAATTTCCAAAACTCCAACAGTTTTTTCCCTCCAGCTTTCCTTATTTGACTGGCCTATTTTGGCTGTCGGAAAGGAGAATTCACATACGAAAACTTTTCGAACACGTTCGAGAATCGCAACCCAGAGCCGTTTTTTGAAAAACGTCAACAAAAAAGAAAAATATATATCTTTTCCACATAATTACGAAGACGCTTTGTACTCAATTTTGTAATAGGTACACTCAGTACACCGTATAAAAAAATGAGTTTTTATCTCCATTTTTGAGGAATAAATCCTTCAAATAGTTTTTACCTACTGAGAATACAGCCTTAAGGGTGGTTGCGCTGCTAGAGGTGGGGGGTAAAGCAAAAACATGACCGATTGACCGCTGAAATGTGCGCAATTAAAAACAGAAATCAACTTCTGGAGTTTTCACAGAACTTCCGTGTAACTGAGGGTTGTAATCCAGCTCAGGTTTCCACCTTGTATAAAAAGACACAGCCGCGTATCTACTATCTCTATTGATGACAACACTGTTTGGCGCGCAAATTTGCGAAGAATGAAATTGCATGGTGCCGGCGCGCGCAGCCTGGCGCACAGCGCGTCCCCAATGAGGACTTGGTAAGGCGGAGGACTTGGTATAGCGAGCACTCGGTAAGGCGGGAGAACTCGGGCGGATGCTTAAGGAAAAAATATCTGCTTCCGGGGCAGTCATGAGCACCTTCTGCTTTGGTGATATTCGGAATCCTATCGGACCTCATTGGGTCCGTAAGTGTAGTTTGGAGCCCTAATGAGCCCCTCTATGTTTTTCTTGGCTATCAGAATTCCAGTGAGCCCCCTGTTGCCTTCTTGTGTGTGCCCATAACTTAATTGGGCCCCTCGTTTTTTCAACGTCTCTTAAAGCTCCGCTGGGCCCCCTTATTTTTTCAACGTCTCTTAAAGCTCCGCTGGGCCCTCTTACATCTTTTCGTGGCTTTCAGAGCAGTAGTAAGTAGCTTGTGTCTTCACCGATAAAGCGTTGGTCCTACTTGCTGTAGCAGTTAAATAGGCGCCAACTTATACATGGTGGTAATAATACTACTACAAAATAGTAAATGTGATATAGTTCCGTAATACACTACTTCTCGTATATATTCGCAGTGAATGGAGTAGTAGATTTTACCACTACAGTAGAGAGGATTTTACCACTACAGCAAAGTAAATTTTAACATTCCCTGTCGTCAACAGAATGTTTTCGTAGTTGTAAGGAATACTGCATTATAGTAATAAGAGATACCATATTAGATGGTTTTACTTACCTTACGGAAAGATTGCTATCACATATCTGGTCGGTAACATTAACCGTTACGTTTCATTATTCATAAATATACTTGTAATATTGGGAATAAATAAAAAGAATCGAAATTTAATACAATAATATGTAATTTAAAAAAAAAAGAACCATACAATCAAAATTCAATGAAATTTGAATAATTAACATACGTACGTAGATTACAAGACATCATAGGAACAGATAAATTTTCATAAAACAAAACAAAAATGGGAGAACGTTGAAAAATACAGATTACAAAGAATATTAAAAATGAGAAGGGGTTACATTCAATTTTAGATTGCGGATTTCATAAAATAAACTATAGTTATGTAGCTTAGTAATTATTCAGTACAAATAACATGATAGCTTGAAGCCTCGGAGGAAATTATGTTATAAAGGTCCGTATTTAGGGACCCATCCGAGACTTCATAGTTTTAATTTTGCGAACTAAGATAATCCTCACTCACGTTAGATACAAATTCTCTCCACTTCAGCTTTAGATCAACCCTCAGCTTAGCCCTTAGCCCTCTTAAAGCACTAGTTGCATCAAATCTTCTTCCGTCAAAAGGAAAGCTCCGTCATCCAGAAAATTTGCTATAAAATAAACCGTTTCAGATTAATTTATGCTAACAACCTAACCTTTTTATTAAGGTAACTATTAAGGAAAATAAAACCGGAAACTCCTAAGTCATGGATACTCTAGCAACTTACAACAAATACCTAGCTGAAGCACTAAAGCTGATAAATGCAAACCATTGATGGCAACAGAAACCATGCCGAAGCTGAGTGGCAAATGCGTGCAGCTAAACTACCTACGTATCTACGACCACAACTACACTACAGTGCAACTAGGTAGCTACTTCACCACAATATAAAATTTAGTACCTACCTTCGAAGACTGATTTCAGTTCTTGGGGAATACCAGGCTTTTCCATTGCCCTCGCAGAAACAGAAACACCACACACCGGAACCGCAAGAAAAATGGAGAACAAGCACCGACAAGAAAAATATGGCTTGGGCGCGTGGGGTGAGATGCTTCCCATCGAAAACCCGAATCAAATCACATGATCACAATTCGGAAGTCTCGTTGGCTGACCGACTCGATTATTACCGATCGTAGCCGTGTAACAGAGCGTAACTTCAGTAGCAGTGATGGTAACATTTCTGTAGTGGTAATTTCTACCATTTGAACGTAGGACATATAACTATGGAGATATTTGACGGTGAATACTTCTACGAAGATGTTATTAACAACATATGTAGTGGTGGCTGCCACTGCACAGTTCAACTATTTTGAAGTAGTATTTCTCACAATTTGTAGAGCTGTCCCTTAGTCTTAGAGCCGTTGTACGAACCGTTTTTTAAAGTATTGATAATCAGTTGATACAAGAACTGCTACATTTAGTTAATGGGAAGTTCAATATTTTTCTGAGTGTTCATGTGGTATTCAAAGCCCTATGGGGCCCCTTGTCTTTTAAGTATAGTATGAAGCCATAATTAGCCTGCCACTCAGACTATTATTGGTTTTTAGAGTAGCAGTAAACGCCATTTGCCTTCCCTTGTTATCTGAAGCTTCATAAGGCCCCCTTGTGTTTTCAATATCGTTTGTAGTCCTGCTGAGCCTCCTTGCATTTTTCCATGACTTTCGGAACTCAATCGGACCTCTTTGTATTTCACAGGCGCGTGGTGGCCCGCCGGGCAGCCGGGCATTTCCCCGTAGGCCCTCAGCCGTAGAGCCTCAAGGGGCCTTTCTTGTCGTTTTCTATTTCTATATATTTCTTAATTTCCCAAAAATTGGATGAATTTTCCTGAAGCATAAAATTGTCTACCTATTGGGTAAATGATTTCCAGACTTTTGAGATCATAAGGATGTTTTGGACCAGTAATCAGTTCACACCGTCGTGGCCTGGAATACTAAAATATCTGAATTTTTCAAAGGACCCCGCACGATTCTTATGGAAAATGGGTCTCGGTCAAATTCCCTAATTTTTTTATATGTTGTAGTCCAATTTGACACGAGCCAAAAACCATCGTCCGTTATTCACAAAAGAGAAAAGTTTTTTTTTTCTTTAAGGGGTTGATGATGGGTTATTTCAATGTAAAAAATATGTTTCAAGGTAAGTAAAAACATTTCAACGTCCTTTCTTACGCATATGACTCATGATACAATATACCTACAGTGTTTTTATGATTTTTTTGCCTGGATATCCGTACAAAAAAAAAGTTAGGAACTATGTACAGGTAAACATAATTAACCTGCTGTGAAGTTGAAACTTGATAGGAACATCAATATTTTCAATAATTATCTAGGCAAAAAAATCATTGAAAAAATGTATATCTCACCCTGCTGTAAGGATGCTAACATAAGCATAATAGTGAAAGTGAGTTTTGAGAGGGGATTCTCACAATCAGATGCAGAGAATCCGACCATAGACCTTCTCCTACATTTTCAAGATTTATTTCGAATTTTCGAATATGATGTTCAGAAACAAGGATAAGGGATGGGAGACGGGGTTGAAATTATTTTTGAAGAATAGACATTTTTACAAAACAAGATGATGTGAGAGTCCACTATTTCCATTCATTTGGTTTATGACATGGAAGAATGTTTTATGCTTCATTATAGTCAAATTCAACCCTCTGTGGGGTGGAAACTGGTCATACGAATGAATTTTCCCTCGGTAATCTTGTTTAGCGTAACTGGTTAAGCACAATGGGTAGTATTAATAGAAAATATGCATAAGCATTTGCTTGGATTTCATAGGCGTTGCCAGGGAAAGTTTGCTCAGCAACTCCTCAAAAATCTAAGCAGAAATTCAGCCGAATTGACCGAGGTTTTTTTTTCAACCCCACCCCCTATTTGGGGGTTGGAAAAACAATTTGTGCCAAAACTCATACTTCGACAAAATAGAACCATCTGCATGACTTTCAAACGTAATTTCGGATTTGATACTCACAAGTAGGGGTTGGGGGTGAGGGCTGATTTTTTCACAAAAGAAAAAGGGAATTGTCATGAGCCATATGTGTTAGAAAGGACGTTGAAATGTTTTCACTTACCTTGGAACATATTTTCTTACAATGAAATAACCCATCATCAACCCCTTATACAGGGTGTTCGGGTTTGGTTATTACAAACTTTGAGGGATGATTCCCCATCAAAAATAAAGCCGAAAGAACAAAAAACTCATGGTCCTAAAATGCTTCCTGGGGGTTGAAGTTGACTTTTTTAAATGGTTTTTTCACCGTAACTTTTGAACCGTTGGACCGATTTTGATCCAATTTGAACCAAAGTTTAGTTCAATGTTTCCATAGAATAATAATACCACAATTCATCAAAAATTTCTGGGGGCGTAGATAATAGGAGACGGTTCCCTATTTTCGCCCCAATTTTTATCTTCCCTGATTATTTTTCATTATTGTAAATATTTTCGGATTTTACGTTCAATTTAGAAAAAAAAGTTACTACTGCGAAATTTTGATAAGAGGCTTCATTTCCGAGATGATTGGTTTTTAAACTTTGGAAAACATCTCGAAAGCGCCACTTTCCAGAGCCCAAATTGTTTTTCTCTGAAAACGCCTCGTTTCCTAGCAAAAAATGACAGTAAATCAACTTAAGCGACCCAGAAAACTTACTCTAGTTGAGAAATCATAAGTTTTCTTGGATTTTAATTTTTAGGCCTTTGAAAGTCGTGATTTCGAGGAAATAAAAGGTTCAAACCCAAGTATCTCGCAAATGAAGCCTCTAATCAAAATTTTTCAAGAGTAATTTTTTCTTCTAAATTGAACGTAAAATCAAGACATTGAAGGGACAAGGGGGCCTAATGGAGCTCTGGATAAACCAAGAAGGCAGAAAGGACGTACTGGAATTTTGATAGCTAGAAGAAAAACACAAGGGGGCTCACTAGGGCTTCAAACTACACTGGCGAACGCAACGGGGTCCGATAGAGCTCCGTATATCACATGAAGGCACAAAGGACTTACACTAGGGCTTCCAGAAATGCAAGAACGCACAAGATGGCTTAATGGAATTCTGAAAACCATAAACATAATAAGGGGGCCAATCGTGCATGTATAACACAAGATGGCAAAAGGGGGCTTAGCGGAATTCTGGAAGCCATTGAGCACATAAAGGGGGTTCATTTAGGGCTCCAAATTATACCGTATGATCAAAAGCTTTCCTCCTCTAGGCAGACTGTGGCATGGCCAAAATCAGCCTCCTTTGCCTGCCAATGACCAGACCACAGCTTGCCTAGAGGATGAAAGTTTTTGATCATACGGTACTTACAGACACCAGGAGGAGGCCTAATTTGGGACCCGATATAACATGAATGCACAAGGGTCTTTCTAGTGCTCTGAAAGACTCAGAAAAGTGCAAAGGGGCTCAACAAAAGTTCAAACTTTATTGGAGACACAAGGGGGCCCAATGGAGGTCTGTATTACAAAATTACGCAAAATTGGGCTTACTGGTAGGTACCTAGTCCATGAGCCATGAAAAAAACGAGAAAAAAACATAATATTAGGAGGCTTAATAGAGCTTTAACTACACCTGAAGACACAATGGGGCCCGATAGGGCTCCGGACATGACTCAACGGCACAACGCTGCTCCGGAAGTCATGGAAAATGCAATGGGGGATAGGGCTTAAATTACGTTGAAGACACCATAGGGGGGCGTTTTTTCCGGGCGCGTTTTTTCTCGGGGGTATTTTTTCCCGGGGGTGTTTATTCTGGGGTCGTTTTTTCTGGGGGTGTTTTGCTAGGGGTGTTTTGCTGGGGGCGTTTTTTCCTAGAACCCATTTTTAAGACACATTTAGTGAAATTATTTGAGGGGTTAGTAAGACGAAATTTCGCGTTATTAAAGCGAAATATCGCCTTATTAAGCCGAAATTTCGTGTTATTAAGCCGATATATTGCACTATTAAGGCGGAATATCGCCTTATTATGCCGAAATTTCGCGTTATTAAAGCGAAATATCGCCTTATTAAGCCAAAATTTCGTGTTATTAAGCCGATATATTGCACTATTAAGGCGAAATATCGCCTTATTATGCCGAAATTTTGCGTTATTAAAGCGAAATATCGCCTTATTAAGCCGAAATTTCGCGTTATTAAGCCGAAATATCGCCTTATTCAACAGATGTACAAAAATATCGTGCGTCCAAAAATATTTATTTGCATTTGCAACATGTCGTCTCTACGGCTTCGTAATCATCTCTTCAGAACACAGCACCAGCACCAGCAAAGCAAAATGTAGCCCGTTAAATTCCCAAGAGATCGTACAAAACTCATCACTTTTTGGTCAATAGCCTCTGTGATATCGCGTCTGCAAAAACGCAGTGAAAATTACTCAAAATATATTTCCGGATTTTATGTAAAAATATGCATGGTGTCAATTCAGGGGCTGTAACCTGGACAGCGAATGTGCGAATTTCAATGTGTTTTACATGCGGGAAAAGCTATCTCAACATTCGGTATCACACTTTTGTCTAGAAGTCAAGAAGTCGCCAACTTCAAAATGGTACTTTTCCTCGACCTGTGAAATCGATACTTGCTGTCTCGAAGAATCCCCCAAAATCGATTTTTTTCATACCATACTATTTGCCTCATTTTTCACTTAGGTAGAGCAAAACCATCCAGGGAAAATATGAAGAATTGAATACAGAAAAAATAACATGTTTCGGAATATTTATCCTATAGTGATGGTTTCTGAGTTGTATGGGTTGAAAGACTAAAACGACCTATTCAGAAAAAAAAAGGTAGTCCGGACACTAACTGCTGAATATTGTACTTGCATTTGATGATTGTTTTTAAATTCTTCAGATGTCAATATAACATTTGTGATGTTGTCGTGGAAGAACGGACAAAAGAACTTGATGGAAATGTATGGAATAATAGAGCTAATAATAATGGTACAAGGTGGGTGATAAATAATGAAAGCAGGATGGTTGACTAGATAGAGAAAAGGTTATTTGAATCAAAGGCGTTGTAAAAATGTTTAAAAGGGAAATCTATACAATCATTTAGGCAATTTTGGAAAGAATTATTAATCATAATCATCTAATCATCAAAATCATCTCAGAAAATCATAACTTCGTCCTTGGAACTAATTTTGAAATTTTACATGTTTGTAAAAAAGGACGGCTTTTAGATAGTATAGAGGTTCTTGAAATTTGTAAAGCAACTAATAATTCTGTCCGAAATTGCCTAAAAGATTCTATAGATTTTTTTTGAAACATTTTTACAACGCCTTTGATTTTAATAAGCTTCTTTCTTTCCATTCAACCATCCTTTCATTGATTCATCACCCACCTTGTACCATTTTTATTAGCTCTATTATTATTTCATACATTTCCATCAAGTTCTTTTTTCCGTTCTTCCATGACAACATCACAAATGTTATACTGACATCTGAAGAATTTAAAAACAATTCACTTATCATTCACACAAACTTTATCTTCACCATTTATACAATGTCGGTGATTCGGTGTGTTATCGTTCACCTTTTATGTACCTACCTACTTGTTTTATGTATTTTATTTTAGACTCCACACTTTGATGAAGAAGGGCCAGAGACCTGCGAAACCGGCCAGAAATAAAAACAATCAATTTGAAGGAAGACTGCGTGCAGATCATTTTATTTATGAAAAAAATAGATTTTTGCGGATTCTTCGGGACACCAAGTATCGATTTCAAAGGTCGAGAAAAAGTACCATTTTGAAGTTGGTGACTTCTAAACAAAAGTGTGATACCGAATGTAGAAAAAACACATTAAAATTCGCACATTCGCTGTCCACGTTACAGCTCCTGAATTGACACCATGCATATTTTTACATAAAATCCGGAAATATATTTTGAGTAATTTTCACTGCGTTTTTGTAGACGCGATATCACAGAGGCTATTGACCAAAAAGTGATGAGTTTTGTACGATCTCTTGGGAATTTAACGGGCTACATTTGCTTTGCTGGTGCTGGTGCTGTGTTCTGAAGAGATAATAGTTCACAAGCCATTCAGAAAAAAAGAAAATTTTCAAAGATGGCCCTTTTTTATTGGTCCTAAAAAAAAACAAGCTTTTTGGGAATTTCAGTATGTTATTCCACGTTCAATTCTGCATCGATCCACCAAATTTCGTCAACTTCCGAATTTATTTCCGGTTAAAACCTATTTTGACTGGACTATTATAATATGTGAAGACGTACGTCGTAATTCAAGGGGTATATATTTATTTATATTGCAAATTTACCGACTACACTTTTACAATGTTTCGATCATCAGCCACAATAATAAGTCTGCAGATTTCCCGCCTCAATACACCATGGCCTTCGCGGGGGTGCGCGGATGGCAGGGGTACGCGAGGGCCTCAGCGCTGCAGTTGTCCGCTGCATGCAGTACATTACAATTCCGTCCCTAGCTCAATTACTATTCAAGATAAATCAAATCTGAAAAAACCGCAAGAATCGCAATGGAATAGGTAACATGGTTTACAGAAGGAACTTTTTTGATTGAACTAGTGGTTACGGAGATAATCGAGTGGGAGTGGAATGAAAAATGTCATTCAACACGTTACTGAGATATTCAACGTTCTTTGCGCACGAGGCAGTCAAGTTTTACGTGTATTCTAATGGCAAAGTAAATGATCACCTTTTTATTCATAAATTATTTACGACAACTTACAGTTGACGGATTTGTTCCAAGCTGATATCAGCCAAAAGCTGACAAACTGTAGAACATTTTTTAAAAAAACTGTTTTTTCACAAAACCGCCCCCATACCGCCCCCACACTGGACGATTTTTTGACGACAAGTGGATTTTTCATCCCCAAGCCATACTACACCATAAAAAATGCACCCCAGCTTTTTACCTTTCCGTGCACACGAAAGTCACAATAGAGTCTCATTTTTCCTCTACTAACAGGTGATTCACGATCACAACTTATGACTTCCCTGTCTTGACCTATTATACAGAGTGTGTCGGGAGTATCATATGGGAGTATCATATTCCGAGTCCAGGGCGTAAACCCTGTAATTGGTGTAGTTTTAACTGATCAAACTTTGGGATAAGCTTCTCCTCATCCTCCTGATTCAGAAAAATATAACATGCGTGCCTCTCTCTCGGTTCCTGCAAAAAACGCAGGGTGCAAAAGCCCAATTTTTTCGATTTTTTAAAATTTCCTAACTTCAGAACCATTTAACCAAATTAACCTGAATTCAGCATAGGCTGGTTTGTTGGAATCATCTACCTGTCTGCCAGATTTCGATAGAATCCAACCAGTGCCGTAGGAGCTATGGCGGTCATTAAGGGATTTCTGATGCGACTAAAAATGTTGTTGACGGGAATCGGTTTTATTTTAATTTTTTCGTCAAGTAGAAACTCTTCCAAAAAGAAAATGTACGGACATAGCTATCAAAATTTGAAAACTTTAGATTTTGATTTTTGAAAATTCAAAAACCAGATAGCATCGACAATGCATCTTCCTTCAAGGAAGTCGCATGCCAAATTTGAACGTTTTATTTTCAAAAAAAGGTACCAAAAATAATTTCTACTAATTCACTTTTTCATGTCCACGAGAAATCATTTTTGGTGCCTTTTTTTTTGAAAATAAAAAGTTCAAATTTGGCATGCGACTTCCTTGAGGAAAGATACATTGTCAATGCTATCTGGTTATTGAATTTTCAAAACTCAAAACTGAAAATTTTCAAAATTTTTTAGAAATTCTCAAAATTTGATAGCAATGCCCGCACATTTTCTATTTGGAAGAGTTTCTACTTGACGAAAAAAGTAAAATAAAACCGATTCCCGTCAACAACTTTTTTAGTCGCAACTTAATTTGAAACGTTCTTCAGATGTTTCCAAATTGATGACTTCGCCCCCTTCTATTTTAGTTATACAGGCTGTCCCGTTTTTCAACGATCACTATTGGTATCTCGGAAACGGTAAGAGATACAAAGTCGGTTGAATTACAAAAAAGTTGCTCCATTTCATGACTATCTCGAATATGTCAAGAAATCCAAGATATCTTTGGTCATTGCTGAAATATCCTGAAAAAACTGAAAAATGCCGAATTCGAAAATTTTAATCACTTCTTAATTATGACAGCTATAAATTTGAAAATTAGTATGCTGACATTTTTGAAAGTCCTTGATCGACTAACGTCAATACTTTTTTCCTGTGCCTACTAGTTTTTGAGATATGACAATTAACTTTATTTTTTCTCATGGACATCATATCATTTGTTCACCCCAAAAAACTCATATTTTCTTTCTCCTTACAACGATATAAAACACTTGTAGAATTTTTTTCAAAATAGCCTATAATAATTGGAAAAACTTTCTGGGGTGAAAAAATCGAGTTACCGTTTCGATTGCCATGCTCTCGTGGCATAACAATGACCATTCAGTTGCCAAAACCAAGTGTAACACAAAATAACATAGCAAGCAATATTTATAATTTACCTTTGCTCGAATTGGAGTCCATTTTGCGGGGAATGCTCAAAGATCGAGATTATGGTTCATGACAGAACATCCCAAAACATCCACGAACTCGAATTAAGAGTTCATGATGCGTTCCAGTTGATTAACCCGCATGATGTCAGAGCAGCCATTGGTAACTGGCATGGGTGAAAGAACACAACTCTGCATGGAGCAAAATGGACTCCAATTGACTTTTCCAAAAATAAAGGATAGAGAATGGCTTTGACAGTTGTCCCAACCTACGCAAAACATTTCGCGCATGATGTCATGTTAACGTCAGATTCCATGCATCATTAGCAAGTGTCTTTTCTCGTTAAATTTTGTTCCACCAACTCTCAAGCCACTTGAAATTGTACATGGACACACATGGATGTATAATCTGGGCTTCTCCAGATTATTTTCGCACAAGACAACACAGCAATAAATAACTACTTTTGCAAGTCTTTCTTTGCAAAATCTGACAGCCCCGTGGCGCAGGTGGATGTGCGGCTGCCTGCGGCCTCGGGAGCCCCGGGTTCGATTCCCGGTCAAAAGTCTGGGTGTTTATATTGTCCAATATGCAATTTTTCACACTTAATTGTATCAGTAATTAAATAAAGGAAAAACCTCCTATGGCCAGTTTTCCCTTTATTCAGCCGAAAAGGAGAAAAACATTGATTCAAAATCATAATCATAATATTTATTGGTTCATATAAAAAACATGATTACACAAAATCACATAGAACAAGTAAAAAAAAACACAACACGTTGTAAAACACGAAAATACACAGAGCACATACTTTATGTCAAATTGCAACTAAGGAAGTCACTCACGCTATAGAAACATTTATCTAACAAAAAATGTTTTAGGCTGGTTTTGAACTTAGCAATACTAGTCAGGTGTTTTATTCTGTCGGGTAGCTTACGATAAATTTTCACGCAGCAATATTCGGGGGCTTTTTCGTACATAGTCCTTCTATGTTTAGGCAGCCTAATCTCTTTTCCGAGAGAGAAACAACTTTATTGAAAAATAGAGTGGTGCTGCTTGCTTTTAAGCAAGTTGCTCTAGAACACAGCATACTAATCTGTCTATAAAAGATAATACTGAATATAAAAATTGAAGGTAAAAAGTATAAATTATGTAAAAATTATTTATAAATGTGGTTGTGTATAATTCGAATAGAGTCACTCAATATAAGTTCTGAAATTTCCATAAGTTTTTTCTTATCAATTTTGAATTCAATAAAAAATGCCAAAACTTTTGCCGAAATAGTCCCTCGAGAGCCAAACCAAAGTCCAAATACTTCAAAATTTCTTTTTCCATATTTGGGACTGAATTTTAAATTGAGTGAGTCCTTACATTTTTCATATATCTTCCTTTTTTCGTCGTCGACTTGAATGTCTTGTTGTACTGGTAACATGCATTGTTATTTACAAAATAATTTCTATGACTATGTACATATTAAAAAATACCTATGTACCAAGTTTCATCAGAATCGGTGGAATTTTTCCAAAGATAAAAAAAACAATTTACCATGAGGATCTGTTGTAGGGTCTGTCGTAGATTTCAATTTCAATTATTTGGACGTTATAATACTCATCAATCTCCTTGTTCCTGCTGCTTTTCGTGGGTTCTCGACGCTTCTTTCCCGTAAAACTCCAGTATCAACTTTCAACAACTTTTCTTTCAGGTACGCAAGGAAGTCCAGGGAATGGCCGACTACGCGGGCGGAATCCCCAACGTTCCGTACGAAGAGCTGCAGGTGGCCACTCAGAACTGGAACGAGAAGTTCATCCTGGGCAGGGGCGGTTTCGGCACCGTCTTCAAGGGTACATGGCACAACACCGAAGTGGCCATTAAGAAAATCGAAAAGCGCCAGGGCAGCGACGAGGACCACCTGCTCGAAATGCAACAGCTGATGACCGAACTGAAGTTTCTCAACGCCTACAGGCACGACAACATTCTGGCTATATACCTGTACAGCTTCAGGGGACCACATCCGTGCTTGGTGTACCAGTTCATGCCCGGTGGATCTCTGGATAAGCGGTTGCGTGCCACAAATCCGGAACAGGTCTTGAGCTGGACGCTGCGCTTGAACATCGCCATCGGGATTGCGAGGTGAGGCTGGACAGGGTCGTCGATTTAGGAAAGTTTCGTTCGAAAGATCGATCGGAGAACTAGAATAATCATCATTAGAGAATAGTACATGAAAGAGGGTCCGGTGTCATGTACCGGGTAGGCCATAAAAAACCGTGGTCTCAATTTTTATTTCTAAAATTTTTATTCCTCCACCGATTTTATCGAACTTTTCAGCATTGGATAGCCAATTGAATAGGCTATCATTTCTGTATTTCAAAATGGCAGACATACCAAAATTCAAGATGGCAGAAACAATTGAAAATAGGCCTTTTTTGTTCTCGTTGCTTTTTATTGACAGTTACCAGAAAGTCAAAACCAATAATGTATTATGAAGGATTAGACCCTCCTTGTCAATTAAAGACCACAACCAATAAAATCGGGTTATCTGCTAAATAGCTATTGCGAGTTGAAGCGAGGCCTACTTTCCGTTTTCTTCATTTCCGCTTAACTGACCCAAATTTAAGTATCCTGCCCGCCAATCCGCCATATGCTCATTTCTTAACCGATTTTCTCAAATTTGGTATTAATGGCTACCCAATTGAACAGTCTACCTTAAAAATATGACAAAATGACAGACCTGTCAAAATCCAAGATGGCGGAAGCAATTGAAAATAGATATTCTTTTGTCCTTATTGCTTTTCAATAAAAATGAGCGGAAAGTCAAAACCAATAATTGTTATGAAGGAATAGACATGGAATAGACCTTCATTGACAATTCAAGACAACAACCAATCAAATCGGTTCATCTGATAAGGAGCTACGGCCAGTTGAAGCGAAGCCTACTTTCCGTTTTTCTATTCCAACAAGGACGAATAAGACCCATTTTCAATAGTTTCCGCCATCTTGAATTTCCACTTGTTGGCCATTTTCTTTTATGAAAAATGGCAGCCTGTCCAATTGGCTAGCCATTGATACCAAATTTGAAATAATCGGTTGGAAAATAAGGATATGGCGGGCAGGATTCCTAAATTTGGGTCATTTATGCGGGAATGAAGGAACCGGTAGGTGGGCTTCGCTTCAACTCGCCGTAGCTCCTCAGCAGATGACCCGATTTGATTAGTTGCGGTCTTGGATTGTCAAGAAAGGTCTATTCCTTCATAATAATCATTGGTTTTGACTTTCTGCTAATTTTTATTGAATAACAATAAGGACAAAAGAAATTCTATTTTCAATTGCTTCCACCATCTTGGATTTTGACATGTACGTTATTCCACAGACTACCAATACAGACGGTCAACTGCATCTTACAAAGATCACCAGTAGGTGCCGCGGCGTGTTATGCTCGTGAAAACTGAGAATCGGTGCGCCGCAGCAGTCACATGCTATCACACCGCAGCCGCAGGGTAATAAAAATCGGCGAGCGGCGGCATGTTTATAAACATCGCCTATTTAACAACTATAAATACAAGCACCACGGCCGACCGTTGTGATAAATCCATGTTCTTATGATAAATCCATGTTCCTCCCTAACGGTGCTAGGTAGGTAATTTTGGTCACAATTTTCGAATTTTGTTTGAATGAGATGAAGTGGTTATAACAAGTGATCGAATACATTCCTCCTCTAGTCACCTGTGATTCCTGAAAATTTGGCGAAAAACCGTGGCTACCAAGAAGACCCCTCGAGGTCCATTGTTGTCTCTTAAAATTCTCGTGTCTATAACTATCAAAACTCCTCAGTAGAATTTTACCAGATATCTTGAATTTTAAACTAAATTTTAGTGTCAAAAACACAACAGAGTTGATCAACAAAATTAAAAACATCACTCCACCACTAAATTCATTTCTGATTTCTTCTGATGTCACAAATTTTCAAATTTATTACCATCCGTTCCAATTACAGAATGTCTACTTTTGATAAAAATAATATCCTTTTCAATTCCTCTGTTTCTGACAATTTTGCAGATAGCTTGATTGTGCTCTCTTTTAGAAACCGCTGTTAGAAACCCCTCATTTTGACAAACCAATTTCTAGACATTTTGTTGCTTTGAAGATGACTCTTTATCCCAAATTGTAAGGCCGAAACGCGTCGCAATATACTTTTTCAATTTACGTGGAGAGACAGATTTATTTTACAGGGTGGCCCAACAAAAACAGAACAGAGGGGTTTTTGGTCATTTCACCTCATTTTTTTCAAAAAAGCTCGGACAGGTCGACTCTAATATCGAGGGCGACATCTGAAACATACATTGGCGCAACTTTCAAATGACATTATCTACTTTACGATATCTACAGCAAATCAAAGAAAATCAAATCCTCTTCTTGAAAAAAATATTTGCCAAATTTTCAACCCCACCCTCTATTCTCCTGAGATTCCGAGTTCCGATTTGATATTCTTGACCTCTCAATTTTCTTCATTGCAGTCAACGTCATCCTGCACAGCATCGAAAAAGAAAATTTTCTATGGAAGAAGTGCCACCCAAATTCACTCCTTCTAATTAAAAAATGATACTACCTACGTACTTTGCGATACATCAAATTGAAAGGATTTGAATTCTCTTCCTGAAAAAAATATTTTCAAGATTTTTAAAAACCCCCCTTTCCCTCCTCAAATAATTTGAATGTTCAATTAATTGGGGGAGGGGTTGAAAATTTTCGGATCATTGTTTTTGGAAGAAGAATTCAAATCCCTTCAATTCAATGTATCACAGAGTAGGTGGTATCTTGTTGAATTTTTAAGCTGGGTGGGGGAGAGCAAGGGGGTTATTTGGGTAGCACTTTTTCCACTGAAAATTTTCTTCTTCGATACTAGTTGGAATGACGCGGACCAACTTGAAAAAAAGTGAGGAGTCAATAATATAAAGCGGGACAGTCATAGAATTTCAGGAAGAAGAGTGGTAGGATTCAAATTTTTTTTTAATATTTTTCATATAGAGAATTTAATTCTCTTCAATTTGATGTATCGCAAGGTGGGTGGTGTCGTTGGAAATTTCGAAGTTGGGGTGGGAGGGGTTGAGGGGTTTTGAGAAATTCGCCAATGTATGTTTCAGATGTCCCCCTCAATATAAAAATCGACCTGTCCGAGCTTTTTTCAAAAAAATGAGGTGAAATGCCCAAAAACCCGTCCGTTGTATTTTCGTTGGGCCACCTGTATGCACCTTTATTTACAATATATTATTACATCAAAATCATTCTCTAAGTGCTAACAAAGTGGAAACCAGCTCCAAAAAAATTGTTTGAGTATTTTTGCGAACTACTAAAATATTCACATTCTTTGGATATTACTGTGTGTATCATTGAATGTAACAAAAAGTTCAAATGAATTTCACATTGGCCATGAAGAACAGGCTGTTGATTTCTTGATTTTTTTTCAACCTTTTTAGAATTAATTTGAATAATGTGGCTGTCAAACGTCGATCGCCCCATCTCTTCTTTATTGGAACTATGTCAAAAGCCAGTTTTCTAATTTTTTTCCATAATATTTGAAGGAGTCTTCAAATCACGTATGTTTAATGACGTTCCATATTTTTTTTTAGTATCAATAATTCATCTTCCTTTGTTAGATTTGCATACCCCAATAATTTTATTGTACAATTGACAATGGTATTTTTGCAAAAGTTTTTCACCAGATAAGGCTAATATTCCTAAATTATTGGGCCCCCTTTCAATAGTCCCTGTAAGCCTCTGAGAAAATTTAGAAGTGCCTAAATGAAAATGGTATATAATTATGTACCTACACCTATTATCAGCTGTGGCTTCAGGTACCTTATTAAATTGATCTTCCACATGAGAATGAAAGATATTTGGATGGAGTCTTGATTTAAAAATTAGTTACTTGAATGAAGGGAAATAAATGATGGTGTAGGTCAAGATCTGCATTGAATAACAATATAAATAATAGATCGTGGTAGGAGTGGTAGTAAGGGTATGATGCAATAGTAAAGTGTAATAGAAACACAGTACCTAACTGTCGAATTTCACTTGTTTGGGTAGGTATCACGTTCCGCTCTAGAGCTCGGCGGTTAGAATGTGACGCGCGGTCTCGTGCCCCGCGGAGCGACACTTCGGGACGAACGCCACCTGGCAGTGGCAACCCAGAAACACATCGCCCTGTTCGCCGGTTGACCGTCTGTATTGGTAGTCTGTGGTTATTCTCTCATATGAAAAAGATAGCCTGTCCAATTGGCTAGCCATTGATACCAAATTTGAGAAAATCGGTTGAGAAATGAGCAAATGGCGGATTGGCGGACAGGATACCTAAATTTGGATCAATTATGCGGAAATGAAAAAACCGAAAGTTGGCTTCGCTTCAACTCACAATAGCTGCTCAGCCGATGACCCGATTTTACTGGTTGTGGTCTTGAATTGACAAGAAATGTCTATTCCTTCATAATACTTTATTGGTTTTTACTTTCTGATAACTTTCAATAAAAAGCAACGAGAACAAATGAAGGCCTATTTTCAATTATTTCTGCCATCTTGAATTTTGATATGTCGGCCATTTTGAAATACGGAAATGATAAGCCTATTCAATTGGCTAGCCCATGTAGGGCTAGCCAATGTTGAAAAGTTCGATAAAATCGGTGGCGAAATAAAAATTTTAGAAGGAAAAATTCCGAGCACGGTTTTTCATGGCCCACCCGGTAGGTAGAGTTGAATTGAAAAATTTGAAAAATTCCAAAAGTAGAAATGGACTCACGACGGTGTTACAAATGAATTTGGGAAGAAAAATTTGCGGATTATCCAATAGTCTTTGAGAACAACATTATCCCAGTTACGGAACCACGGAGCGAAATGGGGTTCTGTGCTGGGCGGGGTAAAAAATTTACAATATAGAGTGTTGAAAGTCAAGGAAATGAATGAAAATACGGGACCATCGAACGATTTGAAATTCTGGAGAGTAAGAAAGTGAAAAACAAACACAAAAGGCTAAAATCAGTAAGAAAATAAATAAAATCACGGAATTAGTGAGGGAATGCGAGTGCTGGGCGTGCAAGAAACTAGAAGAACTGAACTGAAAATGTACAGAAAAGCAAAAATGTGAAAATTTCCAGAAAATTTAAACATGGGACCACAGAGCGAATTCAAGTGCTGAGCGGGTGGGAAACTTGGAAGCAACACGGAAAGTAGTAATTTACGGGGAGGGAGCTACTAGGGGAAGAGAACAAGGAAAAAAGTTGACCAAGAAACGAACTGGAGCTCTGAGCGGATAATAAATTTAAAGATCTGAACTGAAAATGTACAGAAGAGAAGTAAAAATGTGTGACAATTAGCCCAATGGTAAAAAAAAATCGCTCTTACACCTATGGCACAGATCAATAGTGATGCCATATATGTATTTTTGGTTTTTCTGGCCTAGCCTAGTTATCAAAGTCAAGCGCGATGTTCTACTACATGACGCGGCCCTCGTTAAAAAAAAATACAATAAATTAATAGCCTGTAAAATCGTTGACGTAGAAGACAGTTTAGCGTTCAGCAACGCCTTAGTGTACAGAAAAGCTAGCGTAGAAAAAAGAAGTAGAAGTCTAGAAAACAGTTGTTCTCGACTCATCGTGTTTCCGTTTTTCGACGCAGAGGTCTGCAATACATGCACAACATCAACAACGAACCGCTCATCCACGGGGACATTAAGTCGGCCAACATCCTCCTGGACGCCAACAACATCCCCCGCATCGGCGATTTCGGCCTGGCTCGCATCGGCAAGTCGAAAAGCAAGTACACGCACATGCAGGTCAGCCGGGCCTTCGGCACTCTGCCTTATCTGCCCGACGAGTTTCTGAGGAACAAACACCTGTCGACCAAAGTCGACACCTACAGCTTCGGCGTGGTGCTGTTCGAGATCGCCACCGGACTGCCGGTGCAGTCAGGCAAACGCGCCAACAGGCTGCTCAGCGATCACGTGGCCAAATACCAGGGCAACGTGATGGACCTGATGGACCGCAGGCCGACCGACGGCGGCGAGGGCCACTTTGCCGGCATGATCAGCACCGGCAAGAAGTGCATCAGTCAGAGCGCCAAGGACCGACCGGAAATGGACCACGTGCTGGAGTTGCTGCAGGACGTCACGGACCAGCCGTTCTTCTTCCAGAGCTCTTCCGGCAACTGAGGTTAGTGGATGAAGCCCTGGCCAGTATTCATAGTCATTGCTCGGGGTACACCTTCGCCAAATATCATTTGTTCAAGTCATATTTGATGATCGATGATCACGAAATGGCGTACCAGAATAGTACTACATTATATAAAATATTTTATAAGTAAAGCCCACACAAATTATTTAAAAAAATCTTTGACTCCTATTTTCTTCTGTTTTCGTTATTCCAAAATATTTCATGAATTGGTAGTGGCAAAATTATGAGAAAGAAACTTCAACCACTGGATGTTTATTGAATTTCCATTTCTGTACGGAGTGGGTCAGAAACTTCGAAAATTATTTTTCTTCAAAAATGCTTCCAAACCTTGGTCCCTCAACCGATGTAGTGCAGATGGTTACACGGTTTTCTGTCAAGGATATTTTTTGATTTTTTATACCATGACTTACCCTGTATAGTAAATGGAAATCTAGTACACACCCAGTAGTTGATATTTCTTTCGTTACTGCATGGGCAAGAGAAGAGCGTTTATACAGCAAAATTTAGTCATGAGATTTGACCAATAGGGGCTCGAATGATACTGCGCGAAGCTTCATACGGTCTGTGTCAAAATACTGTTACGTATTTCGCGTTTAGGTTCGTTTATAAAAAAAAAACATTGAGGCGATCGTTTCAAAATACACACTCTTTATTACTGCGTACTACAATAAATACACGCCAACAGTTATTTACTTGAAATATCGCTGATTACTACTCGCTTTCTATCGCTCTCGATCACTTCCAATTCAATACTGCTCGTAGGCCGAGGATCGGAGCCTTATACATATAGCTCTGACTATCAATCTCGAACCTTCCATCGGTCCTCTAGCAAATTCCACAGTGACCCGGCATACGGTTTCGAGGCGACTGCCGAATAATCTCACACCTTTCGCGTGTGGAATTGGACGCCAAATGGACGGATGTGTCTTACTCGGCCGTTGAAGTCGCCACGTAAATTTCATTCGCCAAGCCACGCGTATATTCTGGAAATGTCCAGAGCAGAGAATCGCCGTTCGTAACAATACCATCCATGCTCATTCTCATACTTTACACCCTCCACTCCTTCCAGCTTTCAGTGCAAGACTGCAAGGACTGCAAGTGCAGCGTGTCGTGTTGAGATTTTTCATCGTACTGTGATTGAATGCAAACAAAAGACAAAAATGTCAACACAAAGTTGCCAGCCGAAGTTTCGGTCAGGTTTGCGTCCTATATAAGTTTTGACCTGTAAATTGATCATTACTGGACGCCGCTTGTGATGCAGGGTGTCCCACGAAGTAATCGACATAGTTCAAGGGTAGATGTACCGGGTGTTTATAAACGTCTGTGATCGCATCGCCTTTGGAATCCGCTTTCATCACTAGAATCGCGCCTGTTACTGCGTTTTTCGGCCTGACCCATGCCTGCCGCGATCACAGTTTCTTATAAACACCCCGTACTTTCTCGAAGCAAATCAGAATCTGCCTTCGAAATTTTCCTGACGTCCCCCGTTTCCGATATACATGGTGATTTATAAATCACCATATAATCATATAATCGAGAAGTTTGATTGGCTCGGATTGGCCATATCTCAGGAATACATCAATAGAATCTATTGAAATTTTGCAGGTATATTCTAGGACCAAGAGCCTTTGTAGCGCCCTATTCACTTATAAAATAAATACAGGACCATACCCAAAATTTTGTTTTTCGAGTTTCTGTTGAAAAAGTCATCCTGTATAGATTTTTTTTTTGAAAATCTGATGTCATATTCAGAAACTGCACTAATTTAGCTGATCCGAAAAAAAATTATTACCAGAAATTTTTCAGGAATATTTTTAAAAAATTCAATTTAAATCAGTGAAACGCTATCCCAGATGGTCAAACAAAGTCACTATTTCAATTGTGGTGCTCTAACCAACAAAAAATAATTTCAGGAGAATTTTCTGAAAACATGAATTTGGTACCTAACGGCTCGATACCAAGTTGGGGCTGAGACCGCCGTAAGTGCGGTTACTATAGCAACGGCTAATCAGACCGCTCTATTTGGCAAGTTACGCCGTCCTAACTTTTGCGCCTGCAACTTGGTATCGAGCCCTTAGATTCCTACCCAAATTCATGTTTCCAGAAAATCTCCTGAAATTATCCTCAGTTTGGTAGAACATCAAAATTGAAATTGTGACTTTGTTTGACCACCTGAAATAGCGTTTGAGTGATTTTAATGAAATTTCCAAAAATATTCTTGAAAAATTTCTTATAATAATTTTTTTTCGGATCAGCTAAATTAGTGCCAAACAATTTAGCAACCGCATTTTGTAGCATTTTTCATGTAGTTTCGGCAAACGGCCTTTGACCAATGCTGAACAACATACTAACAATCCGGTCCGGTCCAACAAGTGTGCGGAACATAGTTGTTTTGGGCAAGAAAGGAGTAAGTGCCGCCAAATCTCGTAGCGTCTGATTGAGAGATGATGGAAAACTTTAACTGCAGACTTGATTATGGCTCTTCCATTCTGTTGCTGCCTGCCGAATTTGGTTCCAATCCATCAAATAGATTTTGGATAACTGAATGGCAAAGTTTTGAATTTGGACATTTTTTGATATTTGACACAAGACAGATAGAGAAGTACTTTTAACTGTTCTTAATACAGTTTTGCAATAGCTTTCAAACGACATATTGCATGTCAAGTTCCGTGAGATATAAGATCTGTCATTTTTCAAAAGTGACTTTTTTGTTCAACAGATGACAGCCAAAAATTAGTGGGCTCATTTGACAGCAAAACCATGTCTTCATACCAAGTTTCAAGTCGATCAGATCAACCATTTGGTCGTTATCTTGAAATATTACTGACAGACACACACACAGCCAGGCACAAACAGTCAGACACACAGACAGACAAACTTTCACCTGGAAATGGTCCGAATCATCTCAGGGAGACTCAAAATGGACATTTCCGTGTTCATCTCGAAAAATGTTTTTCAGCGCCTTCACAATACTTTCCCTCCTCTTTGGTTGGTGGGTCGGGAGAAGGGAAATCAAGGAATTCTGTTTCAACATGTGGATCAGCATTGCTTAAAAGACATTCAGACCAACCAGGGTCCTTCAAAATTTTGAGGAAATACACTGTTGCGGAACTTACTCCCTTCTTGCTCCTCAAAAATTATGACGCTCACATTTCAAGGCCTGGAGCTTTTAGTACATTGATTAGAATTGATTGAGGGACACGCTGGTCAACGTTGAGACTTACCAGTACCCTCTTCTGAACTACAGCAAGAGTTTATCTGATTTGACGGCACTTACTCCTTTCTTGCCCCAAAAAACTATGTTCCGCACACTTGTCGAACCCGAGCTTCTAGTATGTTGTTCAGCATTGGTCAAAGACCATTTGTGCAAAATTTTAAAAGGGACATATTTATTTCAGGGTCAAACCCTAAAATGCCTGGGCTATAAGTGAATAAGGGGCTACAAAGGCTCTTGGCTCTAGAATATACCTGCAAAATTTCAATAGATTCTGTTGATGTATTCCTGAGATATGGCCAATCAAACTTCTCGGTTGAACACATAAATCACCCTGTATATCGGAAACAGGGAACGTCAGGAAAATTTCGAAGGCAGATTCTGATTTGCCTCGAGAAAGTACATCTACTCTTGAACTATGTCGGTTACTTCGTGGGACAGCCTGTATATTCATAGATGTGTCCTAAACAACATATTGAAAGTCACAAGCCGTCAAGGTGGGATTTGCTGTAATTTCGCTGGAACGCACATGGGTAGATAACTATAAGTCGTATAGACGTGATTTTTAGCGCATTTTCCATCTTGATGAAAATCGCTATTGCAACCGCTTTGTCCGTCCGTCCGTCCGTTCTTCGAACTCCTCCCAAACTAGACGACCTAGCTTTCTAATTTTTTCGCTGTTACATAGCTGCCACTCCCAAAGGAGGGCTAGGCTATATTGGATGTCTATATTGCGCCGCCAACATAGAGAAAACCGCCCCCGATAAACTTGAAATAACATAATATTGCACTTTCTACCAGACCTGATGCTCTGGTGTTCTAATTTTTTGAATAATACATAGTTGCCACTTATAAACGTAAGCCAAGAAACATTCCGTCTTCAATATGCGCCGCCGACATGAAAAAACTGCTAAAAACCGCCCCCAATCACTTTAAAATGAAAAACATAAACCCGAAGACATAGCGATCTGATTCTTTCGGTATATAAATAGCTGACTAAAAATGGGAAAGGATAGGTTACTTTTGGTTAGTCGCCGCCCCCAGACTCCGCCCCCAAACGATAAAAAGTGCAACTTTCACAAATGTTACTGATTGAGATGTTCCCTTGAACATTTAGGAACTGCCAACTCAAATTGTGCAACATTTGCTCAGCCGAACGCTGCCGCCCCCAGAGTAAGAGATAAATGAAAAACATGAACCCAAAGACATAGCGATTCAAGTTTTTCGCTATATGGATAGCTGACTGAAAATGGAAAAGGATAGGCTACTTTTGAAATGGCGCCGCCTCCAGCTTCCGCCCCCAAAAGAAAAAAGTGCAACTTTCAGCAATTTTCACTGATTTAGCTGATAACGTTACCTTGAACATTTAGAAACTCTTGACTCAAACTGTGCAAGAATTTCTTTGCCAAACTCCGCCGCTCCCACACGCCGCCCCCAAAGTGAGAGATAAATGTAAAACATGAACCTGAAGACATAGCGATCTAATTCTTTCACTATATTGATAGCTGACTGAAATTGGAAAAATATAGGCCACTTTTAATTAGCCGCCGCCTCCAGCTGCCGCCTCCAAACAAAAAAATGCAACTTTCACAATTTTCACTGATTGTCATATTTCCCTCTCATTTAGAAACTCCCAACACAAACTGTTCAACAGTTACTTTGCCAAATGCTGCCGCCCCCACACGCTGCCCTCAAAGTGAGAGATGAATGAAAAACATAAACCCGAAGACATAACGATCTGAGTCTTTCGCTATATGGATAGCTAACTAAAAATGGTAAAGAATAGGCTACCTTTGACATGGCGCCGCCTCCAACTTCCATCCCCAAAAGAAAAAAAGTGCAACTTTCAATAATTTCCACTGAATTACATTTTAATGTTACCTCAAACATTCAGAAACTCCCAACTCAAACTGTGGAAGAATTTCTTTGCCAAACTCTGCCGCTCCCACACGCCGCCCCCAAAGTAAGAGATAAATGTAAAACATAACCCTCAAGTCATAGCGATCTCATTGTTTTGCTATATAGTTAGCTGACTAAAAATGGGAGGAGAGGCCACTTTTGATTAGTCGCCGCCTCCAGCTCCCGCCCCCAAACAAAAAAATGCAACTTTCACAATTTTCACTGATTGTCATATTTCCTTAAACATTTAGAAACTCTTAACTCAAACTGTGCAACAGTTACTTTGCCGAATGCTACCACCCCCACACGCTGCCCTCAAAGTAAGAGATAAATGGAAAACATAAACTCGAAGACATAGCGATCTAATTCTTTCGCTATATGGATAGCCGACTAAGAATGGGAAAGAATAGACTACTGTTGATTAGTCGCCGCTCCCAGCTCCCGCCCTCAACCTCAAACAAAAAAATATATTGATGAGTGAAAGAATTTTCATTCAAATCTATTTCATTGGTAAGTACCCCATTCTGATAACACAATATCACAATGAGTTTCGAATGAAGAAAGTGGGCAAGGAATGGTGTTTCTCCTTCAACCAAATTTTTTTACGTTCACAATATGCCTCTTTGAGAAAATGCGCTACTGAGACTCACGCACGTGAAGGCATACTCACTTGTTTTATTGTGAATTTACATAGTAGCATAGAGTCGCGCTTTCAAGAACCCTCATAGATAGAAACCTGACGGCGTGAGATCGGGTGATCTCGCCGGCCAATACATCCTTTTCGTTTTAAGACCATCTTAGCGCAAGCGTCAGCAGGGTGGTACAAATTCTGACAGACGACAATTAACGGTGAAACAACAGAAATTTTAGCTGTGTTTTGACACATTTTGAAGGTTATGCCATTTCAGAACGCGATTTGCTTAGAAAAGCAGCTCCCTTATTAATCCTGCACTGCAGAAGGACCTTATATTGTAATTCCATGCTCTAATCATTCTAACAAGCCCAACTGGAAAACAAATTGTCAACACATTTGCTGTTCCAAATGTTCGTATCAATATTTACGTGGGAGTCGAACAGTAATCAAAGTTGGAGCTCGTAATAGAAAACCAACCGATTTCAAAGAACGTGGTCATGCCGGATAGGTCATTCTTCTGGCTACAAAACGTTATACCGAGTCACGTAGACGTTGACATTGTTAACCATGTACAGGGTGACAACAAAACGAGTGTCAAAATGGTCAATTTTCAACAGTGCACAACTTGTCGAAAAAAAATCAATGGATTTTTTAAAAACTCATTTCAATATTTTGAAACGGTTTTTGATTTATCCCCCATTGAGTTTTCAAGGGAGTTATGTCAATTTTTGACAAATTCACGTTTTAAGATGCCAAGAGTTTTGGCAAGTCTTATCGTTATGATGCGACGATGATCTTTTTTTGCCCACCTTTCTGGAAACTACCCTATTAAAAAAACTACCCCTTTCAAAAAGTACTTGCCTCATCAATTTTGGAAAATCTGTCACAATATTTGGATTCTAGGTTACGTTACCACAGAAGGTTGTTATTAAATGTTGTGCTTCTCTAAAATTGATAGGACAAGTACTTTTTGGAAGGGGTAGTTTCTACAGTGGCGGACAAAAAAGATCATCGACACATCATACGTTTAATGGGACTGTTGAGATAATACTTGCCAAAACTCTGTAAGGTAGGTATGGAATGGATGTCTTCAGTTATTAAGAGGATGATTTTTGGGGAATGTGAGGGACAATTTTGGGCACCTCAGAATCTTATGAGTGATATTAGAATATTGAAAAGACATGAAAATGCTCACTTGTCCAAAATCTCGAAGTCACCCTCAACCACTGATTAGAGGAATGATTTCAAAATATCCAAACAATGTTGAAATGTTCAGGATAGTCTAGCAATGAAGATAAAAAAAAAAGGTCTTCATGTTCCATCGTTCGAGAGATACAGCCTTCGAACTTTGTGAGTATAACAACCCTTGACAAAAATTAGAGAAACGGGGTTGTATTGATCTAAAGGAGACTTATTAAGCAATGGATTGGTACTGATGGTTCATTTGAACCGCCCTGTGATGCTGAGGATGCAATGTATCTGTAGATAGGACCTGTTTGGTACAGACTGCAAAAGGGGTTGCAGACGTTTCTGATGGTCAGTGGATCTATGGTCAGTGGGATCAAATTCGCTTGAGGGTTACTTTGTAGAGCAAAGTTATGCACTTCTAACATGTTTGAGCCAAGAACATGATCTTGGAGAGAACCGGCATCATAAAACGTGAATTTGTCAAAAGTTGACGTAACTCCTTGAAAATTCAGATAGGATGAATCAAAAACCGTTTCAAAATATTTTAGTCAATGAGCTTTTAAAAAATCCATTGGGAAAAATCTACTATTTTTTTCTCGAAAAGTTGTGCACTGTTGAAAATTGACCATTTTGACACTCGTTTTTGTTGTCACCCTGTATATGGTAAACAATGTCAACGTCCACGTGACTCAGCATGGCATTTTGTAACCAGAAGAATGACCTATCCAGCATGACCACATTCTTTGAAATCGGTTGGTTGTTCTTAGAGATTTTCGATCTTGAGGTAGCGTGGAATTTTTGGGTGGACCAATTCAATGGGAGGCATTCTCGCAAACGCATTCCAGAGGGCGCGACATAGGCTTGGGACCAAATGTCAACGTCATGTCAACGTCAAGTCCAAGGTCAAGCTTGCAGTTGTCATCGCTTGTCAGAGCGTAACCTAACCTATCTTTATTGTTTATTGTCGTCGCATGACTCGCACGGTGTTAGTGTCACCGGTACCGGTTGCTTGTCGTTTGAAAGGCAGGGCAAATGCAAGCGAAGCAGCGCGGGGCCGTCTGGCGGTTCGTGCGAGACAAAATCCCGGCCGGTGAGACGATAAATGCAACCCACACCCCCGGTTGCAAGAAACTAAAATTTGCTCCGTCGCAAATTAGCTTCGGTACCAAACTCGGTATCAAATGGTAGGCTATTTGTAGGCGTAAAAAAAGGAGTGTCTAGGGTGACGACTGACATAATATGTCAAACAAAAAATTGAATAAAATATGGGAATGGAAAGCTAAGCTGATATTGTGAGTGAGAAAAGCACTGGTGTGCCTAATTCAAACCGAGTATACGTTTGGGTTTACATTTTGTGCTCATAAATAGAGAATTTTGGCTGATGGGTGCAGGCAATCAGTTATACAGGTTTGTTTGTATGAGGACATTTGAAACAGTTGAAGTCTAGCTGTCAAGAGTCAAGCAAATTTGAAGAGTGGAAATGGTGCGCGGAAAGAAATACACCGAAGAAGATAGCTCTAAGTCTTCAACTCCGATGAGATCCACGATCCGCAACACATTGTCCTTCGTGAACCTATATCGCTCCTTAAATTCCTTGTCGTTGTAAAACTCGAAGAGATTTTTCCGCTCAGCATTTACAAGACGAACTGCACCTGCAACGTCTTGCTCTTCTTCAGAAGAGGAAAATTCGGAGACTTCAGAAAATTCTGGAAGCGCCGAGTCAGACATTTTAGATACGCATACAGCGTGACATATTGTGACGGCCCGGTCAACAACAAACCGTCCACCACACGTTTCGATCCGGTTAACTCTTTATTGCAGTTGCCGAGTCGTGAGTCGTGTTGGGACCTGATGGGCAAGGGACCTAAACTACCTAAATGTGCACATCTAAGGGTTAGGGCAAGAGACAATAAGACAAGAGAAAAGAGGCAGCCATTTTCAGTGTGTGAGGTCTATTTTTGTACCAAAGAAAAACTTGACAAATCCAGAATTCAGTTTCAATCCTTTCTCTCAATTTCTTTGCTGTTGCTCATGCCAACGACTCCTGCAGTATTTCCTGTCGTCAAAAGCTGTTCTGGAGCTACTGAATCAGCACTGGATATCACCTTGAGTACACATGCTTGATACAGTGTCACTAGCGGCCCAAAATTGTTCAAGTTTCGTCACGGGATCACAGTCCCAGTACTCCTGTAACTCATCGTTGTCACCGAAGCACTCATACTTTGACTGAGCAATACTTTGCAATAAAGAGCTCCGCGTTCTTGGTGTAAACAACAGCTTTGTTTCCGCCGTACAGGTACAGGGCTCGTGGAGGCACCCAGCAAGTGTTCGCAATTTCAGTCGGTAACTCCCATCGCCTGAACCTGGAATTGTTGATCGACATAATAGCATTTACGGAGGCAGTTTGTCATATTCACCTGATCGACAGCCTGTGCATGGATTTATGCCTTAATTCGGTGCAATGATTTGCATATTATTCTTCAAAACTCGAAGAAATAAATAATGCTATAACCTCTGAAATTCCTGACGCTTCTTTGACTTTGACAGCTCGCGACGCGAGGTAGGTACATCTTATCTACGAGACGTTTTTTTTTGATCGGCAATGACACAACGAACTGCTTCTTCTACTTCTTGTTCTTCTTCAGAAGAATAAAAATCGGAGACGTTGGAAAATTCAAAATAAAGTGTCGAATCAGACCTTTTAGCGCTTTTAGGTACGTGCATACGCATAAAAAGATGCAAGTAGTTCAAATGCGTGATAACCTTAGCCACAGCCTGTTTGCTACCTCGTTTGATACCCTGTTCCTGCAACCCGATTCAATTTGCTACGTCGCAAAATTAGGTACCATGTTCGTGCAACCGGGCAACAGTGGTCCCAAGCTATCATGTTTAAGCAGGGCTCCGTTTAACTTTGGGTAAGTTCAGTTTGACTGCACAAGGCAAAAATTCATTTTTGTTTACTACTATAGACCCGAGGGGCTCCATATGGTATCTACTGAAGAGGCAATAAAGGGATGCTCTGAATAAGCCACTCCTGCTTCATTCTAGCACATGGATAACGGAGAGAGAAATTAGACTATACTATACGAGAACAGGAGGACATTTCGGTATCACCAATACAAGAGTCGCCCTTCCTTCAAAATTTTGTAGCAGTGTGGAAAACTCTCTGTAAAGTGATGGTTTGAATTATTGTAATAAAGTGAAATGCCCTGCCCTGGCTGAATCAAAAACTGTATTTCATGTGTTTAATTTTCGTATACTACGCACAACGCTGTGAACATAATAACTTAACTGAACAAATTCAAAACTTCAACATAGAACCAACATAACCTAGATCCCTTCCCGCAGCTCAGCAATGTCAATGTTTTTCGATGATTCCTGTCTTCATCTGTCAGGTAGAATGGAGCAGGAAGGGCTTATTCAGAGCATCTATTTACCTCTCCAGAGTACCATACCGGGCCCGGGTCTACGATAAAAGTGAATAAAAATGTATTTTTTTCTTCGGTAGTCAAACTGAGCTTTCCCGGAGTTTGGGGCCGCGTCCTGACCCTCGTCGCTAGAGCCTACGGCATCCTCATGAACGATTCAACGATACGACTCAAAAACCACAATTTATGTTCACGGTGACATTTCTAAATATTTGACGTTTATTGATTTGACGATTTGACACAACGCGCTTGTTTATGCAACCTAGGCGAGATAAAATCCCCAGAGGTCCCAACCAACTGCAGCGCCTCCTGGTGGGAGCAAAATCGTCCATGCCTCCCATTGATCACCTGTTCATTTATGAAGTCGAGATTTTCATAGTGGTACTTTTCAACTGAAGAGTGACCTCATCTGGACGTGATTTTCAACAGGTCATTTTTCAAAATTTACGATACACCGTCATAGTAATTTGGTAGTTACGTACTATGTACTTCGTTATCGTCAGTATTGGGCGGTCATTGTTGAAAACAGTAGGTGCCCTTTTTGAAACTTGCGTGTGGAACTTGAGAATATATTCTTTTAAAATAATCAACATTTTCAGATATAGATTTTATCGCGGAATAGAAACCGCTTACACTTGATTGAAAATTATTGTTAAAATTGCTGGAAGCTAATTTATTAAAGTTTTTTTTTTGCCCTGCATCAACTACACACATCAAAAGAATCTAGGGGACAAGCAAATTCAGACGATTTCTAAAATCATCATAACTTTTGATTGCCGTCAGCGATCTCATGTCTGTTTTCAGTGTTTGATAGCCCAATCCTTCGTTTTCATGTCTTGATCACGTCGAATACGAACAATGTTTTATAAGGTTGCTACAGGGTGATCAATGGAACAGTGTAAAATAGCCGAAAGTTCAGTACGAGCGCGATTTCCCAAAAAAAATATTTTATGCATTTCAATAGCACAGTTATGAAGAATGGTATTTCAGCTTCAGTAACGTTTTTGAATTTTGAAAATCGAAGGTGAATTGCCAAAGATATTGATCATTTTGTGCCGCCATGTTGAATTCCCAAGAAGTGATCCGATTTCATTGAGACTTGGATCAAATTCATGTCTGGTTTCAGTAATTGGAATTTCAAGGTCAAATGTCTTTCTCGGTCACTTCTAAGCCGCCATATTAAACTATTATGTAAATGATTCGATTTTAGTGTGTTTCAAGTTTCATTCAAATTGAATCATTTATGTAAAAAGTTCAATATAGCGGCTCGAAAGTGACATTTAACCTTGAAATTCCAATTACTTGGGCCAGACATGAGTGTGTTCCAAGTTTCAATGAAATCGGACCACTTTCTTTTTTCTTGGAAATTCAACACGGTGGCACAAAATGATCAATATCTTTGGCAATTCACCTTCGATTTCCAAAATTTAAAAACGTCACTGAAGCTGAAACACCGATCTTCATAACTGTGCTATTGGAATGCATGAAATATTTTTTTTGGGAAATCGCGCTCGTACTGAACTTTCGGCTATTTTACACTGTTCCATTGATCACCCTGTAGCAACCTTATGAAACACTGTACGTATTTGACGTGATCAAGGCATGAAAACGAAAGATTGGGCAATCGAACACTGAAAACCGATATGAAATCGCTTACGGAAATCAAAAGTTATGATGATTTCAGAAATCGTCTGAATTTGCTTGTCCCCTAGATTCTTTTGATGTGTGTACTTGGTTATTAGCAGGTTTTTCTGTGGGGGTTTTTCAGTAACGATAACAGTATTGACAATAACAACGAAGACATTTCTGGTACAGTGAGGATTAATCAGTAGGGTTTTGTTTCGATGGCTTTCTCGTTTCATCCCTTTCCCCGGGGCATCACCGCACGATAGTAGATGCCCCAGTACTAAGAAACGCGTGAAAAAGTCCATCTGGCCCAGTGCGGATTTGAACCCGGGACCTTCGCCTTTGAAAGCGGGGCCGAGCTCACCGTGCTACCGACTGGGTTATCAAAGTAAAAAATTGTGGAATCAGGGCTGCCACTTTGGCCTAATTTGACAGAATTTGATTAACCTCGACCTACCGACCCACCATCAGGATATGAAACGATGGTTGTATGCGTCCAACCAATCTGTGGACTGATATAACTTTTGGTGTTGATGACCTAATGTAATCTGCATGCAGTTCTAATTGCCTATACATATCAGCCTGATTCCTAGTTCATCACTTGTCGTTTCGCAATGTCGAATTTGCTGAGCTGTACCTAATCAGTATAGTAGCTATACATAAATGTTATCGCCGTCAGATACTAAAATGGAGAAAATCGGATAATTAATAAATTAGTTGAAAACATAATAATAAATATGTTTTTGTGCAAGTGCAAGGAAGTCAGCAATACCTACTAGAAAATAAATAAAATATTTCCATCCCCTTCTTTACGCAATTACATCCCAGCCGCCTCATTCTTCACGCTGTATTACGTCACCGCCGTCATCCTACCCCCCACCCTTATTGCACAGTGCGGGTGCGCACCGCGGCAAGTCGGATCTTGTTATTCTTGTTGAGCTGAGTGCTGAGTGTGTAGCTAAGCCCGTTTCAGGCTAAGCCGTATCAGAACAGATATTCCACGAAAAGTATTGACGAGTTTGTTCTTTCGCTTTCGCACGTCGCTTCTTTCTCGTCTCTACGAAAATCATCAGACAAAATCAAAAATGACAATTCCTACAAGCATGGGCCAGGACTCGCTGAAAGGTATTTATTTAAATTTAATAATAACTAACAGTATTAGGTAAAAAAATCGGGTTTTTGAAATAGATTATTTACACTTATTATTGCATCATTTGTAGTGAAGTAGCTACTTATTTCGAATACTTACCTATTTTTCTTCAATTTTTTCAACATTTCATAAAAAAATGATATTTTAGTTGTTTTAATTATGCAAAGGTGAGCAGTATGGGATACTAGGGTAGAAAAAAATCACACTTGCAGTGCTAACAATCTTGTCGGTACCGCATGATTTACGATACCTAACCTACCTATCGCAATAATAATATTATTATGAATCATGAATGATCAAACTTACTTGATACGGAAGGGAATTTGTACAAATCTAGTTGTAGTTTATTAATAAATAATTTTTCGATTCTGCCCTACACCAAATTTGATCCAATGTCAATTCTCAATATTATCAAAAATAGGAATAAATTAATGTTTGCGGCGTAGGTAGGTACGAGTAAGAATTATTTATAAAGGCAGAATATTTTAGTGGTGTGTCAATAACTGACCTGTGAATCCTGTGATCTACCGAATTTCGCCTTTCCGAGGGCCGGGCGGCCAGACTTCTCAGACAACTTGACGCACGACAAAAACATTTTGCCTGTATTCTTAACATGTCGTAACACGCATGTCTGTTTCGTATTTTGTACCTGCCTACCTCTAACTGCTTGATTTTAGCGCAATTTCCCAGCACACTTTCCCCAAAAAAAAAATGGGAAAAAGGCGCCTTTAGCTTCACTTTGTCCGTCCGTCTGTCCGTACCCGGGATAACTCCGCAGGAAAAAAGATATCGATGTGATGTAAACGCTGATCAATAGTACATTATGCCCGCTCTATGAAAATTCGCAGCAATCGCAACGCAACCGCAACGCAGAGCGCAACGTTTCTGATTGGCTCGCAAGGTATTCGCAAAGCCATCGCAACGACGCGAAAGGTTTGCGAGCCAATCAGAAAAGTTGCGCCCTGCGTTGCGGTTGCGTTGCGTAATTTCATAGAGCGGCCTTTATGTCCAGGATGTCAAGTTGACTTTTGATTTTTAGCGCATTTTCGTAAGAAAATGACGCTTATATAGCCGGTTTGTCTGTCGGTCCGTCCGTCTGTTCGTCTGTCTGTCTGTCCGTGTAGAAATTAAGAAGTTGTACTCCTCCTCGAGGAATGAAGCTAGAGCCTTGGGACTTTTTTTGATAGATAGCTGATGTCCCTAAGGGTGGCCAATTGGCAAAAAAAAATTTATCCATACATAGTTATCATTACTATTATCAAAAAACAGGTATTTATTTATTGTGGACTTCTAGGGAGTTCAACTCCTCTTCAGGGAATCAAGCTAGAGCCTTGGAACTTCTTCCGATGGATAGCTGATATCCCCAAGGGTGGCAAATGGGCATTATTGTTTTTATACATACCTACATAGTTATCATTATTATTATCACAAAACAAAGATTTCCTGTGCACTTCTAAGAAAATGAACTCCTCCTCGGGGAATAAATCTAGAGCCCTGGAACTTTCGCCAATGGATAGCTTAGATCCTCGTGGGTGGCCAGTGGGCAAATTGGATTTCATGGTTGCACCGCCATCTTGGCTGCCATATTGAAATTTCTTATTAGTGGAACGATTTTCATGAAACTTGGAAGTTACCGTTACCTTGTATGAACGTTCTTATTTTCAAGCTAAATTTCATGATTTCGCCGCCATCTTGGCCGCCATATTGAAATTTCTTGTTAGTGGAACGATTTGCATGGAACTTGGAACTTACCCTTGTCACGTATGATCATTCCTATTTTCAAGTTGAATTTCATGATCCCGCCGCCATCTTGGCTGCCATATTGAAATCTGTTATTAGTGGAACGATTGTTATAAAACTTGGAACCTGCTCTTGTCTCGTATGAACAATCTTATTCTCAAGGTGAATTTAATGACTCCGCCGCCATCTTGACCGCCATATTGAAATCTGTTATTAGTGGAACGGTTGTTATAAAACTTGGAACCTGCTCTTGTCTCGTATGAACAATCTTATTTTCAAGGTGAATTTTATGACTCCGCCGCCATCTTGAAATCTGTTTCAGTGGAGGGATTGTCATGGAACTTGGAACTTACTTTTGTCTTGTATGAACGTTCTTATTTTCAAGGTAAATTTCATGATTTAGCCGCCATCTTAGCCACCATATTGGAATTTCCCATTAGTGGAACGATTGTCATGAAACGTAAAACTTACTCTTGTCTCGCATGAACATTTAATTTTCAAGCCGGACTTCATTTCTATCAATGACAGATCTGCATTTGTTCCCTTTTCTACGAACTTCCAAGTTTATTTTGTTTTTTGCTGCAGTGACCCGCCGGGCGTTTACGTGACACGCTGAGACAAGAAAATCTCGGTTGTCGATGACCAGCCGCGTGTCATGAAACGTGAAACTTACTCTTGTCTTGTATGAACATTTAATTTTCAAGCTGGACTTCATTCCTATCAATGACAGTCCTGGAACTAGGAAAATGCGCTATTGAGACTCACGCACGTGAGGGCAGATTCACTTGTTTGTTCCTTTGTCGCCATCTTTGATCCGCCATTTTGAATTTCTCTAAAAGTGATTCGATTGTAATGAAATTTGCAGGCAATGTAAACCACATCAAGGTGCATCCAACTTTCGACAATTGATGCCCTGCTGCCATCTTGTATTCTCAATAATTAACATGTTTTAAAGTGATAGATCTAGGAGAATTATGTCTCAATGAAAAGACATATCGATGTGGTGCGAATCGAATGCGTACGTGTCCATCATATAAAGTGGACCAATGGTTTTTGTCACTTGGCCGCCATCTTTGATCTGCAATTTTTAATTTCTCTGAAAGTGGTCCGATTTGAGTGAAATTTGCAGGCGATGTGAACTTTTATCAAGATACATCCGATTTTGGACAATTGATGTTCTGCCGCCATCTTGAAACTCCATATTGAACATGTTTTAAAATGATAGAACTAGGAGAATTATATCTCGATGGAAATAGATATCGATGTTGTGCAAACGCCATTCGAATACGTACGTGTCCCCCATTTAAAGTTGCCAATGGTTTTGATCAACTTGGCCGCCATGTTTGATCCGCCATTTTGAAGTTCTCTAAAAATGGTCCGATTTGAGTGAATTTTTCACGCGATGTGAACTTCAACAAAATACATCTGATTTTGGACCAATGATGCTTTGCCGCCATCTGGGCCGCCATATTGAAATCTCTTATTAGTGGAACGATTCTCATGGAACGTGGAACTCGCTCTTGTCTAGTACCATGATTCTGATTTTCAAGACAAACATGATTCTGCCGCCATCTTGGCTGCCATATTGAAATCTTTCACCAGGGGAACGATTTTCATGAAACTTGGAACTTAGCCTTGTCTAGTACGATCATTCTGATTTTCAAGCAGAATTTCATGATTCTGCCGCTATTTTGGCCACCATATTGAAATTTCTGCCTAAATAACGGTAGAACCCTAATTGACATCTTGCGTTCACCAATCCTTGAAAATGGAAGTGCGCTACTGAGCCTATTCGCCTGTTTTGAAGTCATATAATAAAATTAAAGTCAATAATTACATATATACAAGTGTCCCAGAATATAGTAACCAAGCGCCTAACGCCTAAAAGAGATAGCCCAGATACTGACAGCATTTTTGACGTGTCTTGAGCATGTTTGACGCTGACGCTGGTGAATGCTATCTTTTACTATACCGGAAATTTTGCCGAACCCCTTTGTGTTCCAACACGGGGTAAGAATTTTCAACGACAGCCAACATCGCAGGCATCATCGTTCACATTTTACGTGCTATGCGACACACGGTCTTAATTAAGCAAGCACTCCAAGTAAATCAAGGAACTTGTTTTCGGGACGAAAATCTGACCGCCCCCGGTGGGGCTCGAACTCACGACCCTGGACATGGCATGACAGTCGGACGCGCTGACCACCACACAAGCCCTTAATAATGAAATTAAGAAGGGACAAAGCTCCACCCTCCGACTCCATAATATCCCCTAAAATGAAGACCCCATTTTACTTTCCCGACCGCCCCACCAACATGGAAGAGAAAGTATTGTAATATTGCAGAAAAAAGTTTTTTGAGATTTCGCCTGATACATCCATTTTGAGGTCCCCAAGACGATTAAGACCATTTCCAGAATGATCTCTGCCTGTCTGTATGTCTGTGACCTTCCACGATAACTGCCGAACCGTTGACCCGATCGACTTGAAATTTGGTATGCGGACATGATTTTTCTGTGGAATGAGCCCATTTTTGGCTGTCATCTGTCAAATAGAAGTGTCACTATGAACAAATGTCAAAAGCTATATCTCACGGAACTTGACTTGCAGTATGTCATTTGAAAGCCCTCGAAAAACTATTCAGAATAATTACCCTATCTGGTCTTTTGTCAAATGATAAGAAATGTCAAAGGTCAAAACTTTACCATTCAATTATTCAAAATCTATCCGATAGATTGGAACCAAATTTTGCAGGAAGCAACACAACAAAGGAGTCAAATTGAGCCTTCAGTTGTAGTTCTCCACCATTTTCCAATCGGGCGTTATGGATTTTCAAAATTTCTCTTAGCCGTTACCACCCAAGAGGGTCTCTCGCCCATGTTTTGACCAGGACGACTCGCTTTTGATGCAGGACACTACTTAATAATTCATTCCTGTTTGGGGATCGACTTTTTTTCGAAAAATTCCTACTGATATCGAAAGTAGATTGGATTGGGTGTCGTGTAGACCCACTTTCAAAATCGACACGGTTCCGGTTTTCCGACGGTAATTTTTTCAAAATAAAATTTGTACATTCCGTGAATTTGAAAAAACTGTCGTGCAAACTTCGGTATGCCCCACAAAATATATATTTTAGGTGCAGAAACGCTGAGAATGAAAGTTGAAGAAAAGATTGAATTAATTTTTGGAGTAAAAACTTTTGAAATTGGACCCACGGTTCGAGCTTTCCTCTCTGGAAAAACTGCAAATTTTCCAACTTTTTATCCCGTGAACAAATTTTTGCCATTTTTTCTTGAACAAGGGGTTACTGCGATTCTTGAACATTTCCCAACTTTTTTTTTCCAATTCCCCGGGAATTTTTCGGTTAAAAATGTAAAACCGGCCTGCGTTTTCGAGACCGGACTGCCTCAAAACTTACGTCATAAGGTACATGATTTTAACCCTGTAAGTCTAATGTGCGTTGATAAGGTTGTTAAAAATTTCTTTGTCTTACATGTCAGACCGGGGGCTCTAGGCCTGTCAATTTTGGGAAAATGGCCAAAATTTACGTCATAAGGTACCGGGTGTTCACGATAAAATTCACCCCCCCCCCCTCTAGGAGATTCCCCTTTGAGATATTTTGGAAAACTAAAAACTTTTTCCCAACGATTTTTCCCAGGGACCTTGAATCAATCGTCTAAAAGTTTTCAATTGGTACCGTATACAGGGTGTGACATGTAACTTTTTAGCGCATTTTCCATCTTGATGAAAATCGCTATTGCAACCGCTTTGTCCGTCCGTCCGTCCGTCCGTCCGTTCCTCGAACTCCTCCCAAACTAGACGACCTAGCTTTCTAATTTTTTCGCTGTTACATAGCTGCCACTCCCAAAGGAGGGCTAGGCTATATTGGATGTCTATATTGCGCCGCCAACATAGAGAAAACGGCCCCCGATAAACTTGAAATAACATAATATTGCACTTTCTACCAGACCTGATGCTCTGGTGTTCTAATTTTTTGAATAATACATAGTTGCCACTTATAAACGTAAGCCAAGAAACATTCCGTCTTCAATATGCGCCGCCGACATGAAAAAAACTGCTAAAAACCGCCCCCAATCACTTTAAAATGAAAAACATAAACCCGAAGACATAGCGATCTGATTCTTTCGGTATATAAATAGCTGACTAAAAATGGGAAAGGATAGGCTACTTTTGATATGGCGCCGCCTCCAGCTTCCGCCCCCAAAAGAAAAAAGAGTGCAACTGTCAACAATTTTCACTGATTCAGCTGATTATGTTACCTCGAACATTTAGAAACTCTTGACTCAACTTGTGCAAGAATTTCTTCGCTAAATTCCGCCGCTCCCACACGCCGCCCCCAAAGTGAGAAATAAATGTAAAACATGAACCTGAAGACATAGCGATCTAATTCTTCCACTATATTGATAGCTGACTGAAACTGGAAAAAGATAGGCCACTTTTAATTAGCCGCCGCCTCCAGCTGCCGCCCCCAAACAAAAAAAATGGAACTTTCACAATTTTCACTGATTATCATATTTCCCTCACATTCAGTAATTAGAAACTCCCAACTGAAACTGTGCAACAGTTACTTTGCCGAATGCTGCCGCCCCCACACGCTGCCCTCAAAGTGAGAGATGAATGAAAAACATAAACCCGAAAACATAACGTACTAATTCTTTCGCTATATGGATAGCTAACTAAAAACGGGAAAGAATAGGCTACTTTTGATATGGCGCCGCCTCCAACTTCCACCCCCAAAAGAAAAAAGTGCAACTTTCAATAACTTCCACTGATTTACATTTGATTGTTACCTCAAACATTCAGGAACTCCCAACTCAAACTGTGGGAGAATTTCTTTGCCAAACTCTGCCGCTCCCACACGCCGCCGCTATATAGATGGCTGACTGAAAATGGGAAGAGATAGGCCACTTTTAATTAGTCGCCGCCTCCAGCTCCCGCCCCCAAACAAAAAAATGCAACTTTCACAATTTTCACTGATTGTCATATTTCCTTAAACATTCAGAAACTCCTAACTCAAACTGTGCAACAGTTTCTTTGCCGAATGCTGCCACCCCCCCACGCTGCCCTCAAAGTAAGAGATAAATGGAAAACATAAACCCGAAGACATAGCGATCTAATTCTTTCGCTATATCGATAGCCGACTAAAAATGGGAAAGAATAGACTACTGTTCATTAGTCGCCGCTCCCAGCTCCCGCCCTCAAACAAAAAAATATTGATGAGTGAAAGAATTTTCATTCAAATCTATTTCGTTGGCAATTCTGATAACAAAATATCACAATGAGTTTCGAATGAAGGAAGTGGGCAAGGAATGGTGTTTTCCCTTCAACCAAATTTCTTTACGTTCACAATATGCCTCTTTGAGAAAATGCGCTACTGAGACTCACGCACGTGAAGGCATACTCACTTGTTTTATTTCAAATACGACACCCTATGTTTTATTACGTCATTTGATTAAGCCTTTCTTTCTGATTACAAAGATATATAACATGATTTATTTTGACAAGGAAGTTGTCAAGAAAATAATAAAATAGGTAGTCAAATGAATTGAAAATTAAAAATTACGCTACACCCTGTATTAGGAACGAATTAGACCATTTATCCATGTAGAGTTGAATTCTGCCGACAAAATGCTGCGAAAATAACTTTTTTTCAAGTGAACTGTAGAAACCAAAGCCATCTTGCCGCGAAACAAAATTATTTGACTACCTATTTTATTATTTTTTCGACAAATTACTTGTCAAAATAAATCATAAGTGTCATATATATTTGTAATCAGAAAAAAAGGCTTCACCAAATCACGGAATAAAATATAGGGTGTTGCATTTAAAATAAAAAAGTAACACATCACACCCTGTACACGGTACCAATTAGAAACTTTTAGAGGATCGATTTAAGGTCCCTGGGAAAAATCGTGAAGAAAAAGTTTTTAGTTCTTCGAAATATCTTGAAGGGGAATCTACTGAAGGGGGGTGAATTTTATCGTGAACACCCTGTACATGAATGAAACCAACAAGCTTTTGTGTGGAACATTCCCTTAATCAAACATCGGGTCATAAGAAAAAATGTTTGGAGGCTCTCGGTTTGGAGAAAAGTTATAAAATTTTCAAAAAAGGCCAAAATTCACCTCCTCCTGGAGACTTCTCCTTCGACATAATTTTAGGAATCAAAAACGATTCTTACATGATTTTTTACGTAGGTTTCGAATCTGAAATTTTTTTAATGGTACATCGCTTAGGGTGCAACATCGAAAATGTTTTTTCAAATTGTACATCCTGTATTTTAACATGGAAATCGATTCCGTCTTTCATCCTGATTACAAATATATATCACACTCAGTGGGTTAGTCAACTAGAGACGCCTGTGAAAAAATTGATAGATTTTGGTCTTTTTTTCGAAAATTTTAAACTAGTCTTATGGACCGAAATTCCCATAAATTTTGTCTTACGACCAGATTTTCGATTAAGGGGATGTTTCCACACAAAATCCAGTTGTTTTCATTCATGTACCTTATGACGTAAATTTTTGGTCATTTTTTCGAAAATTGACAAGCTCATACCAGCCTATAAACCCTATAAACCCCCCGGTCTGACATGTGAGTCAAATCAATTCTCAACAACCTTATCAACGCACATTAGACCTACAGGGTTAAAATCATGTATCTTATGACGTAAGCTTTGAGGCACCAGCTCCCTGTCCATGAAGCCTTAATTGACGATTGGAATAAGATTTGAGGTGTTCCCGGAAAATTCAAATTTTCATGACAAAATTTTCAATTTCCTGCAAAATATTGTAAATCTTTCTTTCTAATGCCAACTTCCCATCCGAAGGGACGTTTCGAACAAAAATTTCTATAGGTTCCTGAAAACTAGTCGGAAAAGTTTTGGGGTGACACAACTGATTTTTTTCAACGGTTTTCTGATACATTTGTAGTTTTTTTCTTAAGCTGACTTGGACTCTGGGATGCGAGTTCTAGAACACCCTATATGTTTTTGTCATTGCAACCATAATTTATCGTACCTACATCTACAGGTGCGTTCAGTCAGCTTATTTAGCCGCAAGTTTTAATTTTAGTCACAAGCGCAGCGACGCCCATTGGCTCTTATGAACCAGCCTCCTCAGAACAGCCAATACGCGATGCAGCGCGTACGGCTAAAATTTAAACTTGCGGCTAAATAAGCTGACTGAACGCACCTTACGAAATCCCAAACCACGTCATGTAATGTAGATAGATACCCACCTACCTACTTGAAAAGTTTCTTATCACAGAAAGATTTATTCTAGCGTCTCGATTTTATGTCTCCTCTATGAACATTATTTCTTTCTTAATCATCACTTCTTTTCTGGGGGAGGAAGGACAGGAAAAAACAGTCATGAGAACGATTTTAGAGTAGTAAAATAGTAAATGAACAAACGAGCGTTTGAGATCTGTCTGCTAAAAGCGGTATAGGAAAAGACTTTTACGCAAGATCATCATAATAATTACATCAGCAAACTTGAAAACAAAAATTGTTTTCAAAAATTGCCAAGTAAATCAGGATAATGTTTTCATTTTGCTGTGCTATTTCATGTCGTATTAGACGCCAACAAAAACCATGTGCCTTGGCTGGAAATCAAATACGCGACCTACAGGTTCGAAGCCAGTTTCTTTTTGATTTTTCAATAATGTCATCTTTAGTTCTTCAGTAATGATCTGAATCATCACAATCTCAATTTAATTATTGCATTTTCTTTCTAGCCCCGGAAGGTCTTCCGCCTGTATCTGCACCACTCCTGACGAATGACTTCGCAATTCAAATGTCGAGCGACGGAACCGACGACACACGACAACACAACACTTAAGTCCCGTGGTACAGAACTTTCTTCAAAATCCCTTTCTTCAAGGATGTCAGAGATTCTTCGGCAGTGCTAATAGGCGGAACAGTCCTACTTATAGCAGGAGGGGGGGCATCTGTTATTTATTATTTTTGGCGCTGAAGTTTCTGAATAAGTCCTAAATAGTTTTAGCATTTTTTATCAGTAAGTAATTAAGTTTGGCATGAATATGTTTTTATTCTATACGTTGTTTCTTTTGTTGTGCAAGAGGCACCAATAAAAATTGTTAAAATATCCCAACAGTGCTTACCTCTAGGTACTATGTCAAAGCTGTGATATTAAAATGGCTGAAAATGTTGATAGATGATAGATAAATTATTATTGTTAATTGTGAAAAACAACTTTAATAATTGGTCTAAAATAATTGAAATACAGGTATATTTGGAAAACTAATAGTATCAGTACTGACTATCCGTTTTTGTCAAAACCAAAATCTATCATTGTACGTTGTACACTATACATACATACATACATACATACATACAACAAAGTTGGAACGGCAACCATTTTCAGTTATTCTATTTTTTTAGTACTTATAATAGGTATTGGGCCAAATTACCTATTCATATAATTATTTTAATAAATACTGTTTGTTGCTATCATGTTGATAAATTTAAATAAAAAATTCTTGTTTTTAAAGTGTCGTTTTGTACCATCCTCTTCTTTTCAAATCTCATCCATCAAGGCCTTCTTTTTCCATTTGAACATGGAAGACTGCACAGTTTTGAATGGCACAACGCCAACTCCATCAGGATACCTGAAAAAGTCTTTCATTTTATTTCGAATTGTTGTTACAAAATCTGGTTGTAAAAACTTTTTTAGTTCACGCTCTTTTTTTGTTTTATTTGTTGTTAACGTCGGCCTATTTCTGCAACGAGGCCTAACACCGACGCCGGTGAATGCTTTCCTCCATTATACCGGAAATTTTGCCAAACCCCACTCCTGTGTGTTTAACACAGGGTAGGGATTTTTAACGACCACCAACATCGCACGGGGTCGGCACCATCGTTCGTATTTTACGAGCTATGCGACACACGGCGCGTCTTGCATTTAGCAAGCATTCCAACTAAACCAAGAAGCTTGTTTTCGAGGCGAAAATCCGTCTCCAGCGGAGATCGAACCCGCGACCTCTGGAGTGGTAGTCGAACGCGCTAACTACCACACCACAAGCTCCTCTAGTTCACGCTCTTCAAAATGCCTATTTTGCGCATTGTTTTGAGTGCGCAAAATGCTACTTTAGCGAACTGTACTTTAAAGACATTGTCAAGGCGTTGCATTGTTGATTTAGCAGTTTAGTTGTAGTTTCATTGTTACAGAATAAGGCAACGTCACTACGACGAATATAAAGTACACAGGTTGGTGTTTGGAGAACTTATAACGAGTGATCGAATAAATTACTCCTCAAGTCGCCATTGATTCCTGAAAATCTGGCGAAAAAACATGGCTAGCGCGGGCTAGCGAAGAAATCAAGGCCTCCCTTGAGGAGAAATTTATCATTGGATCACTCCGTACTAAACAATGTTGTATGCAACACGTTCCTACGCAAAATGCTCTAACTAACTCATCCGCTCTTAAGCAAGCGGATTCGTCCACTAAAGATCCATTTTGCGTACTTGTTACATAAATTACTATTCAAGGATGTCTGAGGATATCGAGACGAAAATGATTGAAAAAAAAAATGGTTGTAATGATGATTTTTGAAATTATGTTTAATGAGAAGCCTCCAGGGGGCATATAATTTATACCTGAACACCCTGTACAAGAAACAATGGTTTTTAAGAACGTTACACACGCTTAAAAATGGACCACTCTGCACTCCTTGTTTTGTCACCCTGTATATCATATCCAGATATGAAACTTGCAGTCAGATCGAAGAACGCCCGAATCATTAACACCATCCTTTTTGCAAATTGGTTCATTTTTCGTCTCGATATCCTTATTTGAACCTGAACGCGTTTTTGGGGTGGACCACTTCAATCTTTAAACTGTTTAGAAAAAAATACATTCTGGTTTTTAGGCAAGTAGTTACTGATCTGTCTTTACCAGACCATCTATCTGGAACTAATAGCTACTTATACTTGTTTCAAGTGGTCCAATGGTATGAATCAGTACAGTCATCAAGAGTCACAGAAATTTGGACATCAATTTTTTTAGTCATTCTTAAAAGTTTCATGGCCATGAAGGAGAGTCCTCAGGCAGGATATTCATCATGAAGCTAGCAACCAAAGCCTAACAGTCAATCTGTTAGTACCTACCTATTACAATGAAGAAATGAAGCAAGACCTTTGTTTCATTTTTTGGAATGACAAAAAAAATTGGTGGCCAAAATTCCGTGACCTTAGTTATAGGTACCAAGAGTTCTATCAATGGTCGCATTCGTAAGTCACAACAGTTGTGGAGCACTTCCACGCGATTCGTCGAAATTTTAATTTTGACCAATGGCGTAGAAGTGCTCCACAACTGTTGTGACTCACGAACGCGGCCAATGGATATTGTAACTTACTGAAAACTGATTAAATGTCGACTGTCAGTAGCTCGTTCGTAGTTTTGTTACTTTTTTCAGTGGGATCATATAAAATTTTACGGAATACACAGTGGGAGAAGATGAGGTGATTTCCAGTGCAAATTTCCAGTGCAAATTTCCAGTGTCCTGGTGGTAGCCGCGACTAGACAAGGCCGTATTCCGATGTGAAAGTTCTGCAACTTACCGTACCACAGCCGCCTCGTAGACCTTCTTCACCGACTTCAGTTTGTTAGCCACGTCACTGCACATCGTTTTTAGGATCTTCACGAAAGCCGTCCGCCTTTCGGTATCGACTTCCGGCGGATGGTTGTGTTCGGCGTTTATGTGCACAAAGTTGGCGGCTGCTTTGTCTGATGATTCGTCCAGAGGAACTTTACCGGTGGCGAGACAGTTGGTGAGGCGCTTCATGCGACATTTCACGTATCGCACCGGAGGATTCCCGCCGATTTGCTGGAAGACGTAGGCGAAGCCGTCTTTGAAGATTATGTCGGAAGCTCTCCTGGGTTTTTTGTTTTTCTTTTTGGTCCTGTCACGAACCTTCGGGAGCCTTCGGTCGTCACTGCACAATTCGATCTCTGCTTTAATTGCTATGTTACAGCTTCGTTTGTACAGTGCGGTAAAGCGTGTTTCATTGGGAATGGAAAACGGTTTCGGCGCGCAGTAGGCGCCGAGGCAGTAGTAGGTAAAATGTTTTCGGAAGAAAATCAGCATCTTGCTCACCTGAAAATGGTCGAAAGCAACGTTGCAAAAAGCGGAACAATCACTAGATTGCCTGAGGGAGCTTGTCACAGTGATTGTTTCGATTTTCGTAACGTGGGTTACAAGCATTCTGAGCTAAGCAAGGGTGCTGATGGTCACGTGCTGATTCTCTTCGGATCTATTTTAAAGAACCTTAATGTACAAAAACCCTCCACCGGTATTGGCTGTGGGGACTACACTTCAATTCTGATCAAGTCCCCAATTTTTGGGACTACACTCGGGACTACACGATTTGCTCACGGTTTTGGCAAATTTTTCGTCTGAAATTCCTGGACTCTGAGCACTCTTTGACACTGGCTTATTGTGAAAAATCACTTACCACTCAATGGGATTCAGATGGGCGTCACTTGCGCTTCGTTTTCGCCATACTCGCATAGACTGTACCACGAGCTCGAATGGTACTTCAGCTGCACCAGAAGGGTCTCTGGAATTATGAGAATGAAAAAATTACAGTAGAGTACAGCACAATGACAGTGAGAAAAAAGCAGCACCAAACCGAAGTTTGCTCCACTTTGGAAACGCATTCAACGTCAGAAAAAAAATCATACCTGAAACTATAATTGGGTGCTAATTCAATTTTTTTTCATATCTTCAATGCTTTGGTTTCACTTGCTTCGTTGGTTGTAAATAGAAATTTGTATAAATAAAAAAGGTTCTCGATTGCTGTAAAGGATCATGCATTCATAGCTGATCAAGATGCTTTCTGGTGGTATATAAATACATTTTAAGGGCCCACTTGCTCACCTCGAGTTCAACTTCAATTTGGTTTGGTTTCCATAAATTTAATTGTTGGTTGCAACAATTATTTCTACAGAAACCAAAACGGGTTTAAATCGAAATTCGAAGTGAGCAATCGGGCCCAAACAATTATTTCTTAATCGCTATCATATAGATACTATTACATCTTCAATAAAAAAATACGTTTTTGAATCTTTTTATGATATATTTGTATATTTAAAACCTTTGTAAAAATCAAGAATAGATGAATAACATTATAAAGTTGAAAAATTATAAAAAAATACATAGCTTAATTATTTGGATCCAAATATATGATGGCCTAAAGATTAGCATATTTGCGCGTTATCTCATACGAGTTTTGCGACATGTGCACACTTTATTGTTGTTAAAAGACTATTCATATTTGACTGATAGTATTCAAATGTCGTCGGTATCGAAGCGAAATAAATAGCATTCGATTGACGGAAAAATGAACTGGATATGTTGAACCCTCGGTTGAACCGTTCACAAGATATGGAAGATTTAGGAAATCACACTAGAGTGCATGCATGATCACTATTACTCAATTAAAAGTCCGGACACTAATCTCCCAAAGTATTTTCCACGAAAACGATGGTACCTATCTACCTACCTACATGAAATTAGAAGATTTATACCTACTTTTCAGCAGTTCTTCTGTATATGTCTTTCAAGTTGCCCCCTCGTGTTGAGCAGAGACTGCGAAGTATTTCTGTGAATTCTGTTTTTTTCTTGACGTTGTCGCTCCGGCCGTGATTGTGTTCGGAGTTTATCTCCACGAAGTCCTCGGGGGAGCCCCCTAACGGCATTTTTGCTGTAGCTGTGCAGTGGCTGACCGTTCTCATGTTGCATTTCAAATATCTAGGGAAAAAAGTAAACGCTTATAATTGGCTATTATCATCAGAGATCTTGCAGAAAAATTCGCTTTAGGCTAGAAAAATAACTGTCTCGATTCTCTTGGGACAGTTTTCCATTTCCTGTCTTTCTAAAAGGTTCCAAAAAGACAAAAGTTTTTTCTAGCCTCAGTTATTTGGTGCCACAGCTGCCACTTCAACTCCTGTCGCTTCACCCCACCGTGGCCGTAATGTCAGATTTGAGCTCGACATACAAATAACTATTTTTTTTTAAGGTCAAAGTACTAACCTAGATTTTTGGATGTTTCAGATTTCATATTTTCTGTTTGTAGAAAACTTTAGTATATTTGAATTAGAATTTTTGCTTGAAGAAAGTAGTTCTCAAACGGTTTTTTGCTATATGGCTAGCTCATCCCCACCTGTTCAACATGTTAAAAGCATACATCCCTGTGACGCGTAATACTTAGTATACAGGGTGAAAAAAATTGAAAAATAAATCTTTAAACTATTTTATTCCGGTGAACTAATGGGGTACTTGCCAATGGAATATATTTAGCTGGAAATACTTTTTATTGCTAGTATAAGTGGTAAGGGGACTCTACTGAGAATTTTACAAAAATACCGTCATTTTCTACAGAGAAAAACGAATTTGAAAAATTCCTCCTAGAAGCTTCGCGCCAGGGCAGGGATTTTGAGTGGGGTTGGTCTGACTGTGTGATGATGGAATAATCAAGAATGTCAGGAATGTCACTGTGACAGTGTCATTTTGAACATGCTCTCAAAATCGGTTTCCTATCGAATTCTCTTACCATGGGCATTTGGGCAATAAGGTCTAACAAGGTTTTGGGGCAACTGACTCCAGAAACCTCTTATAATACTGTCTCAGTCGGGATAATTTATTTTCCAGGAGAAAATCTGGAAGTTCAGCAATAGCACAGGAATAAGAGGTTCAAAATGAACAGTGAGCTTTTATAGGTACACGCATGATTAGCATACAATTCAGGATAGGTAATACCTTAGAGCTACAAAAGATCCATGTGGGGAGAACGCGATGGATCTCCAAATAAAATGTGGGGAGCAGGAGCACTGCTGTGCGGAATGGAGCCGAAGGTCACGCCAGGTCAGAGCACGGGTGACAAACATGCAGAAGGCTTTTTGGTTGACAGCACTGAAGACTAAAGAAAGAGACTAGTTAGGTTGACCAAGAAATAAAGGAAACGAGTAGGTACTTACCGCATAGTTCAAAGCCTTGATCAAAGCAGTCAAAGGCAAAAAAAGGGCACAGGAAGAAATAAAACTACGGTCGGCGGTTTGACGTTGTCAGTCAGACTCAGATTTGAGATGATACGATTTCAAAGTTTGAAGCGGCACGTTATATCGTTGCCAACCCAACGAGGAAAAAAAGCCCTTCTATGTTCTATATCTAATATATTTGTGACGTCACAAATATATTTTTAAAACACGCATTGCGGCCACAATTTTGGGAATTTAGGAAAAAGAAAAAATACGGGTACATTATTTTTCACCATACTATCGATTAAGCCAATAAAAAAAAATTAGGCAAGTACCCCATTGTCGAAAAAAAAGCCTCTCATTATTCAGCAACCTTATGGTCTCCCACTGAACGTGTGAAAAACTCACCCCTCGATAGCTGCTGGTATTCGACGTACAGGGTGAAATCAATTTTTTTTCAATAAATTTTATCTTAATCAAATCAATCCGGACAAAGATCAATTCCGGCTTTGTTAGAAGCCTATAATCTCTCATTCAAGGTATAAAAATGTCACATTCCTTAAACTGCTAAAACATGACATACAGAGTGGACCACCCTTTTTTTTCTTTTTTTTTCCTGGGCCACATTAATTCGGATGATAATCTTACCCACTTTAAAGGAAAGCCTAGAGTATTTGGCAAAACTTATCAAAAATTCACATTTCTGCAATCACTGCAACTAGTTGCTACTGTAGCATCAAGCATTTTTGCGATTTTGGTTGTGCGAGGAGTTGCTAAGGACAATTTCCTTAGCAACTCCTTGCACAACAAAAGCTGAAGCAACATATAATTCATCCTGTGTATATCAAGTCAGAGTGATATTAGAAATGCAAGTTTTTTATATGGCTTGCGGAAAACTCTGAGCTTTTCAGTATACCAGATTAAATTATTTACCTAATCAATTTCACCCAGAAAAAAAATAAAACATAAAGTATGTTCCACCCTGTAGGTTGTGTTTAGGGAGTTTGAGGAATGTGACATTTTTATAATCTTAAATGAGGGATTATAGGCTTGTAACAGCTGGAATTTGCTTTCGTCTGGATTGATTTGATGAAGATAAAAACATTGAAAAAAAACTGATTCCACCCTGTACGTAGGATACCAGCGACTGTGGAGCGGCCCATTTTTCAAATGTTCAATAGGAGACTATAAGGTCGCTAAATAATGAGAGACTGTTTTTCTAGAGGATTGTTTCACCGAAATAAAAAATTTCAAAGATTTATTTTTCAATTTTCACCCTGTATACTAAGTATTACGCGTCACAGGGATGTATGATTTCAACATGTTAAACAGGTGGGGATAAGCTAACCATACAGCAAAAAACCATTTGAGAACTATTTTCTTTAAGCAAGAGATGATTTTTTTACTATTTCAAGTACCTACAATATTAAGCTGATGGAGACAGATTTTTTAGGAAGGAAGGAAACGGAAAATTTACCAGGCTTTTTTTCAAGTCGAAAAGGGGATGAAGAAGCAGTTTTGAATACCTACGGAGCAATTTGGAACACTTGTCCCCAATCCCGAACGACTTTATAAGATTGTTGACTGGAAATGTCCTCAGATAACGAAAATAGCGGGTATCGAAATGATACTAAACGAAAGATGAAACACACCAATGGGACCGCAGAACAACATATTGGGGTGTTGGGCGGGGAGAAGCTAAAAATAATGCGGCATAAAACAAAAAACAGGACGGAATATCGCAAGAAATCTAAAAAAAACACTAAAAACATTGTTTTTGTGGCAAAACGCTACCAAAAGACACCAACGGGACCAGGGAGCAAAATGGGGGTGTTGGGCGGAGAGAAGCTAAAAAGAACTCGTCGTAAAACAAGAAACGGGGCAAAAAAAAAGCAGTCGACGCGTGTAAGGGAGGAATGAAATGCAAGGAAAAATACTGGAGGAACGCAAAAAAATAATAACGCAATGAAAAGTATCGCGCAAAAGCATAAGAAGGAATTGAAATACATTTAAAAAAGAATAGAAGAAAGTCGCGAAAAATAGGTAGTTGACGCGTGTAGTTTCTCTTCGAGTTTATCAATTTGCTTTTCAATTCATACTGGTGTTTTTTTTTATGGCAATAACGTACTGCGCTTTGTGGAGCACATGCATTTTCAATTTTTTCACATAGCTCCTATTGGCAAGTAACAATACAACTGTACAGGGTGATCCACCGAGATTCCCCTCTCCCCCTGTTAGAATTTTTCCCGTTGGAATAACTTGGTGGGGAAAGAAACTTTTCACAACCATTTTTCCCGTAGAATCCTATAGTATACCGGGTGTTTCAAAAAAACTTCCAATTGTTTTTGACACCTTGTATCTGAATATTGGAAATGATACGGCTTTTTCTTCTGAATTCAGATATATAATTTGATATCTGAATAATATCGTTTACAGGTGTTCACTTTTACACTTCTCACCCCTGATATCTCCCCGCCAAATTTTTTTCAAGAAAAACACCGGAACAGGTCGATTTTCATCCCCCTCAAAATAAAAATCGACCTGTTCCGGCGTTTTTCTTGAAAAAAATTTGGCGGGGGAAAGAAGAATGAGAAATCTGGGGTGGGAAGTGTGAAAATGAACACCTGTATATGATCTTATTCAAAAATCAAATTATATATGTGGACTCAGAAGAAGAGGCCGCATCATTTCCAATAATATTCAGATAGAAGGTGTCAAAAAAAATTGGAAGTTTTTTTGAAACACCCTGTATACTATAAGATATAAAGAAATTTGAAAAATGGTTAGGAGAAATTTCCTTCCCGACCAAGTTCTTCCAATGGGGAAAATTCTCACAGGGGGGGGGAATCTCGGTGGATCACCCTGTACAGTTACGAGCTCATAGATGGAAACCCTTGACACTGACACTTTTTCCATTTGAGCTGATATTATTTGATTTTTCCACCCGATATCTACAACAGCACAGTAGAATAGACGTTCTCTTTTATGGCCAGGCAAATTCCTATCAAGAGATTAATGCAGAATCGGTCAGAATATGGAGGAGAATATGAATGACAAGTAATGTCAAAGTGTTTCCATTTATGCGATCGTAACTGTACAATTTTCGTAGTGTGCTTTTATTCTTCGCTCAAGTGATATAAGCAACTAACAAAACAGCTTTTTTCACTGTTGCCTACGTCGAGCCCGTGGAAGCCCATAAAGAGTTTCGTATAGGTCGCGGGAACAAAAATGGCGTCCTGAAGATGGGTATGTGGTATGTCATTTTCACTAGTACCTACTTGTTGAAACAGCGTGTTCAACAATGATTGTCCTTGCCGCCTTTTGAAAATAGCGGTTGCAACTGGCCTGTGCCGCTTCAATGAAGTTATTTTGAGATCCGTAGTAACGAAATTGATAGGCGGCACGTCAAACTGACTGATACAAAATTTGGGGTTAACAGTGACGGCTGTGATTGCTGGTAAATAGTGAACAAGCAACCTGACGGAACGGGAATGGACCAGCCGTCAATGCCGTCACTGTTAACCTTAAATTTTATATCAGTCAGTTTGACGTGACGTCTATCAATTTCGTTACTACGGATCTCAAAATAATTTCACTGAAGTGGCACAGGCCAGTTGCAACCGCTATTTTCAAACGGCGGCAAGGACAATCATTGTTGAACGTTGAACGTTGTTGAATCTCTACAGCGGTACCTTAGCACCTCATCATGCGCAAGCGCGGGCAAAAAGCTGGCAAGATGCGCTCTCGTTGTGCCGGCAGGAGCTGCTCAGGGAAGATCACTAGACAAAGAAAGTAGATCAGAAAGTAGATCCAGCTGGGCCGTGATTGGCGTATATCTACTTTCTGTATCTAGTGATCTACCCGGAGCAGCTCAGGGACGGGGACTCCGTGTTGTCGCTATCGACAGTCGCTTCTAAGCAATAGTCGCTAAGCATAGGGAATTTATATGTACCCTCTCAAGGTCAGGTAGAAAGCGACTGTTGACAAAGAACACGGAGTCCCGCCCCTGGGTAGCTATTCTTGAAAGTGTGGAAGAAACTCCCTGGGAGTAAAATACATTCCGCAGTACACTGATGTAGCGAACGTTGCCTAAAATCGCGATTTTTAGGCAACTTTCGCTGCAACAGTGTAGTACGGATTATATAAAGCTAAAACTCCCAGGGAGTTTCTCCCACACTTTCAAGAATATGTACCCTGGTGCAAAACGAAAGCAGCTAAGAAGCGCGGAAATGCGCAATGCGCTGTTGCCACGTCAGGCATACTTGCAACGTTGCAATACGGGTGCCAAAGTGACGGTTATGTTCCCGCGACCTATTGGCCGTGCATAACACAAAAGCTGAAATATCTGGCACGTATTCTGTTTCCTTCTTTACAGCATATCTACACTTTGAAAGGCACAATAGCCTCCAAGGAGCAATGTCGTTTGACAGCTAGCTGACAGCTGTAAATGAAACGTCAATTGTCAAAAAAAGAACAGCGAGAATAGAGTGGTTACTATGGGAAAGTGGGCGATGTTCAAGTGCAAAAATGGAATAGTTAACGTAAGTAAATCGCATTCTTCCGTACCTAGATCGACTCAAAATTGCATAAGGAAGAGAATGGTGGGGTTGTAGAATCGTTACTGTAAAATGTGCGGCTTTGGATCCTCTTTGTGACACGTTCACCGTAGATATTTTGAACCAATAATTTTTGCATTAGAATTTTCTATGGAGTCCGGGACCCTGTGAATCGATTTTGTCCGGGGTCCCTAAAAGCTCGCGAAGCTTGCTCGATCCGTCCCTGGCCAAGCACGCCACTGGGATGGGAGCACGATGCGGGCACAGATGCGGGGCCGGAATGGTAGGGTAGGTAGGTACGCACCTCGTTCCTTCTATGGTCTTTTGCGTGACATATGAGTAACCGTTTCTGTAAACCATGTCGGGACTTTTCCTTCTGGTCCTCGGAGGTGTTTCGCCTGACCCTTCGTCGTCTACACCAATGTCCATTTCGGTGAAATTCAAAAAATCGTCGGATTCGACACGAACACTCCGACTGGAACTCACACTTCTGTCAACCTGCTGTCAACAACCAGCATCCAGCTGTCAATCGGCAACTTGCCGCCGAAAAAATCCCCAGCCTCCGAAAGAAATCCGCCGCCGAAAAAGCTGTTATCTCGCGTGAGAATTAACCTGGGAATCAGGTAATGTCAACAGTAATTGTGCTGTGCTCGAATAAAAAACACAATTCGCTTGCCCGTTCCCTGCTTTTGTAACGTGGGAGTTTTTTTTTTACCGCTATTTCGAAGCGCGGTCGGTGGAGGGGTTGGCTTGTCGCAGATGGCGCCACCGGTCAACATTTGACGTTTCAAAATTTTCGCATAACCAAATAAGGGATTTCTCATAAACTGCGTGAACTAGATATGAGGTGGTGATAAAACCGAGTGTTTTAGCCGTGGAAAACGTAGCGATTTATGCGCGGATTGTGAGAAAGAGGCGCAGGAACAGGGAGGAAGCAAGGTAAACGAGCGCCGGGGGTCTGGCTGGCCGTTGAGGTTATGTCGGCGGGGGGGCCCCGGGCCGCCCGGACCCCACCGGTCGGCCGGTGTTGACAGTCGATTCTAACGCACCGCTTGTGTTTGCAGAGATGTCTTTTCGTGTGGTCCGCAGCTCCAAGTTTCGCCACGTTTACGGACAGGCGCTGAAAAGGGAGCAATGCTACGACAACGTCCGGGTGAGCAAGAGCTCCTGGGACGCCACGTTTTGCGCCGTCAATCCCAAATTCGTGGCCGTCATAGTGGAAAGCGCCGGCGGTGGAGCTTTCATTGTCCTGCCCCATAACAAGGTGAGGGCGGCACACTTTTCGAAATGCCCCGCATTTATCTCAATCTTGATACCTGTGATTATTTGATTATTATTCCCTTTCGAAAATTTCTGATAAGCTCTAGTCATTCACGTTAACGTATTTGAATGAAACTATAAAAAAAGCATGTGTAACAAAATGTATTTTTTTTATAAATCATTGCTAATTTATGAAAACAAAGCTCTCCGACCAACCTTGCTAATTGCTAATTTAGGTTTTGGTTTTAAATTTTGGGCTAGCCTGCTCATTACACTTGTCCTCTAGATAACTGTCTTCCGCCCACAGGGTGAAGCAGTTATCATTCATACAAACTAGTCAAAGTTGGTGATTATTAAAATTTTGAAGTAGGTACCTACTTGTTGGATTACCGTTTGTTACATTATTATTATGTATGTAATCTAGAAAAATTCGCACAGGAATATCAAGAGATTCGTCCGTAAGTGATTCATCAAAAAAATGCACTGGTCGCTATACTTAGACGCGCGCTATTTTTACGCAAAACCGTCTATATTAGGATTCTGAACCTGTGCCAGAGTGTTGCAATTTTTGCGTTTCGAGGCGAATTTCTCGACCGCAATAATTGAAATGCTCGTCGAAACGGACGTTCGCTATCACCTCTTTGGTTTCCGCTTTCTTCCCGTTTTTCCGCCCGCAGCCAGCGCAATTACTAAAAACCTTGATATAATTGTTTTATCAATCATTGTTTGGAAATACTACGAAATTTTTACGCTACCATTTAGTGTTGTTACTGTTATTATTATTATTTATTTTATGTTAGTATTTGTTTTATGGATCAGTGGCGTGGTTGGAGAATTTGATCTTCATGACATACCCACCTATCGCCTATCGCCACACATGTTTTCCGTTTTATCAAAAATAGTGATGACATCAAGAGAAACTTAATTTTAATCCTGGATTTGTTTATTTTTATTTTTTACATCAGTGGAAATTACAAAATTTCAAAATAATTCAGCTGGCATTCCGGAAGCAGGTAAAACAGACGAAGCCTGAGAAATGATTAGGGAAAAGAACAAATTCTTGCGTTACAATTTAAATTTCTAGCAAATTTACTAATTTAATTTTCTAAAAAGAAACTTGTATAAATTTTCAAGTTTCGCATATTTTGGAAAAATAGTTTTACCTACAGGCGAATCTACACAGGTGTTCATTCATTTTAGAACAGCCTTTCACACTGAATATGTTTGGATCTGCAAATTCCTATGAAGGTACAACACTCATAAAGTTTAGAAACATACTAATATTTTCTTTGCCTTTGAAATTTTCAAAAAATGCTTGGATAGGTGAAATTGATTTTTTTTTAAATGGACATTTCAGTAACATTTTCATGCCTTTATCCCTTGTCGTTTTTAAGGAATGATGTCATCGCCATATTTTTTTTAAATGATAACTTTCCCCTATTTTCTTGTCAGATTTGAATACCCTACCCCCGTTCAAGTTCTGCGATATTCCGGACAGGAAAGAAAATAAATTCATAATTCCAAAGTTTTACCGCGCACAGGGCTTCCATATTCTTTTATTCTCAACTTTTCCATCCTCATGTGTTCCGATCAACGCGGTTTAGCAGGGGGGCTTTGAGTACTTGAAGTACCCCATGGATTTCTGCTATTTAAACGTTTTTTAATAATTTTTAGGTAGAACATGACTCGCATTATTAAAGTGATAAACAAATGATCAAAATTAAACGTCCATTCTGAAAACAAATGAAAATAACTACAAAATTCGAAGAAAAAATTTCATGGACTATTGTTCTAGGCACGATAGCTCCCGATAAACGTATAAACTTCACGATTTTATCGATTTTTCTTGAAAATATGATAAAATGACTATAGCATATAAAGATGTACAAGGTGTTCACGCGAGACGATAATCCCTCATAAAAAACTTTCCCTTCACGATAATTCAAAAAAGAAAAAACTTTCCTGGAACAATTTTTTCGGATTTTTTCCATTGTTCCTGAATATGTCAAGTATAATTTTCCATTTTGTGCTACATACAGGGTGGTCCATCCTAGCGTAATTATCCCATAGCGGTCTTACCCTTCAAGATTGAGAAAAAGATGTAAGAGAAAAGTTATAATATGGTTTTATGAGACCTATGACCTATAATTATTTTCAGCTATACAGACAGGTGTCCTATTTTGACGGGATAAATAAAGCGTCAATTTTTTAAATATTCTTTGCATTTTTGGGTTCAGCTTTTCAAACTGTCTTATATCTGTATTTTTGTTTTTCAATTGTTTGGCAGTGCTACCAACTGAAAATTGAAAACTGAAAAAAATCGCATTTTCTCAGTTTGCTTAAAATAATTGTAGCGGCCTTGCTTTTCAAAACTAGAAGATGAAACTTGACATGCTGATAGTGAAGTCGAAGACCAAATTTCTAATGTCAAAAAGTTGCGATTTTATGTTAGAGCGATTACAAAAAAAATCAAACTTTTCAATTTTCAAAGTATCATAGCTCATTTTTTTTCAAATGGCATGCCTCCAGTTCTACCATGCGATCAACAAAATTCGGAATTGGGGTAGGCCGTGCCCTGGCCGAAAGCAGCTTGACATCCTGAAATTCGACCAGGTCACAGCCTACCCAAATTCCGAATTTTGTTGATCGCATGGTATAACGCTATCCGATAGCTTTTTTTATCCTCCCTGAACTTCATATTTTTCTAGATAATCGGAAGTTTCCACGAAATTTGCTATTTTCTTATTTTTTCCAAAAACTGAGTCGGCCGTGATAAATGACAGACAAGCCAAATAGTACGCAGCTAGTACGCAGCTGTCAGTCAGTCTGAATATTGTCGAAAAAAGAGGAAAGGCTTAAACGCAAAAAAAATCAACGTGAAATCCTGGATATCTGGATTCCTACCAAAATATCATATCAATCATTTCCTCTCGCGTAAAGCCATTTTTCTGTGTTGAACAATTCCCAGACTGACTGACTGACTGACTCTCTCTTGTCTGTAATTCATCACGGCCGACTTAATTTTCCCAAAAAAGTCAAAAAAATAGCAAATTTCGTGAAAATTTCCGATTATCTCGAAAAATATGAAGTTTAAGGGTAGGGCACCCGTAGTTAAAATGAAAGAGCATTAAAAAGCTATCGGATAGCGTTATAAAATTGGGGGCATGCCATTTGAAAAAAATGAGTTTAATACTTTGAAAATTATAAAGTTTAATTTTTTTGTGAACTAAAATGTAACATAAAATCTCAACTTTTTGACATTGGAATTTTGGTCTTTGGACTTAGGTCTCGCGTGAACAGCCTGTATTTCTGGAGGATTAATAAAAGGATATGTTGAAAAAAATGCTCAGTGCCGTTTATTTCCACCATAAAAACGCAAAAATTTTATGATTCAAGATTTAATCGAAATAAATTGAATAAAATGGCTGTGATTCCTATGAAACGTATCCAACAATTTTTTCAAGACTGTTGTCAGTGATTTAGAAAAGTGTAAGATTTTTTTATTACGTAAAACTTGTTTTCTGTAATTAGGTTGTTTACCCGTTGGAAATGAATGTATTTATTCATTTATTTATTTATTTATTTATTTATTTAAGGACGGAGTTCAATTGGTAAAATAAGCGTTGCGAAATCAATCCGTCTGGGTTTATTCCTTGACGTATTCTTACCATTTTGGTCTCTTTCGAAAGCTACAAGGATGTACTTTGGTTTGAGCCCATTGGCATTTCCAAAATCCAAAAATGATTTTTTCAAATGTCAAAATTCAATTTTTTTTTTGATTCCGGAAATGCCAATGGGCTCAAACCAAAGTACATCCTTGTAGCTTTCAAAAGAGACCAAAATGGTAAGAATCCGTCAAGGAATAAACCCAGACGGATTGATTTTGCAACGCTTATTTCACCAATATGACTCCGTCCTTAAAACTTGAACGATATCACCTACCGAGGCGGGAATGCTTCATGACAGCCATAAAACAAATATGTATAGCTGCCGGGTCATGATATTTTGCAGCTCGAATATGAGCTATAATCGCTCCCGGCTCGAATCCAGCTTTCCGCCGAGGTATGTATCCTATTTTCTAAGGCAACCATTACAAATCTAGCATACCTTGACAGTCTTGATACAACCGTGAACTGTCACTTTTTTATGCCCATCTAACGGCGCCTTTTTGGCCACTAGTCGTCACTTCTTTCCGTTTCGCAGCCTACCTGTCGCTTCCTAAAAGAAATTAAAAGAACAAAAATGACCGCAACATATCGTCATGTTATTTTATTTGCCTTTATGAATTTCAGGTCGGTCGTTTGGCCGCCGATCATCCTCTGGTGGGAGGCCACAAGGGTCCCGTGCTGGACATAGCATGGTGTCCGCACAACGACAACGTCATAGCCAGCGGTTCCGAGGACTGCGTGGTGAAAGTGTGGCTGATACCCGACGGGGGGCTGCACAAGACCTTGACCGAACCTGTGGTGGACTTGGTGCTGCACCAGCGGAGGGTGGGTCTGGTGCTGTGGCACCCCACGGCCTTGAACGTCCTGCTGACGGCCGGAAGCGACAACCAGGTTCGTCTTATTTTTACATTTTCCGTATTGTCACCTACGTCAAGTCGCTCACGAACGACGATTATAAAAATTAATTGGAAGGCATATACCTCATCTCATCTTATGACCCTATGACAACACCCTGTGAAGATGTTTTTTTTTTCCCTTTTCGAAATTCTGCTTTTTTATACGACCCTTCAACGTTCCCCAACTTTAAAGTCACTAATGGGATTTTAAAGAGATTCGACAGAATAGTAGATATTCATTCAAAACGAATCTGTGGCAATAACTAAGCACCTCAATCTGTCCATGAATTATTCATGAAAAACCGATGAAAAAATCCGTACCTTCTTCACGGAGCCGAATTTTTTGAAACAAACTTCACACATGGCCATGCCTCATGATATGAAATGGGGGTATGTGTTTTTTTTTTTCGATTATTTCTTTTGATGTGCGTCAAGTTGACTATGAGACTAGTGGAAAGGTGATTTCCGACGTATACAGGGTGTCTCCTCAAAATTCGCCCTTCCAGAGTCCCGGATAGTTCCTGGAAAAGCTTTGGAAATGTCAAAAAAAAAAGTTGAAAAAATTGTTGAAGGGGTCGACTTCGACCCCCGCTAAGTCGACCCCCGCTATTTCCTTTATCTAAAAGAATGCTAGTAAACTCCTTCTTGGGGTCGATAGCAAGCCGTCAACAACCTAGCAGGTAATTTTGTAAACCGTAAAACATGGAGAAGAAAAGCAACATGAAATTATAAAGATAAGATTCGGCGCCCGTATCAAAAAATCTGATGCCGTCGCTCCTAAAAAAAAAAGTGTCGCAATGGAAGCACCGACCCTTTGCCCTGCTCCAGCCGAAGAGCTGCTCGAAGCTCCGCTTGATTTATAGCCAAAAACGGACACCCTGACACCTCTGCACCTCCCTTTTGACTATTAATCCAATTATGAAGACAACTAGCGGGCCGAAATTGGCGTATTGATGTAGGTAAAGTACTTAAAGTACTAAATTTTGTAGAAGAATTTTTGCCTTCTTTTTTTTGAACTGACAGGTGGCAAATTTCACATGTTAAATACTCATTAGTTCAATTTATTAATGTCCAAGAAGTAGTGTTGTTCATTACCATAATCGAGGTTAATTGATATTAATAATACTAGGTTGGTACTTAGTTAACACGGAGAAGTGTAAGTAAGATTGATGCTTCACGAAAATTCACGAGCTTCGAAAATATTCTTCAGGCATTTTTTGTTCTACAAACATGAGTAACATGCTAAATGGGATTCATGGAAGTGACAAAAAATGATCTGCCGTGGTTGACTAGTTATTGGAAAACTTGTAAGTGAAACTGTTTCAGACACAGTATTGTTCCGAAAGCGTTGGGTTTCATAAGCGTTTAACAAAGTCTTCCACAGGTCTTCCTGTAGTTTTTTAAGTGGTATTTAAACAATTAGTCCTATGTCCGGTATCACCGACAAAGGTAATTGAAGAATCAATTTAACTTGAGTTGAAGTAAGTGCATTATTGTTTTCTTATTCAGCATGTGGTTATCAATAACCACGTAAAATCTCTAGAACACTGGCGCAGATTTCTTTTTTTTATCGAATAGGAAGCTTCCAAAATCGTCATCAAAAACATCATCATTCATCCTTATCTTTTAACTGGAGAACGTCAAATATACAGAACAGCGGATGAAAACCAGAGCTGTAAGACGTTTCAAATTTCAACTACCAACATAAGGTTCCTGTAACGTGACAGCAAATAAAAATGTTTAGTTCAACATGCTTCTGAGCAACAATACTAATTTTTTTAGCGAGCATTTACCCTGTAAAGTAAAAGAAAATCTAGTACGATTTTTTATTCATCATTCTGCCACCAATAAATTACTTTGATTTTTCAGAATAACCCCTCATATCATCCAAAATAAAAGACCTAATTTTTTCAACATTTTTCTGACACTTTTTGGGCATTTCCATAAACTGCCTTGGCTTCCGAATGCGCGAACTTTCAGATTCCCTGTATAAAAGTAAATAACCAGACCAGACACATTCTTTAACTTTTGAAGTATTGAAAACTGGATTGTGCTCCGTTATGTTTGCCTGACGCACGCATTTATTTGAAGGTGATCATTTGGAATGTGGGGGCAGGCGAGCCCCTGGTGAAAATCGACTGTCATCCTGACATCGTGTACAGCGCCTGCTTCAATTGGGACGGTTCGCAGCTGTTGACCACGTGCAAGGACAAGAAAATACGCATCATCAACCCGAGGACGGGCGAGATCGAATCCGAGGCCGTATGTCACGAAGGTGTGTTTTTTTTTTGTTTTTTTTTTTTAGAAACATGAAATTAATTCGTGATTGAACAACGCTTCCATCTGATGCCGGAGTTCTTATTTCACAGAATCCCGACAATTCAGTCAGGTCAGGTCAAGGTGTACGTTGCAGGGTTTATTATCCACCCTTTGAAAAAAAATTTATTAGTTTCGATTCAGAATAATACAACAGAATTCCCTTCACTCACTTCTTGAGAAATATACAGGAGCATACGTTGACTTTACAGTAAAAAAATGGTTGAAAAAATATAAAATAATAATTTGAAAAAAATTATAAAAATATTTGTATCATTTCAGTTTAAGTTTTTAAACAACTAAGAGCAATTCCTTCATGGATTATAGTACATAAAAAAGTGTTCTCTTTTTGCTTATCTTACAGAGGAAAGCTTTCGTTCAAGCTCAAAATTCTTCAAATTCAGACTTTGCTTCTACGTTCAGTCGGCTCTTTTTCTGTGGCACTGGCGGTTGCTCTTGACGCCGGAATTGGCATTGCAGTAAGGTACATGGATGATGTATTTTTTCAGGATCGAAGGCCACGAGGGCCATTTTCCTGAGGCACGGGCTGGTGTTCACGACGGGATTCTCGAAGATGTCCGAAAGGCAGTACAGTTTGCGAACGCCGGACGCCCTGAACGAACCCATCGTGATGGTGGAACTGGACACGTCCAACGGCGTCATGTTCCCGCTGTACGATCCCGACACGAACCTGATCTTCCTTTGCGGCAAAGGCGATTCAGTCATCAGGTACATGTTTTGGAAGTGCCTTCTTTATTCCCTTTCTGTTTCTTCATCAAGCTTGGTAAACCGGATGCAAATACACACGAATGGAACACGAGCACGGCCCGATTTTTGTCAGAACTGCGGTCCACGTATTATTTCTTGCAGATTTTCCTGGTGGCGATCCGCAGCAACTGGGAAGTGAAAAAAAAACGACTGGAAAGAAAATTGTACGTCTCTTGCAGAAGTAGCAGTAAAGCCGAAAACGTTAAGGAACATTAACAATATACAGAGTGTCCCAGAACTCGCGGTCCAGAGTCAATGGCAGTTCAGGGAAGTTCTTCAAATGCGCAGAAAAATGTTGAGGGGGGCTTTTATTTTTTGAGTTATGGTGGGTCGAAGGGTGGGCTTGCTCCATCTCATTATTATTGTATCAGATTTTAGTGAACTTTTTAAAGCAGGCTAAAGAGGCAAAAAATGAACTTTTTAGTTCTTTTGTTGTAGATAAAATTGTCATCATTTATCTGCTTAGACGTTATTCTTATTGGCGAAATGAGAAGTTTATTTGCTAACACAAGGTCGATTGCTGTATCCTGGCGATAAACGTTATAAATGCCTATTTTATTATTTATATGAAGTGGAAAGTAATTGGTACTATTTTTATCTTGATCATGAATCATTGTTTGAAAATATCGCGCAAGTACCGAAAATACGGAAGTTTCACTTTCGTTTCGATGAAAATATTATTTTATTACCCAACAATTATTATTGTTTTTATTGTATTTTAAATGGAATGAGAAAGTAAAAGTTGAATTCGTTTTACTGCTGAACTGTCAACACAGGCAGCTGACTGTAGTAAACACCTTCAACGATGCCAACCCAAATGACAGTAATATCCCAGTGAGCGGTCAGTTTTACGTCAGTACGGATGTTTAAAAAACTGAAATTTTCTTATTTGAATAAACTGGGAATGGCCAATTTTTTGACCGTCATGCCTGTTACAAATATCATCTAATAAAATTAAATGCTATAGTATAGTACGGTTCAAATCTACTGTGATTTTAGTTAAAGATTTTCTATAGAGAAAAAAAAATGAACAAAATGAAAACAAAACCAGAATTTCAGCCAGGACGCAGGAGTCGAAGGACCATAACTTCTAAATTACGTCCAGCCGTAAAAAATATCAGTTTCATTCTCACATAATCTTACTTGATACATGGTTGAATTCTGTTATTTTAGTTATGAATCACCCTGTATTGGATTTTTTTTGTTGTCGTAATTGACCATATTATTTATTCAGAGCGCAGTCGCAGATCGGGGAGAGAGACAACCACATGTGCTGGGTTGAAACTCCCATAAGAATATGCATGTTGAATGACTTTGTAAAATGATCAATTCAAGGTGCAAATTGACAATTTCAACGAATGTATAACATAGCAAGTGTGTAAAAAGAAACACCTGATCTACTTTTCACCATAATGAAATGGAAAATCTTGCTGTGAAGTTTATGCGAAGCAATTTAGAATGGGGTTTTTGAATCCAAAACAATTTCAAATTACCCGCCATATTTTATTGCACAACTTCCGCTAACGAGAATTTTGACAGCGCTTGAAAGCGAACCGAGCGTCAGCCGTCACGTAATAGTATGGTTAAAAATGTTAGAACGTCCCAAGAATCAAGAAAACACCTTGAAATCGTAAATTCTGACAGCGACAGCAAAGTTCCGTTTTCTATGCATGCTGTGGCGCGCGAGATCTACTGCAGTGCGCATGGTCACAGGCACATACCTAACTTACAAATGACTAGTGGAAGGGGAAAGTGAGAATAATTAATATGGTCTATTATCTTATTAAAGTTAAGAACGGTTATTTATATCTGTCTTCAGTTGGTTATTTCCCGTCTGGTTTCACTGACAATTTGATTATTATTTTGACAGATATCACTCCTGTCCAGAGTTATTTCAATGGTCATAGTCATTTCAAGTGAAATAAGGACATATTTTAAGATTTCCAGTGATATTATAACAGCCTTGAGCAGATGTTTGATTTTATTTAAATGGTTTCCTTATTCAATTGGTTTTGAGGGGTTCTTTGCATATTTTAGTGGTTGAAATATTATTTTGACCGGAGTTATTGTCACCACATTATGAACGTTCTTAAACATTTTCCTATTAACTGCTGCAAGAAACGTAAATTTTACTTTTCAGTCGTTTTTTTCCGACTCCCCAGTTGCTACTGATCGCCACCAGAAAAGCGCAACAAATGATACGGGGACGGCAGTTTGGGCAGGATTTGGGCCATGCTCGTCTCCCATTTCTGTATATTCGCATCAGGGATAAGTCTTCACTCAGCTCTCAGTTCACACTTCACTATAGTTCTTGAAACGAGATTATTTTCGTCTTTGCCACCCGTTCAACAGAAGTTTGACATTCTAAGACGATGACGAAATAAAAAATGTTTTCAGGTACTTTGAGATCACAGCCGAACCACCTTTTGTCCACTACATCAACACTTTCCAGACGCCCGATCCGCAGCGCGGTATCGGAATGATGCCCAAGAGAGGCTGCGACGTGACGTCATGCGAAATCTCGCGATTCTACAGGCTGAACAACTCGGGACTGTGTCAGGTACCGTCACAGTCAAGAGATCGGTGGCCTCGTCGACAGAGAGCCGACCTCGAATGGGGAATAAGCCAGTATTGCATACTTACCGCCATGTCTTTGCAGGTTATCACGATGACGGTGCCGAGAAAATCGGAACTCTTCCAGGAGGATCTCTATCCGGACACGCTAGGTGACACGGCCGCCCTCAGCGCCGAGGAATGGATCGGCGGTCGGGACGCAGAACCTCTGCTCATATCCCTCAAAGACGGTTACAAACCGCCGGAATCAAAATCGACGATCTCTTCCGTATCCAAGAGAAACATGCTGGACAAGCTGACATCAAAGACATCGAAAACGTCCGACGGTGCCAAACAGGCGTCACCAGTGTCGGTAAGGAAGCACTCTGTATTGTGACTAATAGACCCGTTTTGGCTTGCTATTTTTGTGCGCTAAACATGGACCTGTGCCGGTGCCTAAACTGGACAGATGATAGCGCACATCATTGTTGCCAGATATGTATCACGTGAACGTCACGTATACAAGTGTTCCAGAATTAATTGAAAGAAAAAAGCCTAGATAGTAGATACCCCATTTCATATATGATTGTCTCTGAAGTTGGTTTCAAAAAATGTCTTCCATAGAGGAGATTCAGCTCTTCAAAGTTCAACTTGTATTGGTTTTTCATCAATAGTTCATAAACGTGTTAAGGTATTCGGCTCTAATTTGCAACATATTTATTTCAATTGATTATCTGCTCGTAAGTCGAATTTCATTCAAGTCCAACCAGTGGTTCCAAAGTTGAAGGCTGAGGAGTCGTAAAAAAAATCGAATTTCGAAAGAAACTTTATGGGGGACATGAAATGAGATGAGGCATGTAGAGTTTTTTCTTTTGATTATTTCGGGGACACATGTATATCATGATATTTACTGATTGATAAACAGGTGTCCCAAAAGTACCAGACGCAAGTTTTAAGGGGCTCTATTTAGGGGCGTGGGAGAGTTCTGGAAGATGTTAAAATTATGTCTTTTATCAGATCATCCATTTAAGCTAGCCAATATCATTAGTCATTCAACATAGTCCTTCTTGCGGAATCGTGATTTGAGTGACATAAAAAAAAATTCAATTGCTATTTAGTTGAACTGTTCAAAGCCTTTTAAGTGTCCGAATCTGAACTATAGAAAATTTCCAAAACTTCGCGGTTGGTGACACTGGCAATATTCAGCACGATAACTCACGACGAGACACGATGTCGACCGAACACTTTAGAAACTTTATAGATTCGAAATTTTTACGCAAGTAACCGGAAGTTACATCAACTTTTGATTTTCAAATGGAACCCCCTGTATATTTTTTGATATTCGGATAGAGATTTTTTTATTGACACAGTGGTAGTCTTGAAAACTCTCTCTGATGAAAAGTGACGATTTTATAGTGGATTGAATATAATTAAATTATTATTACCAAAGGTGGCTGCGACCACAAATAAAAATCTAAAGTTAGAAGTTTGTTTATTGTTCATGTTGATTTCAACGGCAACGCTTTTTAACATTAACAATAAACAAACTTCGAATTTCAGATTTTCATTCGTGGTCGCAACCACCTTAGGTAATAATGATTTAATTATATTCAATCTACTATAAAATCGTCTTTTTTCATCATAGAGAGTTTTCAAGACAACCACCTTGTTGTCAATAAACAAAATCTCAATCCGAATATCAAAAAATATACAGGGCGTTCCAAAATAGCAAAAGTGCTCTCAAATACCCCATAAAAATTTCAAATCTATGCAGGGTGTCCAGAAAATGGTGGAAAAGCTCTGCAACACGTTGTGGAGGACCCTTAGGGGAATTTCGAAATAACGATTAAAAAAACTCTTCGACTTTCATTTTTGAAGCCCTCAAAGATCAAAAACTGGTCCTTCGAATAATAATTTTCTTAATTTCTGACTCATCCTGTAAATTAAAAGAAAAATCAATACACATCTAGTGGCAGATATTTCTTTCCCATAATTCTGCAGTAAACGGTAAATTGAAATCTTTTGAATTAACAAGACTAGAAGGCTTCAAACCCCTTCTAGTCCCTTGGCGCTTGATAACCCCAAGAATGAAAGTCGACGAATTTTAACGTACTGGAGAGCTTTTTCGCCGTTCTCTGGACACCTGTATATCCCATAGGAATAGGGAAAAAGTCATGGGCTGGTGCGGTTTTCGAAAAGCACACGGTATACAGAGTGAGTCATGAAGTGGAAAAATTCTTGAAAAAAAATCTTCAGTAGAAAACTGTATGACTATTTGCTATACATTGAAAGCAATCAAATTATATCGAAGTTTTTGACTCACCAATTTGACTCAAGTAAGTTGACATTCGATACACATTAGTGGTTGATATTTCTTCCTCATAATTCTGCCACCAACAGTTCATTAAAGTATTCCAAAATAACGAAACTAAATAGAAGGGTTCGAGCCCTTGATAACTTTAAAAACAGAAATCTGAAGATTTTAGTACCATATAGTACTGTTCTGGTGCGCCATTTCGAGACCACCCCCTGTAGTCATACATGAAAAGCACCCAACCACATCAGTTACAATTGCAGATTATCTACACTTCACCAGTTTGAATTTGACGCAAATATCTCCTGCAAATCACTTATCAAGAATGTCTTCTTGATAACCGTCAACTTCATCCGTACAAAATCGTGCAAATAGCAGCGGTAATGATAGCACTGTTGATCAGGCCAAGGCCAACCTTGTTAACATGAAACTTTGCACAAGGTGGAATAAAAATCGTGAACTGCTGAAAATTATATTTTATCTCGGACAGATCTCAGAATTTATCCGAGAGCGTAGCTATCACTTCCATACAATACACCTTTCTGTTGTTGTCGGTGCGCTTAGCGATCGTCATCAGTTTGAAACGACCGCTCCAGAACGGTACGTTTTCCACTGACGACAAGTCCATGATGTAATTTCTCATGGAATAGTTACCCTAAAATAAAAGAAAAAATACCAAATTAGTATGATTGCACATTTGTCCCAAATTGACTGGTTCTTGGAGGGTTTTGCCTATTTGCAGAACAGATACGAAAAAAGTGATTGCAAATTATTTCCATCGATTTTCGAAAGAAATATATCTCAAAAATATTTAACACGTCATAGTTATCTGTCAGAATAATCGATTATAAATCACATTTAAAAATATATTTATATTCGATGTCGGAAGTCGGATGTCAAATGTGCAATCCATTTTGCCGTATCTATTTTTGTAATAAGCGAAACCCCCAAAAACCAATCAATTGGGGACACCTGTACATAGCAATTAGAAGGCAGCGACGAAGATGGACTGAGCAATGAGTATTCCCCTAGGAAACAGTGACATTGCCCAGCATGCACTAGAATGGAACCCTTTAGGCAAGGAGGAAAAAACAGGAAGTTGAGACTTGGAGATGTGTGGTGGAGAATGTGGAGGATGTTGGAATGTCGTGGGGAGAGCTAAAAGCAAAAGCACATGCTAAGGACCGTGTGAAGTGGGAGACTTATCCAATGATCCAAAACTGCACCGCTGTTAGTTATTCCATGCACTTTTGTTTTGGCAGAACAACAATGTCAACCTAGAAATATTGTAACGTGGTTGAGATCAATCTAATAGTCCATCCGCTAGATAGTGGGGGGGTTAGCGGAATGGTCTGTGCATTTTGTGATCAAAGCATGAAATTTAGCATACTTGTTCAGAAGACCCTCCTTCGCAATTCCAGATGTGGCGCCACGCGAGATTTTGCGGCAGAGACACTGTATTGCGGTTAATATACCTGCTAGGGGTAAATTCTGCAAAAATGGTTCCTGGTCGGTCTCTGGTACCGCAGTCGGTATTTTTTAGTTCTGTTCAGTTAAAACTACATGTAGAAGTAAGTGAGAAGTACATTTTCACAAGCAAAGTTCCAAATGCTGCCTTTATACGTTGTTCTAATACATTTTAAAGCCAACTTTGTTTTAGTACAGGGAACATGGTAAAAAAATTGCCAAAACCTCAGCAAAGATATGAATGTCCTGAAAATTTGATATTCTGTCCAGAATTATGTGCCCTACTAGATATCTGAAATTGCCAAAAATCGCACCCCGAGGCTTCGAGTTATTAGAGGGGGGGGGGGGGGTAAAAAATTGCAACTTAAAATGAAAGGTATAGAACCCGATGGAATCCGTTCCTCCAATGGATGCAAATACGTCGTAGTTCGACGCATCACAACCAGTTGACACAATTCTGGCACAAAAAGTGTCGATCATTGTTGAAGGGGGGTCGTGGAGAAGGGCGAAACTCGGCTGGGTGGCTCTTTCTCTTCCTGGGCCATGAAGAATCGATCACGACAAGATTGGTATCTTTTCCGACTAAATTCAATGTCCTGAACTTGAATCCGATGTGTAAATTTGGATAAAAACAAGTTCGAACAAGTTAATTTGAGAAAACCTGTTTTTTCTTTGACAATTTTCACAAAACTTTTTTTTACTGTTAGAGGCATTCATTTTTGAAAATATCTCAGAGGCCATTAGACTAAACTGTATTCTTCACGAAAATCGTCCATTTGATTTATAACTTTGTTTTTCGAGGTGGGGAAAATCGATTTGAACTTTAGTCGGCACTGCCCGGCGTCTACTAATTACCAGAACACTACAGCATGCACCTTCAAGCAATAACTCAATACCCTGCATTGCGATTAATGACGATTTTGTTTATGTTATAGGGAATTCAGTTCTGCACAGATCCTGGAACTTTCAAAGATGAGTTATAATTTTTCAGATAGTTTGGGCTATTTTCATTTAAAGATGCATGGTTTAGTGTTCTGGTCAGTAGTAGACGACGGGCTGTGCCGACTAAAGTTCAAATCGATTTTTTCTATCTCGAAAAATAAAGTTACAGATCGAATGGATGATTTTTGTGAAGAATACAGTTTAATCTGATGGCTTCTGAAATATTTTCAAAGATGAATGCCCCTAACAGTAAAAAAAAGTTTTGTGAAAATTGTCAAAGAAAAAACAGGTTTTCTTTAGTTAACTTGTTTGAACTTGTTCTTGTCCAAATTTATACATCGGATTCAAGTTCAGGACATTGAATTCAGTCGGAAAAGATACCAATCTTGTCGTGATCGATTCTTCATGGCCCAGGAAGAAAAAGAGCCACCTAGCCGAGTTTCGCCCTCCCCCGCGACCCCCCTTCAACAATGATCGACACTTTTTGTGCCAAAATTGTATCAACGGGATGTGATGCGTCGCACTACGACATATTTGCATCCATTGGATTGACGGGTTCCATCGGGTTCTATACCTTCAATTTTTAGTTGCAATTCTTTACACCCCCTCCAATAACTCGAAGCCTTGGGGTGCGATTTTTGGCAATTTCAGATATGTAGTAGGGCACTTAATTCTGAACAGAATATCAAATTTTCAGGACGTTCATATCTTTGCCGAGGTTTTGGCAATTTTTTCACCATGTTTCCTGTCCTAAAACAAAGTTGGCCTTAAAATGTATTAAAACAACATATAAAGGCAGCATTTGGAATTTTGCTTGTGAAAATGCACTCCTCACTCATTTCTACATGTAGTTTTAGCTAAACAAAACTAAAAAATACCGACTGCGGTACCAGAGACCGGCCAGAAACCATTTTTGCAGAATTTACCCCTAGCAGGTATATTAACCGCAATACAGTGCCTCTGGTGCGAAATCTTGCGTGGCGCCACATCTGGAATTGCAAAGGAGGGTCTTCTAAACACGTATGCCACATTTCATGCTTTGATCACAAAATGCACAGATGATTCCATTTTTGGCCGTTAACCCCGCCACTAAGATACTATTTTGTATTTTTTTAGAGGTCGAAAAGGTTTTTTTTGGAATTCCAATCAGTTAAGGTCCACAGAATCAGATTTTTTTGGTGGCAACGCTCAAAAGTGGTGCGGTCACCCCGTGCACCCCCATGGGGGCCAGCCCCCAGTTGATCGAATTTCAGTTCTGTAACTCGGAGGATCGACACAGAATTACAAAAAATTCAGGATGTCATGGAAAAAACTCCCTCAAAAGTCATCCACAATGAAGATACAGCCCTTCAAGTTTCAAAAAAGGCGATTTTTGTGGAGGTACCATTTCCACAATTTTCAACCGATTTCGTTGGAAATTTGGCTAGGCCCCTCTGTAACAAGCATCTAGAAGGGGGGATTTTCATTTTCTAGCTAAATTGTCCAGTGGCGGAGCAACTGGAAATTTTGACATAATGCCGTCCTTCCTCATTTCTCAAGTCCCTGGTCAACTTTGGACTCTGAAACTTTCATTGTGTATCGAATACATTGTTCAGCTACGATGTTCCCAAAAAAATCAAAAAAATGAAACACAAACTTTTGATATAAAAAAAATACTAGGATATTCAGCTAAAAAAAATGAAAGCAAATCCCCCTTTTCTATATTCAACATTGAACCCAGAAACCAGCTCTGATTCTATTTTTTTTTGGAACATCGTAGCTGATCAATATATTCGATACATAGTGAAAGTTTCAGAGTCCAAAAATGACCAGGGTCTTGAGAAATGAGGATGAGGGACGGGATTATGTCAAAATTTCCAGTTGCTCCGCCACTGGACAACTTATCAAGAAATTGAAATTCCCCATTCTAGATGCTTGTTACAGAGGGGCCTAGCCAAATTTTCAGCAAAATCGGTTGAAAATTGTGGAAATTGTACCTCCACGAAAATCGCCTTTTTTGAAATTTGAAGGGCTGTATCTTTATTGTGGATGATTTTTGAGGGAGTTTTTTCATGACATCCTGAACTTTTTGTAATTCTGTGTCGATCCTCCAAGGTACAGAACTGAAATTCGATCAATTGGGGGCTGGCCCCCATGGGGGTGCAAAGGGTGACCGCACCGCTTTTGAGCGTTGCCACCAAAAAAATTCTTGTAGACCTTAATTGATTGATATTCCAAAAAAAACCTTCTCGACCTCCAAAAAAATACAGAATAGTAGCTAGCGGATAGACTATAATTCGTAATGTGTAGTCACATTTATTTTGTTATTTTTGGATACATTGACAAATAGTTTGGTAATTTCCATGGAGGTAATTTCAAAGGTTATTGTGTTTGTCACTGAACTTTTGACATATGTTGTCAATGTAATGTACGTATCAGCGTTGTTTTATAATCCACGCTTTGCAAACAATATTTTTTTATAAACTAACCGTTCTATGAGTTTTGCCTTTTTGCCTCTTAAAAATGCTCCACGATCAATTTTACCCCTATTTCAAACATTAAGGTTAGGAGTGTATGGAATAATTAGAACAATACTGCCATCTACGATTAGCTTTGCCCAAACTATCCCATTGAGGCAATGCCACAGGCAGGAAGCCCTATGCTCCTTAAGAAGCGGAAAAAATGAATAATGATCGGTCAGTGACTTGACTGAATCTACTGACAGCCGGTATGGGACATTTGTCCGGTTCCTTGACGCCCATCGCTCTCTTTTCGTTGATCCAAATGTCCCGGAAGTACTTCAGCATGTTGGAGCACATGTTTGGCTGAAAAGGCAGGAACGGGATGGTTTTCCATCCCCCGTCGCTCGTGAATTTTTGAATGATCATCGTGGCTCCGACGTTTTCGTCTATGGGATAGGGATAGGTGACGTCATAGTTGAGGGCTTTGTGCGTGCGGTTCAAGGAAAAGAATTTGAAGTTGCGCAAAGGGCAGTCCATTTCGTCATTGTCGGGGCACAGTCTGGCCTGATCTATGCTGGTAGTGTGCGTCTTTTGCATCTAATGAATAATAATCCAATTATAATAAAAATGAATTTTACTTACCGTTCAGAATGACTTTTGGGGGTTGCAAGCAACAATCATAATGATGGAGAGAAAGCACTTATGGAGGAACCACGTGGATATGAAATCTAGGCAGTGACTCATTCCTGATGCGGATACACACGAATGGGGCACGAGCACCGCTCGACTCCTGTCAAAACTGCCGTCCCCGTATTATTTTTTACAGACTTTTCTCGTGGCGATCCGTAGCAACTGGGAATCGGGAAAAACGACCGGAAAGTAAAATGTACGTCTCTTGCAGAAGTAATGTTGAAGAACGTTTACATTTGGTGACACTGACACGGTTTGCCGAAAATTGGATAATCTTACGTACCTCTCTATCTATTAAATTTTTGACAAACTATGTCAATGTTATCAAATTGTTAACGTTCTTCAGCGTTTTCGGCTTTAGCTCTGCATAAGGTACGTACATTTCAATTCCCGGTCGTTTTTTTTTTTCGATTACGCAGTCGCTGCGAATCGCCAGCAGGGAAGTTTGCAAGAAATAATACGCGGACGGCAGTTTGGGCAGGGGTTGGGCCGTGCTCCTCTCGCGTTCGTGTGCATTCGCATTAGGGATGAGATTTTATGATGCAAATCCTCCATAAACTGCATACTGTCTGTCCAAAATCACGGCTCACTAGAGCGATTTACTCATTCATACTTACTGTGATACTTGCTGAGACTTCACAAAGTGTCATGTAAAAAATTATGACAGCGTCCAACGATTTTCTTACATTTTTGAACATTTTCCAAAAAAAAATACTTTCAGAACTTCTAAATGTAGAACTCAACATGAGAGACGAAACAAAAATAATCACCTGGTTAATGTAATGTAAATTGTTATCTCCACATAAAATCACATTTAGTTCCGATTTTCGGGTGTTTAATCTACAAATTGTATCTAATTTGAATGTAATTATTGGGTTTTGTCGTTTTCGAGTGAGGTGGAGCGTTGGAAATTACCTGGTTAGTCATGTCACAGGTCACTGTATTTTTGCTCTTGATGGCAGTGGGCAGTAAAGCTCAATAATCGGTTTCTCCTTGATATTTGTGAAAAACCGTCTTGACATGTTTCTTTTTTTGTTTCAGGACAAGACTCTCCAAGAGTTTGCAGACGAAATCCGAAAGCTGAAGGCGATGATAGTGAAACACGAAAACAGGATTCGAGCCTTGGAAGCTCAGGTAGCCCAGAAGCACACCAACGCTGACGAGGACGGCTCGGGGGGCGACGGCTTGAACGCCGCCCCTCAGCTGGCCGCCGACGAGGTGTAAAAACAAAGAAACCTCAGCCGCTCTCCTCCACCCCGCCCCGAAAAAACGCACAAAAAGCCTTAGAATACCTTCGAAAAAAAAACGAAAAAATACAAACCACAACGTTTTTTACGATATCGAGTGCTCAATCGCTTCCTTTTTTTATTGATAACTTTTAAGTACCTATTTAAAATATAAGCACGCATATTATTATTATATTTTCATTTTATTAATGCCATTTTATATTCGTTTCTATGTGTGTGATGTGAGAGAAACCAATCGCGCCAAAAAGTGCCTTTTCCCTCTACTACTACCTGTACCCAGAGTCATCGAGTCGTCCTCCTTCCGTGGTGCCCAAAATCATGTTATTTATTTATTCATATACACCATCTACTCCCCTCTGTTCCCCGGTTCCTTCTTTGGAAAGTGCTCTTTTAACATTGTTATTATCATTATCATATTATACATAAAAATTATTGTTATTACGTGCCTAGAGTAGTAATTCAAAATCTAGAAAAAAAACTGACATGATTTTTTAGGGGTGATTATCAGGCGAGTCCACGTCGTCTCTGTTTCTCCCTTGATTGACAATAATATATTTGGTGTAAATATACATAACGTTTTTAAGACAAAAAAATAAGAAGAGAAAGAATTGAAGAAAAGTAGTGTAAATATTCTATATAGATAGTAATAATAATGTAGAGCAATATGCAAGGGACGTGGCGCGCCCGGGGTCATCCCAGTTTTGTGTGTTCCGTATGTTTAACAACGAATATATTTAAAATGAACAAATAATGTAAATAAATGTATTATACTATATAATATGAGAAATATATATTATGTAACAGCATTTTTTCTCAAGAAATGCGCATTTGTTTTCGATGCTGATACGTTTTATTTCATTACTAGTGATTTTGTGTATAAAGGGTGAATTTTGAGCTCACAAGACGTCGTTCAAAACGTTTCCCTCTAAAATGCTAATAACGAAGATGCAGCATCCCTTTAGAGCTCTTTGGAGTTGAAACAAAAATGTTTTTTCATTTTCCGCGGCACTCGAATCGCATTTTGACAATTGACACGCCCAATTTTTTTTTACAAATATGGCCAATTTTATATAGTACCTTCTTAATGATATTTTTTCTAAAAAATGAGTGATCGTAGGGAGGAACGCAGAGCTTGTAGTACATCGCTCCAGCCGGGTTCTGATATTTTAAAAATTCAAACGCAGCCTAGGGAGTTTTTCGTTACACTGTTCGCGCAAGCGCAGTTGTTTTCTTCTTCAAATTTTGACACATTGACAGTTCTACTCCTACTGACAGTGACAGGCATAGACAAGCCTAAATAGATAGGCCACTCTCCATACAGCAGGCGTGTATGAATTAGAGCGCCATCTACCGAAATGGGACAGTATCATTCGCATTGTATTGTGATATCTTGGAAGAAATCTGTACAAAATTGTGGCGGGGAAATATGAAATCCCTGTATTTTTGTTCTTTTTACTTTTTTCAAGCCCAAGTGCAAAAATCATGCATGAAAGGTATTTCACAGTATTTTTCTCGAATAATAGTGCAAAATCGTTTGAGAAAATTTACTGTTGTCTACCCTTCACACATAATTTTTACAAGTAAGCTTTTCACAAGAACTTTTTAGTTTGTAATTTATTCAGAAAATACCATATGATCAAAAACTTTCTTAGTCAAGGCAGGCTGTGGCCTGGCCAAAATCAGCCTCGTTTGCCTGTCAATGACCAAGACCACAGCCTGCCTTGAGCAGGAAGGTTTTTGATCATACGGTACTCATATTGTTACTGATGGACTCGAAGGTATGGCAAACAGAAAATTATACAGAAATAAACAATAAGTATTTCGAGACGTCACTTCTGAAAAAATCTTTATTATTTATCTTCTCTTCCAATTCGTTTTAGAAAATCTCAGATAGTTAGCTTGTTGTTAGCCGCAATGTTCACTGTTTTGTTCTGTTCGACAACCTCGGCGAAATTAGGTATAAGCACACGAGCACCTCATCAAGATGGTGTTTCCACGCGAAATCCTGTTGTAGAGTCATCTGAAGGAGATAAGTACCTAGATCAATCCAACAAAATACGATGTAGAAGCAGGTAAAGCAACTTACCATGTTTGAGGTTAAAGTAAAAGAAATGCTTCAAAATGAAATCAAACTTAATCCAAGCAATTCCTGACAAGGACTGGAGTCCGAAACAATCACTGGAAACTTGGATGTTGAAATTTTCCGACGAAAAACACAGAACAGACGCCAAACAGAAATAAGTGAAAATTTTTCAACGGTTTTTCTCCTGTCAGTTGAAGGTGTCAGGTGTTGTACTGTCAATTATGTCAATTTTGATGTCTGGTGTATGTCAAATTGGGTGCTGCTGTCGCCATCTATACCTGTGGGACAGAACCGCAATATAACTGTAAAATCGTGACTGTAAACAATCATATCCCAGTTTCCTACCCCTGGTGACAGGTTCAAACTTCAAACAAGCGTTCTGGTTGACGGCCGTTGAAGATTTGTTTTTTTTTTACACTTTTCCAAGTAAGCTTACCAATTTTCATGAATTTAAACGCTAATTTTGGGGGATGGCAGATTTTCAGAAATGGCCCGCCTCAAAGGCAGCCCGAAAATGCGCTCGCCACAGTCGAAGAGACGAAACAAGAGTTTTCGTGTCTTCACCATTGGCAGGAAGAAGTACAAGCTGACCATGAACGTTCTGAAGACGATAAAAAAGCTACAAATGACTGTCGCGCCCTGCATACCCAGGAGCCCTTTTGCAAGACTGATCCGCGAAATATGCCAGAACTTCAGCCCAAAGTACGGAGATTTTCGCATTCAGTCGCTGGCATTGGAAGCGCTGCAGGAAGCCGCCGAAATGTACCTGACCGGACTGTTTGAAGACGCAAATATTTGTGCTGCCCACGCGAAACGGATCACCGTCAGGCCGGATGATGTCAAATTGTCTTTAGTCATAAGAGGGGTCTGTGATCCCGGACGTATTTAACTAGCCCAGTAGATGATAATATTAAGACTACAATTATAATAGTTATACCTATTATTTAACTGATAGGTACTTATGTTAATTAGGTATATATTGGATTATAAGAGACTTTTATTCTAGATAATTTTGAGATTTATCAACTGTTTCAACAATAGCTTATTTTTTCTGTATTTTGTAAGATCAAAAGTTTATAAAGTTCAGTTTATGATACAGTTTTATGAAATGTACTATTACAAGAAAGTGTATTCGCAAATAGTTGAATATACAAAATTTTACAGCTTTTGATGGGATTTGACAGTGGGATTAACTAAAGGAGATGAAGCAAAGACGTGGTCACTGTCGATGGTATTCACTGAAGTCTCATCTTCACATGGTGGCGTTCTCTGCTGTGAAGCCCACCCATTCGCGATTAGCCTGGCCAAGCTCCTGCAATGCTCGTTGAATTCCTCGCTGTCCCTGACCGAAGTCACCGTGCGCAAGTAGTTTTCTTGATCCTTCGTGCTGGTTTTCTCCGAAGCTCCATCTGGTAAATCGTAAGAAAGAATTTTCACTATGCTCTCCTTGGTACGGACCAGTTCCTCGACGGCCGCCCTGCCGATGGCCAGCGTCGCTTTTTTGCTCTTCAAATGGTTCTGGAGCTCGTCGAAATCGCCCGAGAGCCTTTCCAAATTGCCGTTGATCTCGTCGAGGTTCCCCGAAAGGTCTTCCGTCAACTTCTTGGTGCGCCCCAGCAGCGCTTCCGGCCCCTTGTCGCGTATGAAGTTGCCGGCTTCGCTTCGTAATTTTTGTACCTCTTCAGCGTATTTGTTGAACTCTTCGACTTGACTCATTTTTTGTTTTTGTCTGTAGTGCAAAGTTTGTTTTGATTTTGGAGTTTGAAATTTGAAGGTTAAGGTTACCTGTCAAATGTCAGTGGATTTGGTTTCTTTTGTTTTGTGTTGGCAGTATTGCACGGCAGTGTTGTCACTTCTAGTGCTTTCTTGGGAAATTGGCGCTGGAACGGTGGTAACTGCGTTTCGAGCTGTCAATCTGTCATTTTATTCGTGGCGTTTCGTTCTTTCCAGTCAAGAGCTTCATCATGGCTGTAGGCAAGAACAAGGGTTTGTCGAAAGGTGGCAAGAAGGGTGTTAAAAAGAAGATGTAAGTGCACAGTCTCGTAGTTTTAACCATTTTCAAACATTTCCCGTTCATATTTCCTTAATTTCCAGACGGATGGTCCGGAAAAATGTAGATTTTCCCGGCCGTGTTGTCCACCTTGCACGCCTCGTATCTCCTTGTATTTCTTTGCATTTCACTTCTTCAAGTCCAGCAACACGCAGAATTTCTCTTATCAAATTACTCCAACTAGATTTGGCGAATTTTGAAAAGAAAAGTGAAAATTCCGAAGTTGAGGTTATAATCACATGTGTTTTTCATTTCAGTGTGGACCCTTTCACCCGCAAGGACTGGTACGATGTCAAGGCACCGTCAATGTTCGCCACTCGCTTGGTCGGCAAGACCTTGGTGAACAGGACTCAGGGCACGAGAATTGCCTCTGAAGGACTCAGGCATCGTGTCTTTGAAGTGTCTCTGGCTGATCTTCAAAACGACAATGACGCCGAACGCTCCTTCAGGAAGTTCAGGCTGATCGCTGAAGATGTCCAAGGTAACGTTTCGCTATTCTTTTTCCCAAAAAATTGCAAGAACTATTATCAACATGATGATACACTCAGCTCGCTTCGATAGACCATGATGAAACACATGTTCCCTAACGACGCAAATTTTAATCGTCTGAAGTAATTTTTCAATCATATCATCAGCGTGCGTGTAAACTGGTATTTATTTGCTGGTTGAAATTTCAGGAAGGAACGTGTTGACCAACTTCCATGGCATGGATTTGACCACCGACAAGTTGAGGTCGATGGTCAAGAAGTGGCAGACTCTGATCGAGGCTTCTGCTGACGTGAAGACCACCGACGGTTACCTGTTGAGAGTTTTCTGCATCGGTTTCACCAACAAGGATCAGCTGTCGCAGAGAAAGACATGCTATGCCCAGCACACTCAGGTTATTATGCTTCATCATTATTTTACTCATGAAAATTTAGATTTGTTTCTGAATCAAGATACTTGAAACATGGATTTTATACTCAACAAGATTTTTAAATGATGTTATTTTGGGGTGACTAGGCCATTAGTTGTCAATTTCATATTTTAGCGCTGTGGGCTTGCCGCCTTACCTGGTGTGAAACTGGCTTGTTCAAAAGCTATGTTATATCAAAATGTGGAAATCTTCAAGAACATTGACCGTGTCATGCGTGGAAATGCGACTCGGGGGCCGCTACCGCGTTACCGTCGTTTAGACATCAAAACCACACGGGCCTTCTTCAAATTTCACAGCATTTGGGATTCGTCTTGACGGCGCCAGGCAGCGCTGATACAAACTCGTCTCGCGAGGGACCCAAATCGGGGACAGATGGCAAATTGAAGGCAATCACAATCATTTCGGTTCAATACGCAACTTCAATGACTCTGTTTTTTTTGAAATAATGAACTTTTTACGCGTTAAACTGTCAAATGGCTTGTTACATTTATTTGTTAATTTCCGAAAATGGAAAATAACGTCATTTTCCAATAAAATGAAGAATAGCATCAAGCATCACGCCCCGCAAAATATTTGCTTTCGTCCCTCTCTAGCTGAAACGAGCGAAAAACGCGTTTCAAAAGTAGCCTGGGCGACATCGTATGCTTTCGTGAACTTCTGAACCAAACATTACCAGTGCAACCAACCACAAAATTTTGAGCATCTCTACAGGGTGTCCGTTTTTCCAGGCTAAGCATGGGTGTCTCGCTTATCTTTAGAGATACAAAGTCGGTTAAATTATTAAATAAGTTGCTCATTTTCATGACGGTCATTGTTCCAAAAAAATACTTGACCTATCAGTTTTAGTTTTCGAAATATAAAAAAAAAAACAGGAATTCGATATTTTTTTTTTTTTTTTTTAAAGGGTTGATGGTGGTCCTTCCTAATCAAGATATTAGGTGCTTTCCTTTACAACCTGAACTAAGTATTCTGACCTAAGTTGTTAGTGGTATCTCACTTTCGCGCATGCGATTTCTTGCTCTTTCTCTCTCTAACTTAGATCAGATCAGTGAGTTTCGTGCTAAAAGGAAAGCACCTATTGTCAGGGCACTTTTCTAAGGGGAATTCATTGCTGCCAAAATCTTTATTCTAGCTTTCAAAACAACCGAGATACGACATTCAACTCATTTCTCTTACGGGCGTCATAATTATTGGATTTTGAAATTTTTTAATACAGTATTCTTTTCTGGTTATAATGATGTGTTACATGTCACTGTTGGGCTGTTGAAAAAAGTTCAACATTTGCGGGTTTTTTTATTGTCGGTCCTTATTTTGTTTCAAATGCACTTTTTGAAAAATTTAAAAACATTCTTTTCTGAAAAACATTTATTGAACAGTGACATGTGGCACATCGTTGTATTCAGAAAAAAATACTGTATTCAAAAATCCAAATGGCGACCATACGAGAAAAAAGTTGAATGTCGTATCTCGGTTGTTTTGGAAGCTAGAATGAAGATTTTGGCAGCTTTGAATTCCCCTTGAAAAAGTTTCCCAACAACGTCTTAATTAGATAAGACCATCTTCAACCGTTTTTCAAATAAAAAAATGAAAAGAAAAATTACAAATTTCTGTTCTTTCACGATATCTCCAAAACTTGAACTGAGACTAAAACTAGTAGGTCAAATAATATATTTTTGGATAATTGATTGTCATGAAAATGTGCATTTTTTCTAATTCAACCGATTTTGATCTTTGAAGATGGGCGACCATGCTTAGCCTCGAAAAACGGACAGCCTGTATAGTTGGTTCAGATTTTGTAAACTTGGAAACCAAAATCTCCCTGGTCACTCGAATCACGGTTCCGGTGGACGCACTATATTTGAAATTGCAAAAGTCAAATCCATTCCTAATGTGTCAAATTGACAATAGTAAAGTCATGACACACTGAAATGGACCACCCCGAAATTTTGCTTAGATTGAAATGAGGATATCTGGAGAAAAAAATTGACCGATTGTGGAAATTTTTGATGACACAGTTATTATAGTTAGTAGTGCTATTTTTTTACAATTCAAATTTTCTTGATTTTTTTTTTTTGGTTCATCTTATCATGTAACAACTGAAATGGTCACTTTTTCTGTATTCAGGAAACAAAATCACAGTTCATTCTGACTCTGCTTAGGTTATTTACAATAGCTATTTTCAGTCTGGGTTCTAAATTAATTCATTGCTTGTTAAACTCTTAGACAAGAAGAAAAATTTTGTAATCTTTTCATGAAAATCCAACTAGCTTATTACGTCTTGACGATAAGCGATCATAATTTATGAAATACTTACAAGTAAAAAGAAACAAAGGTTGAAATGATGATACACTCAGCTCGCTTCGATAGACCATGATGAAACACATGTTCCCTAACGACGCAAATTTAAAACCTCTGATCAACCTTTTGAATTCGTCCGAGAAAGAACCACATTTTTCAGCACTAAACAGAAACTGAAACCTTGCATTCTCGTGATTTCAGGTGCGCGGCATCAGGAAGAAGATGACCGAGATCATCACCCGGGACATCACCGGCAGTGACCTGAAGGAAGTGGTCAACAAGCTGTTGCCCGATTCCATCGCAAAGGACATCGAGAAGGCGTGCCAGGGCATCTACCCCTTGCACGACGTTTACATTCGCAAGGTCAAGGTGCTGAAGAAGCCCCGATTTGAGCTGTCCAAGCTGCTCGAGTTGCACGAGGACGGCGGCAAGGGCGCATCCGGCGAGGCCGGAGAGGCTGGCGCCAAGGTGGACAGGCCGGAGGGCTATGAACCTCCAGTTCAAGAAACAGTTTAATTGTTTTGTAAGAGCCGGGTTTAATAAAAGAGACGTTTGTAAGATAGCGCATGATTACTTGATACCACCACCTTTACGGATTTCCTCCAGCGTCCTCTTAACGAAACTGAAACAGTCTGTCATAGCTGTGTGTCTTTGAATGACCATAAGAAAATTGATAAGATTCAAATTTAAAATGATGAAATGAAATGAAAACTGCTTCACTTTGAAGTTGTCTACCCTAATACTAATAGTACAGGAAAAATAGTAAAACAATTGGCAAAACCTCTAAAAACATGGACGTTCTGAAAATTTGATATTCTGTTCAGAATTGAATGCTCTCTACTACATAATACCAAAAATCGCACCTAGACTTTTGAGTTATTGGGGGGGGAGGGGGTAAAAAATTGCAACTTGAATTTAGTCTGAAAAGATATTAAACAAAGTGGACCACCTACGACTCCCCTTTAACAATGATCGACACTTTCTGTGTCAAAATGGTATCAACGGGATAATGATGCGTCGAATTACAACGTATTTGCTTCCAATGGATTGACGGGTTTCATCCCCTCCATTTTTAGTTGCGATTTTTCACCTCCAATAACTCAAAACCATCGGGTGTGATTTTTGACCATTTTGGTATGTAGTAGAGCACTCAATAGTCAATTGTGAACAGAATATCAATTTTTCAGGACGACCATATTTTTTCCGAGGTTGAAAAATCTATCTTGTACTACAATTTTGTAATGAAGCTCAAAGTGCCCTACCTCTTGGAGGAATAGGAGTAATTTGAAAATCGATTTCCCCCCTTAAGTTAGATCTGGACTGGTGATAGGTATGTCGCGTTTTTTGACAACATGCATTTTAGTGGTATTTCGCCAGACTACTGCGATATTTCGCCTACGTGTTGAAAATAATTTTACGATGTAAAGATGTAGATTTTTTCAAACCAATAATTTTATGTATTACACCTTTTTCTCCATCTTACGAAGGCGCAGAGCGGACATGGAAGATATTTATTTGTAATTGCGACTTTTTTCTGTCAATTGACACTTTATTTTGGCAATTGCGACTTTTTTCTGTCAATTGCCACTTTATTCTGGCAATTGCGACTTTTTTCTATCAATTGCATATGGCCGGTTTGTCCGTCTGTCTGTCTGTCCGTGTAAAAGTTGAGAAGTTGTACTCCTTCTCGGGAAATGAGAAGCTAGAGCCTTAAAACTTTTTCCGATTAATAGCTTAGGTTAGGCCCTCAAGGGTGGCCTATGGACAGACTGTATTTCATGGTGGCGCTGCCATCTTGGGTAGCCATATTGAAATTTCTCATTAGTGGAACGGAACTAATCATTTGAATTTAAAAATTTACCGCCAGCGCGCAGCAAGTTTGACAGGAGGATGACAGTTGAAGTTGGAGGGAAGAGTGGTTGGTTGACGGTCGGCGATGCGTTGTTATTGTTTACTTTTCCTAAAGTATGATTTTTGTTGAAAACAAGAGAGTTTCACTGGAAAATACAATAGGGAAACATCCTGATAGCTAACAGAACTTACTCTGATCTCGTATGAACATTCATACTTTCAAGCTCAGTTTCATGATTACGCCGCCATCTTGGTATAACCAATAACCATATTCAAATTTCTTATTAGTGGAACGATTTTCGGTAATTGTTGACGACGACTACTTCTCGACTAGCATTTTCTAAGAGTTAGGCAACCACTTAAACAGCTATATAGGACGCTTCCTTCTTGCATGTACTTACGTCGTAGGACAAGTAATGGAAAGAAGGGGCATTTTACAGTGGAAATAGTGGTTTCCCCAGGAAACTACGGTCGACGAACGTGATGTTGTGGTGGTGTCTACCTACCGTGAAAAGTTGGTGGCTGAAGTCGAGAAGTAGTGGTCGTCAACAATTACCCGATTTTCCTGAAACTTGGAACTTACCTACCCTTGCTTCGTATGATCACTCTTATTTTCAAGCTGAGTTTCATGATCCGCTAGAGCGGATTCAGAGCGAATATGAATCTGAAGCGGATTCATACGAGACAAAGACAAGAGTATACCTACCTACGTTTCACGTTTCATGACAATCGTTCCAATAATAATAAGAAATTTCGATGTGGCGGCCAAGATGGCGGCGAATTCATGAAACTGAGCTTGAAAGTAAGAATGTTCATACGAGATCAGAGTAAAGTTCCGTTCGAGGTTCCGTTCCACTGATGGGAAATTTCAATATGGCTACCAAGATATGGCAGCGCCACCATGATCGAAATACAGTCTGCCTATAGGCCACCCTTGAGGGCCTAAGCTATTAATCGGAAAAAGTTCTAATCTAAGGCTCTAGCTTCATTTCTCGAGAAGGAGTACAACTTCTCAACTTTTACACGGACAGACAGACAGACGGACGAACAGACAAATAACGGACGGACAGACGGACGGACAAACCGGCCATATAAACATCATTTTCTATCGAATTGTGCTAAAAAGTCGCAATTGACAGAAAAAAGTCTCAATTGACAGAAAAAGTCGCAATTGCCAGAATAAAGTGGCAATTGACAGAAAAAAGTCGCAATTGCCATATGATAAACTAATAATAATCGACAGAAAAAAGTATCAATTGACAGAAAAAAGTCGCAATGGCCAGAATAAAGTGGCAATTGACGTACCTACCATCTCCTCTATGGTAAGGTCGCTAGAAAAGCCCGACGCACTGTTGCAGGACCCTGTATACAGGGTGTCCCGAAAATACACCGACAACGTTCTAGGGCAGCTTCCTCTCATCAAAACAAGAAAAAAAGTTCCTATGAACATGGGTCCGAAAACGCTTCCTAAGGGAGCTACAGGCCCCTAAAGGTGGGACCTTGAAGATGGGTGTTTATTTAATATTCCCGAAACCGTTCAAGAGAAATCAATCAAACTTGACACATTTAATAACCTTCTTATGCCCAACAAAATTTGAATACCTAACAAATATGAAGTTGCTTTGAAATAGTTTTTCTTTCGCCTTGAATACCTACCGTAATTAAAAATCAGCATTACTGACCACGTTTTCATACATTCAAACTCAAATATCTCGTAAACGGTGCGTCTATCGAGATTGAACAAGGGGACCTTTTTTGTAGAAAACTCCAATATTTCATAATTTCTTGTTAAATTTAAAAACAATCCACATTCAAAAAAGTTAAAGTTATTTTTACCCCCACACCTCAGTCTGACCACTCTGACCCACCCCTGGTAAATTATTTTGGAAATAATCTTGCTTCATTTTGTTGGGCACAAGAAGGTTATTAGTGGATGTGTCAAGTTTGATTGATTTCTCTTGAACGGTTTCGGAGATTTTAAATGAAAACCATCTTCAGGGTCCAACATTTAGGGGCCTGTAGCTCCCTTAGAAAGCGTTTCCGGACCCATGTTCATAGGAACTTTTTTCTTGTTTTGATTAGAGGAAGCTGCCCTAGAACGTTGTCGGTGTATTTTTGGGACACCTGTATACCACCGAAAGCTTCACTTTACGCTCGTGCTCTACGCGGCGCTACTTGTCTCGCACACACTCACACAGCTCGTAGGCGTAGCTCGTAGTGGGTAAGTACCTAGTTTAATTGAATTAACTTCAAAATGTCTTTTTTGACGCACCATTTCAATATTTTATGAGTAAATCGACTTGAAATTGGCCAACACTGATTTTTTTGGTTCTAATAATTTTAAACCAATAAGGTTAACGGAACGGGTCATTACATTGTTCGTTGGGTTGAAAAAAAACCGAGGAAAAAACAGATACACAAAATCCACGTTTCCCGAAAAGCTTCTGCGCATACCTGTGAAAGTAGGACGTTGCCATATCTATATCACGACAACAAGTTGACAACACTGTAATACGGTGTGCTCGTGTAATGTCACGCAAATTTCAGCTGACAGCGCTTGACGTCGATTTGACGTTTCGACAGATCTAACCAAATAACGCTCTTGTTTCGTCGATCGCCTTGCAGCTCGTTGTGTTTCGTATCACCTGAATCTTTTTTGCCTCTTTCTGCCATACGGCGCGTAACATTTCATTCTGAACAATATTAAATGTTGAATGGTTAGGAGGTTATGTTTGTTGTTTGTTTACATTTCGATTATTGATTGACAGTTGCCATTGACAGTGACACTTCGTGCGTCAAAATTGAAATTACCGCGCTCTGCAGGTATGCGTTCTCATGTATGCGCTGAAGTGATGTACGTGATGGTAAACGTGGATTGAACAAGAATTTAAGGCATTGTATCGTACTTTTGGTGATCAACCTTCTTTCAGGGTATGGTTAATTTATAATTTGCGTGCGATAAAATAAACCAGTCCATCTCCCCACCTTGCGGTGTGTCTAATAGGAAGCCTCGCTCAAAAAAAAGGTCTTCGCGGCAATAAATCATTTTGGTACATTATTACAAAAATTACACATAAAACACGTACACACATACATACAATAAGAAGTTGGTATCGTTATTGTTTTATTAACTTGGAAACTGTTTGAAACTTGCTTGGCAAAAAATTAATAATGATGGTACCTACTCTAAAACTTCAATGAAGTGATATCGAAACATATTTGCCAAATGTGGCCTGAGATAAAATAAGTATACCCACTAAACATGGTTTGATTGCTAGAAAGTTGAAGTAACATTTCGTTGAAATCTGCAATGTTGCACTTTACGGACCCGCAACATTACTGAAAGCTTCTGGCAACGTCGAAACGGCCCCAAAATGCATTGCAACGCAATATTGAGCTGGTGACCCAGATCAACGTTGCATCAACATGGCTCATAAATATTGAAGCAAAATAACTTTGGTAGGTTGCAGGAACCCAGAAATTATTAGTTGTCGCAACGTGAGGTAAGTATAGTCCTTTTCAGCTAGGTATTTTGGCGGGTGGAGGATTAGGCATCTGATGATATATTTGGAATCTATTTTGCGAATTCGGTATAATTTCAATGAGATTCCAATATAATTGCTTTTTCAAGAATTTCATTCGAAAAAATGATTTCGTAAAACAGATTTCAAATACCTAATCACCAAATACCTATCCACCACCTGTCAAAAATGACTGAAAAGGACTATATTTTATACTGACTGTGGTGAGCTCGAAATTCTAGTCGTCAGTGATAAAACAAAACAAAAAGAAATGTGACAAGCCTTAATTATTGGTAAGATGACAGAAAAGTGAAGGTTACTGAAATCAAATTCATGGTGTTGCAATGCCAATTCACATTTCCTTCTTTTCACAACTTCAAATTTTTGTTTCCTTTAAATACATACCTATCTGACGACCAAGATTTTTGCTCACAATATTTATTATCAATATGTTATCCGATGTGGAGGAAGGTTGAAAATGGAAGTCATTCGAGGTCAACTCAAACTTTTATTCCTCAACTTATTCAACTTTCAAGTTCTTCTGAACTCTTAAACTAGAGGTACATAAGTATAAAGCTTCAACTATAATATAGGTGATAACTAACACAGACAACCAACTTTTCTCACTACACTCTCACAATTCTTCCACATCTCACAATTCTTTCCTGAGGTATCGAGTCCTTGTATGTTGAAACCAGCCATCATCTGCCTCTCAAACTGCTGTTCTCCACTGACAACTTGACTTCACAACTTCACGGCAGCTGCAGCAAAACAATTTAGGAAACACACGCTGAACACAGTCCTTGTCTTGCCAGCAACGACTTGTTGATGTTGAGCTGAGTGGGAGTCGAGAAAAACCACGGATAGAAAAACGCAGAAACTCTCTAGTTCTGCATTTATACCAACAAAATCAACAAAAATATACCATATTCGCGGCGGCAAATTCAAATGCATTGCAGTTTAATTGCAGTGCAACATTGCTGCAACTATAAAATATTGTTATGTTTGAAATATTCATGTGTTTGATTGCTGCAATGTTGCCCGCTTATTCCAAACTCAGCATGAATTTCAAACAAAATTGCGAATACCGTGCAACGTTGAAATCATTATTTTGCAGCGATGTTGATCTCTGATGTTCTCTCAACCTTTTGACCGTTCAGTGTTTGAGGTGAAATGTTCCACTAATATTACAGACATTTAAGTACGGAATATTACATAATAATTCTGAATCAATATTGCGCGAATATTATGCAATGTTCGATGTTTAGTGGGTAGTCATTAATGCAAAAAAAAGGCAATGAAATAAAAAGAGAAACTGTATGTGACACGTAAGAATAACTTTCATCTGCGATTTGCGGTAAAAATGGGAGATTATTCAACTATAGTTTGAAAGTTTGAAAGGCACGAGCAGAGAGCAAATGTTTGGAATAGGACCTTTTCGATGTAGAAATTAGGGGTGAATAGTTTCATTTCATCATACCTATTTTACGTTAATACCATTGTACCGTTGAGGGCAGTCTTAGTCCCCATAACTGGGCTAGCCTAAACGGGTCGTGCCTTGTTTTTTTTTTTGTAAAAAGCAAATATCTGATTATTTCTGTGAAAGCTCAGCTTTATACGAAAAATGCCCACCTCAGTAGTAATATAGAGCATTTTGCATAGTACGTATGAGTGGCATGCGCGCACCACTTCTTTACAGTTGTTGGTTGCGTCAGAAAAAAAATCATATCTAAAAAGTCCTAGATCAAAATTTTTTCTTTTAAAAAATTCTGCAATACTTTGGCTCCAATCGCTTCGCTGGTTGTATATAGAAAACTGTAAAAATAAAAATTTTCCTCGCTGATTGAAAATCATGCTGCATTCATAGCCGATGAAAATGTTTATAAACCTTATAAATAAATAATAAACCATTGTTTCTCAATCGCTGTCACACTGTGACAAAGGTCTGGATATGTACTTCAATTTAAAAAAAATTAGGCACAAAGCTTCATCAGATCCAAAGATATGATGATGGAAAGGCTGACATCCATGCGTTTCCTCTATTTTAAATGAGTTTCACGAGTTGTCCATTCTTTATTGTTGTTAAAGATTGTTTATATTTGACCGATCATCTTTAAACGTCGTCGGTATCAACCTGCAATAGTTGAGATTCGATTAGCGAAAGAATGAACCGGATATATTGAACCGTTCAAAAGATACGGAAGATTTAGGTGAATTGTGTGAAGAAACGAGAAACGAGGAAAAAAATAAAAATAATCACGAAAAAAAAAGTGGCCACAAATAGCCTCCACCACTACGTCTGGCGAGGCTTAAAAATAAAAAATCGGGGGAGATTCAACGAATCACGGAAACAACGATTTGAACTTCCCGCGCCAATTCAGTGTAATTTGTTCCATAGCGTTGGTGCCACTTTCAAATCTTTTGACAGCTGTCCACCAGCTGCAACACAAAACATAGCACTCTCGCGCGCTTTTTTCCTCATCAAAGAAACGACCGTTGGAATTTCGTCTTGTCCTGTCCAGTCCTGTCTGTTCGTCTATTCATGTTTTAGTTCTAGTTTTTCTTCCGTTTTAGCCTTCACGCGCGTTTCCTCGCCCGAGGAGTCGACGACTTCATCATCTCCTACAACTGCAAGTTTGTGGTAAGCCCGCACGCTTGATTTCCACCGCATTTTAGCAGCTTTTCCAAAGCCATCTCTGTTTTTCCAGAGCACCGCACCAGTACAAAAAGAAATGGCACGCACCAAAGGGAACCCCCAACCAAAGGCGGCCGACGGCAAGAAGGGCAAGCGAGACACCAGCTTCCGCGTGTTCACGATGGGCAAGAAAAAGTACAAGCTCAACAACAAGGTCCTGAAACAAATCAAGAAATTGCAACTGACGACAGAGCACTGCATCCCCAAGAGCCCGTTCTCCAGGTTGGTCCGGGAAGTGTGCAGGAACTTCGGCAGGGAAAACGAGGAACTGCGGATCCAGACGTTGGCCCTGGAGGCGCTCCAGGAAGCCGCCGAGATGTACATGGTCAACCTGTTTGAAGACTCGAACATCTGTGCCGCGCACGCAAAGCGAATCACCGTGCGACCCGACGACATAAAGCTGTCTCTGACCCTGAGGGGCTGCAGTGACACTGGATACCAATGAACCCAGGTCCTTTTTTGTTGTAAAGCTATTATTATTATTTTTATACTCCCCACCACATCTTTTATTACTAACTATGGTATTAATAAATTAGGTTTATTTTGTTTGATAAAAGGTGAACATTTTATTTATAACCTTATTTGTTCTCAGTTGAAGCCAAATGATTTTTTCCTTACATTTTCTTATTTAAGGAACATCTAATCATCCGTGATCAAATTACTTCTGAATATTGTGCATGACGTCATAAAGGGTTGAATATACAGGTGTCTGTTTCAGTTTTAATCAAGCCACCTTTGCTATTTTTTTCGTGGATCATGAAGCAACTCTAACTTCTGGAAGTGACGTCAATTTCTGATTTTCTTATGGAACTACCTGTATATTTTTTGATATTTGGATAAAGATTTTTACTTTCCTGGCCACCCACCAATATGGTAGGGAAAATATTGTGATCGTGCAGAAAAGAAGTTTTGCGATTTCGACGAATATATCCATTTTGAGGTGTCTGGATGTGGGTGGGTGGGTGTGTGTGTGTGTCTGTAATCTTTCGCGAGAACTGTCGAAAAGTTGACTGGACCAACTTGAAATTTGATATGTAGTAGATATACAGGGTGAGTCATTGATATGGGCGAGCTCAGTTACATCTACGCCATTAATGATTTCGAAATGATAACCAAACGGGACTGCAAATGAGAGGTCAAAGTGCAGTTTGTAAAATTATTTTGCTCTATACAGGGTGCTCCATTTTTGCAGAGCAGTTTTTGAACGAGTTTTTTTAAATGGTATCCCCTGTATATTTGTGCATATTTGGATTTGCCCTTTCTCAGGCATTACAAATTAGTTTAGTGTTTGCAATTCGCTTCAACCGTTCAGAAGTTATTAATTTTTTTCTAAAAATTCATCAAGTTGTTGACTTTGCTCATGTTTGAGCAATAGCATAGGGTATCTTTTGGCGGTAATATCGCCTATTTCCGTTTCGGTATCACCTTGCTGTGACACATAAGCTGGATTTATAAACTTGACGTTGCAGTTGCCGTTCGCTGTTGCTGTTGCCGTTCGAAGTTAAATGTGTGAAAGTGATTGTGGTCATTTATAAGAGCCGTTGCCGTTGCAGTTGGCAGTTCGTGCTGTACGTGGCGACGTCGGGGTGCAGTTCAGAGATAACCACCTTTCAACTTTCGCTGTTGCCGTTCAGTTGCCGTTCGGGCTTTAACCAATGACACGACAGCAACTAGTCACGTGATCATTCCCACCCTGAAAAATATGAAACCGTCATTCTTGTATATTTGAAGAACTGAGGAGAATCCCTCTTGAGTGCTGCACAAGCACCCAAAACTGCACGGAAGACTTCTAAAAGCTGATTGACCTCATAGGCCAGGCGGTATGTCGGTAAAATCACTACAATGTGGAAAAAACTCCGACCAAAGCTTTTATGGTGTCAAACTCCTCGTGAGGTCAGTGGGTATCTACCACTCAGTTTCCGCCCAAAAACGAGTTGTGCTGATTCCTCCACATCTGCACGAAGGTAAAGGATGCCTTGAAAGTGCAAAAAAGACCTGCTAAACCTTCGTACTTTTTCGTTATATTTGCCTCAATGCAAACGCACAACTCTTACGCAAACATTGGAAGCATCTGTCATCATCTCTGTGCCAGTCTTACTGTTGGAAAAAAGATTTCTTTGTGTGGGTCAGATAAGTTACATTTAATCGTTTTTCTACACATGAAAACGATGGAGCAACTTGTATTTTGTATGTTTTCTAATAACTTGTATCCATTGAACTCATTTATGGCGGTAAAATTTCAATAACATCATTTTTGAAGATCCTGCCAGCTAAGAAGTGAATAATTTTTACCCACCTGTTCAGCAGCAATTTTTTCAATTTTACCAAACACCGTTTGCGAAAATTTTACAAGGAATGAAAAGCTCAAACTCTTCTCTGACTATATCGTACCTGGCTTAATCGCGGCACGCACTTGAAAGTCTTAAAAACTTATTTCTTTTCGAGCGTTCCTATTTCACCCGCGTGCGGCCGTGCCTACTTGACATAGACCAGACTGATTACACGAGCTTAAAAATTCACTCTTTTCCAGCTTTAAAACACGACCATTATTATTAAAACTTTGTACATAGATTTATGAAGAAATTATATATTATTTTATCGATAATGGTCGTGTTTTAAAGCTGGAAGAGAGTACATTTCCAAGCTTTTGTAATCAGTCCGGTCTATGTCAAGTAGGCACGGCCGCACGCGGATAAAATAGAACAGCTCGAAAAGAAATCAGTTTCCTATGCTTTCAAAAAGCGTGCCGCGGTTAAGCCAGACATAATATCATTATAAAAGAGTTCCAGCTTGTCATTCCTCATAAAATTTTCGAGAACGGTGTTTGGTAAAATTGAGAAAACTGCTGCTGAACAGGCGGGTAAAAATTATTCACTTCTTGGCGGGCAACATCTTCAAAAATACTGCTATTGAAATTTCAACACCATAAATGGGCTCAGTGGGTACGAGTTATTAGAAAACATTCAAAATACATGTTGCTCCATCGTGATTTATCTGACTCGCACAAAGAAATCTTTTTTTTCAACAGTAAGACTGGCACAGAGATGATGACAAATGCTTCCAATGTTTGCGTAAGAGTAGTGTGTTTGCATTGAGACAAATAAAATGAGAAAGTACGGGGGTTTAGCAGGTCTTTTGGCACCTTCAAGACATCTTTTACCTTTGGGCAGATGTGGAGGAATCAGCACAACTCGTTTTTGGGCGGAAACTCAGTGGTAGATACCTACTGACCTTAGGAAAAGTTTGACACCATAAAAGCTTTGGTCGGAATTTTTTCTATCCAGAATGACCTAACTACCGCCTGGCCTATCAGTGCTGCCTCAGTGAATAAATTCATCAACTTGTTATGACGTTTTGTAAATTCCACACTGTGAGGTTAGAAAATATATCAGCTGTCAAAGTTCGTTGACGTTCGAGAGTTTATAAATCGACATTTGATAATTCCGAACTGCATCGCCGCCAACTGAACGTCAACTGCAAACGGCAACGGCAACACCAACGGCAACGTCAAGTTTATAAATCCAGCTATAGATTTTGGTAAACTTTGAAGGGTCATAACTTCATTTTTTCAAATAGCACTCTCCCAGTTATTTATTCGTATCAGGCGTCTCATTTCAGATCTTTTTTACCTCCTATGTTTTTTCTCAAAAGTTGATAGTTTGGAAAATAATTCGGTTTTTCTAAAAACTTGACACAAATTTCATCGATTCAACTTGGCGCGCAATGAAAATCAACTAATTCTGACAACCAATGTCAAAGTGACTTCTATTGTACGTCACTTTCAAATTTTGACAAGAAATTATCAAGTGAAAATGAAGAATGCTACGGAAATCCTCTCTAATTATTTCTTGCCTATTTTCCCTGGTACTGACTTACGGCTCGATACCAAGTTGGGGCTGAGACCGCCGTAAGTGCGGTTACCATAGCAACGGCGTATACCAGCCATTGAGACCGCTGTATTTGGCGAGTTACGCCGTCCCAAACTTTGCGCCTGCAACTTGGTATCGAGCCCTTAGGCTTCATGCACCCGATCGTAAACAAAGCCTTGAAGAAAAAATCGGGTTAGTCAAGTCAGGTGACCCCGCAGGCCATGGCACCGGATCAAGTTATGCATCAACTGATTCTGACAACCAACGTCAATATGACTTCTATTGTAGGTCACTTTCAGATTTTGACAAGAAATTATGTAAAAATTAAAAAACTCAAAATGTCGGAACAAGAAACTAAACAATTCATTTATTGAGGTAGTGCAACAAATCAATAGTGATAACATTTACTACTACATTTGCAATCGTAAAAACTGTTTGAATTGATAAAGTTTCTTGTCAAAATTTGAAAATGACGTACAATAGAAGTCACTTTGACGTTGGTTTTCAGAAATAGTTGATTTTCATTGCACGCTAAGTTATTTCGATGAAATTTTTGTCCATTTTTTTTAGAAAACCCGATTATTTTCCAAACCATCAACTTTTAAGAAAAAACATAAGAGGTAAAAAAGATGTGAAATGAGACGCCTGACACGAATAAGAAATAAAAAATAGGGAGTGCTATTTGAAAAAATGAAGTTATGGCCCTTCAAAGTTTACCAAAATCTATGTGTCACAGCAAGGTGATACCGAAACGGAAATAGGCGATATTACCGCCAAAAGATACCCTATGCTATTGCTTAAACATGAGCAAAGTCAACAACTTGATGAATTTTTAGAAAAAAATTAATAACTCATGAACGGTTGAAGCGAATTGCAAAAACTAAACTAATTTGTAATGCCTGAGAAAGGGCAAATCCAAATATGCAAAAATATACAGGGGGTGCCATTTAAAAAAGCTCGTTCAAAAACTGCTCTGCAAAAATGGAGCACCCTGTATAAATCAAAATAATTATACAAACTGCACTTTGACCTCCCGTTCGCAGTGCCGTTTGGTTCATTTCGATATCATTAAAGGCGTGGGTGTAATTGAGCTCGCCCATATCAATGACTCACCATGTAGATATAGTTTTGCTCTGGAACGAGCTGATTAGTTTCAGGCTGTCATCTGTTACCATTTAATAGGCTACTTCGTTTGGGCAGGTGCGCATGCTTGAAGGCTCCAAATTTTGAAAACTTTCGTACACCTGTCAGTTGAATGGCAACGCTGCATGCTCTGTCTAGCCGCCTGACCAACAACTGGTTCTTGGCTGTCACTTTTATACATACCGTAAATGCATCTCTTCGTAGCTTCTTTGAACTTCCTTCTCGGTACAGCCATTTTCAACAGGTTCTGTTCTTTCGTTAAAACATGAGCAAATGAAATGTAGATCAGGTAGAAACGAGAAGTGTGATCATAATTGTCACAAGTGACAGTTGGCGCCGATGTCTTGTTGTTTTAGGCGCTGTTGCCATTTTCGTTGTTCCTGAACTTCCACAAATGATCATTGACCTTAATTTCAACGAAACATTTCCTTTGAATATAAAAAATGATATCTAACATTCAACCAAATTATTTGTGGAATTTTAGGTGCACTACAATATTTTTTAGTGTTAATTTTCAATATCGGTGTACGAAACTATGAAATTCGCGCCAGACATGCGCACTCAAAAAAACCGAAACGAAGGGACCTATTGCTCAAAATCTATCTGATGGATTGGAACCAAATTTGGCAGGAAGCAACACAATAAATAGTACAGGAAAGATCGATTTCAACCTCGGAAAAAATATGGACGTCCTGAAAATTTGATATCTTGTTCAGAATTGAGTGCTCTACAACATATCCAAAATCGCCAAAAATCGCAGCTGGGGGTATTGAGTTATTGGAGGGGGGGTAAAAAATTGCAGGTAAAAATGGAGGGGATGGAACCCGTCAATTTATTGGATGCAAATACATCATAGTTTGACGAAGCATATCTCATTGATACCATTTTGGCACAAAAAATGTCCATCATTGTTGAAGGGGAGTAGTGGGGGGGCTAAGCTCTGCTAGGTGGTCCATGTTGTTTTTCTGGACATGTAGAACCGATCACGACAAGTCTGGTATCTTTTCCGACTAAATTCAATCTCCTGAACTCGTCTCCGATGTGAAAATTCGGATGAAAACAAGTTTGATCAAGTTAACTTGAGAAAACTTGTTTTTTCTTTGACAATTTTGACGAATTTTTGTTTTTCTGTTGGAGGCGTTCATTTTGAGAAAATTTTCAGGGACCATAAAATTGAAGTGTATTCTCCACAAAAATCATCCACTCGATGTATAATTTTGTTTCTCGAGTTTAAAAAATCGATTTGAACTTGAGCCGGCGCGGCGGGTCGTCTACTACTGACCAAAACACTACAGCATGCATCTTCAAATGAAAACACCTCAAACTATTGAAGAAATAACAACTTATCTCTGGAGATTGGAGGATCTGTGGAAAAATTAATTCCCTATAACATGAACAAAATCGCCATGAATCGCACTGCAGGGTTTTAAGTTATTTGAGTGGAGAGGTAACAGTTCATGGTGTATGAATCCTGTCAAAGTGTTATCCTCCTTCTCGAATGACTTAAAATCCTGCATTGCGATTCATGGCGATTTTGTTCATGTTATAGGGAATTCAGTTCTGCACAAATCCTCCAATTTTTAAAGATGAGTTGTTATTTCTTCAATAGTTTGAGGTGTTTCCATTTAAAGGTGCATGCTGTAGTGTTCTGGTCAGTAGTAGACGACGCGCCGCGCCGGCTCAAGTTCAAATCGATTTTGTAAACTCGAGAAACAAAATTATACATCGAGTGGATGATTTTTGTGGAGAATACACTTCAATTTAATGGTCTCTGAATTTTTTTCAAAAGTGAACACCTCCAACAGTGAAAAAAAAATTCGTCAAAATTGTCAAAGAAAAAATAAATTTTCTCAAGTTAACTTGTTCAAACTTGTTTTCATTCAAATTTACACATCGGATACGAGTTCAGGAGATTGAATTTAGTCGGAAAAGATACCAAACTTCTCGTGATCGGTTCTACATGGCCAGAAAAACAAAATGAACCACCTAGTAGAGCTTCGCCCCCCCACCACTCCCCTTCAACAATGATGGACACTTTTTGTGCCAAAATGGTATCAAGGGGATATGATACGTCGAACTATAATGTATTCGCATCCAATGGATTGACGGGTTCCATCCCCTCTATTTTTACCTGCAATTTTTTACCCCCCCTCCAATAACTCAAAACCCCCGAGTGCGATTTTTGGCGATTTTGGATATGTTGTAGAGCACTCAATTCTGAACAGAATATCAAATTTTCATGACGTCCATATTTATTCCGAGGTTTTGACGATTTCTTTACTATTTTTCCTGCACTAAAAAGAGTCAACTATTCAGCCAGGAGAATTTTTAAAATTTCTCCTGGCCGTTGCCACCCGAGAGGGCCTCTCGCCCGTGACTTCACCAGGACGACTCGATTTTGATGCAGGACTCCACTCAATAATTCATTCCTGTTCGGGGATCGACTTTTTTCGAAAATTCCCAACTGATATCGAAAGTAGATTGGATTGGGCGTCGTGTAGACCCATTTTCAAAATCAACACGGTTCCGGTTTTCCGACGGTAATTTTTAGCGCATTTTCGTAAGAAAATGACGCTTATATGGCCGGTTTGTCTGTCTGTCCGTCCGTCTGTCTGTCTGTCCGTCCGTCTGTCTGTCTGTCCGTGTAGAAATTGAGAAGTTGTACTCCTCCTCGAGGAATAAAGCTAGAGCCTTAAAACTTTTTTTGATAGATAGCTGATGTCCCCAAGGGTGGCCAATGGGCATTATTTTTTTTAACCATGCATAGTTATCATTACTATTATCACAAAACAAAGATTTCCTGTGCACTTCTAAGAAGTTGAACTCCTCCTCGGGGAATGAATCTAGAGCCCTGAAACTTTCTCCAATGGATAGCTCAGGTTCTCGTGGGTGACCAGTGGGCAGATTGGATTTCATGGTTGCGCCGCCATCTTGGCCGCCATATTGAAATTTCTTATTAGTGGAACGATTTCCATGAAGCCTGGAAGTTATCTTTGTCTTGTATGATCATTCTTATTTTGAGCTAAATTTCATTATTTTGCCGCCATATTGAAATTTCTTGCTAGTGGAACGATTTTCATGGAACTTGAAACTTACCCTTGTCACGTATGAACATTCTTATTTTCATGCTGAATTTCATGATTCCGCCGCCATATTGAAATATCTTATTAGTGGAAGGATTTTTGTGAAACTTGGAAGTTACCCTAGTCTTGTATGATCATTTTCATTTTCAAGCTGAATTCCATGATTCCGCCGCCATATTGAAATTTCTCACTAGTTGAACGATTTTCATGGAACTTGAAACTTACCCTTGTTTCAAAATGAAATTTGCACATCCCGTGGTACTGCCAGTGACTACACGGATACCCGCCCACCGCCCAAAAAAAAAACGTGAATTTGAAAATACTGCAGTGCAAACTTCGACATGCGGTGAGCCCCACGAGATATTCATTTCAGGTTCAGACATGCTCGGAATGAAACACGAAGAAAATATTGAATTAATTTTTGGAGGAAAAACTTTTGAAATTGGACCCACGGTTTTCGAGATTTCCTCTCTGGAAAAATTGACCTTTCCAATTTTAGGAGATAGAAAGTACATGGTTTTTCGAGGTCACCTTTGACGTTTTGACGTTTATGACGTTTGGACGTTTCGTTTCTGACTTTTGCGGGAATTTTGAATCGGTTAGCTATACTGTTCCCATTATCCATAAGGGAGTTTTTAATGGACGAAGTAATAGAGTTTTTTCGTAGTAAGATGCACGTGTCTGGTGCAGCGTGATCCCTGGTGGTGCTGGTGCAGCCACACTTCCATGAAGTTTGGGTCTTTCCTGAACCGGTGCATGGTGATGCCGGGTGTATTCGTCTTATTCTCGCACTCGCATAGAGCGACACAACACCCTTGAACCATTTCTGTAAGTATCTTCAGTATCTTCTCAGTTTTCCACTACATATAACACACTTATTGGCAAGAACGAGGGTAAGAACAAGTGAAATCATGAAATCCATGCTGAAATCAAATAAATACACGACAGAGCGCTTGTCAGATTCGAAAAATTTCCCATTGTCAGAAACGAAATGTCATATCTCAAGAAACATAGGACGCTTTCCAATAACTGCGACAAGACGGATACACAATGTCAAAGTGCACTTGCCAGCTCAATTCTAAACTCAGCCTCGCCAATGTTTCGATTGTGTCGACATGTGGTGCTATTACTGCTATTGGAACGCTAGCTGTGTCAAATTGTGTCGAATTGTGTCCTTATACGCCTTATTGGGAAGCGCCCAATGACCTCGATTAACCGTATCTTATACGCATGACGTCACAGTAAAGAGAGACAACGGAAAATTGGAGACCTCAATTGCAAATTTTCCAACTTTTTATGCCGTGAAGATTCTCACCATTTTTTTTTAACAAAAAGTAACTGCTTCTTGAACGTTCTCCAACAATTATTTTCCCAATTTCCCGGGAATTTTCCAGTTGAGAATGTAAAACCAGCCTGGTTTTTCGCGACCAGACTCTTAATGATGGAGCTTGAAGTGAAGTCTTAATTGACGATTTTTACAATAAGATGATTTGGAATAAGATGAAGTTTTCCCGGAAAGTTCAAATTTTCCTGCAAATTATTTTCAATCGCTCTAACTTCCCACCTGAAGGTATGTTTCGAACAAAATTTTCCATAGGTTGCTGGATACTAGTCGGGAAATATTTGGGGTGACACAACCGATTTTTCTATTTAGATCAGATTTCTCCGGTTTCAATCAAATTGTTTGCCAGTTCATGTTTCTTTCATACATATTAACTGAACTTCTGCTAACAAGTTGATTCAATGCCAATCGTAGCCCATATTAAACAATAGGTGCTTTCCTTTTACCACAAAACTCACTAGTTCTGATCTAAGTTAGAGAGAGAAAGGCGAGAAATCACATGCGCGAAAGTGAGATACCACTAACAACTTAGGTCAGAATACTTAGTTCAGATTGTAAAAGGAAAGCACCTATTATGCAGTTATTTAAAGTAGATACTTGATACTTGTCAAATCAACAGGTGTCGTCACATCTTGAGGATGGTTCGTCGTCTGTCGGGGGTGGGGTAGGCTGATGGTGGTGGTATACGAGATTTTATATTGCTCAGCGCTCAGAAAAAATGTCGGGACGAAGAGCAGATGAAGTTTGGCGGTATATTGCGAAGAAAACTGTACTCGGGATTCAAATACGATAAAATGATTAAAATCAAATTATTTAAATATAAAAACGGTTGATTTAAATCAACTTGAGGGTCGAGTACACTCAACGGCTACATTTTAAACACTTTTTACAACCACGAAACAAACTCTGTTGCCTTCTACTCACGATGATTAGTCCCCACCGAGGGGGAAATTACGATCGCACTCATAGTTTCTTTGCAGTTGAATTGTTTACGTCGTACTACTCTTCTTTGCGGTGCCCATCTCAGGCCCACGCGCAACATTGTTTTGTTGGTAAGTCGTGAGTCACTGTGGCGTACCTACTATCATTTTCCACTGAAGTGATGTAGGCAACCAACAATACAACATCCAGAAACTTGAACTGTTCTTTTAATGCGTTTTTCCTCTTAATTTTTTTGCCAAAATTTCTGGATAATCCGCTAATTTTATTTTACATTGTCATCCCACACGCCATTCTGATTTGCCTATTTTTTCGTTTGGATTTGTGGCCGTTATCTGTACTGCTGGCCCCAACTTGACTTGAATCCTCACTCCCTGTGGGGATGGCATTAGGTTTGCACTCTGTGGGTCTGCATTTACTGGACTTTTATTTCTTAGCATTTCGTATCGTTTCCAATTTTTGACTCTGAACTTGGCTCTAGGCAAACAGGAAAAAAAGAAAAAGCACATAATTCAAAAAACAGTAACATTGTTTTATTAATGTAATTTCAGTAGCAGTTACAATCCCGACGTTACTGCACAGTATCATACTTGCACATTAATTATCATTATGCTTGTTATAAAGCGCAGATATCCCTTAAATTTTGACATTTACGCTAGGACTATTGAAATCGATAGGGGTTTGTAAAAACATCTTGACTAGATCAGCACAGTCCCTCGTCCTCATCGTCGCCCTCATCTCCGTCTTCAGCCCCGCTGGAGGCCCCGGCCGAATCTCATCCGGTCGTCCACACGAACGGCTCCAGCCTGTCCTCGATGTCCAGGAAATTGTTGAGCGTCTCCATCGATTCTAACGTTTGGTTCAGCAGCATGTGGCACCTAGTTCAGTAAAATTAGTATAAATCGTGATTTGGTAAAGCTGAAAGGCTTAGACCATCGTGGACATAGCTTCTGCTATCAGCCAAAAATCCTAAAGAGTCCTCCCCATTTGAGCATTTCGCGGGAACATTCCCATTTTTCAGCTAAACCGGCACTTTGGTGAAAAATCATGAGTTGAAAAAATCAACATTATTGTTTGTTGGCTATTGGGCCATTTTTAGCGCACTTTCCCAAATAAATGGGAAAAAGGCGCTTTTAACTTCGCTTTGTCTGTCCGTCCGTACCCGGGATAACTCCTCAGGGAAAAAAGATATTGATGTGTAAACGCTGATCAATAGTACATATTGTTACGAGCCGCGATTCTGGATAACACGCGATATTTCTAGACTCTTCCCGTTAGATCGCAGTGTACAAGTGCGGAGCGTTCTTGTGCATTCCAGAGCATGCGTGTACGTGAAACTGAATGGGGGGATCCCAACGCTCGATCAGGACACATGTCCATTTTGGCGGAGGTGCAGATTCCAGAACACACGGAAAGCACGCGAAAGGTGTGTAATAATTCGGGAGTCCCCTAAAAAACCATACGCCGGGTCACTATGGAAATAATAAATTATCTTCATTTTTACATTAGCAATTTTTCGGGCTTTCGGCGTAATTTTCTCAGTGGCCGGCAAAAACCTAATAGCCTTGGCGAAGACCCACCAACCAGTGAAGACAATGTCCCTTATCGTCCACACTGCAAATCACTCAAAGAAAACTAACAATTTCTCACATATTCTCGAAAATTTCCACTTTCGCGTACATGACTCCCCGAGACGGTGACAATGTCACATTGAAAATTGCACATGAAGACAGCTGGCTGCCGACAAGTCGTCAACGTGCCATTCGTACCAACGCAACCCATTTTTTTCATAGCTTGCTCTCTCTAATGCAGAAAGACGTGAAATTGATCATATGTATTCACGATAGTCCATGCCAAATTTTTCAGTTTTACCAACATCAATGCCGACCTCAAAACCAGGGATCACGCCTCAAAACCTAAATTTACCGGACTAACCTGTTCAGCTGGTGCGACAGTTCTTGCACCTTGGCCAGCTTCTCCACGTGCTTGACGTGCCGCTTGTGCCTGTCGCTGGCCGTGCCCAGGATCTTGGCGATCTCGCCGTCGGTCTCGCGCACCTTTTGTGTCAGCAAGTTCTGCTCGGTGGCCACCAGATTGGCGCACGACGTCAGATGGTTCTGGTACTTGACGCACAGCTTGTGCAAAGGCGCCGGATCCAGGCGCTCCAGCACTTCCGGGTCCCTGGCCGCCGGTAGGTTCAGCGTCGCCCGCATTATCGGCAGAAACATCGGGATGCTTTGCAGACGCTGGATGTCCGAATCGAGGGTGGGGCCGGTGGTCGCCGGTTTCACCACCACGATGTTGTGGGTGGCGGCGGCCGCTGCTGTAGATTTTTTCGGTTGTTTCTGAGGCATTTTCCGTTTAGGTTTGATCAACTGTTTGTTGGCCAATTTGGGCGAATCTGCAAATGATAACTACATTTAGGTACAATAATCAACAGGTGCATTACATCAAATGGAGGAGGGCGTATAGCGTGTAGTAGGCTGCTCCAGTCGGGTGATAACTTGACTGCAGCAACGCTGGCCGCTGCCAAGAGTTGGATGGGAGACAAGGCTTTTTTCATCTGATTCGAAGCCGGTCTGAAACTCCTCCTCGGGTGGTCGGAGGCAAACCCCCCGAGTATGCATGCCTCCAGCCGGCGCTACGGCAATGTGTAGAGAAAAACCGGCAGCGTGGTCGGGAGGCAGACGAAGTCAGAAACACGGGTGCGGAGAGCGTGAATGTATCGGACATCCGCACTTGCGGTTCGGGGATGAAAGACGGAGTCTAGGTCAACCGTGCTTGGATGGACCGACCATCAAACATCCAGGCACCACAAGCGAGTCCGGCTGGTCTGGGAGAGGGGTACAATGGGCCCAATAATGAGGCCTGCCTACGTGCCAGGTGAAACTATGTTCCACCAACTCCCCAAATGAAATCCAGAATCACATCAAGTGCTTTTTCTTCTTTCTAATGAAGGTGAATTGGTTCTGAGTTCAAAACAACGCATTCAAACAAAAACTAAGCACCTGGTTAACTTGCGGTCTCGTGTTTTTTTTTCAGATAATAGAGGGTCTTCTTTTCACCTTTTGAGCTATTGAACGTTGTTTTGTTATAAATGATTGTTTTATTTGACACTTGCGACTCGACTAGTTCGCTTGCTTATTCGGCGCGAGAATTGCAAGTTAACTAGAGTTTATTGATTTTATAGCTTTATTTAAACACACATAAGTTAGTAACAAAAACGCTCTGGAGTGTTTTAGAGAATATGTACATTCATGCAACCTAGCATTTGAACTATTTATACTAGTGGGAGCGGTACGCAAAAGCATACCCCATTTTGGAGTGCAGTACGAGATTTTGCATGGGCGTACTTTATACCGAGACAAGCGATTTGATCCGCAGCACTCGATATTTTGTCCCTTACGGGGCCAATGGGGGCCCTCCAAATTTTCAAGATGCAAGAACTTTCACAAAATGATCATTGAGTATCGTCATGTATGTCATAAGTGAAGCTTACGGGTTTATTGAAAATGTTTCCATCAATTGTCGTCATCTCCGATTCATTTTTCACATTTGAAAAAAAAATTCTTCAGCGGAGGTCAAAAAAAACTGTTTCATTTTTTCTGTTGTGCAAGGAAACGATAAATTCATTGTTTTGTTGCGTTCCCAACTAAATCGCATTCCGTAAACCCAAATATGAAGACAATTTTTTTGCAATATCAATTTCCCAAAAAAAGGTGACCTCTTCAGTGCATCTTTTTCAACAGAATTTTTTTCAATGTTCCTACTGAATAAGACTCAATTTTTGCAGATATGAGAAGCTTGAACTCTTTTCTTAGTAATTTTCATGCACCATGACTTCAAAACGCACAAGAGAGCCCTAAAACTTTTTTTTCTGCTGGGCCGTCAAATTTTTGGCATGTTAATTTTGTAGTAGGGGAGACGCGCAAATAAATTAGATCTAGTCCAGGCCAATCAGTTTTAGCGGAAAATATACCTACTCATACCTAACGACTCTGCGTTTTGTTGTACTGCAATAAAACACGGCATGAAAGAATATTTTCTGCTAGAGCCCAATCGCCTGCGCCTGCAGCCTGGATTGAATAATGGTTCGCGTCTCTCCTACTATAAATTCAAAACACCGCAAGTTGGATGGCCCAGCAGAAAAAAATTCTTTTTGGGCTCCTTTGAGCGTTTTAGAGTCACGTTGTGTCGCAACTACCAAGAAAAGAGTTCGAGGTGTCCATTCCTGCAAAAATTACGAGTGATACCTATCCAGTGGGGACATAGAAAGAAATGCTCTTGGAAAAGGGGTACTGAAGTGGTCACCACTTCTTTGAAAAATACCATTACCAAAAAAAAAATCTTTATAATTAGGTTCAGGGAATGCGATTTAGTTGACAACGCAACAGAACATACGAATTTATTGTCTCCTTGCATAGAAGAAAAAATTAAAACAGTTTTTTTGACCTCCGCCAAAGAATTTTTTTTTTCAAGTGTGAGGAATGAATCATACACGACGACAATTGATGAAAACATTTTCAATAGACCCGTAAGCTTCACTTATGACATACATGACGATACTCAATGATCATTTTGTGAAAGTTCTTGCATCTTGAAAATTCGGAGGGCCCCCATTGGCCCCCTAAGGGACAAAATATCAAGGAATGAAATTTGGCACAACAATAGTCAAATAGAGGATGAATAGTTCCGTGACAAAAAACTTGAAATTCAATAATACGTTCAGAATTTTTTCCGAACTTCGCAAATTTCAAAATGCCATGTTATTTTTTTCAAATGGAATGTTTCTATTTTCTTACCGTTCGATAGCTTTTTTTCTCCTTCATTTTTACCAGAGGTACCCTACCTCTAAATTTGATAATTTCCGAGATGATCGATAATTTTGATAGAAAGTGTTGTTTATTAAAATTTTTCACGCCGGGCAGGCCATGGCGATCATCAACAAATGTCTAATTGACACATTTTGCTTGGTTTCGTACTAAGAGCAAGTCTTTTTATTGAATAGCTGCGCTAAATTTCAATTTCAATCATCAGTCAGTATTCCTTGCTATGGTGAATCCAGGTATGGTAAGTGAAAAAGTCCTATTAACGGCTAGTGGTGAAATCAACAAGTGTGTGATCGGTGACGTCATGAATTCTGATTATCGTGTTTGCTGGACTGTAAGACAGAATATCTGGCTTACTGGGCCAGGTACAGACATCAGCGATACATCAATGGAAAGCCCAGAAAAAGAGGATTTTTTTTTCATCAAGTATTTTGTTTTGTCGGTCATGAATTTTCGAATTCTTATGACTCGCCCGATTAAAATAGCATTTTCTTGGAAACTAGAGCACCTACAAGCATCGGCGTCCTCTCAAAAGAAAGCTAAAAAGTCAGGCTTCCTCCCAATTGATTTTTTTTTTGTTGCCTTGATATTTTCTGAGAAAATCACGCTGAATTGTTTTAGCTGGAACACCTGTACGTATTTGGTAGCGTCACAAATTGAAAAAAAAAACAAAAATACACTAACAGTAGAGCTTGAAATATTGAACAAGGAAATGAAATCAAAAGTAGGGCATCCCAGTGATAATCTTCATTTTTGTGTCCAGATATGGAAAAAAATGTTGAAAACAATTTCAAGGTAGACAAATTCGAAGCAATAATTTCATGTATTAAACTTTTTTCTATCTCCTACAGGAATGGAGCTAGGAATGCCGAACGCACTGCTTGAATATTGCGAGTTTCTTGCAAATGGGGCCTTCAACTGCCACTTTCACACACCGAGGGCGCCACAACCGTTGGGGGCAAATTCGACAATTTTGACGGCGTGACGCTTCAGCGACCGACGTCCGTCATTCTATGTCTTGATTTGAAATTTGGATAACCTCTGTTTCTTGCTTGACGTCTCCAGTCGCTGTCAGTTACTGGTCAAACTACTCAAACTCCCCTGTTTTTCCCGTCGTTACGGCCGCTTCATCGAAGTAGGCGCTCCCTACAGTAGTGGCGACCTCACGTTGAGTTTTTCAATTGCAAGGCCCCCATTAAGCACTAAATTCTCCGGCATAGCATTTTTGGTAGGTATAATCGATAATTCAATTTAATGATTTGATTATCGATTATATCCACCAAAATGCTATGCAGGAGAATTTAGTACTTAACAGGTTGACTGCCCTGAGTACCACATGTGGTACACGCTTGCATTGACTTTACCGCCATGACGGTTTCCATGGTGAATTTGCGGTGTGGCCATTATCACTTTTTTGCGATTTATTCAGATTTTTCAACGGATATGCCTTATGAAAGGGTAGTTAAGGATAATGAGAAGAATTTTATGCTATTTTGCCTTAAGTACCCAAACTGGTACTCATGGCCTCAGGAGGTGAATTTGAGTCTGCACCGCATGGCGACAATAATCAGCTGTTGTGAAAAACAGAATTACGATTTAGACCTAAAGTTGACACCTCCACCTGATGTCAAATTGAGGGGTGGATCATAGGGGGTGGATTTTTTTTCTTTATTATTGATTGATCACCTCAATTATCAGGACCTACTCAGTGCAAGAATAAATAGCCAACTCCAAACCGAGAAACAAAATGCCCTGGCCTACCAAATGACGTCTTGGCGTAATAAAATAAAGGGTTTTGCAACTAACATCGGGACTATTATAACAATTCAGAACACACCCAAATAGATAACCGATGTGCCAATTACATACCACCGATAGGCCTGTTGACCGTGTAACTAATGTAAGGTAAATCGGTGTCGCTGCACACGCTGGGCCCCGGCGAGATGGAACCAGGCCGGCCGTTATTTTCGCCCCCTTCTGGAATCGCATCCGTTCTGGGGTTGGCGATGGTGTGTTGTCTTCGAAAATTTTGCTGTTGCTTCGGGGCGGAGTCCAAGCTGCCCTGGCGGTGTGCGTACTGCGAGGAATGTTCCGAACCCATGTTTTCGTACCGTAAACACCAAACGTATCGGAACGAGGGCGACTTAAAATGTTGAGAAAACACACCTGTCAGACCAGACAGCTGCGATTTTGAGGTTGTGTTGTGTTGTTTTGACGTTCACGTCAGAACTGTCACTTTTGGTGCATCAAACAGGACCGGACCGCATCAAATTAAAAAATTAGGGGGTATACAGGTGTACAGGGGGTTATACAGGTGTCCCGGAACAAGTGTTACAAAACTGACAGGAAGATATAAAATTGAAAAATAAGGGGACTTTTGTCAATAAATATACCCTCCCAAACGTATAATAACGGAGATACAGGCCTTCAAAGTTGTTTTTCAAAGAGTTTTTTTGCGTAACTTTTGAACCGTTCAACCGATTTAAGTCAAATTTGAACTAAAGTTTACTGAAACAGGTCTCTATTAAACGATGATAACGCATTCCATCAAACATTTTTAGGGGCGAAGACAATAGGGGGTGCTTTCCCCCTTTTTTCCCCTATTTTTGACCTCTCCAAATATTTTTGGAAATTGTTTCAATTTTTGAATTCTACGTTCAATTAAAAGAAAAAAGTTACTCTTGCAAAATGTTGATTAGAGCCTTAGTTTTCGAGATATTTGAGATTGAATCGCCACTTTCCTGGGCCTTAAAATTAAAATTCAAGAAAACCCATGATTCGTCAACCGGAATGAGTTTTATGGGTGTTTAAAGTTGACAAACCATCATTTCCGCTGAGAAATATGGAGTTTTTCAGAAAAAAAAAACAATTTGGATCCTGGAAAGTGGCGATTTAGTGATGTTTTCTAACGTTTCAAAACCAAACATCTTGAAAATGAAGCCTCTCATCAAAATTTTGCCAAAGTAACTTTTTTCTTTAAATTGAACGCAAAATTTAAAAATTGAAACTGTTTCCAAAAATATTCAGGGGGGTTAAAAGTATGGGGAAAAGGAGGAGGGTACCCCTCATTATCTTCGCCCCTAAAAATGTCTGATGAAACTCGTTATTATTGTTCAATAAAGACCTGTCTTAATAAACTTTGGTTTGAATTTGAATAAAATCGACTGAACGGTTCAAAAACTATGCAAAAAAAAATGTTTTTAAAAAACAACTTTAAAGGCCTGTATCTCCGTTATTATACGTTTGGGAGGGTATGTTTATCAACAAAAGTCCCCTTATTTTCCAATTTTCTATCTCCCTGTAAGTTTTGTAACACTTGGATTGGATTGGATTGGATTGGATTGGATATGGGCAAAATTCAAAAAGTTTTGCCGCTATGCTGCTAGCCAGCCAACTTCTTTAGCAGCATGGCGGCAAAACTTTTTGAATTTTGTCCATCCAATCCACGGATTTTCCAATCAGAATTGTGCTGCAAAGAAAGCTGCAGCATTTGATGCTCAATGTAGGGCCACCATAATGGCGGCTTTACAGAACTTCGTATGTCGCCGGCGACGACAGTCCCTCACTCCACTGTAGTTGAATAATTTGACCGACACGACGACAGAAACTCGTGTCGCGTGAATTATGGAGGGAGGTAGGGGAGTACCAGGCAGATCGAATCCTATTAGCCAGCGACACACGAAGTTCTGTAAAGTCGCCATAACAGCTCAGGTAAAATTGGAAATAAAAAAATATACAGGTGTTTTCAATTTAAATCGCGTCCTTTTATGCCCGATTGCACAAACGTGGTATCAAATTTTAGTTTGGTACCTAGGTACCAAACAGAGGATCAAATGTTTGAAAGTAAAACTCGAAGTAAAACAAAATGTGAATCCCATTACTTCAAGGGAAGAACATCATGGGAAGACAAAATATGAACCCTTACGATTATTTCTATACAGAAACAAAGTTGGGGTAACACGCACTTGTCGCTCATTTTTTATTACAAAGAAAAGATCTGACAGTTCCGGAAAAATGTGTTCTACAAGCCAAAATAAAGGCTGTCTCACCTCACCTGGGTTTTGGTATCCACATAATCGCTTGGAGCCATATTTTGTATTCCCATCATAATTTCCCCTTGAAGTAACTGGCTATTAATTGTATTCCACTTCAAAAGTTTGATCTCGTGTTTAGTACCGAACTAAAATTTGATACCACCTTTGTGCAATCGGGAATTAGGAAATTATAGGAAACTTTAAAAGGAGTAACTTTCTCAAAAAAATATGTCAGAAACTAATAATAACAGATATAGGCGTTCAAAGTCGAACTTTGAGAATCTATTTTTCGTCATAACTTTGAAACTTCTCAAACGATTTTGTTAAAATTTGAACCAAATAGCTTACTGAAATAAGTCGGTATCAAACAATAATAACGCGTCCCATCGAAATCTCTCAGGGACGTGGATAACGAGGGGTGCCCTCGTTTTTTACCCCTATTTTTTGCTCCCCTGATTATTTTTGAGAACGGTTCCAATTTTTTGATTCTACGTTCAATTTAAAGAAGAAAGTTACTCCTGCAAAATTTTGATAAAGAGGCTTCTTTTTCGAGACACTAGAATCGGTTCTGACTTCTGACAAGATACTCCAGCTGCGACCCACATGATTAAGACAGGATTGCGGCTTTATCTTGAAATTTCTCAAAATACGACAGTCACTCTTTATTTCTTATTTCTTCATGGACGCCATCTTGGATCTTCCTTCGGATCTTCCGCTTCCCTATATTTTATATACCGATTGTTGGTGGGAAATTGCGGAAACACCCTCCTAGGGAAACACGGATTGCCTATTAAAATTGTTGTTGACGAGGAGCTTGCGGAGTGGTAGTTAGCGCGTTCGACTACCACTCCAGAGGTCACGGGTTCGATCTCCGCCGGGGACGGATTTTCACCTCGAAAACAAGCTTCTTGGTTTATATGGAATGCTTGCTAAATGCAAGACGCGCCCGTGTGTCGCATAGCACGTAAAATACGAACGATGGTGCCGACCCCATGCGATGTTGGCGGTCGTTGAAAATTCCTACCCTGTACCCTGTGTTGAAACACACAGGGGTTCGGCAAAATTTCCGGTATAGTGGAGGAAAGCATTCACCGGCGTCGGTGTTAGGCCTCGTTGCGGAAATAGCCGACGTTAAATGAACGAATAAAAAAAAGTTGTTGTTGACGCGGACTGTACTGATTTTTCTCATTTTTGGCTTAGTGTCACAGTGACAGAGTAGCCAAAATTCCAAAAGTTAGTACACTTCGGGCAACCACTGTACAGTCGGCAGCAAAAACAGCGCCCACTTGATTCATGACGAAGATGACTATTCGCTTAGCCTGCTCTACCGCCTTATAGGCCATCCACAATGATGTTAATGTTAATGTAATGTTATCCGGCAATGGTAATGTTAGCATTCAAAGCAATGAGTTTCAAATGGTGACGTTCACAATCATGTTAGTGGCAATGGTAAGCATTACCCATTGAAACTCGTTGCTTTGAAATCCTGACATTACTATTGCCGATAACATTACGTTAACATTAACATCATTGTGGACGGGCTAGTAGGTAGTACCTAGGAAGACATGTACTCGAGATAAACAAAGTAATGTCACCCTTGTACAGATTAAGAAGGTAAACAAACCGGCTGTTGGGTCGACGGCCTTTTGTGTTCTTTCTACCACCACAATAAAACAATATTTGAATACTTTGTGTTTGGCTGCAATGTAAATGCTTGATCCGAGGCTTAACCACTGAAAAATTGAAATGCTCGACAACAGTAATTTCAAGTCCAATAATAGTGATGCAAAATAGCGAGTCTGTGCTGTGGTGGAAGCACGCCGTCAATCGGTTACGAAGTTCGTTTTCGTATCCGAATTTTGCGAGCACGCCAGTTCGCCACTTTCGTATTTCGTAAAAATCGACCAGCCCCTTGCGTATCCTACCCACTAGCCCACTACACAGTCGTGCCTACCCAGGCAGCAAGCGAATATTCAATGAATATTAAAAACTTAATGTTCGCTGAATATTGAAAACGACAGATTTTTTTAGCTTCAATGAATATTAGTTTCAGTATTAAGTGAATATTAGTTTGAATATTGAGCGAATATTGGTCTTAATATTGGGTGAATAATCATTTAAATATTAAGTGAATAATAATTTTATTATTAGGTGAATACTAGTTTTACTATTTGGTGAATATTAATTTTAATATTGAGTCAATATCAGCTTTAATATTGGGTGAGTATTGGTTTGAAATAGCAGATAAATATTAGCTTTCAATTACATATGAATGTTTGATGGGGCTACAATAATAAAGCTGCAGATACACAAGACACAATCATTTATTATTATTAAAATAATAATAATAATAATACATCATATTGTTGATGTGGAGAACTGGAAACTTTAAGAGATTCGGCCAGATTCTATAAGGAAATGGTTATGGTAATGGCAATGGTAATGGCAAGCTAACATCCGTTTCGTACAAATACGTAAACCCTAGGCCTTGCGTTAAGTGTCGTATCTTTTTTTATTGTCTTTGTCTAGCATAATATATCTGCATCGTCTCCATTCGTCGCTGAAATTTCAACAATATGGCGGCCTTCATCCACGGGCACGACTTTTTACGATCGTTTCCGATAGCGGAGACGAATGACAATACGCAAGTTTATACAATAGATAATACGCAAGCTTCGTACACGAAATTCATAAACTAGACGGCGGGCGTGCTCCCCGTACTAGTCCCTTTCGGCACTTACCGTCGTTGGTTACATTTGAATGGTTTATTAAAGGGCAATATAATGATAACAAGGACATAATTGCTTTATTTATCTCGAGTATTACTACTGACTAAGTGCCTACTACGGTAGAGCAGGCCAAGCAAAATAGTCGTCTTCGTCATTAATAAAGTGGGCGCTATTTTTGCTACCGAGTGTATCATTGGTCCATTACGAGGATTAAACTCTATGAAGCGTAGTAATAGGATTTTCCTTTCTTTAGCTGCCCCTATACCCCCCCCCCCCCTCCCAGGGAGAATTGAGAATGGGTCTGGCGCTGAGAACCCCTTAAAAATTTCATTATTAATGACCACACTCCACAAAAAAAGCCCAATGACCAGGCCACATTAGGCCCTGTGGAGCTAACCAACTAAAGGCGCGATTATATCGCCAAGGAGGATTATCGCATACAGGGTGTCCGTTTTTCGAGGCTAAGCATGGGTATCTCGCTTATCTTAAGAGATACAAAGTTGGTTGAATTAGGAAAAAGTTGCGTATTTTCATGACGATCAATGATCAAAAAAGAAATTTGACGTATCGATTTTCGTTTTTGAGATATCGAGAAAAAACAGGATTTTGATTTTTGTTTTTATTTTTTATTCAAAAAACGGTTGAAGGTGGCCTTTTCTAATCTAAACATTGTCAGGGCACTTTTTCAAGGGGAATCCAAATCTGCCAAAATCTTTATTTTAGCTTTCAAAGCAACCGAGATACGACATTCAACTTTTTTCTCTAATGGGCGCCATATTGGATTTTGATATTTTTGAATACGGTATTCTTATCTGGTTAGAACGATGTGCCACATGTCTCTGTTGAATGAATGTTTGACATTTACGTTTTTTTTTTTATTGTCGATGCTGATTTTGTTTCCAAAGCACTCTTTGAAAAATTGAAAAATTTTTTTGCTCTAAAGCATGAATTCAACAGTGGCATGTGACACACCGTTGTAACCAGAAAATAAAATTGTATTCAAAAATGTCAAAATCCAATATGGCGCCCATAAGAGAAAAAAAAGTTGAATGTCATATCTCGGTTGTTTTGAAAGCTAGAATGAAGATTTTGGCAGCATTGAATTCCCCTTGAAAAAGTGCCTTCACAATGTCTTAATTAAAAAAGGCTACCTTCAACCGTTTTTCAATTAAAAAATAAAAACAAAAATTACAAAGGATGGTTCCGCATTTGGGCGGTCGTTTGGGCCTAGAATCTCGGAAAACACCGGGAGACAGCGGGTTTGCCGGGCGTGCGGCTGGGCCTACCCTAATGATACGTAACTAGGTTACGGTGTGTCAGATGTTCTATCAAAATAATTTTTATCGAAATGCCAGTGTCAGATCAGATGTCCAGGTCTAGTTTAAATAGTTAAGACTGCGAAATTATCGATGTCTAGGAGGTAGTGTCTCATCATATCTTCAACATTTGGTCAGTTCCTTCAAAAAAATGCGAAAGTTGTCAGTATTCTAGTAAGTCGGTTGATTGATGATTTCAATGGCCAAGGATGTCTCATGAACCTCATTTCTGTGTGGGCTTGCACCTCCAGCTCTCTCGCTAGAGTACCTCCGTAGTACACGGGTTAAATTCAATGAATCTGGCATAGTGGCTTTGTGTGAAGTAGACAGGTATATGTAGCTAAGTGTATGTAGGTGAGTATAGTAGGTATCACGGTACATTCCCATGGTTCAATGAACAAGCGCAAACTTCTCGGAGAACTGGACAGTAGGTACTTGTAGCAGAAAAATGAGCCCTTTATGGGATCTGAAATAACACACCTGTTGGTCTCTAGTCCACACCATCACATGCCCATGAAAAAAGGGCTTCTACTGAAAAAGTTTGAATAGTTTTAAACCCTTCTCCAGTTTCGAAGGACTCCATTTTGAAATTCCGCAGATTTTGGCTATGTTCAATAAATATTTCTCTCAAGGCCAATTGTCAGTAGGTAATGCCTAAATGAAAATCGACAGGAAAACCAAAATTATCACAAGTTGGGAAGAAGTTTCAGGCGATTGAATTTGGAAGCTATATGGGTTTGATTTATTACCAGTAGTACCTAACTACCTAAAGGCTATTGGAGTGCTGATAGCCGTCTCTAGTTCCCAAAACTGAGACACAGCACCGACGGGTAACCATTGTTTTTGTGATCCAGGAACAATTTAGCCCTCACAGAGCTGATAGCCTGTCGTTTGTTCTTGGAGGTGCGACACCGCACCGACGGTTGAGCAGTGTTTTTGACCCAGAGGTATTTTGCCTTTTGCATTTTGCTTGACCCGAAAACAATTTAGCTATTGGCTTTCGCAGAGGTGATGGTCTGTTGATAGTTCTAGGAGGTGCAAAAGCACCGGCGGTTAGCCACTGTTATTGACCCAAAAACAATTAAGCCCTTGAAGAGCTGATACACCGTCGTTATTTCTCGGAGGTGTGACAGACAGCACCGTCGGTTATTCATTGTTTTTTATTCGGAAGCATTTTGCTTTCGCAGAGCTGATAAACCGTCGTTAGTTCTTGGAGGTGCGACAGCACCGACGGTTATTCATTGTGCTTGACCCGTAAACAATTGAGCTTTCGCAGAGCAGATGGATTTTGATCCGGATGCAGTTTTGTTTTCGTAAAGCTGATAGACTGTCGTTAGTTCTAGGGGGTGTGACAGCACTGACGGTCAGCCACTGTTCTCAACCCAAAGCTATTCAACCCCCGCAGAGCTGATAACTCAATGTTAGCTGCCAAGGATGCGACACCGCACCGATGGGTAACCATTGTTTTTTAACAATCCCTTGCAGAGCTGATACACTGTTGTTAGTTCTCGGAGGTGCGACAGCACCGACGATTATTCATTGTATTTGATCCGGAAGCAGTTTTGATTTCGCAGAGCTGATTCTCTGTCGTTAGTTCTGGGAGGTGCGACAGCATCGACGTTTAGCCACTGTTCTTGACCCAAAAACAATTTTGCAATTGCAGAGCTGATATACTGTAGTTATTTCTCGGAGGTGCGACAGCACCAACGATTATTCATTGTTTTTGATCCGGAAGCAGTTTTGATTTCGCAGAGCTGATTCTCTGTCGTTGGTTCTAGGAGGTGCGATAGCACCGACGTTTAGCCACTGTCCTTGACCCAAAAACAATTTTGCAGTTGCAGAGCTGATAACGTATGGTCCGAAAGTTTTGGGAATTTTTTTAAAAGCTAATAACTTTTTTTGTATAGTTTTATTTTGTAACTTGATATTGCAAAAACTAGCGTCATCTTTAACAATTTCAAATTCGTAGTCAACATATTGAAGATGGGTCATTATCTTTGATGGCTTTCAGTTTTCTTCTGCCATGTTCGATCATTCTCTGGACAACAGCAGGATTAATTTCTCAGAGCTCCTGCCTCCCAATGTACCGCAAGCTCGACCAATATAAGATTTTTAGTAAGTATTGAGCAGGATAGTATACGACAAGGGATGGGAAGCTGCGAATGAAGACCAATTACGGCGTCACATTTTTCAATAACATTAGAGAATTTCGCATTTGAGAAATTGATACCAAATATCATGGAACATGGCAGATAAAAATTGAGATCCATCGAATATAATGGTCCATTTTCAATATGTTGAATATGAATTTCTTCTTGTTATATATGATGTTAATTTTTGCAATATCGAGTACAAAAATAAAGACTATTCAGAAAAAGTTATTAGCTTAGAACTATTTCCCAAAACTTTCGGACCATACGTTATACTGTAGTTATTTCTCGGAGGTGCGACAGCACCAACGATTATTCATTGTTTTTGATCCGGAAGCAGTTTTGATTTCGCAGAGCTGATTCTCTGTCGTTGGTTCTAGGAGGTGCAATAGTACCGACGTTTAGCCACTGTTCTTGACCCAAAAACAATTTTGCAATTGCAGAGCTGATATACTGTGGTTATTCCTCGGAGGTGCGACAGCACCGACGGTTATGCATTATTTTTGATCCGGAAGCAATTTTTATTTCGCAGAGCTGATTCTCTGTCGTTGGTTCTAGGAGGTGCGATAGCACCGACGTTCAGCCACTATTCTTGACCAAAAAACAATTTTGCAATTGCAGAGCTGATACACTGTAGTTATTTCTCGGAGGTGCGACAACACCAACGAGTATTCATTGTTTTTGATCCGGAAGCAGTTTTGATTTCGCAGAGCTGATTCTCTGTCGTTAGTTCTGGGAGGTGCGACAGCATCGACGTTTAGCCACTGTTCTTGACCCAAAAACAATTTTGCAATTGCAGAGCTGATATACTGTAGTTATTTCTCGGAGGTGCGACAGCACCAACGATTATTCATTGTGCTCTACCCGAAAACAATTCCACTTTCGCAGAGCTGATGATCTTTCGATCCGGATGCAGTTTTGCTTTCGCGGACGGCAGAGCTGATACACTGTCGTTGGTTCTCGTAGGTGCGACAGCACCGACGGTTATTCATTATTTGACCCGGAAACAATTGAGTTCTCGCAGAGCTGATAGTCTTTTGATCTGGAAGCAGTTTTGCTCTCGCAGAGCTGATACAATGTCGTTAGTTCTGGGAGGTGCGATAGCACCGACGCTTAGCCACTGTTCCTGATCCAAAAACAATTTAGCCATTGAAGAGCTGATACACTGAAGCAATTTTTTGGAGGTGCGCTGGCACCGACGGTTATTCGATGTGCTTGTCCCGAAAGATAGGGGAGAGTGGTCTAACCTGAACTGACCCGAGTATGCAGGGGAGAGTTGTGAAATGTCGACTTCAAAATGACGGGCTGTCAACTCTCACTTTTCGATTTTCAGCTGTCACCTGTCAACTGTCACCGCTGTGCCATCTATGAATGAACCAGATGATGGGCTGTCAACTATCATAGATCAATTGTCAGCTGTCATATGTCAGACCGCCAACTGTCAACTGTCAAATGTCACTTGTCATTTGTCAGGTTTAAAGAATGCGCCACCTGTGGACTGAATGGTTAATGATCTGACAGATAACTATCAATACGCCACCTATGAGCCGAATGATAAACTAATCTGATAGATATCTGTCAATCAATACACAGCCTGTGGGTCGAATGAGCTTTCAGCTACCTTATTTTGGCTACCTGGGCCGCGTTGCGCTACTTGCGAGGGTCACCTATCCACTAGCGATCGCTCTTCAAGTCACAGTTTCTGATATATCGAGTTGGTAGAATAGTGAAAATGTCATAAAAATACACGCATCAAAAGAATCTGAAGGACAAGCAAATTCAGACGATTTCTCAAATCATCATAACTTTTGATTTCCGTCAGCGATTTCATATTGGTTTCCAGTGTTCGATAGCTTGTGATCGTTTTCTTGGAAGTTCAACATGGCGGCACAAAATGATCAATATCTTAAGCAAATTACCTTTCATTTCCAAAACTCAAAAACGTTACTGGAGCTGAAGAACCAGTCTTCTTCACTGTGCTATTGGAATGCATAAAAAATTGTTTTTGGGAAATCGCGCTCGTACTGAACTTTCGGCAATTTTCCACTGTTCCATTGATCACCATGTAGAAACTTTATAGAACATTGTTTGTATTCGACGTGATCAAGGCTAAGAACGAAGGATTGAGCTATCGAACACTGACAACCGATATGAAATCGCTGACGGCAATCAGTGATAATTAACCTTAATTTTTTTCTCAAATCTCTCTGTTACCCCTCGGGCCGGACCGAAATGTTGACACTTATTCCTCCGGAACTAGGAATAGCGCCATCGCAATTTTTTGTCAGCATTTCCTTTATAGTGTGTACTACCAACCCATCACCTCAGCATTGCTCGAGCTTTGTCTCCAAGGACCTTAATTTTTTTTCTTAAATCTCTTTGTTACCCCTCGGGCCGGACCGAAATGTTGACACTTATTCCTCCGGAACTAGGAATAGCGCCATCGCAATTTTTTGTCAGCATTTCCTTTATAGTGTGTACTACCAACCCGTCACCTCAGCATTGCTCGAGCTTTGTCTCCAAGGACCTTAATTTTTTTTTTTAAATCTCTTTGTTACCCCTCGGGCTGGACCGAAATGTTGACATTTATTCCTCCGGAACTAGGAATAGCGCCATCGCAATTTTTTGTCAGCATTTCCTTTATAGTGTGTACTACCAACCCATGACCTCAGCATTGCTCGAGCTTTGTCTCCAAGGACCTTAATTTTTTTTCTTAAATCTCTTTGTTACCCCTCGGGCTGGACCGAAATGTTGACACTTATTCCTCCGGAACTAGGGATAGCGCCATCGCAATTTTTTGTCAAAATTTCTTTTATAGTGTGTACTACCAACCCATCACCTCAGCATTGCTCGAGCTTTGTCTCCAAGGACCTTAATTTTTTTTCTTAAATCTCTCTGTTACTTCTCGGGCCGGACCGAAATGTTGACACTTATTCCTCCGGAACTAGGGATAGCGCCATCGCAATTTTTTGTCAGGATTTTCTTTATACTGTGTACTACCAACCCATGACCTCAGCATTGCTCGAGCTTTGTCTCCAAGGACCTTAATTTTTTTTCTTAAATCTCTTTGTTACCCCTCGGGCTGGACCGAAATGTTGACACTTATTCCTCCGGAACTAGGGATAGCGCCATCGCAATTTTTTGTCAGGATTTCCTCTATAGTGTGTACTACCAACCCATCACCTCAGAATTGCTCGAGCTTTGTCTCCAAGGACCTTAATTTTTTTTCTTAAATCTCTTTGTTACCCCTCGGGCCGGACCGAAATGTTGACATTTATTCCTCCGGAACTAGGGATAGCGCCATCGCAATTTTTTGTCAGGATTTTGTTTATACTGTGTACTACCAACCCATGACCTCAGCATTGCTCGAGCTTTGTCTCCAAGGACCTTAATTTTTTTTCTTAAATCTCTTTGTTACCCCTCGGGCCGGACCGAAATGTTGACACTTATTCCTCCGGAACTAGGGATAGCGCCATCGCAATTTTTTGTCAGGATTTTCTTTATACTGTGTACTACCAACCCATGACCTCAGCATTGCTTGAGCTTTGTCTCCAAGGACCTTAATTTTTTTCTTAAATCTCTTTGTTACCCCTCGGGCCGGACCGAAATGTTGACACTTATTCCTCCGGAACTAGGCATAGCGCCATCGCAATTTTTTGTCAGGATTTCCTTTATAGTGTGTACTACCAACCCATCACCTCAGCATTGCTCGAGCTTTGTCTCCAAGGACCTTAATTTTTTTTCTTAAATCTCTCTGTTACCCCTCGGGCCGGACCGAAATGTTGACATTTATTCCTCCGGAACTAGGGATAGCGCCATCGCAATTTTTTGTCAGGATTTTCTTTATACTGTGTACTACCAACCCATGACCTCAGCATTGCTCGAGCTTTGTCTCCAAGGACCTTAATTTTTTTTCTTAAATCTCTTTGTTACCCCTCGGGCCGGACCGAAATGTTGACATTTATTCCTCCGGAACTAGGGATAGCGCCATCGCAATTTTTTGTCAGGATTTTCTTTATACTGTGTACTACCAACCCATGACCTCAGCATTGCTCGAGCTTTGTCTGCAAGGACCTTAATTCTTTTTCTTAAATCTCTTTGTTACCCCTCGGGCCGGACCGAAATGTTGACACTTATTCCTCCGGAACTAGGGATAGCGCCATCGCAATTTTTTGTCAGGATTTTCTTAATACTGTGTACTAACAACCCATGACCTCAGCATTGCTCGAGCTTTGTCTCCAAGGACCTTAATTTTTTTTCTTGAATCTCTTTGTTACCCCTCGGGCCGGACCGAAATGTTGACATTTATTCCTCCGGAACTAGGGATAGCGCCATCGCAATTTTTTGTCAGGATTTTCTTTATACTGTGTACTACCAACCCATGACCTCAGCATTGCTCGAGCTTTGTCTCCAAGGACCTTGATTTTTTTTCTTAAATCTCTTTGTTACCCCTCGGACCGGACCGAAATGTTGACACTTATTCCTCCGGAACTAGGGATAGCGCCATCGCAATTTTTTGTCAGGATTTCCTTTATACTGTGTACTACCAACCCATGACCTCAGCATTGCTCGAGCTTTGTCTCCAAGGACCTTAATTTTTTTTCTTAAATCTCTTTGTTATCCCTCGGACCGGACCGAAATGTTGACACTTATTCCTCCGGAACTAGGGATAGCGCCATCGCAATTTTTTGTCAGGATTTTCTTTATACTGTGTACTACCAACCCATGACCTCAGCATTGCTCGAGCTTTGTCTCCAAGGACCTTAATTTTTTTTCTTAAATCTCTTTGTTACCCCTCGGACCGGACCGAAATGTTGACACTTATTCCTCCGGAACTAGGGATAGCGCCATCGCAATTTTTTGTCAGGATTTCTTTTATAGTGTGTACTACCAACCCATCACCTCAGCATTGCTCGAGCTTTGTCTCCAAGGACCTTAATTTTTTTTCTTAAATCTCTCTGTTACCCCTCGGGCCGGACCGAAATCTTGACACTTATTCCTCCGGAACGAGGGATAGCGCCATCGCAATTTTTCGTCAGGATTTCCTTTATAGTGTGTACTACCAACCCATCACCTCAGCATTGCTCGAGCTTTGTCTCCAAGGACCTTAATTTTTTTTCTTAAATCTCTCTGTTACCCCTCGGGCCGGACCGAAATGTTGACACTTATTCCTCCGGAACTAGGGATAGCGCCATCGCAATTTTTTGTCAGGATTTCCTTTATAGTGTGTACTACCAACCCATGACCTCAGCATTGCTCGAGCTTTGTCTCCAAGGACCCTAATTTTCTTTCTTAAATCTCTTTGTTATCCCTCGGGCCGGACCGAAATGTTGACATTTATTCCTCCGGAACTAGGGATAGCGCCATCGCAATTTTTTGTCAGGATTTTCTTTATACTGTGTACTACCAACCCATGACCTCAGCATTGCTCGAGCTTTGTCTCCAAGGACCTTAATTTTTTTTCTTAAATCTCTTTGTTACCCCTCGGGCCGGACCGAAATGTTGACACTTATTCCTCCGGAACTAGGGATAGCGCCATCGCAATTTTTTGTCAGGATTTCCTTTATAGTGTGTACTACCAACCCATCACCTCAGCATTGCTCGAGCTTTGTCTCCAAAGACCTTAATTTTTTTTCTTAAATGTCTTCGTCACCCCTCGGGCCGGACCGAAATGTTTACATTTATTCCTCCGGAACTAGGGATAGCGCCATCGCAATTTTTTGTCAGGATTTTCTTTATACTGTGTACTACCAACCCATGACCTCAGCATTGCTCGAGCTTTGTCTCCAAGGACCTTAATTTTCTTTCTTAAATCTCTTTGTTATCCCTCGGGCCGGACCGAAATGTTGACATTTATTCCTCCGGAACTAGGGATAGCGCCATCGCAATTTTTTGTCAGGATTTTCTTTATACTGTGTACTACCAACTCATGACCTCAGCATTGCTCGAGCTTTGTCTCCAAGGACCTTAATTTTTTTTCTTAAATCTCTTTGTTACCCCTCGGGCCGGACCGAAATGTTGACACTTATTCCTCCGGAACTAGGGATAGCGCCATCGCAATGTTTTGTCAGGATTTCCTTTATAGTGTGTACTACCAACCCATCACCTCAGCATTGCTCGAGCTTTGTCTCCAAGGACCTTAATTTTTTTTCTTAAATGTCTTTGTCACCCCTCGGGCCGGACCGAAATGTTGACATTTATTCCTCCGGAACTAGGGATAGCGCCATCGCAATTTTTTGTCAGGATTTTCTTTATACTGTGTACTACCAACCCATGACCTCAGCATTGCTCGAGCTTTGTCTCCAAGGACCTTAATTTTTTTTCTTAAATCTCTTTGTTACCCCTTGGACCGGACCGAAATGTTGACACTTATTCCTCCGGAACTAGGGATAGCGCCATCGCAATTTTTTGTCAGGATTTCTTTTATAGTGTGTACTACCAACACATCACCTCAGCATTGCTCGAGCTTTGTCTCCAAGGACCTTAATTTTTTTTCCTTAATCTCTCTGTTACCCCTCGGGCCGGACCGAAATGTTGACACTTATTCCTCCGGAACTAGGGATAGCGCCATCGCAATTTTTTGTCAGGATTTTCTTTATACTGTGTACTACCAACCCATGACCTCAGCATTGCTCGAGCTTTGTCTCCAAGGACCTTAATTTTTTTTCTTAAATCTCTTTGTTACCCCTCGGACCGGACCGAAATGTTGACACTTTATGCTCCGGAACTAGGGATAGCGCCATCGCAATTTTTTGTCAGGATTTCCTTTATACTGTGTACTACCAACCCATGACCTCAGCATTGCTCGAGCTTTGTCTCCAAGGACCTTAATTTTTTTTCTTAATTCTCTTTGTTACCCCTCGGACCGGACCGAAATGTTGACATTTATTCCTCCGGAACTAGGGATAGCGCCATCGCAATTTTTTGTCAGGATTTTCTTTATACTGTGTACTACCAACCCATGACCTCAGCATTGCTCGAGCTTTGTCTCCAAGGACCTTAATTTTTTTTCTTAAATCTCTTTGTTACCCCTCGGACCGGACCGAAATGTTGACACTTATTCCTCCGGAACTAGGGATAGCGCCATCGCAATTTTTTGTCAGAATTTCTTTTATAGTGTGTACTACCAACCCATCACCTCAGCATTGCTCGAGCTTTGTCTCCAAGGACCTTAATTTTTTTTCTTAAATCTCTCTGTTACTTCTCGGGCCGGACCGAAATGTTGACACTTATTCCTCCGGAACTAGGGATAGCGCCATCGCAATTTTTTGTCAGGATTTTCTTCATACTGTGTACTACCAACTCATGACCTCAGCATTGCTCGAGCTTTGTCTCCAAGGACCTTAATTTTCTTTCTTAAATCTCTTTGTTACCCCTCGGACCGGACCGAAATGTTGACACTTATTCCTCCGGAACTAGGGATAGCGCCATCGCAATTTTTTGTCAGGATTTCTTTTATAGTGTGTACTACCAACCCATCACCTCAGCATTGCTCGAGCTTTGTCTCCAAGGACCTTAATTTTTTTTCTTAAATCTCTCTGTTACCCCTCGGGCCGGACCGAAATGTTGACACTTATTCCTCCGGAACTAGGGATAGCGCCATCGCAATTTTTTGTCAGGATTTCCTTTATAGTGTGTACTACCAACCCATCACGTCAGCATTGCTCGAGCTTTGTCTCCAAGGACCTTAATTTTTTTTCTTAAATCTCTCTGTTACCCCTCGGGCCGGACCGAAATGTTGACACTTATTCCTCCGGAACTAGGGATAGCGCCATCGCAATTTTTTGTCAGGATTTCCTTTATAGTGTGTACTACCAACCCATCACGTCAGCATTGCTCGAGCTCTGTCTCCAAGGACCTTAATTTTTTTTCTTAAATCTCTCTGTTACCCCTCGGGCCGGACCGAAATGTTGACACTTATTCCTCCGGAACTAGGGATAGCGCCATCGCAATTTTTTGTCAGGATTTCTTTTATAGTGTGTACTACCAACCCATCACCTCAGCATTGCTCGAGCTTTGTCTCCAAGGACCTTAATTTTTTTTCTTAAATCTCTCTGTTACCCCTCGGGCCGGACCGAAATGTTGACACTTATTCCTCCGGAACTAGGGATAGCGCCATCGCAATTTTTTGTCAGGATTTCCTTTATAGTGTGTACTACCAACCCATCACCTCAGCATTGCTCGAGCTTTGTCTCCAAGGACTGGAGACAAGCTGGGCTTTTTGTTGTTTGTGCTCGTACCTACCGTGTGGCTGAACTTGCTTGTGATAACTTGAGTTAGTTATCCCCGTGCATTGTGATTGCATTGAGAAGTCATAGCTTAACAATTATCACCTACCTCAAGAGTTTGCTCAGTGACATCCAAGTTCTTTTCTGTAATTCTTCTAACAGTTGTGGTTCATGCATAAAAGTCACGCAATTCATAGATGACAACGTCTGCCAGATAAACATAAAACGTCAGTGCCGGGGTGTGTCCATAGCAACTGAAATATTAGGGTATGATCATACGGAAGCCATAAATGCGGTTTTTTGAAGTGTCTCCAGTAATCTCTACTTCTTGCTGAAGAACATTTTCTTATGTCCTTCAAACATGCACCATGATAAAGAGAAATAACTAGGCTCTATGATCATTTTTTTGTGAAAGCAGAAGTGCGGTCCTACATGGAGAAATAATAGCCGAAAATGTGGCACAGATTCAAGCCTTGCGTAGTCAAAGCGGGCAAAATATGGTCTTCGAAAATGGTTCACTTCTTTGTTTTCTGTAACATTTAAGTCACATATTGTGTGTTTTCATGATCAGAGAACATCTTGGCAGTATTCTAGAAACCTTTTTCGCAGAAATTCGGTTTTCGTCATAGATTATTACGAGGCCCAATTCACCCCCAAAACTGAGAACCAGCCTTTCTGTTTTTTCTCTATATCTCGAAAACTAAAACTGACAAGTCAAATATCTTCTTGGATCATTGATCGTCATGAAAATTCGCAACTTTTTTCTAATTTAACCGACTCTGTATCTCTAAAGATAGGTAAGCGAGATACCCATGCTTAGCCTCGAAAAACGGACACCCTGTATAATCCGTGCAAATAATACCGCTGAAAAAGCATAGTAGGTTGTCACTAAAACCCCCCTAGAAACCACTGTCAACAAAAAAGTCAAACATCAAAGATTAGCCATCAAAATTAATCGTAATTATGCAGTAAAAGTGTAGTCCTCGAACAGCTCTTTCGGCCCAAAAAATGAACAAATTCAAGAAAATTACCAGTAACTTGATCGCCTACGTCTCCAGAAGCTCCTACGCCACTCACACCAGCAAAGATATCGGCCCTTATTTGCGGACCACCGCAAACGTCGCAGCATGGAGGAATGAAACCGAGCCGTCCGCCGTGCTACCTTCGACCCCGAACGATGCCATTCCAACCAAGCTGCTGGAAGTCATCCCCGGAGAGCAGTCCGTTGCCGCCTCCACCTCCGCCTCCCCCCCTCCCACCGAACGACTCTTTTTGCCCCAGACGCCTCCGTACTCGTGGCTGAAATCGAGCATCAAATGGAACGGCTTCAAATGTTTATCACCCAAAAGCAACAACCTCATCCGAAGCTTCAACAGCGCCCAGAATGCGGTTCCGTTCTTACCGTCGAAGACGGTACAGTCTATGATTGGTAAGCAAGAGTTGTCGAGCGATTGTGGTACAAAGAAAAAGAAGGGGCCGTGCTGTCCGAGGAGGAAGAAGGGAAAGGAAGTCGAAGACGCCGACCCCTGTAATTGTGTAAAGAGGCGTCCTAGTTGCGGCACCGAGGAGCCGAGCGTGTGCCCGCCAAAGTGTCCCAGCAAAGAGGAGATTTGCCAACCGAAATGCAAGGACCCGGTGCAGTTCTGCGGGACTAAGAAGTGTTCACCAGATGTGAGTGCCTGCTTGCAAAAACTAGTTCTTTGTTGAGACTTGTTAGAAAGTGGGACCTCTTTGAGGTCCAGCTGGTTTGTTTGATGGTAGAAGTTCTGCAAGAGTGGGTTTGCGACAGCACCAGCCTGCCAGATATGTATTTCAAAAGCCAACTCTTTTCTTCCCGTTTAGTTATGAATTGCTCGGGCTGTTGCACCCCTCAGGCTACCACGAGACGACCGTTTTTCATGCTTTCCCCATAAAAATAGAATAGTGTAAAATGCACTGATTACTTTTAGGATGCTTCTAAGACCGATGTCTCATGTAAGAAAATGGACTGCAAAAAGAAAGATCCCTGTAAGAAGGAAGATTCTGGCAAAAAGAAAAATGATCCTTGCAAGAAGAAAGATTCAGGTAAAAAGAAAAAAGATCCTTGCAAAAAGAAAAAAGATTCAGGTAAAAAGAAAAAAGATCCTTGCAAGAAGAAAAAGGATCCTTGCAAAAAGAAGAAGAAAGATTCCGATAAGAAGAAAAAAGATCCCTGCAAGAAGGAAGATTCTGGCAAAAAGAAAAAGGATCCTTGCAAGAAGGAAGATTCTGGCAAAAAGAAAAAGGATCCTTGCAAGAAGGAAGATTCTGGCAAAAAGAAAAAGGATCCTTGCAAGAAGGAAGATTCTGGCAAGAAGAAAAAAGATCCTTGCAAGAAGGAAGATTCTGGCAAGAAGAAGAAGGATCCTTGCAAGAAGAAAAAGGATCCTTGCAAGAAGAAAGATTCCAATAAGAAGAGAGATTCTAATAAGAAGAAAAAAGATCCTTGCAAGAAGAAAGATTCCGGTAAGAAGAAGAAAGATCCTTGCAAGAGCGAGAAAGATAAGAAGCCAAAATGCCCCAAGAAATGCGACGGTGCCGCCACCGGCAGCAAAATGTTATTCGCCGACGCAAGCGGAGACAACGGTAAGGATGTTTGTTACAAATTGGTGTAGTAGGTAGAACTGCGTCAACGGAAATTTTAAATTGCTGATATAGTCCAGGAATTTTAGCTGTTAAAATCGCAAATAGCGAACAAAAATGAAAGTCAGCCGGATTTTTGTATATAAGCTCAGTTAAGCATGTAGTTTAACATACTAAAAGTCCTCAAGAATCCGGTGTGAGCTTCGGCCGTTGTGGCCTCGAGAAGAACTTGAGGATCAGTTTTTCGCGTATATCTCGTGAACAATAGCACTTGGGGAAAAAGTTCCTGGGAAGAAATTGTTGGAAATTTTATTGTCTACAAGAAAGGTCCTTACACATTTCATCGTCAGTCTTCTCCTTCTTCGTCAAAACACAAGAAAATTAAAATAGTCCAGATGCTCGACGCTGGAAGACTGTATGGACCTTGAGTTTTATGATGGCGGAGTGCCACTTAGTAGAGGTGTTGTTTGATCCACTCTCTTTTGATTGGAACTTGGAACCATCAATACGAACTATACCGGCGGTATATACAGGGTGAAATAAAAATAAAAAGTTAAACATTTGTATCTCAAGAACCAAAATAGGTGAAGACATGTAAATCGTCATAAATAATTCTGATTTTATGGTCATGAAGACGTCTTAAACTTGAATTGAATATCTTGAGCCGTTCTTGAAATATCTTCAAAAGACTGAAGTTGTTACCGAAAAAAAAAAAAATTGTTTGTCTACTTGTCAGAAAAAAAGTTGACTGTGTTTTTTTTAAAAGTAGTTGGCCTAGAGAGTGTTTTCCACTGTTATTTCATTTTTAATGTAATTTATCATTGTTCCAATTCAAAACACCACGTTTCGATTCAATATTAGAAAAATTACTGATAAACGGAAAACTATTTTTTTTTTCGTAACGACTTCAGTCTTCTGAAGATATTTCAGAAACGGCTCAAGTTATTTGATCCAAATTTACGACGTCTTCATGACCATGAAATCAGAAATATTTTTGGCGATTTACATGTCTTCACCTATTTTGGTTCTTGAGGTACATTTGTTCAACTTTTTATTTTCATTCCACCCTGTATATGTCGCCGGCATAGTTGATATTGATGACATTAAGTTTCAATCAAAAGAGAATGGATCGAACAACACCTCTACCAAGTGGCACCCCGCCATCATAAAACTCTATGCATACAGTCCTCAGCATCGAGCATCTTGACTATTTTAATTTTTTTGTGTTTTGACAGAGAAGGAGTGGTCTGACGATGGACTATAAGAAAATTTTCAACAATTTCTCTCCGGGCACTTTCTTCTTGAGTGCAATTGTTCACGAGATATACGCGAAAAACTGATCCTCAAGTTCTTCTCGAGGCCACAACGGCCGAAGCTCACACCGGATTCTTGAGGACTTTTATTATGCTAAACTACATGCTTAACTGAGCTCATATACTAAAATCCGGCTAGCTTTCATTTTTGTTCGCTATTTTTTCTATAATTCCTGGACTAATAGCCTAAGAAGCCCAAGTTTTGTTTCGATTGTTCAAATTTGTTTTCCATGTAAAGAGTGCGAGCACGACGTGAAGCCTGGCCACGAAACGGAGAATGATTCGAAACTACAGCAGGGAGTGTTAGCTGAAGTGGACATCTTGGACATGTCGAACAAGCAAGATATCGACGAGTACTACGTCGAAAACTATGAAAACAAAGAATACATGCTGTACAACAAGGACGCGTACCACAACATGGCGGTTTACTTGGGAGAGCTGCGGAATGCAAGTAAGGCTTCCTCTAAAGAAACCTGCGACGAGGAAGACGTCGACTGAACGTCGAATGTGTCACGATGATTGAGTCTTTTCGAGCAAGCTCTCTGTGATACCTACACTCAATAAACTAAAATAAAAAGTTCTAGATTTTTTTATTGGCGGGGTCGCAAATGCTTCTCAAGTACCGCAGCTGACACTTTCTGGTGCCCGTGTGGTACCCACGTTACATGGCGTCAACCTCGAGTCGTTTGCCAAAGTCATCTCGTACGCCGTACTTCGTAGATCATCTTGTAGGTTATCTGTGATTTACCTATCTACCTCGAAATTGTCGGAGGTCCAATGTCCTCCCATAGAATATGTATCTATGTCCACCTTGCGGTCCATCACCCCCAGAAGACCGTCAACGGTTCATAGATTTCCTGGCATTCTGTGACCTAACAGTTGTGCTGACCACAACACCATACTATTTAGTTGACAAAGTCCTGTACACCATTCTGTAACGCGTCTTCAAGCCAGTAGCAGAAGTTGAACCGGGCCAAACAGATGGGCCAACAAGGTCAACAAGTGCGGGGTTCGTTCATACACGAATTGTAATGCTTAAAGTGGCCGGAATATCGTCAAATAACACAGTTTTCTGTCAGTTCCAGTAGCCTTATCCGCTGGAAGAAAATTACCATTCAGGTCGCTTTTGAAAGCTACAAGAATGGTGTTCAAATGACCGAGCTCAAATTTTAAATTTTTGGGGAAAAAAACTTGCCCTAAGGATAACAAGCGAATATGCCTCATGGGCCTGAGGCTCAGTAGCGCACTTTCTTTTTGAAGGATTAGTGAACGCAAGATGTCAATTAGGATTCTACCGTTATTTGGGCATAAATTTCAATATGGCGGCCAAAATATCGGCGGAATCATGAAATTTGGCTTGATAATCAGAATGATCGTACTAGACAAGGGTAAGTTCCAAGTTTCATGAAAATCGTTCCACCAATAAGAAATTTCAATATGGCGGCCAAGATAGCGGCAGAGCATCATTTGTCCAAAATCGGATGTATTATGATGAAGTTCACATCGCCTGCGAATTTCACTCAAATCTGACCAGTTTCAGAGACATTCAAAATGGCGGATCAAAGATGGCGGCCAAGTGACAAAAATAATTGGTCAACTTTATATGGTAGACACGTATTATGCATTCAGCTTTTATTTGCAACAAAGCAGGCCTTGGAATTTTGTTTTTACGTTTTTTAAAATTAAAAATACCTAGACACTTCAGCTATTACAGCTGCCAGTCAGTGTCAGTGTTAATACTCTGTCAGTTATACCAGCTGATATAAAGCAATGTTGTCTTTCCCCTTGCCGCTTAATTTTTGTGCTCACATCCAAGGAGGTTATAATAGCAGGAGGGAACGTAACCCAGCTTGTAGGCGAGGAAATTTGATGCGGGTCGGGGTAAGGGGAAAGCGGTATTTGGGTATGCAATCCGCAATATACGAACCACACGAAGGCACTCGAGTAACTGACACAGAGGTCTATCCCACAGAATCACGAATCTGACACTGCGAAAGCGAAGTGACAGAATCAGTCAGTTTTTGTGTTTGTGTTTTTCGTTTGCCAATTCCTCATTTTCATAATGACGGATTCAGTCGCTTTTATGGGTTTTGGATGCCGAGACCACCAGCGGTCGCTGCTCAGAAACAAATTTTTAAAACAAAAAAATCGAAAGGGCATAGCGCAGCAGAAGTAGAAAGCAGAAACAGGGACGAACAGAAGCTTGTGAAGGGAAACAAGTTGAGTACAAGACCCTAGTATTCCAAACCAAAAATACAAGAAGCTACAAGACAAAGTGCCTAGATGCACGTCTAATCCGAACTTGAAGGCTGGAAGCAACGATTTGCAAGGTTTTGGTGTGGTGATGAGGTACTGACGTCGAGTAGCTACCAGGACCAGGGTATGTCGTGTTGTGGAAGGGAGGAGAGACGATGGAGCACTTGAGGTCTTGTCAGGAATCGCTGAAGGAGGGCAGAACTCTGAGTCAATTGTTGGGAGAGAACGAAAAGGGGCTGGAATGGATGACAAGGGTTGAAAGGAAACAGAAGAGGTGGAACACCGATGATGACAAGATGTGGCAGTCGATATTTGTATTATATTTATCAATATCCTTTTATTTTGTGGTGTAGTGTGAATAATACAAATAAAAATGTAACATTTTCATGAAATATCAACAATAAAACTCTTTTTTTCTCGACATTATCAATTTTTTCTTGATGTATGAGCTTGGCTCATCGTCTCTTGTCTTTTTCAGCGTTTTTCCTTCATTCCAGCTCAGTCAATTATCTGTTACAATTTGTCCTTATGTTGCGTCCCATGTTTCTTTCTGTCTTCTCTGATTTCTTTTCCCCGTCATTCTTGCTTCCCATATCTGTTCTACTGGTCTGTCCTCATTCATGCTTTGTAGGCGTCCTCACCAACATTTGTCTCTTATCCAGAAATTTCGTTACAGGCTTCATCTTTAGCTCTTTTCTTACTCAGGGTTGCGAATTGTGTCTCTTCAGTGTCAGTGTATGTTTTTTTTTTCACTTCGCAGGTAGGTATACTTCATTCCTGTTGCTTCACGCTCCTTCTGCATTCTCTAAGATGAGACCTTTATGTCTCACTTCCGTGGGCCATCAGTCAGCATTGATCTGAAAATCGTCTTATATACTTTCAGCTTATGGTCTTCTTTGTTACTTCTTTTTCGTTTATTAATGTCTCTTGTTCATTGCATAGTACAGTACATAGTAGTACATATTACTGGTGGTATTCTTATACAGACTTCTTATAGCACTAATTAGTTTCTATTTCACTCCTCGTGCTCTCTGAATTATTTGTTGCACTGTGAAGATGGAGCTTTGCACGCTACCTTCTTTTCGAAGTCCACTCTGTATATTTTCATTGGCATGTTTAGCAAGGTGATGCTTCTATGGTTTGCACACTTATAAGAATTCCCTTTTTCTTACCATGCTTTATTGTAGATTTCCAGCAGCAACCTTTTTCCTTCTTCTCCTAAGCTATTTATTATCTCTGATGTGAATTTATCATGTCCAGGAGCTTTGCATCCATAATTTCAGGAATGCTTATTTCAGGTCTTCTCTTGCCGTCTTTCCATTTCTGTCTTCGATCGTATTTTTTCAATTAATGTCGTCTTCATCAGTCTATCTTGGTTGTGCACTCAGTAACTCTTGGAAATATTCACTCCATCTTTCCATTACTTCTTCAGAGACCACCAGTAGTGCACTTCCACTTCATCAAATCATCCACTTGCGGGTGGACTAGATCGAGGCGCTCATATTTCAAGTGACTTTTTTTTTGTTTAGTTTCTTCTTAAGTTGAAGGCAGTATCTTCTCTTCAATTATGCATGTGGAATCAAAAGATAGGCATCCTTAAATTTGAAAAGATAAAACCAATATTATCAAAATTTTGTGTGAAGTTTTTGACTCTTGCTCACCTATTATTTGACTTTCTTCCATTTTATTATTATGTATGATCAGTGTAGGTGCACACTAGCACAACACACACGTAGGTACGTACGTACGTACAATAATATTGGTACATATACTGAGTTGAACAGGTAGGTACACAGCAGCTGTGCAGTGTGCAGTGCAGAGGACGCATACTTTGGCCTTTGGCTTGCTCGAGCTTTTCATTTGTTTGGTCTTCCATGAGTTTGCAAGGCGGTGATGTCCTTTTCAATTAGGCACTGGACAAGGGCACACGTCGCAGAGAATATAATCAATCTTCGGAGATGCAAACCTTGAATTGGGAAAATTCGTAACTTCAAAATTTATCATCGCTAGGTGCACTTACTTATATGCAACGGTATTTCCTATTTTGGATTGTCTTCTGCTTGAAAAAACTGTTTCTAGACGGCAACCGCTGTGGTTTCCCATTCGAAAGCCCTAAAAGCGATTGAAAATGCCACATTGAAGTGCGAAACTGACAAATGAAAAAATTTAACCATAAAAACGAACGATGCTGTCACTTTGCTGTATAATTCTGTGGGATAGACTTCTGTAACTCGTGTGCCTTCGTGTGGTTCGTATATTGCGGATTGCATACACAGAACGTGACGTCACATGGCTTCACTTTTTTGAGCTCATGCTCCCTCCTGCTATAATGGGGTACTTGCCAATGGAATAGATTTAGCTGGAAATACCTTTGATTGCTAGTATAAGTGATAAGGGGACTCTACTGAGAATTTCACAAAAATCCCGTCGTTTTCTACTGAAAAAAACGAATTTGAAAAATCCTCCTAAAAGCTTCGCGCCAGGACAGGGATTTTGAGTGGGGTTGGTCTGACTGTGTGACAATGGAATAATCAAGAATGTCAGAGATGTCACTGTGACACTGTCATTTTGAACATGCTATCGCAAAACCGGTTTCCTATCGAATTCTCTTACCGTGAGCATTTAGACAATAAAATCGAACAATGTTTCGTAGAAACTGACTCCAGAAACCTCTTATAACACTGTCTCAGTCGATATAATTTATTTCCAGGGGAAAATCTGGAGGATCACCAAATAGCACAGAAATAAGAGGCCGAACATGAACAGTGAGCTTTTATAGGTTCATCATTAGCATACAATTCCGGATAGGTAATACTTTGAAGCTACAAGAGATCCATGTGAGGAGGACGCGATGGATCTCCAAATGAAATGTGGGGAGCAGGAACACTGATGTCCAAAATGAAGCCGAGGTTCAGCCAGGTCAGAGCACGGGTGACAAACATGCGAAAGGCTTTTAGGTGGACAGCACTGAAGACTAAAGAAAGAGACTAGTTAGGTTGAACAAGAAATGAACAAAACGAGTAGGTACTTACCGCGTAGATCAAAGCCTCGATCAAAGCAGTCAAAGGCAAAAAAAGGGCACAGGAAGAAATTACGGTCGGCGGTTTGACGTTGTCAGTCAGACTCAGATCTTGTTGTTGTTTGAAAACGGCACCTTGACGACGTTATATCATTGCCAACCCAACGAGGAAAAAGAGCCCTTCTATGTTCTATAATATCTAATATATTTGTGACGTCACAAATATATTTTTAAAACACGCATTGGGGCCGCAATTTTGGGAATTTAGGAAAAAGAAAAAATACGGGTACATTATTTTTAACCATACTATCGATTAAGCCAATAAAAAAAATTAGGCAAGTACCCCATTATAACCTCCTTGCTCACATCAGGGTAGGTGCTCACTGTGTTTGATAAAAAAAAAGCCTGATGTTTCTGACAGTTTCTGATGTCAAAGCAGTTACACAGTTGGTGTAAGATGGATTTTGATCTTTGGGTGTGGTTGAAGGAAGATTGGAATAACGTGAGAAAATCTTTTTGAAGATCACCAGATGTGAAACTTATTCTGCCTACACACATTTTGTGAAACTCCTTTCTTCAGTACTTTTTGGCTAGCTACCTACAGTGCTCAGTAAAGCTAGCAGTGAAATGAAAAAATCAATGAAGATGAAAACGGAGCAAGGACCTAGCTGATGAAAGTCCGTTTCAGACAGGATAGCTGAAAAGAAACTAAGAAGCTTGTTCGATCATGTGCGAGCTCAAGTGATGGACAGTCCCTGCCTATCTCCACAAATTTCCGGAGTCCGAAATGTTCCGAGTTCAAGTACCTTGTTTCTAAAAGTACCTACCCTAATAAAAATTAATAGGCCAGAGCCATCATTCGTTTCAATTCAAAGGTCTTCACTTTTATTGTTATTGGTAGATGCCAGTACCAAATCGATCTCTATCAACTGAAAGAAACACGGCTTTCATGACACAGCTTCCTCCTTGTTAAATACAGCCAAATTTTAAATTTCTCTTATCACTTTGTATAGCACCGCCTGTACAACTTCGTTTGTTCCATATGTAGAATGAGGAAGAACTTCTACACTACGCTTGAAGAATGACAAGCGGTTGATAGTCTATGTCATTCGGACATTCAATCAATCAGAAATGAACTTGCAACACTGTTCTGGATTTTGAAGTAAAGTGATAACCCCAGAAAATAATGCATAACCTAAACTGTGGCATTCCACTGACAGCGCTTTTACAGAGTGGATTCTGTCAAACTAGGCTCGCCTGCTTTGTTGCAAATAAAAGCTGAATGCATAATAGGTACGCATTCGATTGGCGTTTGCACCACATCATATCTCTTTTCGTTGAGGCATAATTCTCCTAGTTCTATCACTTTGAAACATGTTCAATATCGAAAATACAAGATGGCAGCGGGGCACCAATTGTCGAAAATTGAATGATCTTAAAGAAGTTCACATCGCCTGCAAATTTCACTCAAATTGGACCACTTTTAGAGAAATTCAAAATGGCAGATCAAAATATGGCGGCAAAGTAACAAAAAACCAAAAGTCAACTTGACATCCTGGACATATTATGTACTATTGATCAGCAGGGGTTATCCCTAGGGTTGCTAGATTATCGACAGCTTTGGCTGTACAAGGGTTACGCAATCATCCGTTACTAGGGGCCGATGGGAGGGGATAAAATTCAGCTATTTGTCAAAGTTGACCATGAGCGGAGCAAGCAGGAAATTTGCGGGGTCCGGTGCTGTTGCTGTCATTCTGTCTCACATTACCTAGTCCAGTCAATCTATGTAGACTTTATAGGTACCATAAATACCGGGAACAAATTCGCCTAAAGCTGATTTTTGGTTCAGTGAGTCCTTGGACCATGAGAACCCACTAGTCAATTTTATCGGACTTTCTCGGGTGTGCTTCATGGTCTTCCAGGTCTTCGAATGTTTTGACTTGCTGTAAATTTCCCTTTCCATACAACGTCCTTGTCTTGTCACACCAAGATACAGCATGCGCTAACTATGTCTTCTATACCAGCAATCTGCGCTGTATCTTACTGGTGTCAGGTTGCAGCATGAGGACACGGTCACCGAGATGGGCGAGGGCAATGAGCATTACGTGGAGACAGTTTTGTCGACGATGATGGCAGTGTTTCCTGATGATGCCACTTCTAGGGCTGTATTTTCGATTACGAAGTCGGCAACTTACTCCTTTCTGCTCGAAGCGCGTCCCCAGCAATCTCAGCATGTCTATAAACCCAAATTTGTTTAGATCGTTGCTTCGAAACTCCTCTGAGGCGGTTGCTGTTGACTGCTCACCGAAAATCATATTTGGACAAGACTTTCTAGCAGCACGTCGTCTCTGCTCTTCTCCTTTGGTGCTGCGGGTTGGTCGCTGTACCCATCAAACACAACAGCAGGTGATGGATACTTGCTCTGTACATTTTCTACATACAAATGGCTCTGGACAGGCTCTGGGTACCAAAATGAACACATCTGACGTTCGTGACAGCTACAGCCCGTTGGGACGGACGCCTATGCCCTTCCGCGATGCCGACAGCTGTCAGTCCTTGACTCTGCGAGGCCTGTGAGTAAACAAACGGTTCGCCAGAATGCGCTTCCCTTACGCCGGCCGGCCGGTCACGTGATAATCAGGTTCCCTAGTTATCCCGGGTACGGACGGACGGACAAAGCGAAGCTAAAAGCGCCTTTTTCCCATTTCTTTGGAAAGTACGCTAAAAAGTTATTATGTCTGGTTGACCGTCGGTTGGATGTCAACAGGAGGTTCACAGATATCTGAGCCAATAACAGCATTTGCCTCGGAATTTGCTCTCTGAAGGTTGAAATCCATTATACGTAGTAAGTGGACCGTGGATCCTTAAAGGATCATGTGTACCAAAACCATGGAACAAATGACAAAACATTAACAACTATGAATAAAGTTAAATTTAGTAACAATAATCTCGATAACTACAATGATAAAGTGGAGCTTTTGTCAGCTGCGACAGCAACCGAAACTCTTGTTGATGGACAGCACGGAGCCGTACCTGGCCACCATTCCAGTTTGCATGACGTCAGCGATCAAGTAGTACGCCTTGTGCCAACTGCAAGACATCTGCTCCAAGTTGCGGCGCAAAAATTTGAATATCACGTGCAACTGTTCGATCTGCCTGTCGATCGCCAACGATCGCAAATGATCGCCCAGCATTTCCGCATCGACTCGGTTAGGTTCGGATTCCGAACCGATCCAGTCGTACAGCACCGGCTTGAGCCGGTCCCACCCGAACCCTGCGAACGGCCTCATGCTTCGTTCGTCTCGTTTGTTTGCTTCTCGTCCATGTTCGTCTTGATCACTTCCGGCTGTTGTTTCTTTAATTTCCACTCGTTCACAGTCTACGTCTTCGACTTCAGTTTTCTCCGCCAAATTGTACTCTTTCATTATTTCATCGCGTATTTCTTTCGGCAGTTCTCTCAGCACTTCGCGGTCGATGTTTTTCGTCCAAGGGGGCTGTTCTTTTGTGACCTTGAAAAATTTGTTTATTGAAGCGTTAGTGTCTTTTTTCTTGCTTGTTGTTGGTTTTTTGTTGGAATTCTTCGAGCCTTTCGGCCGTCCTCTTTTTTTCGATTTCGTTTCGGACGCTTCTTCTTCAACCGTTTTGCTCTTGTCCTGTTCGACATCTTCTTTTGGCTGTGGGACTTTATCGGGAATTTTCGATGGCTGATTCAAAAAATTGCTCAGGGCTTTGCTGATCGGAACTGACTTCTCGAGTTTCGTCAGCTGTATACCCACGCCTCTCAAATCTGTGAAATTCAGGTTCATTTTTTCGTACAGAGCTTTCGTTTCTCTGAAGATGGTTTTCGAATCGCTGATGGGACCGTTGGTAGTCGCGCTTTTGCTGAGCGAATCGCAGATTCCATGGCCCAAAAACTTGGCCGTTTCCTGAATCAAAAACATGTGTATAAAATTAAATCAACAAAAGCGCAATCACGCCCGGCAGAAGTGAAACTTCTTAGTATAAGCGAGTGGGATTTTACCGCGGCTGAAGAAGTTTCACTTCAAAATGACGATACTTACAACAGGTGCATCCATGGCTCTGACCATGATTTTTAGAGTGATACATCTGGCTCTCATATTCAGGTCAGTTAAGCGGCTGCAGACTTCCTCGGACATTTTTTCCAAAAAATCGTGGCACTCTTGCAAGGTTTTGAAACGTATTCCGTAGTTCACCTCGGCAGAGACGGACTTGCGTTCGTGGTGAAAGTTCAGCGGACGCTTGTCTATCCCTTTCGCTTGTTCTAGCAAGGTCTCTCCGATTTTAGGGCCCAATTCCGCTCTCAAGGTCTGTGAAAATATACGCAATTATCATCTCTTGAAGATTCATATTATGCAAGCTGGAAATGTGTGACCAAGTTGGAAATTTCATGGAAATGCACGACCGTAAGGCAGCAGTCACACTGGAGCCACCCACTAGTCACTATACATCAACCAAAAATCAAACGCCTGCAATGTAGTGGCGCTGGTCACACTGCAACCACCCCTTGTGGTCACCGGCGACCACGTGTTTGAAATTTTCAACGTGGTGGTCGGTGGTTCAATGCGCATGCACAAACAACCTTTGGCAATTATTAACTAATTACATTTCTTGTCTAGGGATTTTTCGTTCTGTATAATGACTACATGATAATTATAGATTTTCGTTGCCGTGGTCATGACCGACTGGTGTGTGTGCACAAACCGATGTTTGTATCTCTCTTTTCTTTTCCATACTGCTTCTATAGGCCCTTCACTCTAGGTGTGTACTGTGTGATATTTGCACAAACAAACAGAGCAACCATAGCACTAGTGTCATGAGCGGAGCGCTATAAGGTTGGCAACATGAGAAGTGACAATTGATATGTCAAATTCAGGAGGGGGAGATGGTGGTCAACGGTGGCTCAGTGAGACCATAGCCGATTATTTTGCTTGGTGGTAGTGGGTGGTATAGAGTGGGTGGTAGTGGCCCCAGTGTGACTGCTGCCTCAAAGATAAAAAGTGAAAACACCGACCTTGAGAGCTGCGACCCGCAAGTCTCCGCAAGTGGTCAGGCCCAAATTCCGCAGCTTGTTCACGGTCACGTAGCCCACGCCGGGCAGGTTTCTCAGATCCACGTCGGCCATGTAATCTTGGACGTTTTCGGGCAGGAGGTGGTACTGGCCGTTGGGCTTGGCCTTTTTGGTGGCCAGGCGTGCCTGCAGGCGATTGGAACCGAAGCCGGCCGAGCAGGGACATCCGGTGGCCTCGGTGATTTCCGCGCGAACGTGACTCGCCCACTGGTCGACGGACAGACCCGAAACGGCGAGGATCTCGGTGACGTCGACGTACATCTCGTCGCAGCTGACGGCCTCTATGTCCAACGTGTACGTGGCCAGGATGTTGTAGAGGACGTGCGATACTTGACGGTAACCCTGGAAAATGAACAGTTTTTTCTTCAAACCTAGATAATTAGATTTTATCGGGTTCAGTCTTCATCAGAATATTCAAATAAGCTTAAGTAAGGTCCCTGGACCCTGGTGTCATCATAATAGCACACATCATATTATTTGCGATTGAACGCTTGGAGAAGGGCGTATGCAGAAAACGTACATAGTGTCGGTGGATAATACCGAGAGTTCATAAATTAAATGGGTCAAGGGTGCCTGTGAATTCAAAAACGTCTGTCTAAACTAGCGTGATCCTTTTGTAATAAATTTGTCAAACTTTGACAAGTTACGTCGCATATTATTGATCTCTGATCTGCCATAGGTGCACGAGAATACTTTAAGTTCGAAAATACTCCTCAATCATGTAGGTTTTGTGCCCTGCCGTGAAAACCACATTTAAAATGTTCCGAAAACGAAAACTGCGGCTGGTTTGACAGATTACGATAACCAAAAAATTACAGACATCAAATGAACGATGCTAGTTCCGACAGATGTTTTCAAACTCACAGCCACCCTTGACCCATTTAATTTATGAACGCTCGGTACATACAATGATAATACCCTTATTGGTACTTTCGAAAAGTCAAGAACATGCAGGAAGCATATCACTTGCATAAGTGGTCGTAGGAAAAAGAACTTAATGAACTGTTGGTGGCAGAATTATGAGAAAAATATACCAACCACTGGATGTGTATCGATTTTTTTTTTCTATACAAGGTGAGTCAAAAATCCCTCAAAAATGCTTCCGAATCATTCAGTTGGTCCCTCAACCCATGTAGAGCAGAAGATCAGACGCTTTTGTACGAAGAATTTTTTTGAGCGATTTTTTTTTGAGAAGTTGGATTTTTCACTTCATGACTACATGAAAAAGTAAAAACCTTTTTGCACTATTAGGGGCAGTGTTGGGAGTATGATACAGGGTGTTTCAAATTTGAATCTCGTCCTTCCAGGAAATGATGGAAAACTTCAAAAGAAGTAGACAGAAACGGATAATAAACGGAGATTCAACTTATTTTTCGTCATAACTTTGAGACTTCTCAACCGATTTTGTTCAAATTTGAACCAAAGCTTACTGAATTAAGTCGGTATCGAACAAAAATAACGCGTTCCATCGACATTTTCCAGGGACGTGCATATTGGGGGTTGTCTCCGCTTTTTTACCCCTATTTTTAGTTCCTTGGGTAATTTTGTAAATTGTTCAAATTTTTGAATTTTATGTTCAATTTGGAAGAAAAAGTTACTCTTGCAAAATTTTGATCAGAGGCTTCGTTTTCGAGATACATATTTGGGTTTGAAATTTCAAGAGAACAAAAAAATCCTTAATGTCGGTTGATCAACTTGAAAACATCTAGAAAACCTACTTCACTTGAAGAATCATGAGTTTTCTTAAATTTTAGATCTTTGAAAGTGGTGTTTTCGAGATGTTTCCTGAAGATTCAAACCCAAATATCTCGAAAACGAAGCCTCTAATTAAAATTTTGCAGAAGCAATTTTCTTCTCTAGACTGAACGTAGAAAAAAAATTGCAAGTTCCAAGAAATATTTAGGGGAGAAAAAAATAGGGGAAGCGGGGCACCCGAGGGGGCACCCCTCATTATCCACGTCGCTGAAAAATTTTGATGGAACGCGTTATCATTGTTCGATACCGACTTCTTTCAGTATGCTTTGGTTCAAATTTGAACAAAATCGGTCTAAAAGTTCAAAGTTATGACAAAAAATCGATTTTTAAAGTACAACTTTGAACGCCTATATCTCCGTTATTATTCGCCTTCCGATTTAAATTTGAAACACCCTGTATACCTGTTGTGAGGGGCATAGATGTATGTATTCATTACCTATTAAAATTTGAAACTGTTGAAACTTTAAAATTATTGTAACAACCTGTTTAGATTATGCACGAAGTTTGGAATTTCTTTATCATCAAGAAAACGACTGCATTCGCGTATCGCGTGTGACGGAAATCGCGTATTATAGTCGGAGCTCAAAATAGTTGAAAGTGACTAATGCCTAATATCACCAGTATCACTATACATGGAGTACATACAAATATTACAAATTATACCCTGTGATCCAAAACCATTCCGAATTGGGGTATATAGGCTGTGCCCTGGCGAAAAGCAGCTTTGCATTCCGGAATTTGACCATGTCACAGCCTATCCCAATTCGGAATGGTTTGGATCACACGGTACATATACATATTGTTACGAGCGGCGATTCCGTGCATTCTGGTAAACACGCGATCTTTTTAGATTCTTCCAGCCATTAGATGGCGGGGTAGATACAAGTGCAGAGTTCTGGACGTTTTCAGCATATACGTGATGGCTTGGTAATTGAGATACATGGAACCTTCAACACTCGATCAAGACACATCTGTTCATTTTGGCGGAGGTGCAGACATTCCGGAGCACACGGGAAGCACGCGAAAGGTGTGTGATTATTCAGGTGTCGTCTAGAATCCATATGCCGGGTCACTATGGAAACTGCTGGAGAATGCATGGAACATTCGAGATGAATAGACCTATTCGGTGGAAACGAGGGAGACAGACTTATACAGAAATCTGTGTGAGAAAAGAGACACAAAGTGAGTTGCGCGCGCATCTGAACGACCATCTAGGGAAATTCAGCATGAGGTTTGCGCTCCTGATATTCCCTGTATGTTTCAATTTTGACGGAGCATGTGGATTAAGACTTCAACTGCCGTCCGTCATTTTGACGTTTACGCTAGTGAGAAGTCACTGCTCAATGATGAGGTGACCTCCACTCAACATGGAACAAGATGTGTGCCAGGAAGCTACCCCTTTAAAGGAATGAGAGACAGAGACCGTGTAACCGCAAAACATACAGGTCAGCAGCATTCCCACCTATTACCGAACATGTATTCCGGGTCAACCTCATGGAAGAAGCTTTGCATCCTTTGTCACCGACAGCAACTCTTCGAGGGCCTAGAGAACTACGACTATGACCTATGAATGCTCCCAGAAGGTGACAGTAGCCGAAGACAGGCCGACCTGTAAGAATTTGTCACACTATCGCGGACAGAAACACTCAGATGAACTGGGGTCTGGGAGCTACTAGCTACTGTCCGTGTTTTCCGCGATCGGGGACTTCCAACCACATCTTGTTGCTTTTAACCACTCTTCTTTCAAGGTGATGTTTGCAGGGAGCATACATGGTATGTACCAGGGATCACGCGTATGTACCGTACACTCATCAATTCAACTGTTTGACACTTTGACTTTGATTTTTCCAAGGATGTCATTTTCACCACTTCACCTGCACCGTTATCATGGCACCGAGTCGTGCAGATGCGCGCGCAGACCAGGTAAAACTGAATGGGTGTATTGGTCGGACCTATATAAGGCATCAATCGTCGTCTCACGAGCAGTATTGAATTGGAATGCGAAGTGCTAGCGAGCGGATAATAGCGAGTAGTAATCACAGCGATATTCCTAAGCAAATAATTGTTGGCCTGTAATAATTTATTGTAGTACGCAGTAATAAACAGTGTATGTTTTGAAACGATTGTCTCAATTATATTCGAACCCGTACGCGAAATACGTAACAATATTATAGGTATGTCCTATACCATCCTATACGCTATAAATAAATTCACACTCCGACTATAAGTACCACCCCATTGCCCATTGCCGTTTCACCGCGATAAATTACGATGATGAGTGGCCGGCCCTGGTTCGACCACAGCACTATTCTCTGCAGCTCACAGCAGTCACAGCATTAAAATCAGCGGCAGCGAGCACTCATGAAGCGGGTCTCGGCAGTCCCCCTGTTTATATTATCGCTACGTTCTACCGAGCTTATTTATTTAAGATAATTTTAGTAAAAATGTACCTAATCTTTAGAAATTCTCTACAAGAGTAATAAGAAATAAAGTGCAGTTTGAAAGCAGCATAATCAGCGTTTGAAAATCGAAATAGGCGAACCCCAAATCCGCCAACTGAAGAATCAACAACAATCGGAAGCCGAAGTTCTACAAGTTCATCTTTCCAAATCTATTAAGGTGCAAGACTATGAGGTATGAGGCGCCGTTTGTGTCATTATTAATGATTGATGTTATATTTTAAAATTCCAATTATTTAAAGCTTGGAGCACATATTTATCCTAACTATCAAATTTATATATTTAACATGCAATTTTTATATGAATATTCTGTCTTTAAAAATATATATTTTTTGAAAAAATATTTATTTTTCAAAACAACAATTATTTTTGTAATTAAAAATATATTTTTATTTTGCGAAAATATTTATTTTTCAACACAATAATTATTTTTTCGATAAATTAGAATATTTATATTAAAAAAACCATATATATATATATAATTGTAAAAGAATAATTATTATATTTATTTATTTTTATAAATATTTTTTCTTGAGAATATTTATTTAAAAAAAGAAACATTGTTTCCAATTCGTGAACTAAAATAATTATTCCATTATGCATTATGCATTATTATAAAATAGGAGCAACGAAAAAATATATTTATAAGTGAGGTGGCGCTCGCGTCGCGCTTGATGTGATCCCGCGCTGGTACCACTGGTATGCATTGACAGTTCTGTTGACGTTGACGTTGACGGATTCGAATGTTCTGTCTTTGTGCAAATGTTGACGGACGAGTTTTGTTTCCGTTTCCGCGCGTTTAGTTTTTCGTTTACAGAGGACAGGAGTCTAGCCCAGTCTAGCTACATTATTTGCGAAATCGCAATTTTACATGAAATTCGTACTTTGATCTTTTTTTCGAACTGGTCGATGTGTGCCGTGCAATTTCAAAAGCTTTTTTCTGTACTTTCTGAATCCGGTTTTGGTTTTTGCGAAAGCCGATCAGAAAATGTACTTTTGTGTTAAAAATATGCAAACCATTTTTGGTATTCCTGCCAAATATTATCGAATTCTATCAAACCGTTGCAATAATTAGCTTTTAAAATTTAGGCCCAAACATACAAAACAACCTGTATCTTCATAACCAATCGAAAAGAAAAAAATCCTTGCGGATCTAGACTCACCTTGATGTCCTCTATCTGGCATTAATAGGTGTAGCATTGTTCGTGAATCACCCTGTATGCCTAGGTACTACCGTTGCATGTTGACATGTTGTTGAACCTACTTTACCACTGAATGGTCATCGTTGGTCGGTAATTCATCATCATGAAATTCACTTTCATGCTCGTTGTCAATAATTGCATTAAATGGTCGCACATAAATTGGTTTTTGGTAAAATATTGACTTCAAAGATTTTCCATTCAAGTTGGTTTTTTCCGGTAGGTTCGGTTTCACCAAGTAACCACCAATCGGAACCAATATTTCGAAGTCTCCATTCAGTTTATTATTGAATAATTTTCTGATGGAAATAAAAATTTCTTCTTCGGTCCAATCTGGACTGAACTGAACATTAGATACAGCGAAACCTGAAAGAAAAAGTTATGTTTATTTTTTGCACAGCTTAGATGGATTCAGTTCGACTCAGTTATGATTAGCACTTTTTTTCATGTTGAATTACAAGCATGAACATTTGCTTAGTCTTCATTGATGAAACCCAGTCTTGCATTTCTGCATTTTCTATAAATACCCACTCGAGTTATTAGTACTAGTACAAGTAGACCCTAATCGTTTGCATAAAATGTGGAGAAGCTATGAGTATTCGAAAATACAATCGGTTTACTTGTTTACCTGTTTCAAAAGCTACGGATTTGTTAAAACCCCTGTAGACTCTTTTTGCGTTCGGATCTTTCAATAACATGACTTCCTTATCAAAAACTTTACTGGCCTTACTTCTTTTGGGTGGTGGACCAGTACCCCTCTGTGGAGGTCTGGGTCTAACACTTGGAAATAAGCGGTGTATTTCATCTCTCAATGAAGCGGGAGGCACCTGTTGCACCACATTACCTCTTGTAAAACATGTGGAAGTACTGGGAGTAACTGTAGATGGGGGCCTGGGACTCCTGAGAGGCACCTCTTGATGTTCTTGAGTAACGTTCAGATTTCTGACAGTACTTTCTAAGCTCTGTCTCAACTCTGGACTGAGTAATATTCGGTTTACAATCTCCCTTGTGTTAGAATGATTGTTATTATTGGCCATCATGCATTTGGGGATTTAAAACCTGCAACACAATAATTCCAGTCATATCTACGTCAACGTTATCCTAAATCAATAATTATTGATACTTACAAGATAATGTAGCTAGACTGGGCTAGACTCCTGTCCTCTGTAAACGAAAAACTAAACGCGCGGAAACGGAAACAAAACTCGTCCGTCAACATTTGCACAAAGACAGAACATTCGAATCCGTCAACGTCAACGTCAACAGAACTGTCAATGCATACCAGTGGTACCAGCGCGGGATCACATCAAGCGCGACGCGAGCGCCACCTCACTTATAAATATATTTTTTCGTTGCTCCTATTTTATAATAATGCATAATGCATAATGGAATAATTATTTTAGTTCACGAATTAGAAACAATGTTTCTTCTTTTAAATAAATATTCTCAAGAAAAAATATTTATAAAAATAAATAAATATAATAATTATTCTTTTACAATTATATATATATGGTTTTTTTAATATAAATATTCTAATTTATCGAGAAAATAATTATTGTGTTGAAAAATAAATATTTTCGCAAAATAAAAATATATTTTTAATTACAAAAATAATTGTTGTTTTGAAAAATGAATATTTTTTCAAAAAATATATATTTTTAAAGACAGAATATTCATATAAAAATTGCATGTTAAATATATAAATTTGATAGATAGTTAGGATAAATATGTGCTCCAAGCTTTAAATAATTGGAATTTTAAAATATAACATCAATCATTAATAATGACACAAACGGCGCCTCATACTAGACTGCGATCTTCTCGTATTGTAAACGTAAGTGTAGTTTGAAATTATTGTTTACCCTGTTTTTATGTAGGTATTAGCTTATAGTGCTATAATAGAGGTATCCCTACTTGCACTTATTAATTTTAGGCTCGATTTTAGGGATGGATACTTGGATAGACCATCAAAAATGAAGCTGACTGAGCATAAAAACATGCCCCTCAAACGGAGGTACAGTCCTCCTAAATGTGACTTATTCATTGCTTTTTTTTTCATAATTCATAAACGAGTTGAGGTTGAGGCATATGGCTGTCACTTGTCAGAGATTTGTTTTGAATGATAATCTACTCATAAATAAAATTTCATTCGAATCCACTCACCTCGGGTTCCACCAAACCTTTTAGTACAAGAAAGATAGATTTCAACCTCGGAAAAAATATGGACGTCCTGAAAATTTGATATTTGGTTCAGAATTGAGTGCTCTACAACATATCCAAAATCGCCAAAAATCGCACTCGGGGGTTTTGAGTTATTGGAGGGGGAGTAAAAAATTGCTGGTAAAAATGGAGGGGATAGAACCCGTCAACCCATTGGATGCGAATACATTATAAATCGACGTATCATATCTCATTGATACCATTTTGGCACAAAAAGTGTCCATCATTGTTGAAGGGGAGTAGTGGGGGGGCGAAGCTCTGCTAGGTGGTCCATTTTGTTTTTATGGTCATGTAGAACCGATCACGACAAGTTTGGTATCTTTTTCGACTAAATTCAATCTCCTGAACTCGTATCCGATGTGCAAATTCGGATGAAAACAAGTTTGAACAAGTTAACTTGAGAAAACTTGTTTTTTCTTTGACAATTTTGACGAATTTTTTTTGTACTGTTGGAGGTGTTCATTTCCAGAAAATTTTCAGGGACCATTGAATTGAAGTGTATTCTCCACAAAAATCATCCACTCAAAGTCTAATTTTGTTTCTCGAGTTTACAAAAATTGATTTGAACTTGAGCCGGCGTGGCGCGTCGTCTACTACTGACCAGGACACTACAGCATGCACCTTCAAATGAAAACACCTCAAACTATTGAAGGAATAAGTGTAATGAATTCCCGCGGTACCGCCAGTGCTCCGGCGAGCGCATCGGGTGGGGAGGTGCACTCGCGCAGCGTGCACGCATCTCTCCCACCACCGACCGCGTCCATATAACGGCGCACACGGCCACTGGACGGCCAGTCTCGTGTTGGCTTCGCTCCGCAAGGAACTCAGCTAAGACAACGACTCCGCCTAAACGTGCTGGTGGTAAACCGCACAGGCTCTCCTCTCCATAGCGCCTAGACGTGCTGGTGACGAACCGCACAGGCTCTCCTCTCCGTAGCGCCTAGACGTGCTGGTGACGAACCGCACAGGTTCTCCTCTCCTCCCAATTCGCCCAACGTGTCTGGTGGACAACCACACGGGCTCTCCTCCGACTGACCCAACGTGCCTGGTGCATAACCACACGGGTCTTTCCTCTCGATCCGCCCAACGTGCTTGGTGTCAAACCGCACGGGCTCTCCTCCATACGCACACGTCCAAGCGCGCCAAGCCTACACAGACTCGTGCAACGTTTTCGCTGACAAATCTCTTTGTCCTCGTGCCATCATCTACGACCCCCGACTCTCGAGCAGAAATCTACGATCGCTCCCCCCCTTTTAATTTTTAAATAAAAGAATCTACAGACCCTCGTCTTTTCATTTTCCACGTTTTCAACAAAACGTGGTGGCGCCTGAGCACCTAACCGGCCCCCTACCCTCGACTAGGTCGAGGAGAGTGCACGCTACCCAAGCAGTAGCGTCACATAAGAACTGATCTTCGAAAATTGGAGGATCTGTGGAGAATTGAATTCCCTATAACATAAACAAAATCGCCATGAATCGCACTGTAGGGTTTTGAGTTATTCAAGGGGAGAGGTAACAGTTCATAGAGTATGAATCCAGTCAAAGTGTTATACTCTTCCTCGAATAACTCAAAATCCTGCATTGCGATTCATGGCGATTTTCTTCATGGTATAGGGAATTCAGCTCTGTACAAATCCTCCAATTTTCGAAGATAAGTTGTTATTTCTCCAATAGTTTAAGGTGTTTTCACTTGAAGGTGCATGCTGTAGTGTTCTGGTCAGTAGTAGACGACGCGCCGCGGCGGCTCAAGTTCAAATCGGTTTTTCAAACTCGAGAAACAAAATTATACATCAAGTGGATGATTTTTGTGAGGAATACACTTCAATTTATTGGTCCTTAAAAATTTTCTAAGAATTAACACCTCCAACAGTACAAAAAAAAATCGTCAAAATTGTCAAAGAAAAAACAAGTTTTCTCAAGTCAACTTGTTCAATCTTGTTTTCATCCGAATTTGCACATCGGATACGAGTTCAGGAGATTGAATTTAGTCGGAAAAGATACCAAACTTGTCGTGATCGGTTCTACATGGCCATAAAAACAAAATGGACCAACCAGCAGAACTTCGCCCCCCCACTACTCCCCTTCAACAATTATGGGCACTTTTTGTGCCAAAATGCTATCAATGAGATATGATACGTCGAACTATAATGCATTCGCATCCAATGGGTTGACGGGTTTCATCCCCTCCATTTTTACCAGCAATTTTTTACTCCCCCTCCAATAACTCAAGACCCCCGAGTGCGATTTTTGGCGATTTTGGATATGTTGTAGAGCACTTAATTCTGAACAAAATATCAAATTTTCAGGACGTCCATATTTATTCCGAGGTTTCGCCGATTTCTTTACTATTTTTCCTGTACTATTTATCAACGCGATAAATTTATCACTCTGATAGTAACTAGGCAACTGGCCATCCTATTGGCTGGTACATAGCAACTATCAGCGTGATAGATTTAATCTGCTCTTAAAATTTTGGTGGAACCCGAGGTCAGTGTCTCTAAAGTTGGTTGGGGCTGGCTGAGGGGTCATGAAAAAAGATCGAGTTTCGAAAAAAACTTCATATGAAGTCCGAATACATCGAGGAATACACATTGACCTTATAGTCAATTTTATGACTAATAAAATAAGTTTTTTTCGAAATTCGACTTTTTTATGACCTCTCAGCTCCTCCCAACTTTTGATCCACTGCCCACCAAATGATTTGGAGCGTTTTTGTAGACAATACAGCCACAAGGTACGGGAACGAAAAAGAGGGCATTTCCATTGAAGAATTTTCAAATAAGTTCCAGAAAAAAGTAGCGCCTTGCGAATTTTTTATCGACGGAACCGATTAATGGTGCGATTCTCTAAAAAAATACATTCCATAAAGGCTCTGTTACGCTGTTATTACCTCTAGGCAACAGCCAATGGCCGACGAGATTTTTTACATAACAGAGCGTTGATGGAAGATTATTTTTTAGAGAATCGCGCTATTACTTAAAGAGCATAGGCTCTGACAGCTTCATTCGGTATGTGCTTCATTAACGATGAAAATGCTATACACAGTAGAAAATGTAGGAACTTGGCTCCTGACGAAGCAATTTTCCCTTGATGTTGAATTCGCTACAGTGGAAAAAAAAAGGTTTCACGCTAAAACGAAATCACAACTACTTCTTGACCCCAAGATGTTTTCTGTGGGAAAAGGTTTGCTTCGCTACGAATCTTTATTTTTTAATTAAACTGAATTATATTTCAAAGTCGAAACGCGTTGTTTTGAATGTTGAAGGAAGAAAATTTGTGAGGAATAGACTACAAGAAAAGTCCAAATTTTATACTCCTTCGTATAAAACTTTCGTCGCTGAAAGAACAAAAATGGATAAATATACCAAAACTTTTTTTTTCCACTTGTGAATTAGTGGAGGAAGTCGCGTGCTGAATTTGAATTTCTATTCCCACGAAAAATACCCAGAAAACCGATTCTACTTAAACTTAGCATTTTCTTTAGTCGCATCAGAAATTCCTCAATACGGTACTGGTTGCGTTCCCCTTGATTATGCAATGTGAAAACTCAAAATAGCTTCTCGGTGTGCACTTATGCAATGTGCACAACGTGCGTTATCAGCAATAGTTGACCCTGACCACCTGACCCGCATTTTTTGTAAAGTGTAAAACAGCAAGACTGCAATCTTTTAGTATTGTGCTCATATTCGATAGGATTCATATCGGGGCTTCCAAGCTGCCCGAGGCAGGAAGTTGACGCTGTGTTCTGGTCACGTGCGAGCAGTATGAACAGCTTTTTTTTCAATGTTCTAGGCGGTATGATAGTTGAAATCATAAATGACTAGCTTGAAGTAGTCAAACTTTTGAAAAAAAAAATTGCTTGGTAGTTTTCTTAACTAACCTATCGAGTGGGATATACGTATCTTATTTATAATCAGGATGAAAAGCTGAATCAATTCCTATAATAACATACACGTGTGTCCAATTTGAGAAAATTTCTCGATGATTCGCGATAGACGACAGAAAATTTTAGTGCCTTTGAAACCTGCGAAAAAAAAGTGGTCTTAAATTTTTTGAAACTGTGTTTGAGCGGAGGCCTCCAATTTATACGTGAACACCCTGTACTATTATAAAAATTGAAAAAGTAGCCGATAAAACCAGTCAACGCTAAATTTAGGCTAATTTTGTCGAAATGTTCCTGAGTTACAAATTTTTGAAATCCGAAAAAAATTTACTATGAGGGGCTGTATCTTTGACAATAGGCCGAACTCTATAAAGTGGTTCATGAGTTTTCGTAATATTTTGACAAGATCTATCTACTCACAGTTGAATTTGTTGTTCAGTTGGAGACAACTATCAACAACGCGAACATTATTACCTATTTCCAAAAACCTGGAACTCGTTAGTGGGAAGCAAATGCAAAGCTTTACTGCAGACTGCAGACGATGAAAAAAGAAAGAAACATCATCGTGACAAGTTTTAAACAGTGTCCCTGAAGCTGACAAAAATTGAAAAGAATGACAGAAGAGTGAGTAATTCTTTATTTAGGACGCATTCGCATTCGTGAAGTTATTCCGTGCTGTAATCTCATTACCCACCTGACTCGGCACCATGATCGCCACATAGGTACCTTCAGCAATGCGGTTTGTTTTATTGATAACAATGGCCTTGTTTACGCGAAGTTTAAAACTGGTGTCAAGGTCCGTAACATCAATGTTATCGTCCGCATAAACACCTCTAAACGCAAGTTTCGCAACAGCTGTTAAGCTTAGCTAAATGTGATTTTAAATTGCATTTAGTAAGCAAACAAGTGTTGGCAATCGCACGTAAACGACCATGCACATTACGACGCATGTGCAAACCAGAAATCGGTTGGATTTATAGCAGATTTATGGGTTGGGTTGGGTTGGATGTTGGATGAGAGGATTGGAGGCAAGCCTGACTGGACGAGAAAATTCCTGCATTCTTCAAGATTACAAAATAAGCACGTCAGCAGCCAAAGAGATACAATGCAGAGAGATATATAATATTTCAGGCCACTTGCAAAAGTTTTCGATTGCGTTTTATCACTTCAGTTGATATCTGATCAGACTTACGAGGACAATAAAGCAAAGACCTTTTCTTTTATGTTGCAGGCACAATCTTGGAAAACATACATATAGTCAGTGTTGGATTCCCATGAAATAAATTGTTAAATAAGTTAATCAAAAATGTATCCATCCAAGCTTATTAGGTCAGAGAACTCTATATTATTATTTTTCTAAAAGTGTATTTGTTGGTTTGGGACGTGAGAATGCAATGATCGTAAACATTTGAACCGTATCAGCACCATTTATGGATGCAGTCACCTCTTCCAGACCCTTCAAGCTCTGCTTAGTTAGTTTGCTTTATATAAAAATTAAAAACAGTTCCGTAACCACTGTCGGCCAGTGAAGAAGTTTCATAAAAGAGTTGATCATTACTGTTAGTAATTATTGTTCACAATTTTTATACCACTCTGCTAATAGTCACAATGTTGTTTTCACCCTGGTTTTAGTTATCATTCTCAACAAAGTGCGTCATGATGTGAGAAATTTTGTTGGTGAAATTCAAAAGACAGACTGGTATCTATCTCCTTCACAAATAATCTGTTGTGAGCGACACGATACTTTCCCGGCGGTGACCAGCGACGTAAGTGATGATTTTGATGTTTGACGAATGAAGGATTAGGCCAGCGAAAATCTGAAAATGTAAAGAAGTCCATGGAAATTGGAACGCCAAAGTATTTTTTAATACAAATAATTTGGATTAACAATTTAATGTAGAGCATACATTGCAAAGAAAAAATTAGGCAGTTACAATTTGAAAAACGTCTTGTAAAATTGAGCCTAGATTTTAATTCACTTCAATTTGCACTTAGAAAATAATGGAGTGGCTTTTTTTAATTTCTATATTCAAAAGAACGCGAAAGCATCCTTTTTTCATTAGAAAATAACACTGAAAATCGTGCAGTATCTTCTGGTTTTTCAAATATTGCAGCCATCACTGGGTATATTTTTTTGTCGAATAAAAATAGCGTTGTTAAATAGTGAACTCGAAAAGTGTCTGCAGAATTCTTTAAGGTGAAAATGTATCTGAACAATTTTTATAGATTTGGAAATCAAGTGTATAAGTATGTCACTTGAATTAAAATGGCACACAACATGAATTTTCAAGTTGGAAATTGATTTTTTTAATTTTCGCTCAATTTCACACCTACCTATTTATTAATGGTTTTATATTTGAATTATTTAGGAGGTCAATAAAAATTGCGCTTTAATTTCTACATTAAAAATTCGCTTGTGCGCAAGATGAATTTCAAAGTAAGAAAATAGCGAGCGCGCATAAGAATTACCAATATCACAGACCCAATATCAAATCGCATCCTCCCGTCGGTCTCCCGTACCTGCCATGCATGCGCGAGGACCGAGGTGGTGTGGTGTACACTACACTGGCTGGAATCTTTGCTGGCTGCTGATGAGGGTGTATGCGATTTGATATTAGAGAGTTATTGCAGATGAACTAAGGGCAAGTAGTATTCAAAGCGGCACTATTCTGACACCTACGCTTGCGCGGATTAATGCGACGCGACGTTAAATTTCCCATAATAGAGAGTTATTGTAGAATGCCATTTTACTGCACGGCACTATTAGGAGGGGCGTTATAAATAAAATACTGGTTACCTTATTTTTGGTTGTTGAATAAGAGTTATTGCAGATCGCAAATTCCCTTACTTGCCCCGTCATTCCCAATCCTGGTTTCCTAAATTGAGCGTCTCTTTCTGGCCCGTGACGTCACGTTCGATTGCGCAGTAAATCGTCGCAGTCCTAGTGTGCCAACATTGCCCCGATTGCATAAGCCGAACGTGTGTTTTGTGGTGTTATTATTCGTATTTATACAGTTTTCACAAGTAGTTATGAAAAATTAATGTTGTGGGCCACTATGCAAGTCCACAAGTTATACAGCGAATGTGTCCCTAAGCATGGATCCATAAAATATGACGCGACACTCGAAGAAGCAAAAAGAACCACAAGCCCTTCAGCGTTATAATAGTAGGGAGCTTCCTGTTTAGTTCATCAAGTATCATTAATTCAAGGGTACACTTGGCCACATTTTTGCATCAAACACTTCAAATTTATAGTGATGGCCATAATACACCATGAAAAATATTAAAAGTGGGACATGGGACACGCATTTACTTGGGCCGCTATTCTTGAATTGTGTGAGAAAAGTCCCTGGGAGTAAAATACATTCCGCAGTACACTGATAAAGTACACAGTTCCTAAAAACCACAATTTTAGGCAACTTTCGCTACAGAAGTGTAGTACGGATAATATAAAACTCACAGGGGCTTTTCTAACACGATTCAAGAATAGCGGCCCTGTGCTTTCTGCGCACGTTCATATATCGTTGATATATCCATTACAAAAATAGTTGTAGGTATACGCGCATCAAATGCTTCTCTGGCAAATTCTTCTCTGCGGAATATTCATCTGAAATATTTATTGAGAAAATCGTTATATTTTTTAGCGACTTTCCCAGCATGGTTGGCTTCAAAATTAAAAAAATAAAACGCACTTTTAACACGGCGGAGCAATGTAAATACAAATGGCGCGATCACTCATGGCACACTGTGCGCAAAACGTGCCGAAAACAGCTGCGCAGAATCACGGATTCTCCACCTCTCTTTTGAGGAAACCTGTATTCCTAACCTAAATTTTTAGTCTCAATTTAAAGTTAAAGTGCAAATTGCATGCGGGACACAAGGACCTCTATGACGGGCCTAATTTCTTGCACACGTGTACTGCAAGGCCTGCAGAGTCTATCTGCAAAAATGCCTATCTCTTAGCGGAACAATTAGATCGCTATGTCTTCAGGGTTATGTTTTACATTTATTTTTTACTTTGGGGGCGACGTGTGGGAGCGGCAGAGTAACATACATCAGTGAAAATTGTTGAAAGTTGCACTTTCTTTCTTTTGGGGGCGGAAGCTGGAGGCGGCGCCATATCAAAAGTAGCCTATCCTTTTCCATTTTTAGTCAGATATCCATGCGAGAAACTGAGATCGCTATGTCTTCGGGTTCATGTTTTTCATTCATCTCTTACTTTGGGGGCGGCGTGTGGGAGCGGCAGCGTTCGGCTGAGCAAATGTTGCACAATTTGAGTTGGCAGTTGCTAAATGATTAAGGGAACATCTCAATCAGTAACATTTGTGAAAGTTGCACTTTTCATCGTTTGGGGGCGGAATCTGGGGGCGGCGACTAACCAAAAGTAGCTTATCCTTTCCCATTTTTAGTCAGCTATTTATATACCGAAAAAATCAGATCGCTATGTCTTCGGGTTTATGTTTTTCATTTTAAAGTGATTGGGGGCGGTTTTTAGTGATTGGGGGCCAAGTTTCCATATTCACACTGTCTGACAGGTGTACGAAATTTTTCAAAATCTAGCACTTTTGAACATGCGCACCTGCCCAAACGAAGTAGCCTATTTACCAAACGCGTTCCCTCTCTGCATCTACCTATACATGTGCCTGAAGCCTAAACTCGTATCCAGAATATACAGACCTAAATTCCGCGATACATCTACAAGATCCAACCTTTCTCCATCAATAAAAATGTCTACCTCCGCAAGACTTTGGACTAGATCGCCCTTCTTGTCGTTCTATCAATTTATATAGGGTGCCATGATGGGACCCTCATCCATCTGTCCTGTCATTAGGCTGTACTTTATCATCTCAGCTCACCCCATTTTACTTACCTACCCACTCACAACCAAAACGATTTAAAAACATCCGAAAAAATACCGAAGTGTTATGCGGACCCTTCAACAGTTACTCTTCACACCAGACAACACTCAACAGGCACAAGCTTGTTACTTACTTGTATGTTGTACGGTCTGCTGATCTGCAGTCTGTTCTCTGCACTCTAGGGGTGAGCCGTCCTATCCGCGGATCGTCCTTTTGATGAATTATTTTGCGAGTCCTGACGTGCTTAGTTGCGTTACTGCGAGAATTATTGTCCTGGCGGGCGATTCGTCCTGTCGGTAAGTTGACTTGTGGGAACGGTAAATCGTTTTGTCAACAAGTCGTCGCGTGATCCAAGAATTAATTTTCATTATCCCTGATTATTATCATTATCATGATTATCCCTTTGATTGGATTATCCACTAATTGAAATACGTCGATACGTATCGCCCCAGGTGGCCCGCCCTTCAGGATCAGTAAATAGAAATAGGTAATGCCGTAGTCTGCGCAACTTGATTCCTTTCTCAGTTTCTTTCACTCATTATGCCACAAGTACTTTTTAGCGCACTTCTCCAAACGGGAAGGCGCTTTTGTCCTCGCTTTGTCCGTCCGTCCGTCCGTCCGTCCGTCCGTCCGTCCGTCCGTCCGTCCGTCCGTCACAGCATCTAGTCCTAGACGAAAAGGTTTTTGCGAAAAAAATTTACTCCAATGGGTAGCTCATGACCTTGTATCCCGAACCAAGAAAAATCTTGACGAAATAATAATAAACAATGACAATAATAACAATTTAGTGTGATGCGGCATCGCCGTTGAATGCTGCATTTCAGAAGCCGGCCTGATCTCGAAAGTTGTCACATGCGAGGAAGTACCCGATCTTATCATTTTACCATAATACATATGCGGAGTTATATTTAGAGGATGATTTGAACTTTATTTTAATGAAAATTTCACATCGGTGCGAGGTGCCGATTAGTAGTTATTAATTTTTGAAAATGACTCCGAAACTACGGCTCGGCCGCAAATGATTTATTCGTTGCTTGCTGGTGCTTGATATCCTTTCCTCCGAACAAAACGAAATTCAATACAGAAAATATTTCAACTCGAATGGGTAGCTCATGGCCTTGGTACGCGAATCAAGAAAAATTTTGCCGAAATAATCATGAACAATTACAAAAATACCATTTTGGTGTAGGGCGGCTTCGCCGATCAAGTGCTGGCATTCGCGGTAAGATGTAGAAAGTTGCGATATGCAGGCAACTACAATTTCTTAATGAAATACATCACTGCATGTACGGCATTATATTTAGAGAACAATTTGAACTTTCTTTTGACAAAAACCCCACTTCGATCCGACCGTTAGGTCAATTGTTATCGATTTTTGAAAACGGTCGCAAAGCCACGGCTCGGCGCATATTACACGACCCTACAAATTTAAAATCAGACGTGCCGAAATAGTAATTGAACATTTTGAAATAGCCAATACTAGGTACCTGAAGGATAATGGCACTCAAATTACGAAACATGTTCGCTCAATAACAAAAAAAAAAGTAGGTAGGTATCACTAAAAATCATGTGACAAGGCTACCATTTTTTCGGTTTTTCGATAAAAAAGAAATGTTCCAATTCAAAAGTGAACCCGATATTCGTGTTCAGGAGGTCGAAATCAGTTGGAGAACATTTTTTTATATAAGTAGCAGAATGACGCTTATGTGGCCGGTTTGTCTGTCTGTCTGTCTGTCTGTCTGTCTGTCCGAGTCCGTGCAGAAATTAAGACGCTGTACTCCTTCTCGAGAATTGAAACAAGAGTCTTGGAACTTTTTTCCGATTAATAGCTGATGTCCCCAAGGGTGGCCAATGGGCACTATTTTTGTTATCAATACATCGTTATCATTATTCTCAAAAAACAGAGATCTCCTGTGCACTTCGATGAAGTTGAACTTCTCCTCGGGAAATAAAGCTACAGCCCTTGAAGATTGAACTTTATCCGGTGGATAGCTTAGGTCCTCAAGGACCAAATAGGCAGGTTGGCTTTCATAATTCGGCCGCCATCTTGGCTGCCATATTGAAATTTCTTATTAGTGGAACGATTGTCATGAAACTTGAAACTTACCCTTGTCTAGTACGATCATTCTTATTTTCAAGCCAAATTTCATGATTGCCCCACCATCTTGGCCGCCATATTGAAACCTCTTATAAGTGGAAGGATTTTCATGAAACTTGAGAGTTACGCTTGTCTCGTACGATCATTCCTATTTTCAAGCTGAGTTTCATAATTCTGCCGCCATCTTGTTATGGAAATACATCTCTACATGTACGGAAATATATTTAGAGAACAATTTGAACTTCCTTTTGACAAAAACTCCACCTCGATACGACCTTCAAGTCAATTGTTATGAATTTCTGAAAACGACCGCAAAACTACGGCTCGGCGCATATATGACGCTTATGTGGCCGGTTCGTCTGTCTGTTTGTCTGTCTGTCTGTCTGTCTGTCTGTCTGTCTGTCCGTGTAGAAACTAGGATGATGTAGTCCTTCTCGAGAATTGAAGCAAGAGCCTTGGAACTTTTTTCGATGGATAGCTGATGTCCCCCAAGGGTGGCCAATGGGCACTATTTTTGTTATCCATACATCGTTATCATTATTATCAAAAAACAGAGATCTCCTGTGCACTTCGAAGAAGTTGAACTTCTCTTCGGGAAATAAAGCTACAGCCCTTAAAAATTGAACTTCATCCGATAGATAGCTTAGGTCCTCAAGGACCAAATAGGCAGATTGGCTTTCATAATTCCACCGCCATCTTGGCTGCCATATTGAAATTTCTTATTAGTGTAACGATTTTCATGAAACTTGGAGCTGACCTTTGTCTCGTATGATCATTTTCATTTTCAAGCCAAATTTCATGATTCCGCCACCATCTTCGCTGCCATGTTGAAATCTCTTATAAGTGAAAGGATTTTCATGAAACTTGGAAGTTACCCTTGTCTCGGATGATCATTCTTATTTTCAAGCTGTGTTTCATGATTTCGCCGCCATCTTGGCCGCCATATTGAAATCTCTTATTAGTGGAACAATTTTCATGAAACTTGGAACTCACCCTTGTCTAGTACGATCATTCTGATTTTCAAGCCGAATTTTATTATTCTGCCGAAATTTTGGCCGCCATATTGAAATTGTTTGCCCAAATGACGGTAGAGTAGAACCCTAGTTACTTAACATCTTGCGTTCACTAATCCTTCAAAAAAGGAAGTGCGCTACTGAGCCTCATGCCTATGAGGCATATTCGCTTGTCTACATTTAAATTCGTTGTTCTAGAAAATTGAGGATTCATACCAAGCCGGGACTGCGCGAGAAATTACCTGCATTCTTCATGATAACAAAATAAGCTTATCAGCAGCCAGATAGATAGATAGATACAATGCAAATGGATTTACATTTCGAACCACTTGCAAAAGTTTTCGATTGCGTTTTACTCTCGGTTTTACTACTTCAGTTGATATTTGATCCAATTTACGAGGACAAAGCAAGAACCTTTCCTTTGCGCAAACAATCTTGGAAAACAAATGCAACTAGTCAGAATGTTGTTTTCACTCTGGTTTTAGTTATCATTCTCAACAAAGTGGGTAATGATGTGGAAATTTTTGTTGGTGACATTCTAAAGACAGGCTGGTACATACAAAATCTGTTGTGAGCGACACGATACTTTCCCCGCGGTGACCAGCGACCAGCGACGTAGGTAAGTAATGATTGCGATTGAGGCGTTCCTTCGGGATGGAAGTTGGAGCTTGATTGCAGGATTGAAAAATTTGCGTCGTATTTGCATAAAATATAGGATATAGGTAAATTAATTACCAAGTTCAAACTTTCAAACCAAGTTTTCATGAAACTCTCAAGTTTCATGAAAATCCTTCCACTTATAAGAGATTTCAATATGGCGGCCAAGATGGTGGGGCAATCATGAAATTTGGCTTGAAAATAAGAATGATCGTACTAGACAAGGGTAAGTTTCAAGTTTCATGACAATCGTTCCACTAATAAGAAATTTCAATATGGCAGCCAAGATGGCGGCCGAATTATGAAAGCCAAACTGCCTATTTGGTCCTTGAGAACCTAAGCTATCCACCGGATAAAGTTCAATCTTCAAGGGCTGTAGCTTTAGTTCCCGAGAAGAAGTTCAACTTCATCGAAGTGCACAGGAGATCTCTGTTTTTTGAGAATAATGATAACGATGTATGGATAACAAAAATAGTGCCCATTGGCCACCCTTGGGGACATCAGCTATTAATCGGAAAAAAGTTCCAAGACTCCTGTTTCAATTCTCGAGAAGGAGTACAGCGTCTTAATTTCTGCACGGACTCGGACAGACAGACAGACAGACAGACAGACAGACAGACAGACAAACCGGCCACATAAGCGTCATTCTGTTACTTATATAAAAAAATGTTCTCCAACTGATTTCGACCTCCTGAACACGAATATCGGGTTCAGTTTTGAATTGGAACATTTCTTTTTTATCGAAAAACCGAAAAAATGGTAGCCTGTCACATGATTTTTAGTGATACCTACCTACTTTTTTTTTGTTATTGAGCGAACATGTTTCGTAATTTGAGTGCCATTATCCTTTAGGTACCTAGTATTGGCTATTTCAAAATGGTCAATTACTATTTCGGCACGTCTGATTTCAAATTTGTAGGGTCGTGTAATATGCGCCGAGCCGTGGCTTTGCGGTCGTTTTCAAAAATTGATAACAATTGACCCGACGGTCGGATCGAAGTGGGGTTTTTGTCAAAAGTTCAAATTGTTCTCTAAATATAATGCCGTACATGCAGTGATGTATTTCATTAAGAAATTGTAGTTGCCTGCATATCGCAACTTTCTACATCTTACCGCGAATGCCAGCACTTGATCGGCGAAGCCGCCCTACACCAAAATGTTATTCTGTAATTGTTCATGATTATTTCGGCAAAATTTTTCTTGATTCGCGTACCAAGGCCATGAGCTACCCATTCGAGTTGAAATATTTTCTGTATTGAATTTCGTTTTGTTCGGAGGAAAGGATATCAAGCACCAGCAAGCAACGAATAAATCATTTGCGGCCGAGCCGTAGTTTCGGAGTCATTTTCAAAAATTAATAACTATTGGCCTGCACCTCGCACCGATGTGAAATTTTCATTAAAATAAAGTTCAAATCATCCTCTAAATATAACTCCGCATATGTATTATGGTAAAATGATAAGATCGGGTACTTCCTCGCATGTGATAACTTTCGAGATCAGGCCGGCTTCTGAAATGCAGCATTCAACGGCGATGCCGCGTCACACTAAATTGTTATTATTGTCATTGTTTATTATTATTTCGTCGAGATTTTTCTTGGTTCGGGTTACAAGGTCATGAACTACCCGATGGAGTAAAAATTTTTCGCAAAAACCTTTTCGTCTAGGACTAGATGCTGTGACGGACGGACGGACGGACGGACGGACGGACAAAGCGAGGACAAAAGCGCCTTCCCGTTTGGAGAAGTGCGCTAAAAAGTGGTTCTTTTTGGGTCCTTCGGCACCATCTTTTCAATGTGGAGAAAAGAGCGGCGGCTTGCCGAACTCGAGAAGTCGAGGAGAACTCATACCTACGTTAATCAGGACATAACTGTACCAGACTGCAAATTTTCGACTCTCCGCGACCTTTTGCAAGGAATCGCCGATTTTAATGCAGCGGTCGGCTGTACTACATAATTGCATTTTTCGTTAATATGCACGAGGCCATGAGGAAGGAGAGCTCGGGACAGACACAGTTAATGAAACCAGTATAGTGAATCGGCGTGTGCATTGACACTTTCACAACACGAAATTATTACTTTTGAACAGAAACTGCATGCAACAACGAACAAAACCAAACAAAATATTGCATACAAAGTTTGTTCATAGAAGTGTCAGTTACGTGTCATCCAGAAAAGAAAAGAATAACCAGCTATTAGACTTGAAATCCAAGCTTCTTGACTTCTGTGAAAAGGTAGATTCCATTTTATTATTGTTAGAAAAATTACTTCAAAAAAGAGTTTGAGCTCTAGTGGTGGATGATAGTTATTTATGATGTAAGTGTAAAAAGTGAGAGAATTAAATAAAACACTTTCAACATGTACATCATACAAATTTATCTACGCGCGGTTCTTTAAAAATTTGAAAGAGGTGAATTTTTTTGGTTATACGACAGAGCATAACGGGTTGTCGCATCGTGTGTGGTGTTACCTCATCAGGGCTGCTTTGGATGCTAGGTAATCTGTTTACTTTTAGTTTTACCTAGTTACCATGTGTGTTTGTATTAGAAAATTTATGGCTGCCAGTTTTGACTTGATGAGACTCAACGCCTTTCCGTTTCAAATTTTCATGTTCTGCTCTGGAACGCCTCCGTTTTCCGCTTTTATTATTGGGACCACCGCCTGCGTTTTTGTGTCAAGTCCTCAAAAAGTAATACGCATAACGCAGAATTTTCGATATTTCAGGCTATAGAAATGTCAAAGTGCCAAATACAATTTTAGTGACAAATAAAAAAGTAACTATATTTTGGTAATTTTATCATTTAACGCCGTGCTTAAAGTGACGTTGATGACATTATTTAACACTCCGAGATAATTTGACGTTTCTAACACGACAAGCTAACGTTAAAAGTGCTACTTTTAGTAGGCGTCGTAGATAAAATACTAAACCTACATTTTTTCTGGCACTCTCGAAGCATTTCCCTGAATTGCCCTGGACTTTCTTTACGATCGGTTCGAAACATCCTGTATAAACCACGGTAGAGAAGACTATTATAGCTCTCGCGGCATTATAACCTTCGCCTTGCGGCTCGGGATTTGATTAAGCGGCGCTCTAGCTATAACAGCTTACTTCTCAACCTTGGTATACCGAGTGATCATTCGAAAATTATGCATCAGTAATAATAACTCCCGATTCCTGGAACTGTGGAAATATTCCCGATCCTGAATTTTTCATCGAACAAAAACAGGTCAATCTCTATATCGAGGGGGACATTTAGTATTTCTATCTTCAACCCCTTCGCCCAACTCCAACTTTGAAATTTCAAATGGCACTGCCTACTTTGCGATACATCAAATTCAAGGGGATTAAATTATCTTTCTGAAGAAATTATTCTTGAATTTTTTACCCCACCGCCCTTTCTCCTAAAATTCACTGAGTGTCCAATTCGAGGTCCAATTTCATAATTTCAACCTCGCAATTCTATTCAATGAAATCAACGTGATCCTGCCTGCATAGCACCGAGAAGAAAATATATCCATAATATCCGCTATCTATAATAGCGAAAGAATTAGATCGTTATGTCTTCGGGTTTATGTTTTTCATTCATCTCTTACTTTGAGGGCAGCGTGTGGGGGCGGCAGCGTTCGGGAAAGTAACTGTTGCACAGTTTGAGTTGGGGGTTTCCAAATGTGTAAGAAAATGTGACAAATCAGTGAAAATTATGAAAGTTGCATTTTTTTTTGTTTGGGGGCGGGAGCTGGAGGCGGCAACTAATCAAAAGTGACCTATCTCTTCCCATTTTTAGTCATCTATACATATAGCGAAAGAATTAGATCGTTAATCTTTAGGTTTATGTTTTACATTTATCTCTTACTTTGGGGGCGGCATGTGGGAGCGGCAGAGTTTGGCAAAGAAATTCTTGCACAGTTTGAGCTGGGAGTTTATCTATGTTTGAGGTAACATTAACATCCAAATCAGTAAAAATTGTTGGAAGTTGCACTTTTTTCTTTTGGGGGCGGCAGCTGGAGGCGGCGTCATATCAAAAGTAGCCTATACTTTCTCATTTTTAGTCAGCTATTCATATAGCGGAAGAATTAGATCGTTATGTCTTTGGGTTTGTGTTTTTCATTCATCTCTTACTTCAAGGGCAGCCTTTGGGGGCGGCAGCATTCTGCAAAGTAACTGTTGCACAGTTTGAGTTGGAAGTTTCTAAATGTTCAAGGAAATATGACAATCAGTGAAAATTGTGAAAGTTGTTTTTTTTTGTTGAGGGGGAGGGCGGGAGCCGGAGGCGGCGGTTAATAAAAAGTGGCCTATCTTCTCCCATTTTCAGTGAGCTATCTATATAGCGAAAGAATTAGATCGCTGTGTCTTCAGGTTTATGTTTTACATTTATCTCTTGCTTTTGGGGGCGGCGTGTGGGAGCGGCAGAGTTTGGCAAAGAAATTCTTGCACAGTTTGAGTTGACAGTTTCTGAATGTTTGAGGTAACATCAACATCTGAATCAGTCTAAATTGTTGAAAGTTGCACTTTTTTCTTTTGGGGGCGGAAGCTGGAGGCGGCGCCATATCACAAGTAGCCTATTTTTTCCCATTTATAGTCAGCTATCTATATAGCGAAAGACTTAGATCGTTATGTCTTCGGTTCATGTTTTTCATTTATCTCTTACTTTGGGAGCGGCGTGTGGGAGCGGCAGCGTTAGGCTAAGCAAATGTTGCACAATTTGAGTTGGCAGTTTCTAAATGTTTGAGAGAACATCTCAATCAGTAAAAATTATGAAAGTTGCACTATTTGTCATTTGGGGGCGGAATCTGGGGGCGGCGACTAACCAAAAGTAGCCTATCCTTTTCCATTTTCAGTCAGCTGTTCATATACCGAAAGAATTAGATCGCTATGTCTTCGGGTTATATGTTTTTCATTTTAAAGTGATTGGGGGCGGTTTTCAGCATTTTTTTCATATTGGCGGCGCATATTGAAAGCGAAATGTTTCTGGGCTTACGTTTATGAGTGGCAACTATGTATTATTCATAAAATGAGAACACCAGAGCAGTAGGTCTGGGAGAAATTGCAATATCATGTTATTTCAAGTTTATCGGGGGCGGTTTTCTCTATGTTGGCGGCGCAATATAGACATTCAATATAGCCTAGCCCTCCTTTGGGAGTGGCAGCTATGCAACAGCGAAAAAGTTAGAAAGCTAGGGCGTCTAGTTTGAGAGGAGTTCGAGGAACGGACGGACGGACGGACAAAGCGGTTGCAATAGCGATTTTCGTCAAGATGGAAAATGCGCTAAAAATTTTAAGTGGAAAAAGTGCTGTCTAAATTCACCCCCCCCCCCCCCCCCCACCTCAACTTCAAAATTTAAAATTGCACCACGTACTTTGCGATACATCAAAGGAAATTTAATTCTCTTTCTAATCAAATTTTCAAACCTCCCTTCGCCTCCTGAAATTCTCTAAATGTCCTATTTATTGGGTGAGGAGTTCGAACAGGTCCAAACTTCTACACTGACGTTAGCGTTGCTGTTATAAGCTAAACTTGCTGAAAGTGCTACTTTCGTAGTGGTCGTAGATAAATCGTTTGATTAGTCGTTTTATTCAAGGAAATGGATCAAAACACCGGTTCATCCGTACAGCGTGGCTCCAGGGGCCGAGGAAGAGGAGTCAGGCCGTCCACCCAAGGTCCCCCCGGATTCCCAAATTTGAGACAGCAGCAGCCCCAGCTTCTCGGTGCTTGGGCGAGGCGTGGCGCCGTGCAAAGCCCACCTACTTCCACCGTAGCGCCACCCGTGGCTGGCGTGATAAATGCATTTCCGGTGCCTGCCGTGGTAAATACACCACCCGTTCCTCAATCAGGAGTAAGTTTTCTCCTTATGCCCGCAAAATTCGCAACAATCGCAACGCAGCCGCAACGCAGGGCGCAACGTTTCTGATTGGCTCGCAAGGTATTCGCAAAGCCATCGCAACGACGCGGAAGGTTTGCGAGCCAATCAGAAAAGTTGCAGTCTGCTTTGCGTATTTACATAGAGCGGTCTTTACGATTAAACCAATAGAGGATAAGTATCTACGACTCCATTTATAGTGCTATTCTGTAAGAAATAACATTCCATAAACGCTCTGTTATGTAAAAATTCCTGTCAGCCATTGGCTGTTGCCTAGGAGCCTAGGTAATAACAACGTAACAGAGCCTTTATGGAATGTAGTTTTTTAGAGAATCGCACGATTAGTTCGCCTTCAAGTGATCCTTTACCGTTTCCATGGGACCATAGAAGCATGGGACTTTTAGTATGATTCAATAGCCGTGAAGTGTCACTTTTTGGTCGCCAGTAGCTGTCACTAGCTTTCCATTTCACAGCCTACTTCTCTGTGACTTGAAGCTCGTAGTTTAAATTTTTGTCAAATTAGGTCCCTACTATGGGATTTGCTGTTTTTGCTCCCGCTTCGCTCACGTCTTGGCCATAAAATATAAATTCGGCCCAAAAAGATCACTTACAAACATGAATAATTGCATAAATAAAAGAGTTTATCGCTTAATCTTGAAGTTGATATTGGCTACGTTTACACCGTGGCTTTGGTTCGCGACCTAAGCACTAAATTCGACCCAAATAAATTTAGTCCACGTGGTGTAAACGGTTATGGACCAGGATCAAGTTAGCGTCAAGTAGGTTGGGTCAGGTCTCCGGTTAGCCGCGGACTGACCAGAATTCAGTTTTTGAATTTATTTAATTTCAGTTTATATTTTAAAATAGATCGGCCGCGTTGGGCTACCCTTGCAAACGCTGGAAAAGAAGAATTACTTTGGGTGGAATTTGAGTCAGTGTTTGGGTCAGTCCGGATTTGGTCCACCGGTGTAACCGTAGCCACTAGCCAATCTAGATGTTTGCAGCATTCGGCTGCGCTTCATGCTTGGCAAACAGAGCTTCGGGCCTGAAATTGCACTCTTGTATCGAAAATAAATATTTCATGATCTTCCTTAATAGGCCAGGCGGTAGGTCATTCTGGATAGAAAAAATTCCGACCAAAGCTTTCATGGTGTCAAACTCTTCGTAAGGTGAGTAGGTATCTACCACTGAGTTTCCGCCAAAAAACGAGTTGTGCTGATTCCTCCACATCTGTCCAAAGGTAAAGGATGTCTTGAAGGTGCAAAAAGACCTGTTGATCCCCCGCACTTTTTCATTCTATTTGCCTCAATGCAAACGTACATTTCTAACGCAAACATTGGAAGCATTTGTCATCATCTCTGTGCCAGTTTTACTGTTGAAAAAAAAGATTTCTTTGTGCGGGTCAGATAAATCACATTTAATTTGTTTTCCACACAAGAAAACGATGGAGCAACATGTATATTGGATGTTTTCTGATAACTTGTACTTACTGAACCCATTCATGGCGTTAAAATTTTAATAACAGCATTTTCAAAGATGTTGTCCGCTAAGAAGTGAATAATTTTCACCCGCCTGTTCAGCAGCAATTTTTTCAATTTTACCAAACACCGTTTTCGAAAATTTTATAGGGAATGACAAGCTGGAACTGTTTTCTGATGATATTATATCTGGCTTAACCGCGGCACGTTTTTTAAAAGTGTAGGAAACTAATTTCTTTTTGAGCGGTTCTATTTTACCCGTGTGCGGCCATAGACATACTTAACATAGACCGGACTGATTACACAAGTTTGGAAATGTACTCTTTTCCAGCTTTAAAACACGACCATTAATGATATAATAATGTATAATTTCTTCATAAATCAATGTACAAAGTCATAATAATAATGGTCGCGTTTTAAAGCTGGAAAAGAGTACATTTCTAAGCTCGTGTGATCAGTCCGGTCTATGTCAAGTAGGCACGGCCGCACGCGGGTGAAACAGGACCTCTCGAAAAGAAAACAGTTTTTTAGACTTTCAAGTGCGTGCCGCGGTTAAGCCAGGCACGATATCGTTAGAGAAGAGTTTGAGCTTTTCATTCCTTATGAAATTTTCGCAAACGGTGTTTGGTGAAATTGAAAAAATTGCTGCTGAACAGGCGGGTAAAAATTTATCACTTTTTTGCTGGCAACATCTTTAAAAATGCTGTTATTGAAATTTTAATACCATAAATGGGTTCAATGGATACGAGTTATTAGAAAACATACAAAATACATGTTGCTCCATCGTTTTCTTGTGTGGAAAAACGATTAAATGTAATTTATCTGTCCCGCACAAAGAAATATTTTTTTTCAACAGTAAGACTGACACAGAGATGATGACAGATGCTTTCAATGTTTGCGTAAGAGTTGTACGTTTGCATTTAGGCAAATATAACAAAAAAGTACGAAGGTTTAACAGGTCTTCTTGCACTTTTGAGGCATCCTCTACCTTCGCGCAGATGTGGAGGAATCAGCACAACTCGTTTTTGGGCGGAAACTTAGTGGTAGATAACTACTGACTTTACGAAGAGTTTGACACCATAAAAGCTTTGGTCGGAGTTTTTTCCAGATTTTAGTGATTTTACCGACATACCGCCTGGCCTATAACGTTTGTAGGTTTTTCTATTTATAGCTTTTTTCTCGAAGGCAGTGGCGGCTGGTGCGGGAGAGATTGCGAGAGAAAGCGGCAAGAGATTTTTATTGGTAGAAAGACATGGAATACATTTTATTGATGATTCTTATTCCAAAAATTTGGTTTAAGTGCAAAAACGTTCAGTCATTAGTGAATTAATATTGTTACAAAATAATTCTAAGCCACCGCACGGTCGAAGTTCTTTGGGCTCAGCATTCAACGCCCACCGTCGATGCGGTGATGCCGGGGTGCACCCGCGCAAAACATGTGCCGTAATCGTAGCAACGCGAGACGCGGCTTCCGCTCCATATTGCAGTGATGGGCTCGGTCACTCGAGCCCCCAGTCGATTGAAACATCGGTATAATTATTTATGTACTCGTCGATCAGTTCACAATTCGCAAACATGAAGGTAACTGACCTGAAAAGAGTTGCATTTAGGTCATCAAGCCTACAAGAAAAAATAATATAAAAAACAACGGACGTCCGACTACAGCACTGATTTACTGAATATAAAGCAAATCGAACCCAAGTATAAAAGTCGTGGTGCATTTACACGTAAACACTCGACAAAACAGTAATTCAGTAAATGCTAAAACTCCATGGTTGCATGTGCGGATACGACAAAAAAGTTTTTGTCTCGAGTTTCGTCATTTGTTATTAACTTAAGCCCTCCCTGCAAAAAATGCACGAGCCGCCACTGCCTGAAGGTTTGAGATGACATTCAAAGATTGGTTTTCAGTCTGGTGATTTACAAGGGGCACCTTCACATGGAGGGGCCACCCCAAGGGCATCAGCATCAGCCGTCAGAGGCAGGAGGGGTAGAACGACCGAACCTGCCTTTAGAACAAGACCAGAGGAGGTTATCTCGAAACAAGGTGAGATATATTTTAGTAGAGAAAGTTCAACGAGCTAATGATAATAATAATAATAAGCAATAAGTGTAATAATATAACTGGACAGATGGTCCAGGAATTATAGAAAAAATAGCGAACAAAAATGAGAGCCAGCCGGATTTTTGTATATAAGCTCAGATAAGCATGTAGTTTAACATACTAAAAGTCCTCAAGAATCCGATGTGAGCTTCGGCCGTTGTGGCCTCGAGAAGAACTTGAGGATCAATTTTTCGCATATATCTCGTGTACAATGGTACTTAGGAAGAAAGTGCCTGGGGAGAAATTGTTGAAAATTTTATTGCCTATAAGAAAGGTCCTTACACATTCCATCGTCAGTCCCTTCCTCCTTCGTCAAAACACAAGAAAATTAAAATAGTCCAGATGCTCGGTGCTGGAGACTGTATGGACCTTGAGTTTTATGATGGCGGGGTGCCACTTGGTAGAGGTGTTGTTTGATCCATTCTCTTTTGATTGAAACTTTATGCCATCAATACCAACTCTGCCGGCGGCATATACAGGGTGAAATAAAAATAAAAAGCTAAACAAATGTACCTCAAGAACCAAAATAGGTGAAGACATGTAAATCGCCGAAAGTATTTCCAATATCATGGTCATGGAGTCGTCGTAAACTTGGATCAAACATGTTGAGCCGTTTTTGAACTATTTTCAGAAGACTGAAGTCGTTACGAAAAAAAAAATAGTTTTCCGTATATCAGTAATTCTAACATCGAAATAATGATAAATTACATTAAAAATGAAATTACAGTGGAAAACCCTCTCTAGGCCAACTACTTTTAGAAAAAAACACAGTTAACTTTTTTTCTGATAAGTAGACAACAACAGTCTTTTGAAGATATTTCAAGAACGGCTCAAGATATTTAATTCAAGTTTACGACGACTTCATGACCATGAAATCGGAATTATTTATGGCAATTTACATGTCTTCACCTATTTTGTTTCTTGAGGTACAAATGTTCAACTTTTTAATTTTTTTTTCACCCTGTATATGCCGCCGGCATAGTTCGTATTGATTGCTTCAAGTTTCAATTAAAAGAGAGTGGATCAAACAACACCTCTACGAAGTGGCACTTCGCCATCATAAAACTCAAGGTCCATACAGTCTTCAGCATCGAGCATCTGGACTATTTTGATTTTCTCGTGTTTTGACGAAGAAAGAGAGGACTGACGATGAAATGTGTAAGGATCTTTCTTGTAGACAATAAAATTTCCAACAAATTCTTTCCAGGAACTTGTATTCCAAGTGCTTTTGTTCATGAGATAACGCGAAAAACTGAACCTCAAGTTCTTCTCGAGGTCACAACGGCCAGAGCTCACACTGGATTCTTGAGGACTTTTAGTATGTTAAACTACATGCTTAACTGAGCTTATATGCAAAAATCCGGCTGGCTTTCAGTTTTGTTCGCTAAAATTTGCGATTTTAACAGCTAAAATTCCTGGACTAAGATAATTTCTTGAAATTTACCAACAAATTTTCTTTTCCCTGTGGAGTGGGTAAACGTCATCGTCATATACTGATGACTGTGACATTATGTTTTGTCTTGAATATCTCAAGAGTAGCGAAAATCCCCTCTACTGGTTGGTGACTCTTCGCTAATACTGTCAAGTAGTTGTGGCCACTGAAGAAAATGATGTCTAAGCGCGGCGGTACTAAGTAAAATGGAATGATGATGCCCACTGCCTCAACCCCCCCCCCCCCCCTTCCCTCCATCTTATTATGCTCATCACTGAGCAGTGAGCACATTGTACGAAAACAGCAAGCAGGTATGAAGAAAATCAGGAACTGAACACGGTGCATTCACGCGCGTGTCTTGACTCGACTTCCGTTCAAAGTAACTGATGAATGTCACATTATACATAGCACAAGCAGACAACTAGCTGCCAAGACGTAGGTAAGCATCAAGGTAGCATCGACCATCGTACCAACGCAACACATTTTCCCAATAGTTTACTCTAATGAAAAAAGCCGTGCTACTGATTGTAGACATCAATTTCGCCAGCCGGAATTAGTGGAACTGCCAGTTGCCAACACTACGTAGAAAACAAAAACTAAACGATCTTGGATATCCATTCAAAACATAGTCCTTCGCTGATTTTATTGCAACGTCATTGCGTGGCGTCATTCAGCTTCAATTCGACTCGAAAACTTGCAGGAACACGGAAAGGAAAAAATATACGGAACGATTCTCACTGTGTTTTTTTTTTTCAGGTACTTCGGGCAGGCCCATTGCCTTGAAGACGAACCATTTGCGCCTGAGACATTCGAAGCAGGTCTCCCTGCAACAGTACAGGGTGGATTTCGTCCCGGAGCTGGACAACACGAAGCTCAAAAAGGGCCTGTTCAGGACAGCTTTCCGGGAAGTCGTGCCGGATTGCTTGTTCGATGGAACGGTACTGTACAGCACCGTGCACTTTCCCGAACCCGTGGAAAGGTTAGCGGAAAGCACGAGAGGAGAGAGGTTCCAGATAACCATGAGGCTCGTCGGCAGCCTGGCGTGGGGCGATTACCAGTACATTCCTGTGCTCAACATCATCGTGCGAAAATGTCTCAGGCTGATGAATTTCGAGCTGGTCCGGAGGGAGTATTTCGATCCACAGCGGCAGGTAAAAACACTCTATAACAAAAGTAGGATGTTCCATTCAAAAAACAAATCCACACCACAAAGTGGCCCGACCTAGCTTTGAACCCACGGCCACGGCCTCCGGGTTTGAAGCTGGACAAAGCAGCAGAAACGCAGACCTAATACATGTTTCCTAAATTGAGCGTCTCTTTCTAGCCTGTGACGTCACGTTCGATTGCGCAGTAAATCGTCGCAGTCCTAGTGTGCCAACATTGCCCCGATTCCATAAGCCGAACGTGTGTTTTGATAGTCTTATTATTAGTATTTATACAGTTTTCACAAGTAGTTATGGAAAATAAATGTTGCGGGCCACTATGCAAGTCCACAAGTTATACAGCGAATGTGTCTCTAAGCATGGATCCATAAAATACGACGTGACACTCGAAGAAGCAAAAAGAAACACAAGCCCTTCAGCGTTATAATGGTAGGGAGCTTCCTGCTTAGTTCATCAAGTATCAATAATTCAAGGGTACACTTGGCCACATTTTTGCATCAAACACTTCAAATTTATAATGATGGCCATAATACACCATAAAAATATTAAAAGTGGGACATGGGACACGCATTTACCTGGGCCGCTATTCTTGAATCGTGTGAGAAAAGTCCCTGGGAGTAAAATACATTCCGCAGTACACTGATGTAGCGAATGTTGCCTAAAATCGTAGTTTTTATGCAACTTTCGCTACAGAAGTGTAGTACGGATTATACAGGGTGGTCCAGGTTTTAGTCGACAAACTTTGCAGGCTGATAGAGGATAAAAAAAGAAGTCGACTCACCCCAAAAAGTACATATCTAAAATGCATATTAAAAAAGTTACAGGCCTTCAAAGTTGCAGAAAAAAATTGTTTTTTTCTTGATAACTTTTGAACAGCTTGACCGATTTCGCTCAAATTTTGCACATATGGTTAACAAACACGTCCTCAGTGATTTCTTGAAAAAAATTCTGTCAGAATGACGCAGTGCCGTAGATATGGGGGGTACTAATCCTCTTACCCCCCTACTTTCTACGCCACTGGATATTTTGAAAAACCGTTAAAAATATGGAATTCGGCGTTCAATTCTGAAGAGAAAATTGGCGTATCATTGCTACATTTGGAGAAGCGGTTTCGGAGATATTTGTGTTTAAAGGTTCAAAAACACCGAATCACGCAAATGTTTCAAAATTCGAGCAAGCTTTGATTCATTCACTTCCAACTTTTTTTTCAACGTAAAGTTCATTGATTCATAATTTAGCTCATGAGAAATTGAAAATTGGTTGTGAAAATTCATGATTTAAGTAACATGACCAATAAGAAACAATGGGCCCTTGGTTCTTGTTCTTACTAAACTTCCCAACTATCAGTAAGTGAATAGGTACCTATTGAATATTCAATTGTTACTGAAATTATGATACCAGTTTTCAATTTCTCATGAGCCAAATTATTAATCAATAAACTTAAAATTGAAAAAAAAGTTGAAAGTGAATGGGTCAAAGCTTGCTCGAATTTTGAAACATTTGCGTAATTCGGTGTTTTTGAACCTTTAAACACAAATATCTCAGAAACCGCTGCTCCAAATGTAGCAATGACACGCCAATTTTCTCTTCAAAATTGAACGCCGAATTCAATGCTCTCAACGGTTTTCCAAAATATCCAGTGGCGTAGAAAGTAGGGGGATAAGAGGGTCAGTACCCCCCCATATCTACGGCACTGCGTCATTCTGACAGAATTTTTCTCAAGAAATCACTGGGGACGTGTTTGTTAACCATATGTGCAAAATTTGAGCGAAATCGGTGAAGCTGTTCAAAAGTTATCAAGGAAAAAACAATTTTTTTCTGCAACTTTGAAGGCCTGTAACTCTTTTAATATGCATTTTAGATATGTACTTTTTGGGGTGAGTTAACTTCTTTTTTTATCCTCTATCAGCCTGCAAAGTTTGTCGACTAAAACCTGGACCACCCTGTATAAAGCTCCCAGGGACTTTTCTCACACGATTCAAGAATAGCGGCCCTGTGCTTTCTGCGCACGTCCATATATCGTTGATATATCCATTACAAAAATATGTGTATACGCGCAACAAATGCCTCTCTGACAAATTCTTCTCTGCGGAATATTCATTTGCAATATTCATTGGGAAGTTCGTTATATTTTTTAGCGACTTTCTCAGCATGGTTGGCTTCAAAATTCAAAAAATAAAACGCACTTTTAACACGGCGGAGCAATGTAAATACAAATGGCGCGATCACTCATGGCATACTGTGCGCAGAACGTGCCGAAAACAGCTGCGCGAAATCGCGGATTCTCCATCTCTCTTTTGAGGAAACCTGTATTGTTGGCTCCACCTAATCCAACGAATCTTTTTCAGATCCAATTCCGACATGGAGACATGAATTTCAACGTTTGGCCGGGATTTTTCACCAGCATGAGACAATGCGAGGATGATCTTCTCCTCAATACGGAGGTCCTGTTTAAGGTCATGAGGCGGGAGAATGCGTTCGACCTGTTCATGTTGTGCGCCGCTCAACGAAATGCACGACAGGCTTACAGAAGTCAGGTCATCGGCACAGTGGTAATGACCCCGCACAACAACAAAACCTACAGAATCGACGACGTAGATTTTGATAGTACGCCGCAGACGACATTCCCCAAAGCCGACGGAACCAGAGTCAGCCTGCAGGATTACTACAGAACTGTAAGTTCAATCGTTGAGTGAGCGAATGTACCTAGAGACGCAAAGGCATTGTTCCCTATTGTCATCTCATCTGCCGTCTCACACGGTGCACTCCCCACACCGCACTACCTACAAACTGAGCGACTGTACGGTACTCGCCACGCTCCGACTTGTTCATCCCGCAAGAGTCAGCAGCGAAGTGAGAATCTCAGATCCAAACTGACACGTCGCGCTCCCTATAACTATGTGAGATCCATTTCTCGCTAAGCGCTCGGGCATATGGCTTGCGCCTCTAGTTACATTCGCTCACTCAACGGTTTAATGTATTGAATGATGTCTGAGGAAATATACATTATCATGAATCCACGAGCACCTATACAGGGTGTCCGTTTTTCGAGGCTAAGCATGGGTATCTCGCTTATCTTGAGAGATGCAAAGTCGGTTAAATTAGGAAAAAGTTGCGCATTTTCATGACGATCAATGATCCAAAAAGAAATTTGACGTATCGATTTTAGATTTTGAGATATCGTGAGAAAACAGGAATTTGAATTTTTGTTTCTATTTTTTATTCAAAAAACAGTTGAAGGTGGCCTTTTCTAATCTAAACATTGTCAGGGCACTTTTTCAAGGAGAATTCAAAGCTGCCAAAATCTTTATTCTAGCTTTCAAAACAACCGAGATACGACATTCAACTTTTTGCTCTAATGGGCGCGGAGAAGGTAAAGTGTAAGGAAGGAGCATTATGTAAAACTGCGTGGGACCGGGATGGCTCTTGTGCCCATGGAAACGGCTCTAACATTATGATACGGCTGATATAGACGCTTCCTGGAAACTGTCAAACAAATCAGTGACGTGCCGTCAAAAAGAAAAGATAGGGGCAAAAAAAAAAATTAGTTTTCATATCAAATAGGTATTATACCGGGTGTTTATAAACGTCTGTGATCGCATCGCCTTTGGAATCCCCTCTCGATCACTACAATTGCGCCTGTTACTACGTTTTTCAGCCTGACCCAAGCCTGCCGCGATCACAGTCTCTTATAAACACCCCGTAGATATTTACAGACATACTTTATCACCATAAAATAAGGAAAGCTTAAACATGTATAATTAAAACTTTACCCATAGGTGCATTAATAATTACTACGATAACTACAAAAATGGTTTAAAACATCCCACTCTACGCCTATGCAAATGTGACAAAACACGTCAAAATTGAAATCCAAAACTTCAATTCAACTCAATAGGAATAAAATCATAGAATGTACTCACTGGTGCAAAAGTAACCTTCCGTTCTTTATTGTCACATGGGGTTCTCGAGTACCCGCAGGCTGAGCAGGTGACCATTCGACCATTTAAACACTTTAGAACGCAGTTCTGTTCAGATTTCGAAATTTGTGCTGACTTTTGTGTCAGTTTTGAGTACTTTGACGCTTTCAAACATATTCGGGTTGCTATAAGCAATTTGGCTCTTAAAAGTAGCGACTTCCGTCGCACTTTTTTTGGCTAGCCAGAGCCTAATGCTCCTTCCTGACACTTTACCTTCACTGAATGATCGCCATATTGGATTTTGATATTTTTGAATACGGTATTCTTTTCTGGTTACAACGATGTGCCACATGTCACTGTTGAATAAAGGTTTAACATTTACGTTTTTTTTTTATTGTCGGTGCTGATTTTGTTTCCAAAGCACTCTTTGAAAAATAAAAAAATAATTTTTTGCTCAAAAGCATGAATTCAACAGTGGCATGTGACACATCGTTGTAACCAGAAAAAAATATTGTATTCAAAACTTTCAAAATCCAATATGGCGCCCATAAGAGAAAAAAAAGTTGAATGTCATATCTCGGTTGTTTTGAAAGCTAGAATGAAGATTTTGGCAACAATGAATTCTCCTTGGAAAAGTGCCTGCAAAATGTCTTAATTAGAAAAGACTACCTTCAACCGTTTTTCTAATAAAAAAAAACAGAAATTACAAATTTAGATATCTAGTTCTCGATATCTGGATATATAAATGGAGCGGTGGTAGCCGAGTGGTACAGGTGATGGCAAGCCAAACCATTCGCGCTGCCCTGTGTGGGTTCGAATCCTACTTCATCCATGGATATTTTGTGCTGTCCCCGAGGTTGCATGGTAGAGCAGCTTATAGCTGAATGCCGCCTCGTAAAATAAGACAATTAAATAAATAAATAAATATCTCGAAAACTAAAACTGACAAATCAAATATCTTTTTGGATCATTGATCGTCATGAAAATTCGCAACTTTTTTCAAATTTAACCGACTCTGTATCTCTAAAGATAAGCGAGATACCCATGCTTAGCCTCGAAAAACGGACACCCTGTATTTAGGCATTGCATGCGCCTCCTCCGCATGACCAACGCCGGCGGTTTTTGGTGGGTGACAGCTGTTACAATCATTATGCATAGCACATCTATGTTAGCATCAGCATCGTACTATTCGATTCGTACCAACACAACATATTTTTTACATTGCTTACTTTATTTAAAAAAAGTGGGTGCGTGACCATAGTCACCCTCGGAAGAAGTGAAACTTCTATAGGTATGAATCAATTAGCAAACAACGTTCGAAGAGGTGTTCTTTTCGTACTCCCGCTCCGCTCCCTGGGGCTCTATTTCTAGCAGGGAGTCGATACTCGCCTCCCTGAGAATGACAGGAAAATTTGACAGGAGCATAACTCCCCGGCCCAAACCAGGGAGCGGACTCACCTCCTTTGCTTTAAGTTGATGGTTGCATATCTGTCACTTCTTTCAGTGATAAACGGGCATAGCAATCTCTAGAGGAAAAATTCCCTAGAAACTACTAAAATTTCTGAGGGACAATAAAAAATGACAGTCTACATTCGCAAAGATAACCTTACATTTTTTGGTTTATTCATTGGGGTTTGTTTTTATTGAGAAGTTTTATTGAGGAACAAGTTGAACAAGAAAATTTCGTGCCTCCGCTCCGTTTTAGTCGTGTCGGTAAAACAGCACGCTGTCGTGTCACGTTTGACGATTTAACACGATTCCGTCGCGGAACTTGCCGAGCTAAGGTCCCAGAAATATCTATTTTCTACATAAGGCGGCGAGGCGGGTTGCATTGCGGTCACTGGGTGACCAACTCCCTGCTAGAAATAGGGCCCCTGACGGTTTGTATTATCTTGTTTCTTTATCATCAATCTTATTATTATTATTATGAGTCACTTAAAGGGCAGAATACTTTCGACATGATTTTTCCACGATTAGACTTCTTTTGTTTCTTTTCTCGCTGCGCTCGGCGCTTAAACTCCGATTCTCCGTCACATGAAGTCTCACTCATACCCCTAATACAATAAATATCTATTTTCATCAATAATATTCGCCACAAAGTACCTATAATATAATAATTTTTATCATTATTTTATTTTATCCTCCTGCGTTGCCGGTGAGCCGACGAGGTCCATTCGTCCAAGGTACACATAATAATTATGCGAATGTGACATCGTGACGGATTTTCTTACTGTACGATTTTCCCCGTTATATTACAGCACGGTGGAAACTGTGTCTGGCAGGCACAGCATGGCAATCTAATAATCTCCACAAAGTATAAGAATGTCGTTTGGAAAACTCCGGTATTAATTTTATTTTATGAAGAAATATAAAATACATAGGTATCTACATAGGTATGTACCTCGTGAATGTGATTTGAGGTACCTACGTGGTTCTAGAGTTCCTACGATATCATCTTCTCCAATCAATTGATGAGTATTTCCATTTATGTGCTCGCCACCGTACTTATATCTACAATGTCACATTTAATTGAGGTAAAATCAAACCATTCAAAAAATTAACTAAGAATAATGTCAATTTCCAAACATAAAAATTTGATTATCAAACCAGTATATCATCGCTACAATCAGCTGACATCTAGAACATTAAGCAACTGTTTCAGCCTTAATTGTCGAAAATTCTCTTTCTCTCTTGGGTTGACTCATCCACCCCTGCTTAATAGGTACATAGGTACCTGAAAGTTGTGTCTACATTTGGGTGTGCGGCATTCGATTTTATTTTTGAACTGTAAACGTCCGTTGAAGAATAATATACAATATACCTCCCTATCCCTATAATAAAATACATCCGCTCGAATCTATTCAAGCCAAACCCCAAGACGAACAGTCCAGTGTCGGTGAAACGCATCACGAAAATAAATTAATCATTTTCGATTGCAAATGACACTACCGTGACTTAAAATTCATCGATCAAATCAAATCTTTGTTTATGATGGAAGCTGTTGTACTTGAAACACAATGCAAGTGGTGAAAGAATACCAACTGTGAAAAATAGAACTGAACGCCGCAACAGCTTATTCTTCCATTTCCTGGGACGACGCTGGTCGCCCCAAGGTCAGACAACGTTACAGGCGTTCGTTACAGCAACTGATGCCATGGACCGATTTCACTCCCATGTGTGGTTCTGCGTTAGTTGTGTGTTGTGATATAGGCGCGAGAATAGAAGTTTCACTTGAAAAAAAAAACGTGAAACTCATTATATCTGACAAGATTTTATTTCAATTATTGTGATGAGATGCTCATTGCTCAGATCCAATTTGGTTGTTGCAGCGTTACGGTATCAACATCAGCAGCCCGAACCAACCCCTGCTGGTGTCGAGAGCCAGCCGGCGCGAGATACGCGGCGGCATGTCCGAGCTGATCTGGCTGGTGCCGGAGCTGTGCGTGCTGACCGGACTTACCGATCAGCAACGAGAAAACTTCCAAATGATGAGAGAGCTCGGCAGGATCACCCGCTTGTCGGCTCCGGACCGCGTCAGGCAGCTCACGGAGTTCGCGCGTCGAATCAACGCCGATCCGAACGCCACGCGGGAGCTGCGCACGTGGGACGTCGGCATCGCCGACAGCTTGCTCGAGCTCCAGGGCCGTCTGCTCCCGACGGAAACGGTTCACAGCGCCAGGGCCAATTACTCGGCCGGTCCCAGGGCCGATTGGGGCCGGGAACTGCGGACCAAGGAGATGTTCCGCCAGAACAAAATCAGGAAGCTGGTCGTCATCACGCCGGCCCAGCTGGCCGGGCCGACCAAGCAGTTCCTGGGGTTGCTGAACAGGGCCGTCGCCAACATGAAGTGGGACTTCGGAGAGACTCGAGTGCTCGAGCTCGAAAACGATCGTGCACTGTCTTACATTAACAAGGTCGATACCGCCTGTAGCCAGATTGAACCGGACTTTTTTCTGATCGTTCTGCCCAGAAACTCGTTGGACCGTTACGCGGCCGTTAAGCAGAAGTGTACCTGTGACAGAGGCGTTCTGACTCAGGTAAGCCGTCATGTCCAAATATTTCTTCTACAATGCCGTCGGCGTTAATGCATCCATCCTGTTTAGTCCCCCAGTACCTAGGCTGTTTCACAATTTTTTATTAATCGAAAAATAGAAAGTACTATTGCCGACACATAAAAGTGAACGACAGATGAATGACATTTTATACTTTTGCCCTGAGAATAAAGATTAAGAGTTATCCAGATGCTGGAGCACGCACCTTGAATTTTCCAGCATGCGAACGACTCGCGTCTTGGGAGAAAATTTCAAAAAATCATCCATATCCATATGTGATATCTGTCGTTCAGTTTTTTCTGTCGTTAACAGTACTTGGGGTCTGTATCCCACTAGTAAATTCAGTTTTGCCAAAAAAATCCTCACAATGATCTAAAAGGGGATACAAATTTAGACGAAATTTTCCCCGGCAAAAAAAGCATGTGACGTTATCATTCGCAACCGGGGCCGGTCCAAGGACGTTAGCCGGCCGTCGTGATGGCTTTGAATGTCAGCTCGACGTTGTCATCAAACTTTTGCATAAACAGATCTCGAAGAAGTAGGTAGTATTTTGTGCCTCGGTGTGCAAACACCTCGAAAAGTGCCCCATCAAAATTGTTCCTGTATGTTCCCGAAAGTTGATCAGTTTCGAAAATACAATAGTTCACACCCCATCAGCGTGATTTTTCCTTTATCAAACACTTATCGTGTTGCGAGGATCACTGGCAGGCTTCAGAATAAATTACTACGTGGAGGATACCTGCTTTGGTTAGACGTCCACTATGTGCGTTCAACAAGTCCGAGGAGTGGATGTTCCTTATCAGTCTTATCACAAGTAATTACTGGGCAAGTACCCACCTACACTCTCCAATTACGCTGCAGCTTCCACCCCCCTCAATTCGGCCAAGTTGAAATGGTCGTAGTTTTTGATAAATTCAGTGGAGCATTTCATTTGGTAAAGCCATCTGAAGACATTTGATATGAATACAAACGAAATTCATGACACAAACACACAAAAAGTTGACGACGTTAACATGACATTATATGTCAGTCATAACTTGAATGCATTGATGACGTCATAATGCACTTGACTGAAACTGCATTTCGAAAGACAGTATGTAATTGGAAAATCCGAATTTCAGGTGATTTTATTTCTCAAATATTTGACCAATCAGTATTTGGTATGCACTAATAACTTATTCAAGCTTTCACATATTATACCGAGTGATCATTTGGAAACTATCCACCCGTAATAACTCCCGATTCCCGGTGAATATTTCTTCCAGCAAAAACAGGTCGATTTTTATATCGAAGGGGACATCTAAAACACACATTGACAAATTTCTATCTTCAGCCCCCTGCCCCCACTCACCCCAACTTTGAAATTTCAAATGACACCACCTACCTTGCAATACGTCAAATTGAAGAGAATTAAATTCTCTTTCCGAAAAAATTATTTCCAAAATTTTTAACCGCACTCTCCCCTCCATCCTAAAAATTCTTCAAGTGTTCTCAGTGTTCGAGTTCTCATTTAATATTCTGGACACCTCAATTCTCTTCAATTTAGTCAGTGTCATCCTAGATAGCATCGAAGAACAAAATTTTCGGGGGAAAAGAAGCTTCCCAAATTCACCCCTTTTGCTCTCCCCCGTCTCAATTTCAAAATTCAACAAAACCCCACCTACTTTGTGATACATCAAATCGAAGGGAATCGAATTCTTTTTCTGAAAACAATTTTTTTAGAATTTTCAATCCCACCCCCATTAAATGGGACATTTGGAGTATTTTAGGAGGGAAACAGAGGACACTAAAAATTTCGAAAAAATTTTGCCCAGGAGAGAATTCAATTTCCTTCAATTTGATGTATCACAAAGGAAGTATTGTCATTTCAGATTTTTAAGGTGTGGTAGGGGGAACAAGGGGTGAATTTGGGATGAACTTTTTCCATCGAAAATTTTCACTTTCGATGCTGTGCAGGATGACGTTGACTGCATTGAAGATAATTGAGAGGCCAAGAATATTTGATTGGACACTCAGAGAATTTTGGGAAGGAGGGGGGTGGGGTTAAAAATTTTATAAATAATTTTTCAGAAAGAGAATTTAATTTTGTTCAATTTGATGTATTGCAAAATAGGTAGTGTCATTTGAAATTTCAAAGTTGGGGAGGGTGGGGGCGAGGGGGCTTAAAATAGAAATTTGCCAATGTATGTTTTAGATGTCCCCCTCGATATAAAAATCGACCTGTTTTTGCTCGAAGACATCTTCACTAGGAATCGAGAGTTATCGCAGGTGGATAGTTTTCAAATGATCACCCGGTATACAGGGTGTTTCATGACTTATACGACATAGCTTAAGGATAGATCCAGTTTTTCAAGGCGGATCCGGATCTGGCTTCGAAATTTTTCTAAGATCCTGCGTTTCAAAGTTACAGGGTGATTTATGTATTTTGGTCAAAACTTTCATAGGTCATAACTTTGGAGCAAATGAATGGAATCGAATGAAATTTGACAGGAAATGTCTCTTACCACGAACAATCACAATGACCAACAAGGCATGAAAAAATTCAGGGCCGGACTAAAAAAAATGGCCCCCATCAATTCTTGGGGCAAAAAAGCCATTTTCGTATCGGATTCCTAAAAAAATGCCATTGTATTTGAAAAGTTAAGAAAAAATGCTACAGAATCAGCTATCCAATACGAACGGCACACCTCAGTAGGTTTAGTAAAAAAATAAAATAAAAAAAATTGAAAATTTTAATAGCGATATTTCCTGAATGATTTGAGATAATTCATCGCAATTACTACTTTTCAAACAGGAAACGAGCAACATTTGAAAAAAAAATCAAAACTCCTAACAATAGGTGATAAATACATTACATGTTATTAACAAATGGTTTTCAAAATACCCTCCCCCAACTTCGACGCATTTTCCACATCTCGTCACTGAATGTCTAGTGGCTTTTCGAATGATTGGTGTATTGTTCCGCGTTTCATTAGCAGCTGCAATGATCTTTTCTCTACAATCCTTCCTGGTATTCATTTCCGTCTTGTAGACCTCTAAATCTTTCATGCGGCCCCATACATAGTAATCTAGGACTGTGAGATCAGGAGATCTGGGAGCCAGGAATGAGGACCCCCGCGACCAATCCAGCGATGAGGGTATTCTGCATCCAAGTATTCTTTGGCGTTTGATGGAAAATTAAGACAGTGCTCCAATTGCATTCTGATGTAGAATTGTTCTTCTTCCTAATCATAAATCTCCATAATTATGTGCCTGTTGTTTCGGGGCCTGTTCAAATTGCCATATTTTGGGAAGTAGAGCAGCTGCAGACACCGGCACCTCTCTTATTGAAGCTTAGATTTAGGGCTTATTTCCACAAGAAAAGAAGAATTGTATTGGTTGAACGGTTTCTGAGAAAATCACGCCGAGATGTTTTAGCTGGGATGCACTGTCTTGGGTATTAAAGTAAAAAATGAAAAAGGACCTACCTTGTGACGTCCAGCGCCGTGAGATGAAGAAAGCGCTCTCTGTGCATGGTCCGCTGATGTCCAGCGCGTCACGGTAGGGTAGGTTGTGGGTTGAAAAATGGAGTGATACACAATAACAATAATGAGAAGTCCGAAATCGCCCTCGCACAACGCGGGTGGCGAAACGGAACCGAGGAGAAACGAAACAAATGAAGAGAACCTTCAGAACTGAAACTGAAAAATTCCCACTTATGGGCACACGAAAACCCTCATGCCACGGTACAAAAGAACTCTCAGCGGAGGTTTTCACTGAATTTGTGGTGCGGAGTGATTGACGACACTTTATTTAATTGGGCTACATTTCTTTGAGGAACGGCTGACGGGGGAAGGCTATCTAAACTTCCTCCAAAATGTTTTGCCTATTTTCAACAAAATGGGGCACCGCCTCATTTTTCATTAAACGTTAGAGAACACTTGTACGCAGAATACCCCCATACCCCCATGGTCGCGGGGGTCCTCATTCCTGGCTCCCAGATCTCCTGATCTCACAGTCCTAGATTACTATGTATAGGGCCGCATGGAAGATCTAGAGGTCTACAAGACGGAAATGAATACCAGGAAGGATTGTAGAGGAGAGATCATTGCAGCTGCTAATGAAACGCGGAACAATACACCAACCATTCGAAAAGCCACTAGACATTTAGTGACGAGATGTGGAAAATGCGTCGAAGTTGGGGGAGGGTATTTTGAAAACCATTTGTTAATAACATGTAATGTATTTATCACCTATTGTTGGGAGTTTTGATTTTTTTTTCAAATGTTGCTCGTTTCCTGTTTGAAAAGTAGTAATTGCGATGAATTATCTCAAATCATTCAGGAAATATCGCTATTAAAATTTTCAATTATTTTATTTTATTTTTTTACTAAACCTACTGAGGTGTGCCGTTCGTATTTGATAGCTGATTCTGTAGCATTTTTTCTCAACTTTCCAAATACAATGGCATTTTTTTAGGAATCCGATGCGAAAATGGCTGTTTTGCCCCAAGAATTGATGGGGGCCATTTTTTTCAGTCCGGCCCTGGATTTTTTCATGCCTTGTTGGTCATTGTGATAGTTCGTGGTGAGAGACATTTTCTGTCAAATTTCATTCGATTCCATTCATTTGCTCCAAAGTTATGACCTATCAAAGTTTTGACCAAAATACATAAATCACCCTGTAACTTTGAAACGCAGGATCTTAGAAAAATTTCGAAGCCAGATCCGGGTCCGCCTCAAAAAACTGGATCTATCCTTAAGCTATGTCGTATAAGTCATGAAACACCCTGTATATTAGTACATAATTATGTGTGATTTTGGGGGATCTTTGAAACAGTGAAAACTCCCTCTGTGTGCTCCGCAGTCGTTGAATCTGCAGACACGATTCCATTCGAAATTATTTTTATTTTCACTTGATAATTTCTTGTCAAGATTTAAAAGTGACGTACAATAGAAGTCACTTTGACGTTAATTATCAGGATTAGTTGATTCTCCATGCAAGTTGAATCGATGAAATTTGTGTTAATTTTTTAGAAAATCCGAATTATCTTCCAAACTATCAAGTTTTGAGAGAAAAAAAAACAGGAGATGAAAAATATGTGAAATGAGACGCTTGATACGACTAAGAAATGAAAAACAGGGGGTGCTATTTAAAAAAATGGAGTTATGAAGTTGATGAGTTTTTCCTGGCCGATTTCAGCCGGGCTTGCCTGTTCACTCGGCTTTTGCTCCATTTATTTTTTCTAGTTTTCAGAACTCTTGTGACATCAGGTGTGGTTTGGACCTATAACATTCTGATGGTCTTGAAGGCTTATTTCACATGTCACTTAGAGGCCCTGACTTGCAAATTATTAAAACTCTGCCCCAGGTTTTCAATCCGTGAACTGATTTTCACCAGTTGTTTTTTGAACAATAAGTAATTGGTTCTTGAACATTTTCCAACGATTTTTGTCCAATTTGCCCGGAACTCCTTGAACCGCAGTGCTTTTCTGTGATGTGTGTATGTAAGTTAGTCTTTCTGGATATAGTCGCTCGACTTGGTCGTTTTTTTTCTTCAATTTCACAAGTCTCCCCTTCCCAGATAGTCCGGATGCTGGTTGAAAGTACATTGCACTTTTTGATGAGAAGATGCCACTTGGTGGAATTGTTCTTTGCATCGTACTCTGGCAACAACTCTCGTTAAAACAGCAGAATATTGGCAACATATTAAAAATATCTACATTGATTTACAATTCCTTCACCTGTTATTACACCTATACTTTTGTTTTTGTAATTTTTTGTATTGTACGTACCTGGTGACTCCGGACACGGAAAATAAATAAACCGTACTCTTCCGATCCAGAAAGGTAGCCATTAGCGCCATCCATGCCGGCGGCGTATACAGGGTGATACAGAAAAAAAAAGTTGAAAAATTATATTTAATTAACCGAAGCATGTGGAGCCGTGTAATTCACCACATACAATAACTGTTTTATGCTTATGAAGTCACAGCAAACTGTTCTTTATTACCTCAAACCGTCTTTGAAATGTAGGGGAAAAACAGAAAAAAAAAACTCTTTTTTCCATAAATAAGTGATTCTTCGAGATATTGGCACAATACTTGGTATTTCTACAAAAAGTAATGTTAGAAATGATATGAGCTAAGCCAACTATTTCCAAAAATACGATTGTCAACTTTTTTTTTCCTCTTGAGCACCATCTTGAATCTGCTCTCTGAGGCATCGTTGAAAAAGTGATTGGTTATCATAATAATGGTAACATGTAATCATTGCATCGTAAAAACAACCTCCTTATCATAATTTAGTGACCTCTTCGGCGGGAAAGAATTGCCCTTGACGTATTTTTTGGCTCCTCAAAGCTTTAGTGCCCATGATGGCATTTGCAACATCTGGGATGGTGGAATATGTTAGGCATTGTGAACCTTGATGTACTTCGAAGTAGCCTACAAAGTTTCACCATGGTCAATCAAGAGGTTCGTTCTCAAAAGCTGTTTGAACAAAATTTGTGTCGTTTTTTTATGAAAAATAAAAAATATGAACTCCTTTGTCGCTCTCTGTCTGGAATCTGAACGCAACTATGCAACTTTTGACAACTACACATTGAAGAGCAGTTCTCACTGAACCATTATCATAAAAATTTCGGAGACTTTCGGTTTCAGGCTTTCCTCAACGAGGGATCAAATAAGGGTGAGAGATCCAATATTTTGTATTTCCCATAAAAAAATTAACAAATTTTGTTCAAACAGCTTTTAAGAACAAACCTTTCAATTTATGATGGCGAAACTTGCTAGGCTACCTCATAGTACATAAGGCTCATAATGCGTAACAAATTTCACCATTCCAGATGTTGCGAATGCCATCATGAGCACTAAAGCTTTGAAGAGCAAAAAAATACGTAAACGGCAATTCTTTCCCGCCGAAGAGGTCACTAAATTATGATGAGGAGGTTGTTTTTACGATGTAATGATTACATATTACCATTATGATAACCAATCACTTTTTCAACGATGCCTCACAGGGCAGATTGAAGATGGTGCTCAAAAAAAAAAGAAGTTGACAATCGTATTTCTGCAAATAGTTGGCTTAGAAACTGGCTACCCAGCTCATATCATTTCTAACATTACTTTCTGTAGAAATACCAAGTATTGTGTCAATATCTATAAGAATCACTCATTTATGGAAAAAAGAGTGTTTTTGTTTTTTTTCCCTGTTTTTCCCCTACATTTCGAAGACGGTTTAAGGTAATCAAGAACGGTTTGCTGTGACTTCATAAGCATAAAACAGTTAATGTATGTGGTAAATTACATGTCTTCACATGCTTCGGTTATTTAAATATAATTTTCCAACTTTTTTTCTTCTGTTTCACCCTGTATACGCCGCCGGCATGGATGGCGCTGATGGCTACCTTTCTGGATCGGAAGAGTATGATGCAAAGAACATTCCCACCAAGTATCATTTTCTCATCAAAAAATGCAAGGTTCATTCCATTTTATGCAACTAGCATCCGGACTAAGAGGGACGCTTGAATCAAAATCATTAGTGACGTCTCTGGATACCACCGGGAAAGTTTTGTGTCGCTCCACAACAGATTTTTGGAATAATGTAACTAGAAGAGTTCGAAGGACCACTCTTTGACTGTCCATAACTTGGAAAAGAAAGATGGAAGTTGTTTTTCATTATATTTTGTCAACTTCATGAAAGATTCCATATACCGTGATCTTGATATAACAAATTTCGGGATCACTCTGTTAAATAATAATTATTGATGTTTTGCAGTTTGTACTGGCCAAACAATTGATGCATAAAAACGCAATGTCGATCGCCACGAACATCGCCATACAAATGAATGCCAAACATCGAGGCGCTCCTTGGGTCGTGCCCATACCCCTGAAAGATATCATGGTAATTGGCTACGACGTCTCCCGTGATACGGTGAATAAAGGAAGGTGCTTCGGGGCAATGTTGGCCTCCATGGACCCGGAGATCACGCAGTTCCGTCAGGCCGTGTTCGAACACAAGAACGAGGAGGAACTGTCCGACTACATTTCTCAACAAACGTACATCTTTGCCAGCTTGTGGAAGAAACTCAGAGGATATTTTCCAAAAAAAGTTCTCTTCTACAGAGATGGCGTCGGCGACGGTCAATTGGAATACGTAAGGGTCTACGAAGTGGAGGAAATCGTCAGGAAGTTGACCGAGCTTTACGGCGACAAGAGCCTCGTGAAGTTGGCGTTCGTCGTCGTAAGCAAAAGGATCAACGTCAAATTCTTCACCAAGGACAACGAAAATCCGCCGCCGGGCACGGTGGTCGACACTGTGGTGACACAACCAGAAAGGTATGTTTTTTTAGCACTGCCTGTATCAGCATCTGTTCGAAATCAAAAGAAAGTAACATAAAGCTGTACACCATTTCTGGAGTGATATCCGTCGTATTATTATCTGAAGAAGATGCACTCGGCATCGAAACGTTAGCAAAAAATCTCCCGTTGATTGTTTTGACCTGTCCAATTTCCTATTCAAGCAAATAGAACAGTGAAATTGTACATTATGTGCCTGTACCTGAAAGTGCTGACCGCCATACCGCAACGAACAAAACGACTTCCCTAAAGAGGCTGCCTCAAAGGCAGCAGTTCTCAAAGGTTCTACGGTAACTTCAAAAGTGGCATGAAAAATTAAAAATGTTCGTACATATAAATTCTCGTTAATGATAATACTGATTCTTCTTGAAACGTACCGTCAGGTTTGTGCCCTGAAAAACACATCGTGAATATTATCCATTCCAAGTTTAAAAAAAAACACAGTCGTCTATGATATTTTTTCTTCAAGTTGGACAATCTGATGAGTTGATGGATTGAAAAGTCAAGATGATGTTATATTTGTCAAAGTGATGTCTGCTCTGCTGGATTGCCGTTTTAATTTAAATTTTGGGTCAGATTTTGACACTGACACAGTATTTTCATTATTTCGTCTTGAGAACGCCGTTAGGCGCGTTATTTCAATAGTGAAAGTGTTGAGAGCTGCAATAGTGTGGGACGATAAATTACTGTAGGTCAGGAAATACCGGAAGAGCATATCCGTTACTCAAAACGAAAAATGAAACAATGATTAAAATTAAGGTCTGGTTTCATAAACAATCAACTTGACAAATTAATGAAACAATCCAACTGACAATCTTGAAAGCAAGTGGAGGGCGGCGGTTTGGTCATGGTCATCTGGTTTTGAAAAGATAAAAACAGGTGTGAGCATTACGCTACGCTCATGAATTGATCTCAGGTCAATTCAGTGTTGAATTCAACTTCAACTCAGTCTTGAATCAATATGACTCTGAAACAATTCCACTCAGCCATACTAAATACGCGACTTGGCCTTCTATAGGCATTATGGACTATGGTAAAATCACATAAATACCAGCCCGAGTCTAAGTAAACACCGTGATAATGAAACGTGAAATGGTACCCCCAACGAGCACCTGTTTCCAATACCACATCACGTCTATCAAGCGTGATTATAATTCATTCTCGGTTTGTCTGCATGGGTGATCACCTCCGATCAGGGGGATCTAGAGGGGCGAACCCGGCCTAGATTTTTGGCGAAGGGCCCCCAAAACTTCGGAAAAGTAACTAATTGGGTTAAAAACATGAAGAAAAATTACACGAAAACAAAATGGACCCCGAGGCCTCCTTCCTGTTATTTTTTCTTTTATAAAGGGCAGTGATATTATAGCGCAATAGATAGATGTAGTTCAGCAGTAAGAATTTACAGTTTGTGACAATGAATATGGTTACAATAGGTAGTTGCGCTTTCGCTTTCAAGCTTCTGAGTTCCTAGAAGATGTTTGAATGTTTTTTTTTTTATTCAGGCCACCAGGTAGGTAGGTTTTACCAGGTATTCACAAGTACTTTCACCAATGATAAAATAATAATTTCAATTTAAAATAAACAAAAAAAGTTTTAGCGTGTGACCCCCCTCCACGTCACAGGGGGGCTCCCAAATCACACCAGCGGCCTAACTTTTATAAAGGTGTGTCTTGTTTTGTGTTAAGCAAACAAAATACAACCAACTGTTGTGGTCAATTGTTATAAAAAATAGCTGTCTAACAATAGTAAAAATATACAGTTTAAAAAATGACCGAGGACGACCCTGTTCTAGGACCTAGGTGTGATTTCGTCGTAAGTGATCTCGTGACCTGAGCTTGTCGCGCCCTATAAGAACATAGGTACGTTAATTGACTCTCTGTTCCAGGATCATGATCTGTGATCCTGGCCGAAAGAAAGTGGTTCAGGTCAGTGAGCAAACCGGCGACGCAGTCCCCATAATGACAATTTGACAACACAGCGTAGTTCAGGTGAAGGTTTCATGTCATAAAAACACAAATTTTAACGTAACCTCCGTTGTATCAAGATGACATTTAACATGAAAAATCAGGGACACCAACAAAACTCGGAATTTTTTATTGCAAGCTGTGATTTTTTAAGCTTGGAATGGATTATAGGTTTGAGAGATCTTTATTGGGACAGTTCTATCAATTCTTTTGAGGATTCCATTCGTTTCTTGGATACCGACGGGGATTGGTCCATCAAGGCCGCTGATTGAACACGCAATGATAAGCTCGCATCGGGGATCAATAAAGTGCAATAGGAGGGTCAGCGTCCTGCGTAAATTACGTTCTGCGACCACCGAAGACTGCGCATTTGAGTTTGTCTACAATGTTGTGTGCAATGCGGACCAATCAGGCCCCAGTAAAGCGAAAAAGGAGCCCTCCCTGTTGGTCAGCGTCTTGAGTTGCTTACATTCTGCGACCATTGGAGCTGCACTGCGCATTCGTGCTTTTTGTCATGTAATGGTCTCAAAATGCAAGTTGCTTATCGCAAATCACGCGAAAATAGAGAAGCTTGGTCATTGGTTACATTTTTATACGCTTTTTTTTCGCAGGTACGACTTCTATCTAACTTCTCAGTGCGTCAACCAAGGCACCATCAGTCCAACGAGCTACAACATCATCTACGATACAATGGGATTGCCTAGTGACAAGATGCAGATTTTGACCAACAAGCTGACCCACATGTATTTCAACTGGTCCGGTACAATCAAAGTACCAGCACCAGTTCAGTATGCTCACAAGCTGGCGTTCCAGACGTCACAGGCTTTGCACCGGCCCGCCCATGCGAAGCTCCAGGACACGCTGCATTTCTTGTAAAAGGGGATTGTCCACTTTTCTATCGATTTGCTTTTCGAGCTTAAGACTCAATTCCTGATTGTGTCAAGTCTTTTTATATGTTGAATTGTAATTATTACGTTACAATTGTATTCTACATAATGTGTGCAAAAATGCTAAGATGATTTAGGGCCAGTATATATTTACCTTTACGGAGAACTCATTAGGACGTGAATAAATCGACCCCTAAGGACAAAATCTCAAGATTTCTCAAACTTCATTCTTAGTTTTTGTAGCAGATAGTACTTGTAATGCCTATAGAAATATTAGAATGCTTTTACTGTGTTATCATGTTCAGCAGTTTCATGTTATCTTATTTCATGGTTCTTTATATTAATATGAATATTATGTTGCTCTAATGTTTATTCTTCTTGCATGCTCGGAAAATTCTTGATTTTCTGTAATTTTTATTGAAGTTGACCAAATTGTTACATTTAAGAGCAATAAACCAGTGAGCAGGCACCTTATAGTTGCACAGTTTTTGGCAGATTTTCTAAGAAATCAAGATACAAATTCATTTTTAAGAAAGGGCAGCCAGATGGATATTTTATTGCTTCTCATTCAAGCATCACTTCTGTTAGGTCTTTTGTATTAATTTTAAATACATAAATACATCAAACCTGGAACCACATAAAACGACCTGCGGGGAAGTGCATTTGTATCTTTTTCATTGAGAAACGATGAAATTGAATATGTTGCCTTATCACTGCTTATTGCAATAATTAATTATATTCCTAACAATTTTATTAGTACCGGGTGTTTATAAATGTCTGTGATCGCATCGCCTTTGGAATCCGCTTTCGATCACTACAATTGCGCCTATTACTGCGTTTTTCGGCCTGACCCATGCCTGCCGCGATCACAGTTTCTTATAAACACCCCGTATATATGTACCTATGTACTTACAAAGTATAGGTAAGTGCAAATTCTTTTGTTACAAAGTATAGATAAGTGCAAACTCGAGTGCAAATTATTTGTAATTTTTCAAAGTATGTACAATACTATTTTGTAATGTTTTTCAAAAAAATACATTATTTTCCGCCTAAGATGTTGGTTTTCATTAGTTATGAATAACGAAAAAAATCGGTTGTGTCACCCCAAAACTTCCCCGACGAGTAGCAAAGAAGGAAGGCCCTGGAAATTTTGAATTCTTTGATAGAGCGATGTGTCAGGTATCAATAGAAGAATCAACCCACAAAATTTCAAACCAATCTGTTGGGTTGTTCTAAAGTTATGGCTTATCAAAAGATTCCACGAAATACATGAATCGCTCTGAAACGAACAGCGTTAGATAAATTTCAAAACCAGATCCAGGTTCGCCTGGAAAAACTGGACCTACCCTCAAGCTATGTCCATTTGGTGGTGAATCACCCTGTATAAGTTTTTTTTGCGAAAGCTTAATATTAACTGAGATACAGCACCTCAAAATTTGACTTTTTTATTGGTTTTTCATTTTTATTTTCATGAACCCATTAATTCATGAATGGGTCGAAGTATTCGGCTGAAATTTGCCAGAGACTTGTTTTGAATGATTCTCTGCTTATTGGTGAAATTTACTTAAATCCAACCAGTAGCAAAAATGAAAATTAAAAAATTTCGAATGCCGAAAAAAAATATGTAGGGACCTCTAATTTCTTCTGGGTTATATAGGCGTTTGGCTACTCTATTTTGGGACACCTGTATGTCGTTTACCCGGAGGAAGTGCAAGGTGCAAGTACTGCAAGTAGTTAGTATATGATATTGATATTTTGTGGTATAGCTAGCTTACTTCTCTACCTTGGTATACCGGGTGAGCATTTGAAAGTTATCCAGTAATAATAACTCCCATTCCTGGAACTACGGAAATTTTTCCGATCCTGCATTTTTTATCGAACAAAAACAGGTCGATCTTAAGTAATATCAAGGGGCCATCTGACACATACATTGGCGAATTTCGATCTTCAACCCCTTCGCCCACCTGAAATTGTTCCAGTGCAAATTGTGAAAATGTTGTAGTTTTTGAGGTTATTTTGACAAGTGTCAAATTAAGTACATAAACTGTGAAATCCATATACAGCTTATGTAAAAGTCTTAACGTGTTTGTTATTTTGATACATAAGATGTAATAACTTTTATATAAGTTGTATATGGATATTACAGTTTATGTATTTAAGTTGACACTTGTCAAAATAACCTCAAAAATCACAAAATTTTTGCAATTTGCATTGAAAAAAACACGTAAAATAGTGTACAACACTCGTGACTCGTTACACAAGATGCTTTCCGACACTCAGCCTCTTACAGAACTCGGGCTGCGCCCTCGTTCTGCAAATTCAGCTTCGTGTCTGAAAACCACAAGGAGGTTATAATTATAGCAGGAGGGAACATGAGCTCAAAAAAGTGAAGCCGTGTGACGTCACGTTCTGTGTATGCAACCCGTAAGTTATGAACCACACGAAGGCACACGACCACGAGTCACAGAGGTCCATCCCACAGAATTATGAATCTGTCACTGCGACTAGCGTAGTGACAGAATCAGTCAGTTTTTGTGTTTGTGTTTTTCGTTTGCCAATGTCTCATTTTCATAATGGCGGAATCAGTCGCTTTCATGGCTTTTGGATGCCGAGACCACCAGCGGTCACCGCTCAGAAACAAATTTTTCGAGCAGAAAAAGCAGAAGGGCATAGCGTAGCAGAAATGGAAAGCAGAACAGAAGAAACAGAGACGAACTGAAGCAGGTGCAAACGAGGGTGCAGATAAACAAGATACAAGACTCTAGATATGCCAAACCAAAAATACAAAGAGCTACAAGGCAAAGTGCACGGTTAATCCAAACGTGAAGGCTGGAAGCAGCGATTTGCAAGGTTGTGGTGTGGTGATGGGGTACAGACGAGTAGCTACTGGAAGCTACCAGGGTATATTGTGTTATGGAAGGGAGTGAGACGATGGAGCACTTGAAGTCATGTCAGGAATCGCTGAAGGAGGGCAGAATTCTTGAGGCAATTTTTGGGAGAGGGCGAAAAGGAGCTGGAATGGATGACAAAGATTAAAAGAAAACATCAGAGGTGCAACACTGATGATGACAAGATGTGGCAGTCGAATTTTGTTTTATATTTATCAACATCCTTTTATTTTGCGGCGTAGTGTGAATAATACAAATAAAAATGTAACATTCTCATAAAATATCAACAATAAAACTCAGTTCTTTCTCGACATTATCAGATTTTTCTTGATGTATGAACTTCTCAATTCTCATGGTCTCTTGTCTTCAGCGAGCGTTCTTCCCTTATTCTAGCTCAGTCAATTTTCTTTTACTATTGCATTGCGTCCCATGCTTCTTTTTGTCTTCGCTAATTTCTTATTCCTGTCATTCTCGCTTATCGTTCTACTGGTCTATCCTCGTTCATGATCTCTAGGCGTCCTCAGCAACTCAGTTGTCTCTTATCTACAAATTTTGTTGAAGGCCTCATTTTAGCTCTTTTCTTACTCGGGGTTACGAATTGTGTCTCCTTAGTATTTTTTTTTTTTACTTCGCAGGTGCATACTTCATCCCCGTTGCTTCACGCTCTGCATTTTCTTAGGTAAGACCCGAGGTAAGACCTCTATGTCTATGTCTCACCTGTGAGTCATCAGTCAGTACTGATCTCAAAATCGTTTCATACTCTCAGCTTGGTCTTCTTTTCTCTGAATTATTTGATGCACTGTGAAGATAAGGCTTTGCACGCTACCTTTTTTTCGAAGTCCACTTTGAGAATTCAGCAACGTTGGCTCTATTGTCTTTTTCAGTTTCTTTCCCATGTTTAACAAGGTGATGCATCTATGGTTTGCACACTCGTTAAGAACCCTCTTTTCTTTCCTATGCTTCATATGGTAGATTTCCAGCAGCAATCTTTTTCCCTCTTCTCCCAAAGCTATTTATTATCTCCGATGTAAATTTATCATGTCCAGGAGCTTTGCCGTTTTTCAGTTTCAGGAATGCTTTTGTTTTTTCAGATCTTCTGTTAGCGTCCCTTCATTTCTGTCTTCGATCGTATTTTCTTTGTTAATGTCGTCTTCATCAGTCTATCTTGGACTATCTATCAGTAACTCTTGGAAATATTTACTCCATCTTTCCATTACTTCTTCAGAGACCACCAGTAGTGCTCGATCCTTTCTTATTGATTATGGAATGTTCTGGTGAGGTTCAGAGATCTTGAATATGGAAAAGTTATTTTCAATTGTAAATTTTCAAAGAGATTTACTCAAGTTTCAATAATAATTGTTAGGCCAAGCGTCAAGCTTTATCGTTCTTCTGATTCATCATTATTATGTAGTTTTTGAATGTCTTTCATCATGGTGCTCTAAACTAAGATCTAGGCCTCCTAAAGCTAAGCCTCACATCATATCCATTTCATCAAATCATCACCTATGCACAAAAGAACTTGAAGGTGGACTGGGCCGAGGCGCTCATACTTCAAGTGACTTTTTTCTTTGTTCACTTTCTTCTTGAGTAAAAGGCAGTATCTTCTCTTCGATTGTGCATGTGAAATCCAAAAATAGGCATCCTTGAATTCGGAAAGATAAAACCAATATTATCAAAATTTTGTGGAATTTTTGACTTTTATTCACCTATTTGACTTGCTTCCATTTTATTATTATGAATTATCTAGTGTAGATGCACACTAGTACAACACACACGTAGGTCCGTGTCCGTACGCACAATATTGGTAACTGTACTAGGTTAAATAGATAGGTACACAGCAGCAGTGCACTGGGCAGTGCAGGAGGCATACTTTGGCTTGCTCGAGCTTTTCATTTGTTTGGTCTTCCATGAGTTTGCAAGGCGGTTATGTCCTTTTTAATTCGGCACTGGACAAGGGCACACGTTGCAGAGGATACAATCAAATCATTTGGAGCTGCAAATCTTGAATTGGGCATATTCGTAAGTTCAAAATTTATTGTTCTAAGTTCACTCACTTGTGCAACATTATTTTCTAGTTTGGATTGTTTTCTGCTTGGAAAAACTGTCTCTGAACGGCGATCGCTGTGGTTTTCACGTCCGAAAACCTCGAAAGCGATTGAAAATGCCACTTTGAAGAGCGAAACTGACAAATGAAAAAATTTAACCACAAAAACGAATGATATGCTGTCACTTTGCTGTATAATTCTGTGGGATAGACTTCTGTGATTCGTGTGCCTTCGGGTGGTTCATAACTTACGGGTTGCATACTCAAATACATGATTTCCCCTCACCCCGTTCCGCATCAAATTTCCTCGCCTACAAGCTGGGTTACGTTCCCTCCTTATATTCTAACCTCCTTGGAAAACCACTTATGTAACAGCCAACTCGTATCGTAAATTACTATAACATCTTATGTATCAACACAACAAACACGTAAAATGTATCTACTTTTCAACAATCAAATCCCAGACACACTTATCGGTGACAAGTCATATTGATTGATGCAGCTCATTTGACTTTAGTTAAAAAGAACAGAAATTATGTGTAGATCAGATTTATAAAGAGGATAAATACCTCGATAAATAAATAGGCAAGTACCTACTATTATTGGCGAAAAAAATTGAAATAATAATGAATGGCACCTACCCACACTTGAAAAATTTAAAGCAAAAAACTCGCTTAGGTACATAATTTTTCTCAATAAAAAATTGAGAAATCAAAATGTTCTGGGTGTTATTATTAGCATTACTATTATCATCGTGGAAAAATTTTGCCTGCGGCGCTATTACCTGTTGTGCCTAAATTAGTATGAAAACAGACTAAACAAATTAAAAATTAACCAAAACTCATGAGTGTTGACTCAAAATTGAATGTCGAACCACATATAAGTGTTTCAGGCAGTTTTGAATTCGTTTAGGCTGTTTTCACACTGTAGTCCTGTCCCCAGCAGTACTTCTGAAGGAAAAACGATGTAATCAAATTTTTTTTTTTGGCATCATTAGAGGATCATCCCAGGACAAATAATAACTCGGGTGCTTTCGCGATTTCTGGTACATTTTCCAGCAATATCGCATCAAAGTTGGCGGCTGGTCAATTCTTCAGTTCGCTGATATTTCTTGGATTTTTTTGCGATTTTCTTCAAATAAAAGTACTAATCTACCCAAAAAACAATTCTGGATCGAATGGTGCTGTGAGATGTTGAGTACTTACGTTATACCGGGTGAAAAAAAAATAAAACGAGTTTTATAATTTTTTTCCAACTTTTTAGTTTCTTGGCCGATTTTCACAAACTTTATGTCAAAAGCTCGCTGACTAAATCGTCTACTCAAATCAATAGGTCCCGTTTCGGTTTTTTTGAGTGCGCATGTCTGGCGCGAATTTCATAGTTTCGTACACCGATATTGAAAATTAACACTAAAAAATATTGTAGTGCATCCAAAATTCCACAAATGATTTGGTTGAATGTTAGATACCATTTTCTTTATTCAAAGGAAATGTTTCATTGAAATTAAATTCAATGATTATTTGTGGAAGTTCAGGAACAACGAAAATGGCAACAGCGCTCAAAACAACAAGACATCGACGCCAACTGTCACTTGTGACAATTATGATCACACTCCTCGTTTCTACCTGACCTACAATTCATTTGCTCATGTTTTGACGAAAGAATACAACTCGTTGAAAATGGCTGTACCGAGAAGGAGGTTCAAAAAAGCTACGAAGAGATGCATTTACGGTATGTGTAAAAGTGACAGCCAGGGACCAGTAGTTGGTCAGGCGGCTAGACAGAGCATGCAGCGTTGCCATTCAACTGACAGGTGTACGAAAGTTTTCAAAATTTGGAGCCCTCAAGCATGAGCACCTGCCCAAACGAAGTAACCTATTGTCAATATAGCCAAATTATCAAAAATCAAGATGGCGGCGGCGAACCCAAATAAAAATGTATCGTATTTCGAGATTTTTTTTTTGATTTCTAAACTTCGTAAAGAACGACACTGATGGTGGATTCTGGAAGATTCAGCTTTCTTCTGCAATTTGGGACTAGATTTACTTGATTCGCACATTCCACTGTGAAAATATAGTGAATTAAAGGAAGGTCCACTTGTAATTTTTTCCAAATTCACAATAAATCAGCAGTTTAAAAACCTCCCGCGAATCCTTATTTCTGAAGCAATTTCTACACACTTGGTAGTGATCGTAAGCTGTGTGCATAGGCTAAAAATACCGTGTTGGTGCATGGCCGAAGTTCCGAAATTTTAGATGACAGATGACGTAAATGGTGGAGGTGCGCATGTCAAATATCGAATATTCTACTTTTTTGTTCTCACATGTTCTGAGCGGAATTTCTATAAATGGTTGGCTTAATGGTCAGCTGAATAAACACGCAACAAGAGTCAAATGTTGAGAGAGTCGAAATGTAAAATTTTCAAATAGACGACTTTACTTCTTTAGAGAAAATAAAACGGTTCTATCCGTTAGTCCAAGAATTTTTGCTGTTAAAATCGCAAATAACGAACAAAAATGAAAGCCGGATTTTTGTATATACGCTCAGTTAAGCATGTAGTTTAACATAGTGAAAGTCCTCAAGAATCCGGTGTGAGCTTCGGCCGTTGTGGCCTCGAGAAGAACTTGAGGATTAGTTTTTCGCGTATATCTCGTGAAAAATGGCACTTAGGAAGAAAGTGCTTGGGAAGAAATTGTTGAAAATTTTATTGTCTATAAGGAAGGTCCTTACACATTCCATCGTCAGTCCACTCCTTCTTCGTCAAAGCACAAGAGAATTAAAATAATCCAGATGCTCGATGCTGAAGACTGTATGGACCTTGAGTTTTATGATGGCGGAGTGCCACTTGGTAGAGGTGTTGTTCGATCTATTCTGTTTTGACTAAAACTATTTGCCATCAATACCAACTATGCCGGCGGCATATACAGGGTGAAATAAAAATAAGAAGTTGAAGAAATGTACCTCAAGAACCAAAATAGGTGAAGACATATAAACCGCCAAAAATATTTCTTATTTCATGGTCATGAAGTCGTCGTAAACTTGGATCAAATATGTTGAACAGTTTCTGACATATCTTCAGAAGACTGAAGTCGTTACGAAAAAAAAAACTAGTTTTCCGTATATATATAACTCTTCAGATATTGAATCGAGACTTGGTGTTTTGAATCGGAACAATGATAAATTACATTTAAAATGAAATAATAGTGAAAAACACTCTCTATGCCAACTACTTTTAGAAAAAACACAGTCAACTTTTTTTCTGATGAGTGGACGAAAAAATTATTTTTTTCGGTAACAACTTCAGTCTTTTGAAGGTACTTCAAGAACGGCTCAAGATATCTGATTCAAGTTTACGACGACTTCATGACCATGAATTCAGAATTATTTATGGTGATTTACATGTCTTCACCTATTTTGGTTCTTGAGGAACAAATGTTCAACTTTTTATTTTTATTTCACCCTGTATTGTATATGCCGCCGGCATAGTTCGTATTGATGGCTTCAAGTTTCAATAAAAAAATAGTGGACCAACTAACACCTCTACGAGGTGGCACTCCGCCATCATAAAACTCATGGTCCTTACAGTCTTCACCTTCGAGCATCTGGATTATTTAAATTTTCTTGTGTTTTGACGAAGAAAGAGTGGACTGACGATGGAATGTGTAAGGACCTTTCTTATAGACAATGAAATTTTCAACAATTTCTTCCCAAGCACGTTCTTCCCAAGTGCCATTGTTCACGAGATATACGCGAAAAACTGATCCTCAAGTTCTTCTCGAGGCCACAACGGTCGAAGCTCACAACGGATTCCTGAGAACTTTTACTATGTTAAACTACATGCTTATATGAGCTTATATACAAAAATCCAGCTGGCTTTCATTCTTGCTCGCTATTTGCGACTTTAACAGCTAAAATTCCTGGACTAACGGATAGAACCGTTTTATTTTCTCCAAAGAAGCAAAGTCGTCTATTTGAAAATTTTACATTTCGACTCTTCTAACATTTGACTCTCGTTGCGTGTTCATTCAGCTGACCATTAAGCCAACCATTTATAGAAATGTCGTTCAGAACATAGCGGAGCAGTAATTATTGAAAATTCATAAGAATCGTGCACTTTGTGCCAAGTCTTTGAAATTTGGTATAGTCTCAGCTATGGTCTAAAGGTTCTAGGAAACCATCGCAAGCAACTTGTGCGCGACCTCTGGTGGCCTGCTTGCGTTAAATCCAATATGGTCGCCATCTGTGCTGGTATTTTCAATAGAAGGGCTTCTACGAGACATAAAATAGGATTGAATAATATATTACCATAATACCAGTATAGTATATGAATATAAGAATAATATAAGAATATAAAGGGTGTCTCAGGTTGAATGAAGCATTTCTGTTTTGAATGAAAGGCGCAGTTTTTATAAAATCGGAAGTTTACCTATCTCATACCTACTAAAGTAGAAACATAAGAATTAAGATCAGTGTCGTCTTCAGGCATGGGCCCGAAGGGCCTGTGCCCAGGGCCCCGGCTTTTTTGGGGGCCCCCAAGGCGTCCTTAAATTTCTAAAAGTAAAGACTATTTTTGTAAAAAATGGTGTTCTCATGTCCCGTTTACGACGTTTATTCAATTATGTCACGTTCTGAGCTGATCGTCGCCTCCCCTTACCTCCCAAGAGTCCACGACGCTCTATCCCACTAAATTAATCAAGAAAAGACAGGTTTTCTGTCGAAAATTGTGGAAAAGCGTGAAATTTTTATGAAAAAAAGTTTGTTAAATAATAACCTGCGGCGGTGATGCTCGCCTCACTCGTGTGCTTTTTTTCACAAACCTTTATAAGGGGGCCCCTCACTGCCTTGTCCCGGGGCCCCATTTGTTCAAAAGACGGCACTGGTTGAGATGAAAAACAACATCTGTCCAATGTACTCCTTGGTTGTCTTTGCAAAGAGCTATTTTTTTAGTGAACATTTTTATTTCATTTTAGCAGATTTGAGGTCCTATTTCTTCAATAAGTCTCCGAATATTGTCTTTGAGCTCCATGATCGTTTAGGGATAGTTTAGATAGACTCTCTCTTTAACGTACCCCGTACCCCCCATAAATATAAGAAACAACCTTATGGTGTAATTATCTGCAAAAACGCCTATACCAAAGGGTTCAGAATGGGTAAAATTCTTATCAAACTCCAACAATAAATAAGACTTATTCAACTTCCTCTGCGAGAAATTTGCTGAACTAACCACTGGTGCTTCATATCGCTGTACTAGAATGATAGTAAGACAACTTGAAAAACATAGTTTCGAGTAATCGCCACTTGAACATTTCAGAAGAACGAAAAACACTCTTCTTCTCGAAATTTCGGAGATTTTTCAATTTTCCAGTTGTATTATATCGCTCCTGATAGACCTGTGAGGAATTCATTATGAAATCACATTTACTCTTTGAGAAAAAAATCAAAAAGTGAACATATCCTTGTATATCGCTAGAAATAATGGTTCTGTTGGAAGTTGTCCGTTTTTTCATGTAAGTTATCCTACTATTCGTCAGGAATTCGTAGAGTGATTTTGAATTTATCTTTTTTTTTTTTCAAGTTGTCCGAGTATTGCACAGTAAGCATAGCCTGGTTCAACATATTTTTCATAGTTATCCTTGAGTATTGTATGACATGGAATAAGCCCATTAGTTTTTGGCTGTCATCTGACAAATGAAAGTGTCACTATCAGAAATTGGAAATTCATTTGGAAGTCCTTGGAAAACTGTATTCAGAACAGTAGATAGTGTTTTGCTAACTGTCGTGTGTCAAATATTGAAAAATGTCAGAGTTCATAACTTTGTCACTCAATTATTCAAGATTTTTCATCAAACATTTCATCCTGTGAACCGATTTTCACGATTTCTTTTACTTTTGGCAGTCTTGGCCATAGCTATAACCAATATAGTCTGCCTCCGCATCTATCCATTGTTTTGGTTCAGTTTTACCCAATACAAACTGACCTATGGATTACGAAATCATTGCAATGTACATTGGAGATAAGTTAAAATTATCAAGTCATTTCAAACAATTCACGGACAATTTCTGGTCAAATAGTGGGACAACTTAGAGAAAAGTAAGATATTTTACAAACGCATGAGGGTATGTTTGTGCAATAGTGAGTTAAAATGAAATCTCTGAAGACTTTCATTGAATCAGTTAGTTTTTTGGTATAAGAGTGAGACATCTTTCACAGTAAAATACTGAGATAACATGAAAAACAAGGACAACTTGAAATTTTCAAATCAGATTTGTTGTAAAATTGGGACATGTTGAAATGTCTTCGTATTATACCAGAAGGCAAGATCAAATTCGATCTATTTCTCAGTAGAAGAAATAGAACATTTTGAGATGTCCCAGTATTAGACCAGAACTGTGAAAAAAACAGATAATTATAACAGTGAGATATTCATTTTTTATGTACTTCCATGATGATTCTGAGTGATTCGATTTTTTTACCAGGTAGAGAATAACTTGGAGCTATAGATTTTGTAATAATCCGAAAATCAGAAATTTTAAGTTATCTTACTATCATTCTAGCACAGCGATATGAACTATTCACCACAAAGGATGATCAGGTATACTGAACAACAAAAGGAGTGACATAATTATTAACAATTTCTCCAAGCCAGCAAAAAGAAAGCAAACATCGGCATGATGTTGCACTTGCAACACGAAGCTAAGCAAGGACATACCAAAGCGTGCCTCGCCACAGTGGACACGGACGTGGTTTTCCTGGCCATCTGTCATTTCATACTGTTGTTATGTCAGAGCTATGGATAGGTTTTGGTTCGGGAAAGACCTTTAAAGAGATTCCAATCCATCACATTTGTCAACAGCTTGGACCTGGACGCTTCGAAGCCTTTCTCTTTTTTCATGCATTTACGGATCATGTTTGGAATTGGTAAAAAGACGACATGAAATGCATGGAGTGCTCATCCTGACGTCACTGATACCTGATCCTCATCCTTGAGAATTGACATCACAAATACACCGAATAGTTTCACGTTGGAATCACAGCACATATACTGCCTTCCAAAAAAAGTGCAACACCATGAAGCCGTGGATCAATTTTATTCAAATTTTCGCAAAACATGTGTTTTAACAATAGAAACAAACGATTAGATTCTGGAAATCGTAATACAAGGAACTTCAGAAAAAATTAATAATGTGTCGCTCCTCCACGATTTGCCCGACACTCATTAACCCTACGAGGCATGCTTTCAATCAAGTGGTCGATTGCCGCTTGTGAAAAGCCATCCCATGCCTCTTGCAAGGCCATACGGAGATCTTCCAAGTTGTTGGGAGGATGGCGTAATTGCCCCACCTTTCTTCCCATCATATCCCACACGTGTTCGATGGGCGACAAATCAGGATAGCAAGCAGGCCATGGAAGCACGTCAACGTGTGCATCTTCCAGGAACTGCATTGAAGCTCTTGCCGTATGAGGACGTGCATTGTCTTGCTGGATATTGGGTTGTTGAGCCCCTGAAGGTATGGAAGGCAAACGGGTTCCAGCACACTCGCGATGTGAGATGCAGCTGTCATAGTGCCCTCAATGAACACCAATGGTGACCTGCTTCCATGGCATATTGCTCCCCAAACCATCAATCCGGGTGTACGGGCAGTGTGTCGCTCGGCAAAAAATTCGGGATTATGCCGTTCCCCACGAAAGCGCCTCACCCTCCCCCGGCCGTCATGAGCCCAAAGACAAAAGCGGGACTCGTCACTGAAGACCACCCGATGCCATTCTTGGACCCAGTTTCTGCGCTCATTGCACCACTCCAATCTTCTGGCCCGGTGAACAGGAGTGAGGGGAAGGGTTAACAGCGGACGATAAGAACTTAGCCCAAAAGACCTAATTCTTCTATAGACCGTGCTCATTGAGATTGGGCGTCCTATAGCTGCAACCCACTCGTTTCCGACTGCTCGGGTTGTCGTAAATCGGTCTCTTACAGCCGCTACTCGAAGACGTTGATCTTGACGTACCGTGGAGGCTCTACGACGACCAGATCCATTCCGTCGCCGATAATTGGCCTCCTCGTTCCATCTTCGCCACCATCTCATCACAGTCGAAGCATTGCAACCAACAAGTCTCGCAATTCTTCGATACGAAATCCCCTCATTTTTTAAGCCAATAATCTGTCCCTTCTGGAACTCGGTTAAATGATGGTACTGCCAAGGTTGACGGGCTCTTGGCATTTCAGGACTCTTGGGGTTCACTATTGAAACTTATTGCAAAAAATGTGGTTTGTAACAACCAGGAAAAACGAAAAACAATTTCTTGTGTTTTACGGTTACCAAGGGGAAAAACAAAACAACTACAGCGCTTAGATATCCAGATTGTTAATCATTTGTTAGTGTAGATGAAATACTTGTTTTGTGAAAATTTGATCAAAATCAGCCAACGGCATCGAGGTGTTGCACTTTTTTTGGAAGGCAGTATATCTCATCTTGAACGCTCTACAGTTCTGATGTACAGTAAAAACTGTGGTGCAAATTCAGTCAATGATGCAAAGAAGTTGATGGTTACTCAAGACCTAAAGTCTCTTGAATCTATATCACCATCACAACATGCTCTATTTCAACATAAAAAGCGAGCTCCACTCACTACCGCATTCATTTGGAAAGTGTCGCTGTCCAGACTGTCCAGAGCACCTGATATCCCTGATTACAGGAAGGTTGCACAAACAGCTTACATAACATATGAAGTAACAAATATCATATCTTGTTGTGAAGCTTGTCAGATTTTATCGTATTTGTGTCCACCGTTCATGTTTCTTTATATTTTGTAATTGCACGGAGTTTATATAAAAAATTGTTTCTTCACCTTGCATCTTATTGTCTAATCTGTCATATCAAAGCACTTAATGACCTTAAAATTGATTTTTAAACACAAATAAGACCTGAGAAATGGACATCTCGCATCTTGAAACCTATAAAAAGTGGTATTACTCAAGATTTTGTGTCCAATAGAAGCTGGTAGAAGTACAGATGGCGGCCATATTGGATTTAACGCAAACAGGCCACTGAAGGTCGCGCACAAGTTGCTTGCAATGGTTTCCTAAAACCTTAAGACCATACCTAAGACCATACCAAATTTCAAAGACTTGGCACAAAGTGCACGATTCTTATGGATTCCCCCTGAGCTAACATGTGAGAACAAAAAGGAGAATATTCGATATTTGACATGCGCACCTCCGCCATTTACGTCATCTATCATCTAAAATTTCGAAACTTCGACCATGCACCAACACGGTATTTGTAGCCTATGCACACAGCTTACGATTACTACCAAGTGTGTAGAAATTGCTTCAGAAATAAGGATTCGCGGGAGGTTTTTAACTGCTGATTTATTGTGAATTTGGAGAAAATTACAAGTGGACCTTCCTATATTTCACTATATTTTCACAGTGGAATGTGCGAATCAAGTAAATCTAGTTCCAAACTGCAGAAGAAAACTGAATCTTTCAGAATCCACCATCAGTGTCGTTCTTTACGAAGTTCAGAAATCAAAAAAAAATTCTCGAAATACGACACATTTTTATTTGGGTTCGCCGCCGCCATCTTGATTTTTGATAATTTGGCTATATTGACAATTGATTTGAGTAGACAATTTAGTCAGCGAGCTTTTGACATAGAGTTTGTGAAAATCGGCCAAGAAACTAAAAAGTTGGAAAAAAATTATGAAACTCGTTTTATTTTTTTTTCACCCGGTATAACGTAAGTACTCAACATCTGACAGCACCATTCGATCCAGAATTGTCTTTTGGGTAGATTAATACTTTTATTCGAAGAAAATCGCAAAAACTCCAAGAAATATCAGCGAACTGAAGATTTGACCAGCCGCCAACTTTGATGCGATATTGCTGGAAAATGTACTAGAAATTGCGAAAGCACCCGAGTGATTATTTGTCTTGGGATGATCCTCTAATGATTCAAAAAAATTTTTTTGATGACATCGTTTTTCCTACAGAAGTACTGCTAGGGCCTGGATTACTAGTTTAGTCTGGCGATGCTCAGCGTTCTCCCTGACGGGCGTAGTAGGCATCGCAATTCGACCAACCGGGAGAAAAATAATTTCTGCACTCTCCATGCGTGGTTTAAGATTGATTTCCTCGACTAATGTTTAGAAAATAGTTCAGTCCATCCACCCCTGACGATTATTTCAATAAAATCCAGTTGGACATTGAAAAAAGTACGTCTGAACTGGATGCTAACAAATACCTCATTCTTAGCCTACCAATCAGTCCAAAATTGAGAATTTGAAAAATTTACTTCATAATAGGATTTTGGGAATGTCATATAACAGGTTAAGACACAAAATATGCCACCTTTGCGTCCTCTTGTATATATAAAAAAATAAAAAGTGATTTCTCTGACCTCCCGAAGAAATTATTTTTCCAAGCATGAGGGATGAAAAAGACATGGCAACCAATGCCATCGAAATTTACAATGGGATCACATCATCCTCATTTAAGTGATACATTTATCCCATTTTAATATCGTTCGTTAGGCCTTGTAGAACACTCATGCTAAAAGAATTTTCTGTATCATTGAATGCCGTATAGGAATGGCTACCAACCCCACTACCATGCTAGACGCAATTCACTGAATAAATCTCTGCGAAACCAGTATGTAAAATTCTGGGTGTATTTGAAAGTACGTCACCTTTGCAGAAACACTGCAAATGATATTGACGTATCCAGAAGTTCCTAATGAAATACATGAAGCACAATTTTTTTTGAAATTGACAAGTGGGGTTTTCGCAAAGAGCGCGAACCGAACGCCTCAATTTCCTTGAGGAACTTGAAATCAGAAAATTGGTCCGCTCATCCCCCTCCATGTATCTTAGTGACCATACGCATTTCAATTCATCCAAAATTCTTCCTATTCTCTTCCCCACCTAGTTTTTCGTGTCATTTGTTTTTCCTTTGTTTGTTTTTTCCTGCGAGAGTTATCGGTCGTCGGCCGCCTTTTTCAGAACCTTACCTCTCACTACTCGACGACGCTCCTTAAATATACATCATATATAGTTGTGAACAAAAACCAAAATGTTTTTCATTGTACTAAAAATGCCGTGAAAAAGAAGACAACAATTTTGTTTATTTAAATTCCTATTTATTGTGTGAGAAGTACGAACAGGTCCAAACTTCTACACTGAGGTTTGCGTTGCTGTTATAAGATAGGATTGAAAGTGCTACCGGGTGTTTATAAAATGTCTGTGATCGCATCGCCTTTGGAATCCGCTTTCGATCACTACAATTCCGCCTGTTACTGCGTTTTTCGGCCTGACCCATGCCTGCTGCGATCACAGTTTCTTATAAACACCCCGTACTTTTAGTAGTGGTCGTAGATAAATTTTGTCGTTTTATTAAAGGAAATGGACCAAAATACCGGTTCATCCGTACAGCGTGGCTCCAGGGGCCAAGGAAGAGGAGTCAGGCCGTCCGCTCAAGGTCCTACCGGAATCCCAAATTTGAGTCTGCAGCCAGAGACACTGCAGCAGCCCCAGACCCAGCTCCAAGGTGTTTGGGCGGCGCGTCGCGCCGTGCAAAGCCGACCTACTCCCACTGCAGCGCCACCCGTGGCTGGCGTGATAAATGCATCTCCGGTGCCTGCCGTGGTAAATGCACCACCCGTTCCTCAATCAGGAGTAAGTTTTTTCTTTACGATTTAATCAATAGAGGATAAGTATCTACGACTCCATCAAGTGATCCTTTACCTTTTCCATAGGACTTTTAGTGTGATTCAATAGCCGTAAAGTGTCACTTTTTTGGTCGCCAGTAGCTGTCACTAGCTTTCCATTTCACAGCCTACTTTTCTGCGACTTATTGCTCGTAGTTTAAATTTTTTCAAATATTCAAATTAGGTCACTACTATGGGATTTGCTTCGCTCACGCTCACGTCTCGGCCATATAATATATAAATTCGGCCCAAGAAGATCACTTACATTACATACATAGATAATTGCACAAATAAAAAAGTTTTTCGGTTAGTCTTGAAGTTGATACTAGCCAATCTAGATGTTCTGCAGCATTCGGCTGCGCTTCATGCTTGGCAAACAGAGCTTCGGGCCTGAAATTGCACTATTAGAAAATTTATATTTCGTGATCTTCCTTATAGTTGCAGCGGTACGCTAGCGAAATGACCCTGATTCTGCATTTTGTGATACTGCAATGAAATTTGGCACATGCAAACTACGTAAAATTTCAAGTGATTTGACCCGAAGCACTCAAAAATTTGTCCATTAGGGGGCGACTGGGGGCCCCTCAAAATTTCAAGATGTCATAACTTTTACCATGCACCATTCAATACCGCTCAATCTACCGTACAGGACCTGAACAACTTTGTCCTTGACCATCATAACATTTTTCGTCATGTCAATTCCATTCTTCTTATAGAAAAAAAATAATTTCTTTGTCTGGTCAACAAAAATCTGGAATAATTTTTTTTTTGACCACAAATAGGTTGTTGAGTCGTTTTTGTGTAATAATCGATAAATCGGCATCCCCTTGACTCATTTATGAAAACAGAACTTTTGCGGTGCTATTTCTCAACGAAGGAGTGACCTCAACTTACCATTATTTTCAACATTACCTATTTCAATGTTTTATCCCGATAAATATGATTACTGTTGTACTAATATATAGCCTTATATAATATATAAGTTTTATTCAACGGTGTGGATGATAAAACGGCCTCAGATTCCACCTGGAAGCCGTGCATACTAATTTTTCTGCAAAGCCGTCAAATTTGGCATTTTTTATTTTCTACCGGGAGCGACCAAAATGTCAATACACACCACTCCGCCCAAGAGCACCGGTTTCGGTACTTTCGCACCAACTTTCATTTCAGTATCACAAAATGCAAAATTGTCAGGCGTGAATATCGTTTCCCGCTAAAGCAAACCGGTGCTCTCGGGCGGAGAGATGTGTATCTATTGGCATTTTGGCCGCTCCCGCTAGAAAATCAAAAATGCCAAATCTGACGGCCTTGCCACGAACCTGTAATATAGCTGGACTGCTAATTGGCGAAAATCAGCGGCCACCAGAATGCGCTGAACGCAGTCAAACATGGTGGCCCAAGGGGCCTTGACAAATAGGTACCCAGCGCACAGCCCAGCGCCGTAGCGCAGTAGCACTCGACAGTTGACAGTACCTACTCCAAATCATAAGAATATTGACAGTTTTGACAGTTGAAAAATAATTAATTTTTTTTGTCTTCCTTGTTTTCCACATCGTCGTGAATGTGAGCGAGTGAGTGTTGTAGCTCTGGTTGTAGTTTGACTTGAATTACTGCGTTAGTATACGCCGATGGACACAATGCACAATGCAGCTGCAAAAAACGATACGTAAGTTGGTGAAATGCTGGCCGAAAAATGCAATCTCTGAATGCTTATTTTACATTACAGATGTTGAGTTGTGTGAGCCCCTTGCACACAAGGTGGAAATACTAAGCCCCCACAAGACAAGGCATAGGTACAACAGGACGCATCACGAAAATGTGCCAACAATTACCGTTTAGGCCAGAAAGATGAACATTCTTTTGGAGTAATCGTACGACTCATACAATGACTGTAAAGTGAAATTTCAGTAGCTAATAAGCATTTACCGGTGTCTAGAATAATAAAAATCATAGTTTATCAATAATAATTGAGTATTCTTCAGTCATAAGTTTAATCATAGCTCATCGGTTGATGTTAGTGTTTCTACAATGGAAAATATTTTCATAACGATTAAGTTGTTCTGAATCTGAACTGATGAGGCGAGTGACGGATTCTGATTTGCAGGCCAGGTATCTTCTCTCAATACCGCTGGCGTTGATCTCCAGGCTCTCCGTCTGCTCTCACTGGCTTATCGGAGATGGCTTCACGAGTTCACAACACTGTTCTAACAACTGGTCCACAGAACCCAACCTCCAAATGGTTTTCAATTATCCATTTATGAGACATAACAAAGCACAAGAGTCTCACAGTCGTAATGAGCCCCAGTCACCCCACACACGATTAAATGACCTGCCTCAATCACTTCTTCGCACTTTGTCGAGAGGGGGCTGATTTGGTCACCAACATGACCATAAATATTGGGCAAATGAATGTGTATTATCGGCATTTTCTAAAACAAAAATAAGTTAGAGATACTGCAACGAAATTCCATTCCCAACGAACCTCCAGTTCTTGGCCCACTGTTACGAGTTCGTGACTGTTACGCTTTCACTGACAGCTATCACTGTTGACAGCTGTTGTGATGTAAATGCGCACTGCGCTTACTACCTATTTGTCAAGGCCTCTTGGGCCACCATGTTTTATTGCGTACAGCGCCACCACGCGGAAAAGATTTTCGCCAATACCCCAGATTCCCCCAACATTTTATGACCCCCCCTCTGGAAGTCGCCATCTTATTATGCACCAGTGGACTCAAACGTTTAGTGGCGGCCTCGATGGTAGCTCACAATTTGCAACCGAGAAGTTTTTTGTATTGATGACTGTGACTAGATATTCGATTTCATAAATATATAATTTTAGTGTGTATTAATATAATTTTTAGCTGAATCTGTTGCCGATCCATGAAGATTTGCAAGAGTTTACTGTAATTTATTAGAACGTTTGAAGTTCACTGGAATAGTTTTCGCTCGGTGACAGTTGTTGTGCCTAGCTGTCAGTGCAGCCCGCCGCGCCCGCGCGCCGTCCGCCGTCTTGATTTCCGCGAGCTTGACGCGCGCCACTCTAACTGACACTGTCAGATGTTTTTGTTGTTGTTGATGTTCGCGACCATTTTTTCATCATTCGCGTCACATTTGGTAAGTAAAAGCTAGAATTTTAAATATTTCATATTGTAAATAACGCAAATGTTTATTTATTCAGGAATAACATGGAAGAAGGGCAACCGCGGCGCATCTGTGGAGGCGCTCATTGTTTTGTGCCGGGATGCCACAACAAGTTTCATGCTGCAAATCCGGGAGTCTTTTTCCACAGCCACAGGTAAGAATTCTACACCTCAAGGTGTGTACCCCATTGAAGTATGCGATATTTTTCCAGAATTCCTATAAGCAACAATAGAGGCCACTAGCTAGTCGCTATTCACAGGATGGAGGAGGAAGCCTGTAATGTAGTGTAGTGATTAGTGGAGCATGTTTGTTTAGAACACTTTGGCGAAAATGATTTCTGGCGCGGTGGCGCAATAAAGTTGTTGAAAAGTAATGCTGTATCTACTTTTACTGCCTGCAAGAACACCTCCGACCTCCGCATAACCAACCACTGTCACTGGTGACGTCTATTAAAAATTTCAGGTTAAAATGACAATGCCAATACTTTATAAATCATGTCATCTACACCATTGTGCCAACCCTTGAAAACCAAAACCCAACGTCAACATAATCTCATGACGGCGCCCGCTTGGCGTCATTTCCCCCTCTGTTATCATCTGTCCAGCTATATTACAGGTTCGTGGGCCTTGCAGAAAAATTATTATGTACGGCTTCCAGGTAAAATATGAGGCTGTTTCATCATCAACATCGTTGAAGAAATCTTCAAGCTATTGGCGAGTAACATTACCGATGGTGGCGCTGCTGATGCGCTTCGCATGTAAACAAACATGTCGGATAGAGCACGGATTGTTGCCCGCGCGTTCAAAAATCTCATCAGTAGTAAGCGGTTTTTAATGTCCTCCAGACGTGAAACGTGGTTAATTAGTATTGCGGTGGAACTCAAAAATGGCAGAAGCGCAATTGAGTGTAATGGAGGTTTTGAATCACTTGATGGACTCAACGGATTCTCGATGTATCGCGATGGGAGAAGAAATTCTGAAGTCACAATTTCTTGTGTTGTGTGGTGGAAAGCGAACCGAATCAAGCATCAATTTAAACATAGACCTCGACATAGACATATTTGAATTGTGTTTACAAACAAGCGCATTGTATGAATCTCCTCACTAGGTACCTAACTGGGAATGTAATTAAAAAAAATAGTAGTAGCAGTTACTGTGAAATTGGAACGTTCAAATGCACTTGCAAAGCAGGCTAGTCCGGGACATGCAAAAATATCGCAGCTGTGCTTCTTCGATGCAGCCATATAAAGTTCCCATTTCCAGCGACACTTCCCAGGCTTTTCTCGTAGTCATATTTTCCACAGTGCCGAGTTTGTTTGTCATTTTGACTACCCAACTTGCGTCTTTCGCTTTCGACGGGAAACGGTGAAAATGTAACTCTTCCTTTTTTTCGGTTTTCACAGTGCGACTCGCACTCGGAAACACAACTAATTCTCCGCCACTTTTTGTCAATATCTATCTTGCCACCTTCCATTCTATGCCACTTTTGCTTGCCAGTCGTCGTACACGTGCCACTTTTATTTAAAAATGCAATGCTTTTGCAATCGACGACACCTAATATATTCAAGATAATGAAACGTGCGTGGCTCACGTACTTTGTTAGAAAAAATTAACGCCGCGTAAAGTCAGATGGAATCAAATAAAGTCCCCAAACACCGCAACGCTCATAAGAGCTCACACAAATCTGCAGTTGATCCGTGCACAAACGTCGTTTACACGTTGGCCGTCAGATGGCGTATTCGATCTTGAAACTTGCCAATATATTAGTATAAGAATAATCACACTTACCGGGATAAAACATTGGAAAAGGTAATGTTGAAAATAATGGTAAGTTGAGGTCACTGCTTTGTTGAAAAATAGCACTGCGAAAGTTTTCTTTCCATTAATGGATCAAGGGGATGCGGATTTATCGATGATCACACAAAAACAAGTTGACAATCTATTTGTGGTCCAAGAAAAAATTATTTTTGAATTTGTTGACAAGGCAAAGATTTTTTTTTCTATAAGAAGAATGGAATTGACATGACGAAACTTGTTATGATGGTCAAGAACAAAGTTGTTTTGGTCCTGTACGGTAGATGGGGCGGCACTGGATGGTGCACGGTAAAAGTTCTTACATCTTGAAATTTTGAGGGGCCCTCAGTCGCCCCCTAATGGACAAATTTTTGATTGCTGCGGGTCAAATCACTTGGAATTTTATGTAGTTTGCATATGCCAAATTTCATTGCAGTATCACAAAATGCAGAATCACAAAGCGTACCGCTGTAACTATTAACCTTTGTAGGTTTTTCCATGCAGCTTTTTTCTCGAAGCCTCGAGATGGCATTCAAAAGATTGTTTTTCAGTCTGGTGATGTACAAGGGGCACCTTCACATGGAGGGGCCATTCCAAGGGCATCAGCACATGGAGGGGCCATTCCAAGGGCATCAGCATCAGCCGTCAGAGGCAGGAGGGTTAGAGCGACCGAACCTGCCTTTAGAACAAAACCAGAGGAGGTTATCTCGAAAAAAGGTGAGCTATATTTTAGTAGAGAAAGTTCAACGAGCTAATGATAATAATAATAAGTAATAAGTGTGATAATATAACTGGACAGATAATTTCTTGAAATTTACCAACAAATTTTCTTTCCCCTGCGGAGTGGGGAAACGTCATCGTCATAATACTGATGACTGTGACATTATGTTTTGTCTTGAATATCTTAAGAGTAGCGAAAATCCTCTCTACTGGTTGGTGACTCTTCGCTAATGCTGTTAAGTAGTGGTGGCCACTGAAGAAAATGATGCCTAAGCGCGGCGGCACTAAGTAAAATGGAATGATAATGCCCACTGCCTCAACCCCCCCCCCCTTTCATCATCTTATGCTCATCAGTCTCATCACTGAGCAGTGAGCACCTTGTACTAAAACAGCAAGGTAGGTATGAATAAGGAGGTCAGGAACTGAACACGGTGCACTCACGCGCGTGTCTTGACTCTACTTCCGTTCAAACTAACTGAAGAATGTCACATTATACATACCACAAGCAGACAACTATAGTCTGTACACCGATAGAACGGACTTTTTTGAATTTCAGTGATGTAACCTATAGCAAACCAAAGCCCCAAAGAATGTAACAACATAGGCGCGTTTGGAACTAATATTAGTTTTGTTCGGTTGGTAGTCTTACCCGGGCAAATTATTCCTACGCCAAGCCAATGGCATGACATTCAGCGAGTTTGACACTTACGTACGATTTCTAACCTCCATTTCTCTATGATGTTTGCTATTTTCATTGAACTTTTTCAGTCGGCTCGGCTGTTGTGAGTGTTGTGTAATAAAATCAGCTTCATTCAAAAACATTATTTTCTCATTTATTAAAATTGGTATTAAACTGGTGTCATTTAAAATTACCATAGCACTTAGCTGTGATTAGCGGAAATAAGCACCTCTTTCTAACTGGAATTTTAAATTTCGCGGGTAACGCTCGAGACTACTTTTCAAGCGGAGTAATCTGGTGGTCCTTTCTATCAGTGTATAGAGTATAGCTGCCAAGACGTAGGTAAGCATCAAGGTAGCATCGACCATCGTACCAACGCAACAAATTTTCCCAATAGCTTACTCTAATGAAAAAATCCGTGCTACTGATTGTTTTCCTCCTTCCTTCTCAACCTTCTTCTGGTTATAGGAGTTGGTAACATTTTATTAGTTCGGTTTATAAATCAGTACAAAGGTATACATTTCGATGTCACAATAAATTTTTTGCTACTGCTACCGTGCTGCTGATTGTAGACATCAATTTCTACAGCCGGAATTAGTGGAACTGCCAATTGCCAACACTAGAAAACAAAAACCAAACGATCTTGGATATCCATTCAACACATCCTTCCCTGATGTTATTGCAACGTCATTGCGTGGCGTCATCGAGCTTCAATTCGACTCGAAAACTTGCAGGATAACAGAAATAGTCCAGTCAATTAAAGGGGGACTGTGGGTAAAATTTTGTGTCAATTTTAAAATTTATATAGCTGCGGGATGGCTTTAGTTGATTTTTAGTCAAAATCGCATCGAAAAATTCCAAGCCGTTATGAAGTTATCGTAAATTTTGTGGGCTGATTATGACGTCATACTGCGCACCGGAAAGGACAGGTCGGCAGGGCAAGGCACCACGCCAACAATTACTAGACCTTTATAAAATGAAACAAGTTTACCAAACGGTAGACGCAGGTCATTTGACTTTAATTTCAAAGTACGGTGAACCAAATTTCAGTAGATATTTTTAAAAACATAATTAAAGTGCGACTCTATCTGTCAATGAAATAAAGCGGCAACATGGCGAAATTGCGAAATGAAATTCGGCAGCTTGACAGAAGCTTGACAATATAGGGAAGTCACAGTCTATCGTATAACCCTGAAAACTTCCGTCAGTGAAATCTATTGGTGCATGAAAATAAGAGATCAGGTATACCAGGCCAAAATAATAATGCTATAGGGTCAGAAACATGATGTCAGGAACAACCAGGACCATTTTCAATAACAAAGCACTGGTGTGGCTGACTCAAAGAAATATGAACGGATTCTGATATACACTTCTTTCAAATTCCGACCCTAATCGGTAGTCGGTTGTATCACCGATTAGAAAAAAGTCCCATCAGCGGCAGCAGCCCTAAAATAGATTTAATTATTCACTACATCATTATGTGGAAGCGAAAAGTATACCTGATCTCTTATTTTCATGCACCAACAGATTTCACTGACGGAAGTTTTCAGGGTTATACGATAGACTGTGACTTCCCTATACTGTCAAGCTTCTGTCAAGCTGCCGAATTTCATTTCGGGATTTCGCCATGTTGCCGCTTTATTTCATTGACAGATAGAGTCGCACTTTAATTATGTTTTTAAAAATATCTACTGAAATTTGGTTCACCGTACTTTGAAATTAAAGTCAAATGATCTGCGTCTACCGTTTGGTAAACTTGTTTCATTTTATAAAGGTCTAATAATTGTTGGCGTGATGCCTTGCCCTGCCGACCTGTCTTTTCCGGTGCGCAGTATGACGTCATAATCAGCCCACAAAATTTACGATAACTTCGTAACGGCTTGGAATTTTTCGATGCGATTTTGACTAAAAATCACCTAAAGCCATCCCGCAGCTATATAAATTTTAAAATTGATACAAAATTTCACCCACAGTTCCCCTTTAAGCAAAAATCTGGCCAAACCGGAAATAAATTCGTAAGTTGACAAAATTTGGTGGATCGATGCAGAATTTAACGTAGAATAACATACTGGAATTCCTGAAAATTCCAAGGCTTGGATTTTTTTTTAGAACCAATAAAAGAGCGCCATCCTTGAAAATTTTCGATTTTTTTTGAATAACTTGTAAACTATCACCTTTAGAGCACAAAAACCAACAAAGCAAATGTAGCCCGTTAAATTCTCAAGAGATCAGTATCAAATTCATCACTTTGGGGTCAATAGTCTCTGAGATACAGCGTCTGCTAAAACTCAGTGGAAATTACTCAAAATTTATTTCCGGATTTTACGTAACAATTTGCATAGTGTCAGTTCAGGGGCTGTGACGTGGACAGAAAATGTGCGGATTTCAACGTGTTTCACATTTTTAGAGAGCCAATTCTACATTCGGTATCACACTTTTGTCTAGAAGTCACCAACTTCAAAATGGTACTTTTCCTCGACCTTTGAAATCAATACTTGAAGTCCCGAAGAATCCCCAAAAATTGATTATTTTCATACCATGCCATTTGCCTAATTTTCAAGTAGAGCAAAACCATCCAGGGAATATGTGAAGAATTTAATATAAAAAATATAGGATGTTTCAGAATGTTTTTTCCAGTGTTGGTTCCTGAGTTATATGGATTGAAAAACTGAAACGACCTATTTGGAGAAAAAGATACGTAGTCCGGACACTAACTGCTAATACTGTACAGACCTTGCATTTGATGATACAAAATGCCACTTAGCAGACGTAGTGAATATACTTATGTACTTTCCAGGTCTGCCAAGTGGCATCTTACACCTGAAATGCAAGGTCCGTACAATATTCAGCAGTTAGTGTCCGAACTACCAACTTTTTTTCCAAATGGGTCGTTTCAGTCTTTCAACCCATATACCTCAGGAATCATCACTAGGAAAAAGATTCTGAAACATGTTATTTTTTTGGTATTCAATCCTTCACATATTCTCTAGATGGTTTTTCTATACTTGGTAAATGAAGCAAATGGCATGGTATGAAAATAATCGATTTTTGGGGATTCTTCGGGACTTCACGTATAGATTTCAAAGGTCGAGGAAAAGATCCATTTTGAAGTTGGCGACTTCTAGACAAAAGTTTTATACCGAATGTTGAAATAATCGATTTTTGGGGATTCTTCGGGACTTCACGTATAGATTTCAAAGGTCGAGGAAAAGATCCATTTTGAAGTTGGCGACTTCTAGACAAAAGTTTTATACCGAATGTTGAATTGGCTTTCCAAAAATGTGAAAAACACTGAAATCCGCACATTTGCTGTCCACGTTACAGCCCCTAAACTGACACTATGCAAATTGTTACTTAAAATCCGGAAATAAGTTTTTAGACTAGGATCATTTTTGAAAAAGTGGCCTGGAAAGTGGTTCTAGAGGCAAGTCATGTTAAAGTTTGGCAACATGTGTTTTAAGGGTATTTGGACCTCGCTAAATACGAAAACCATTGTTGCCAAGCCGAATTTTGCACCGGAAGCCCGCAGGGGGGGAAGACCAAAAATCACCATTTTCCACCATTTTTAATACCGGGACTGAGACCTGTCACCAGTGTGGAGTAAATTACATCGTATCTTGATTAACTGAGGTCTTATACTATCATCTTGACATGATTACTGTCAAAATTTCCATAGGGGAGCGACTGGTGGGGGGAATGTTGACTGTTAAGATGATTCTTCTTTTCTCTTGATTTTGAGTGAATATATACATGTTTGGTATCTTTTCCTATCAAGTTTCATATTCTCAGTTCAATTATGGTGTCAAAATTGCAATCGGAGCAAGTTTGAACAAGTTTTAGATGATAAACATGTTTTTTTGTCAATATTTTTTTACCACTTTGAACTGTGTTATTTATTGCAAATTGGCATTTTTTTCTCAAAATTCTTGCGTAGTTCGTTAGTCTGGTTTATTTCACACAATACAGTCATGTAACTGATGTGCCTTCAACTTTTAAAATATGGAAAAAATATTTTTTTGTGAAAACTGTTTGGCGCTACTTTTCAACTTCATTTTTTGCTATTATTTTATTGTATGATAAAAAACTGTGGTCCTCCACCCCATCATTAAAAAGAAAACCTTAGCTGAGATATTCTAGAATGTACTTTTTTTCAAAAGAAGAGTTTTTCATGTCAGAACCTGATGCCCAGTGGGCAAGAGTCCTCTCAGAGAGGCCTGATAGTGCGGGCGCTAAGAGCCAAAATCGGGATGAACCTTGCAAATGGTGATGAAAGCATGAAATTCGGTACACATTCTCAGAATGAGCACCTCTATTGGATTGAGGAGCTTGTGGTGTGGTTAGTTAGCGCGTTCGACTGCCACTCCCGAGGTCGCGGGTTCGATCTCCGCCGGGGACGGATTTTCGGCCTCGAAAAACAAGCTCCTTGGTTTAGTTGGAATGCTTGCTAAATGCAAGACGCGCCGTGTGTCGCATAGCACGTAAAATACGAACGATGGTGCCGACCCCATGCGATGTTGGTGGTCGTTAAAAATCCCTACCCTGTGTTGGAACACACAGGGGTTCGGCAAAATTTCCGGTATAGTGGAGGAAAGCATTCACCGGCGTCGGTGTTAGGCCTCGTTGCGGAAATAGGCCGACGTTAAATAAACGAATAAAAAAAAAAAACCTCTATTGGATAAGAGGTGGAGCCACGCCGAATTTTCACCGGAAGGGGGCTCGGGGGGCTCCTGAAAGTTGAAGGTACTTGGGCTCCCACCAAACCGCTTACCAGTTCGTTTTATCAATTAAAAAGGAAACTCATGAGTATATCGTAAAAATTGACGACGTTTATCGCCTTGTCCCGGGAATTTTTCATGATGAAAAAAAATAAGTTCTTCGGCAGAACACACAAATTGGTTTTATTTTATTTTCACCTACAAAGAATTAATGAGGAGATGTGCAACACGTTGATTCCCACAAATTTGTATCCTCTGAATTCGTTTGTGGAGTCAAAATTTTGATGGTGTATCTTCTTGAAGAGGGGCATTCCAAAGAGTAAGATATTTTCAACACTAAGTTCAAACAGAATTTTTTCAATGCCTTCTTTGGAAGTACCGCGTGCGATTGAACGTGGAGTAAGTCCTGAAACACTATCAGAATTTTTCTTCTGTGATGCTACTATCCACTCTCGACCGGGGCAATTAGGTTCCTACACAGCATGCGCGGAGTGTATACACGATGCAGGGTATTTTCTCGGTTCAGTCAAATTTTTCATGATTGAAATTGTGTCATAATATTGAAATAACGTGTATACACTCCACGCATGCTGTGTAGGAACCTAATTGCCCCGGTCGAGAGTGGATAGTAGCATCACAGAAGAAAAATTCTGATAGTGTTTCAGGACTTACTCCACGTTCAATCGCACGCGGTACTTCCAAAGAAGGGTTCAGGGTATGCATTGCTGGAAGGAATTCAGTAATTTCGATTCAGAACATTGGAAAAATTCTGTTTGAACTTAGTGTTGAAAATAGCTTACTCTTCGAAATGCCCCTCTTCAAGAAGATAAACCATCAAAATTTTGACTCCACAATCGGATTCAGAGGATACGAATTTGTGGGAATCAACGTGTTGCACATCTCCTTATCAATTCTTTGTAGGTGAAAATAAATAAAAACCAATTTGTGTGTTCTGCCGAAGAACCTATTTTTTTTCAACTTGAAAAATTCCCGGGACAAGGCGATAAACGTCGTCAATTTTTACGATATATTCATGAGTTTCCTTTTTAATTGATAAAATGAACTGGTAAGTGGTTTGGTGGGAGCCCTAGCACCTTCAACTTTCAGGAGCCCCCCGAGCCCCCTTCCGGTGAAAATTCGGCGTGGCTCCACCTCTTATCTAAGAGAGGTGCTCATTCTGAGTATGTGTACCGAATTTCATGCTTTCATCACCATTTGCAAGGTTCATTCACCTAGTGCCCCCACTATGAGATGTTCTACTGAGCTCGAGAAACGGTTACCTCTTCCAAACGGCTTTGATATGCCCTATTAAGATACAGAGAGGTTACCTTATTCCAACTTTTTTGTGATGTTCTCTTAAGCTCCAAATATGTCACCACTTTTGCACTTCTTTGAGATGTTCTATTAAGCTCCAAAGAGGTTACCTTTTTCCAACTTCTCTATGATGTTCTCTCAAGCTCCAAAGAAGGTTACCTTTTTAGACCTTATTCAAAATGTTTTATAAAATTATAAAGCTCCAAAAGTTACCATTGAGGTTACTTTTCTCCAACTTCTCTAAGAAGTTCTATTTCAGCTCCAAAAAAAAGTAATAATAATTTTCTTTGGTATGTTTGATTGCGCTCTAAAAAAGGTTACCTATTTTGGATTTCCGTGAGATGATCTATCAAACCTCCAAGAAAAGTTACCTTTTTCGAACGTCTTGGGCAGGTGTTCTCTACCATCAACCTCTAAAAAAGAACAACTCCTCAAAATTTACGTTCATGAGATGTACCTATATTCGAAAAAGCCGCATTACTCTAATAATACCCAGGGAAGAGGTAGAAGAGATTTTGAAATCGAATGTAATAAATGTAAATGATAAAACCTAATTGAAGCGAAGCGAAGTTGGTTCGATAGCGATAACGATGCGAGCCACACGTTTTTAACGGCCGCTCCGCACAAATGCAGGCAAGTGAAAGTAAAGAAAAGAGAAAACGACTAGACGATTCCGACCCCCTCATTCAGGAAGAACTGGAGAACTTCAGCAAGAACAGAAAAATAACTAGTAGTCCCGTCAAGGCCATGGGAAAGAACGAAAAAGACGACGATGAGCTGAAAAGTATGGTCAGGAGGCTGCTAATTGAATCAGCTGATATCAAGAAGCAAGTCGAACACATACCAAAATTGGAGGAGGGAATAGAGGAGCTGAAACATGCATATCAAATGATGAAAGAAACATATGAGATAAAGGAGAAAAGATGGGAGGAGGAACGAACCAAAATGCAGAATCAAGTGACGGAATTGGCAAGAAGACTGGAAACAATGGAGAAGAGGGAGAAAAGAAAAAATATAATTATTACTGGATTGGACCCGAAGAAAGTGGAACAGGGGAACATGCTGGAGCTTGTGCGAGTTTTTTTCAATGAAAAGTTCGGCGTACAACCTGAGATTTCGCAAGCATACACTGTTGGAAAAAACAAACAAGGTCAAGCGATAACACTGGTGAGCTTCGCCAACACTAACGAAAAAGAAAACATTATGCGGAAAAGAGCATCATTGAAGGGATCCCAGGTGTACCTGAACAACGATCTAACGAAGAACGAGAGAACAATACAACAAAGAATTTCCCGGCAAGCCAATGAATACAGAAAAGAAGGTAAAATATGCAAGATATTCCACCGGCGAATCCAGGTAGACGGAAGGATGATGGAATGGGACGATGCCCGGCAATCGCTTGTCCCAAAAAACGAAGAAGGAAAAGAAGAACAGTAAAGCGCAAGAACAGGCATTCACCGACACGTTCTCGACTGGCAAAACTCTTCTGCTGGAATATGCAGGGGTGGAACAACATCCACCGCCTTGAAAAAGACCAAATGAATGAACTAGCGGAGAACGATGTTTTGTGTTTGTGTGAAACTTTCTTAACGAGTGACTTAAAAATTGAAATGTGCCCAATTTACCTCAAGAAACACATTGTCGTTTCCCAAAACGCTGTAAAAGAAAAAGAAAAAGGAAGAGGAAGCGGTGGACTTGCTGTGATTATAAACAGGGAATGTGTTGCCAAAGAGAACGGTGTGGAAATGTTTAAAGTTTTGGAAAGTAGTAGTAGTTGGATTTTTGTAAGATTTAAAAATAGCATAAATAATTTGTTTTATATTGTAGGGATAGTTTACTTAAAGCCCAGTTTGAACTTTAAGATAGCTCTGGAAATGCTAAGCGATTCCTTATTTGATATACGGGGTGCACACCCAGGAGACACTGTACTTATTTGTGGGGATTTTAATTGCAGGATAGGGGAACGAAACCAGGTGGATGAGCTGTTGGTATCTGCTAATCCAAATTTGTTTCATGTCAGAACCACACTTGACACGGTACTAAAACCTGAGGGAGCAGCACTGGCGGACATGATGGAGGAGCACGGCCTTTTAGCTTTAAACGGCAGAACCACAGGTGATGTTCCCGCACAGTTCACGTACGTAAGTAGGTTGGGAAATTCGGTCATAGATTTTATTTGGGTGAGTGTCGAGGATGTTGCAATTGTGGAGTCTCTTAAGGTGGGAAATTATCTGGTATCCGATCATCATCCGTGTCAGGTTTGTTATGTGCTTATCAATCCCGTCCACCTACTGAATAGTTCGAATTCTTGCAAGTCTCCGTGCCGCACAAAAAATGTTTTGATTATATCTGAAGAAAGAACGCGGGCTTTTTCTAATATTATGAAAGAATCATGCAGACTGGGTTTTAGAGACAAAAATAATGATAACGCTGACGCTTTTTACGAAAACTTTTTATCGGCGGTAAAAGAATGCGCTGGGTTTTTGAATTTATATAAACAAATTAAAATACATTCTGATAATTCTACTCCCAGAAATCACCAGTGGTTCGACGAAGAATGCCAAAAACAGAAAAAGCTGGTCGGTCGCTTATTTCATGAATTCAAGAGGCATAATTTTGATCATGACGCTAGAGTAAAATACCTAAATGAAAAAAATAAATACAAACAAATTATTATTGCAAAGAAAAAGGAACACCAGGACAAAACAGAACGTAAATTTAATAATTTGCATAATCCTCAGCAATTCTGGGCCGCCTATAGAAATTCGACGAGAGTGGGTAGGAGACAGACTGATTTGGGCTTGACATTATTGGATTTACAAATATTTTACACTGACTTCTACAAAACAGGTCCTACAGTCATAGAGCCAAGTTTTTCAGACGTTAGACACCCTTATCTTGATAAGGAAATTTCGAAGTCAGAAATGAACAGGGCTTTAGCTCAAGCAAAAATGAGAAAAGCTTCGGGCAGTGACGGTCTTGGAAACGTAGTCTACAAATCTCTACCAATCGATTGGATTGAATATCTCAGGCTAATGTTCAATAAAATTCTGCAAACAGAAAAATTTCCAAGGAAATGGGGAAATGTAAAATTGCAGCATTTATACAAAAAGGGTGATCCACAGCACGTGGAGAATTATAGACCAATTGCACTTCTCAATAATATCTGTAAAATATTCACTTATATATTGAACAACCGAATTATGACGTATGCCGAAAGCGCTAGAATATTACCGGAAAGCCAAAATGGATTTAGAAAAGATAGGTCTTGTCAAGATAATATATTCGTGTTGGATGCGGTTATAAAAAACCATTTGCGTTTGCAGGGCAGGAAGGTGTACGCTGTGTTTATTGATTTTAGAAGGGCCTTTGACACAGTCAATCATGAGCTTCTTTGGGAAGAACTATTCAAACATGGAATTAGCTCAAAAATTATCAGAACAATTAAAAGCCTTTATACCAACGCAACTATACTACTGGAGGCCGATTCAAACAGTACAGTCAGGATCAATGTTTCAAGGGGTGTACTGCAGGGGGACTGTCTGAGCCCCAGCCTTTATATATTGTTTACTGGTCAACTTGAAAAATATCTACTGAGTAGGGGTGCGAGAGGGGTGTCTTTGGACGGAGGCGGTGACATTTTGACGTTGCAGTACGCGGATGACATCGTAATACTCGCGGATTCTCCTTCAGCTCTACAAAAAAACCTGGACATTCTTAGTGATTACTGTAGCGAAATGAAACTTAATTTAAACCCCGAGAAATCAAAAATTATGATTTTTAGAAGAGGAGCAAAATCAAAACAATATACTTTTACATTTGAAAGCAAGATCATTGAAGTTGTAAACAGATATCAATACTTGGGAGTAACTTTTAATTTTAACGGCTCATTTAACGAACATGTGAAATCAATAATTACCAAGAGCAATATCACAGGAGGAACTATCAGAAGAATTATCGTCAAAAATAACATTACGGATTGGAGATGCATCAATAAACTATATCGCAGTATTTTGGTCCCCACCTTTACGTATTGCGTCACCACCTGGGGTTTAGCACACGCGTCGGAACTTGAAAGACTGCAGCTCGGTTTCTTCAAGAAGCTTTTTTATCTGAAGCAAAACACAGCCAGTAGCATTGTTAGGGTGGAAATCGATGTGCATAGAGTAATAGTTGTCTTGATAAAGGAAATATTGTCATATATACAAAAAGTTTCCAAAATGCCTGAGACAAGATTACCCTTGAGAGCGCTGCGTAGACTTTCTTGGCTTCACAATGCGAAAGCAGACGAAAAATTCAATTGGCTTAGCCGGGTTTTAGGTATTTTGAAGTCTTTGGGAATAGAACAAGAATGTCGGGGATTGCTCGGTCTCAGCGACGAGGAACTTTCTTCTGTCCTGTCAAGGGTAGAGACGGCCACAAGAGACGCAGACTGGAATAATATACTAATGGCAATAAACAACCCAAGCTATAAGTACATTAACTTTATAAACGAACCATTTAATTTATATGAGGAGAATATCCCCTTCCATCTTAAGAGACTTTACATGCAGCTTAGAACTTCTCTTGATTCAAACATGAAATTGTTCTTTGGAGGAATTACGTACGGTATTGAAGCGGGAACGATATGCACCTTGTGCAACAAGAACTGCAGGGAAACTCTGGAACATATCCTGTTTGTCTGTCCATTATACAGGGAGTTCAGACATGAATTTTCTGGATGGCAGAGGGATGTGATTCAGGTTATGACAACCACCGACTTGAGGGTGGTAAAGGCCGTGTACCGATATCTGTCTCGTTGTCTGCGACTCAGGTCCTTTGTTCTTAGCGAGTGGTGACCTTTCAGCTCTTCTCATCTGGGATTTTCAGAATAATTGGGCGTGGGGAAAGAATTACTTAATATTTTGAATTATTTGCTTTATTAGTGGTGTTGTATTTGGTTTGGTCTGTTTTCTTTTTTGTTTTTTTTCGAGCTTCTTGCTCAAAAACTTGTAATTAAGTTGAAAGAGCAATAAATTACTATTACTATTACTATAAAACCTAATTGTATTATTCAACTTAACGTTTAGGGTAATGTATCTGCCTTCGATTACACCAAGTTCTCTTCAGTTTCATTAGCGTATTTTTTTTAATTCTATAAATCATGATATTCCAATGCAAATCGGAGTTTTTTTCGACAATTCTTGCGTATTTCGTTAGTCTGGTGTATTTTACACAATACATTCACATACTAAGTGTGTCTTCACTTTTTAAAATATGAAAAACTTGAGTTTTGATTAAACATACATCATACAGCAAAAAACAAAGTTGAAAAGTAGGGCCAAAAAATTTCCACAAAAAATTTTTTTTCTTCACATTTAGAAAAGTAGAGGCAAATCAATTGGATGCCTATATCATGGTTAATACATGAAACTAACAAACTACGCAAGAATTTTGAGAAAAAATGCCGATTTGCAGTAAAATAACACAGTTGAAAGACGTAAAAAAATATTGATGAAAAACATGTGTTATCATGTAAAACTTGTTTAAACTCGCTTCTATCGCAATTTGAACACCATAGTTGAATAGGGAATATAGAAATTAGTCGGAAACGATACCAAACATGTTTATATTCACTCAAAATCGAAAGAAAAGAAGAATCATCTACACTGTCAACATTTCCCCCACCAGTCTTCCCCCTCTAGAAATTTTGACAGTAATTATGTCAATATGGTAGTATAAGACCTCAGTGAATCAAGATATGATGTAATTCACTCCACGTTAATGACAGGTCGCAGTCCCGACATAAAAAATGGTGAAAAATAGTGATTTTTGGTCTTCCCTCCCCTTTACCCCCCATTGCGGGCTTCCGGTGCAAAATTCGGCTTGGCAACAATGGTTTTCGTATTCAACGGGGTCCAAATACCCTTAAAACGTATGTTGCCAAACTTTAACATGACTTGCTTCTAGCATTGCTTTTTATCCGAAAAGATCCCAGACTATTTGAGTCATGTTCACTGTAGTGGGGTCGGTACACATTATAAAACGGTACTATACGGGATTTGATGATACAGAAAATTCCTTTTGCATGAGTGTTCTGCAAGGTCTGTCGAACGATATTAGAAGGGGAAGCACAAAAGCTTCCCCTTAGGGGGGCCGCAGGGGGCCCTGCCAAGTTGACGGTCCAAAAACACCTACCAAACCATCTTTCAATTTCGTTGTATCACTTAAATGGGGATGATGTAACTCCATTGTGAATCTCGATGGCATTGGTCGCCATGTCTTTTTCACCCTTCATGCTTGGAAAAATAATTTCTTCGGGAGGTCAGAGAAATCACTTTTTATTTTTTTAAACATACAAGAGGATGCGAAGTTGGCATGTTTTGTGTCTTAACCTGTTATTTGGCATTCCCAAAATCCTATTATGAAGTCAGTTTTTCAAATTCTCGATTTTGGGTTGATTGGTAGGCTAAGAAGTAGGTATTTTTTAACATCCAGTTCAGACGTACTTTTTTCAGTGTCCAACTGGAGGTTATTGAAATCGTCATCAGGGGTGGATACACTGAACTATTTTCTAAACATTGTGTCGAGAAAATCAATTCTAAAGCGCGCATAGAGAGTACACAGATTATTTTTCTTTCGGTCGGTCGAATTGCGATGCCTACTACGCCTGTCAAGGAGAACGCTGAGCATCGCCAGCCTAAACTGGTATGAAAACAGCCTCAAACAAATTCAAAACTGACTAAAACTCTGAGTGCTGACTCAGAATTGAATGCCGAACCACATAATGAGTGTTTCGGGCAGTTTTGAATTCGTTTAGGCTGTTTTTATACTAGTTTAGTCTGGCGATGCTCAGCGTTCTCCCTGACAGGCGTAGTAGGCATCGCAATTCGACCGACCGAAAGAAAAATAATTTGTGTACTCTCCATGTGCGGTTTAGGATTGATTTTTTCGACATAATGTTTCGAAAATAGTTTAGTCTATCCACTCCTGCGATTATTTCCATAACATCCAGTCAGACATTGAAAAAAGTTCGTCTGAACTGGATGTTAAAAAATACCTACTTCTTAGCCTACCAATCAACCCAAAATTGAGAATTTAAAAAATTGACTTGATAATAGGATCTTGGGAATGCCAAATAACAGGTTAAGACACAAAACATGCCACCTTTGCGTCCTCTTGTATATATGAAAAAATAAAAAGTAATTTCTCTGACCTCCCGAAGAAATTATTTTTTCGAGCATGAAGGATGGGAGAGACATGGCGATCAGTGCCATCGAGATTCACAATGGAGTTACATCATCCCCATTTGAGTGATACAACGAAATTGAAAGATGGTTTGGTAGGAGTTCTTTGGCTGTCAACTTAACAGGGCCCCCTGCGGCCCCCCTAAGGGGAAGCTTTTGTGCTTCCCCTTCTAATATCGTTCGTTAGGCCTTGTAGAACACTCATGCAAAAGGAATTTTCTGTATCATTAAATGCCGTATAGGAATGGCTACCAACCCCACTACTGCGTTCTAGCAGAAGCTGTATCTCAGAGACTATTGACCACAAAGTGATGAATTTAATACTGATCTCTTGAGAATTCAACGGGCTACATTTGCTTCGCAAGTTTTTGTGTTCTGAAGATGATAGTTTACAAGTTATTCAGAAAAAGTCGAAAATTTACAAGGATGGCGCTCTTTTATTGGTCCTAGAAAAAAGCCAAGCCTTGGAATTTTTGGGAATTTCAGTATGTTATTCCCCGTTAAATTCTGCATCGATCCACCAAATTTCGTCAACTTCCGAATTTATTTCCGGTTAAAACCTATTTTGACTGGAGTAAAAGGAAAAAATATATGGAACGATTCTCACTGTGTAATTTTTCAGGTAATTCAGGCAAGCCTATTGCCTTGAAGACGAACCATCTGCGTCTAAGACATTCGAAGCAGGTCTCCCTGCAGCAGTACCGGGTGGATTTCGTCCCGGAGCTGGACAACACGAAGCTCAAAAAGGGCCTGTTCAGGACAGCTTTCCGGGAAGTCGTGCCGGATTGCTTGTTCGATGGAACGGTAGTGTACAGCACCGTGCACTTTCCCGAACCCGTGGAAAGGTTAGCGGAAAGCACGAGAGGAGAGAGGTTCCAGATAACCATGAGGCCCGTCGGCAGCCTGGCGTGGGGCGATTACCAGTACATTCCTGTGCTCAACATCATCGTGCGAAAATGTCTCAGGCTGATGAATTTCGAGCTGGTCCGGAGGGAGTATTTCGATCCACAGCGGCAGGTAAAAACACTCTATAACAAAAGTAGGATGTTCCATTCAAAAAACAAATCCACACCACAAAGTGGCCCGACCTAGCTTTGAACCCACGGCCACGGCCTCCGGGTTTGAAGCTGGAGAAAGCCGGATAAGCGCAGACTCAATAGTTGGCTTCACCTAACCCAACGAATCTTTTTCAGATCCCATTCCAACATGAAGGCAAAAATTTCAACGTTTGGCCGGGATTTTTCACCAGCATGAGACAGTGCGAGGATGATCTTCTGCTCAATACCGACGTGCTGTTCAAAGTCATGAGAGAGGGGAATGTGTTCGACCTGTTCTTGTCGTGCGCCGCTCATCGAAATGCACGAGAGGCGCTCAGGAGCCAGGTCATCGGCACAGTGGTGATGACCAAGTACAACAACAAAACCTACAGAATCGACGACGTAGATTTTGATAGTACGCCGCAGACGACATTCGCCAAAGCCGACGGAACCAGAGTCAGCCTGCAGGATTACTACAGAACTGTAAGTTCAATCGTTGAGTGAGCGAATGTACCTAGAGACACAAAGGCATTGAGGCATTGTGAAATCCGTTCCCTATAGGTCGCGGGAACAAAAATGGCGTGCTAAAGATGGGTATATGGTATGATGTTATTTTCACTAGTACGTACTTGTTGATACAATTTTCTTCAGTTGTAAAGTTGTAATAAATATATAGATAATTTATTGAACAATAATCGCTTTATCATAAAAATTAATGTGCTAAACTCAAGATTTAATTGAGTAATGTCAAAAACAAGCGAATCTCTACAGCCTACAGCGGTACTTTGGCACCCCCTCAGGCGCAAACGCGGACAAGAAGCTGGCAAGAGGCGCTTCGTTCTCGGCACAACGAAGCGCCTCTTGCCAGCTTCTTGTCCGCGCTTGCGCCTGATAGGGTGCCAAAGTACCACTGTAGAGATTCGCTTGTTTTTGACATTGCTCAGTTAAATCTTAAGTTTAGCCCATTAATCCACGTTTCCCGAAAGGCTTCTGCGCATACCTGTGAAAGTAGGACGTTGCCATATCTATATCACGACAACAAGTTGACAACACTGTAATACGGTGTGCGTGTGTAATGTCACGCAAATGGCAGCTGACAGCGCTTGACGTCGATTTGACGTTTCGACAGACCTAACCTAATAACGCGCTTGTTTCGTCGATCGCCTTGCAGCTCGTTGTGTTTCGTATCACTTAAATCTTTTCTGCGTCTTTCTGCCATACGGCACGTAACATTACATTCTGAACCATAATAAATGCTGAATGGTTAGGACTGTTAGAAGGTTATGTTTGTTGTTCGTTTACATTTCGATTATTGATTGACAGTTGTCATTGACAGTGACACTTCGCGCGTCAAAATTGAAATTACCGCGCTCTGCAGGTAAGCGTTCTCATGTATGCGCTGAAGCGATGTACGTGATGGCACAGAATATCAAACCAGAAGCGACACTCTATTGTTGTAGCATTGTTGTTGCTATTACCAGATTCTATGACCTTGAAACTGCCAGGCGTTTTGGGACTAGTATTCTTGTCAAGAGATTTGAAATGTTCCAGAAAAAAATACACCAACTACCCACTTGATCTTTGGTGAGAAAATCTTCCGTCAGTGGAATCTATCCGCACCGTGCACGACGCCAGCGTCACCTGGCGTTCGCAACTTTGTAGGCGCAAAACGTCACTCATGTCATAAATTACAGATGGCTGAACTGTCATAAATGACAGATCGCTGGCCTGAACTGTCATTATTTTGTGGTTAAGTGCTTTGTCAACATAGACTTTGTCATTGACAAACTGTCAGTCAACCACGTGGCATCTGTTGTGACAGATGGTTGTCAATTATTTCAATTATTTCCACTGTCAAATTGACATAAATGACATCAAACATCAGAAAATTGACAGCCCAATCACGCAGTGTCGAGCCATCAATGTTGCTCTTTTTGTCCACATAAAGCGCTGTGATCGGTTTCGTTACCCCCACTCTGTACTTCACACGGGGCGAATAGTGAGATGGCAGATTCACCATCTTTTCCTTTGGAATCCTGGTAATTCATTTTTGGCGCATGCGGGAATATTGTAGTGACATAATTAAAACAAAGCCTGTTCTTTTAATCATTTGAAAACAGTAAGTACATATCACAAAAATGAGCCGCACGTATTTTGATCTTGCCGAATAGACGCTCCAATTTTATTCGTCAAGTCTTCGCGGCTGCAAACTTCCAGCCGAGCTTCTAGCCATATTGTCGCTCTGAAGAATAATATATATTATGTAGAAGTGGGTAGATAAGACAATTTTGCTGAACAAAACAGCTACCTTTATTCACTTTCTTCCTTCACTTTCTTGGAAATTTATATCACACCTTTCCGCTTCCTTTGGGAACTTGAGAAAGGTGTCTTTTTGAGGGACGAATTATCCACACATCCACGTACCGCACAAGAAAAGTCCCGTACCGCACTCATTTTTTGTTGTTCAAAACCTAGTCGAATTTGGCACTGACAGAAAACGTCAAGATTACCTATAATTTTGAAGTTGATGGAAATACTAAATTCGGTGTAGGCAAAGGCAACTAGATGAAACCGATTTTTGTGGTCAGTGTCGCTTCTGTGGTGATGGTAAACGTGGATTTTTATAATAAAGCGATAATTGTTCAATAAATTATCTATATATTACAACTTTACAACTGAAGAAAATTGTATCAACAAATAGGTACTAGTGAAAATAACATAATACCATATACCAATCTTTAGCACGCCATTTTTGTTCCCGCGACCTATTGTCATCTCATCTGCCGTCTCACACAGTGCACTCCCCGCACCGAACTGTCTACAAACTGAACAACTGTCCGGTAGAGACCTCACAACAAAGTGGTCAAGCGGCACAGTGCAGTGCATTATTTTCTCTCTACTGGGGTCTGGGGTATTTCCTATTTCTTGTGCCGTAAAGCCTACCCACCTACGTACCTACCTACTTAATATATTCGAGTTATTTGACCACTAACGATTCGGCTGAAACTACAGGGGTCTCTTCTCCATTGTCATTCATTTCTTTACAATAAATTCTAGTTCTATCACTTCCATTTGGGACAAAGCTCGGTACAAAGTTTTCTTTCGAAGAATCACGGACAAAGCCAAGTAAAACATGGAACAATTGAACGCAAAAAAAATCTGAAATTCCTTATTTACTTCATTTTTCCATATTGGGGAATTGCTAGGGGGAATTTCCTTAGCAACTCCTCGCACAAACGGAGCAAGAGCAAAATGCTCACATCAACAATAATTGGAAGTCTTCAATTTCAAACGGAAAATCTAGTAGGCACTTCTCTGATTAGTGCTCCTCCATTGCGCTGGGGCGCTGAACACGGCTTAAATTCTGAAGCCAAGTTGCCGATCCAAGTAAGCGCAGCGTTTTGACATTCCTTGTCTATGGATAGCATAAATGGAAACACTTGACATTACTTGTCATTTTTATTTTCTATATTCTGACCGATTGTAAGGTAATCTCCTCATGGGAACTTGGAACTTGGCTAGAACATAGAAGAGAACGTCTATTTTGTGCTGTCGTGAAGATCAGGTTGAAAAAAATCAAATAATATCAGCTCAAATTGAAAAAGAAAAACAGTGTCAGTGTCAAAGTGTTTCCATTTATGCGATCGCAACAAACTGTACAGAAGTTGGTCCTTGGATTGCTCCTATTTTCGTTGTTTCAAAAGATTTTAGTAAACTGTTTATGGAAAAATAATGAGTACAAAAAATCAACCTCTGAATATGTACAGAATTTCAGTTTTCTATACAGGGTGAGTCATAAACTACGAAAATTCAGTTTTCCGAAAGAACCAAAAGAATTTTATTAAAACTAATATGTAGGTCGTTTCGTTTGGGTGCGCATATGTGGCGCGAATTTCGTAGTTTCGCGACACCGATGAGGCTTCATGGATGGTGTTTTTTTTTGTATCTATTTGAAAGTGATTATTCTCATTTTGAAAAAAGTTATTCCTCATTTGAAAGTGATTATTCTCATTTTGAAAATGACTGGTCTCAAAGAGCCCACATAGACACATTTATGATTCGCTAGTCATTCCCTCTTTCTGCTGCAAAAACCGTCGACAAATATGCATGACACTTGGAAAAAATTTCTAAAAAAAAATTTCAGAAGGAAATTTCTGGAAAAAAAATTAAAAAAATTACGGTGTCATCTCAATAAACATTTTTTTTAGAATGATAGATTCATTTCAGGAATCAAGTATGTCCCGACTATTTGTTCAGTCATTTATGTCATTCCACGTCATTTAAGAGCGAAACAAAATATCCTGGATATATCTGAATTCGGAAATGAATCACTTAAAAAAAAAATAGATGTTTTTGAAAATGGCATTTAGGCCAGGCGGTATGTCGGTAAAATCACTAAAATCTGGAAAAAACTCCGACCAAAGCTTTTATGGTGTCAAACTCTTCGTAAAGTCAGTAGTTATCTACCACTAAGTTTCCGCCCAAAAACGAGTTGTGCTGATTCCTCCACATCTGCGCGAAGGTAGAGGATGCCTCAAAAGTGCAAGAAGACCTGTTAAACCTTCGTACTTTTTTGTTATATTTGCCTAAATGCAAACGTACAACTCTTAAAGCGGCTTCACAGAGCTTCGACGTGTCGCCAGCGACACTTCATCAACCAATAGGGAGCCAGAATCGGATGTATCCCCCTCTGTCGCCCACCCCTTCCATTTGGTGTCGCTGTGTAGTTAGGATTTTCCAACTACACAAAACGTGTCGCGTGTCGCTGGGTGGTTATGGACAGCATGCAGTCATCAGTCAATCATCGGCCGGTAAAGATTGCGTCAAGTTATTGACACGGGAAGAAATTGATTGTGCACGATGGTACAGAACGACGGTTTAGGGTTCGCCTCCGGTCGCGTTGCTCAAACTGCTCACCACGTTCACGTGCTTCCTTTCCACGATAGCCTGTGCTGTGCTTCTACGTTGCCTGCTAATCATGTTCCCACGAGACCAGAGATAGAGAAGCAGGTGAAAAGCACCCATTCAACAACCACATTTTCCGAAGCAAATCGCCTTTCAACAAGGCACTTCCAAGGAAAAGATGAATTTATTAGCAGATATACCCGTGGAATCAGATGAAACAATTTTTTGGGGGACATTGGCAATTGTTTGACATTTTCGAGCACGTGCGTTGTCAGCTTGGCGAATGAATCTATCAAATCCCGCCAACTCGTTCGAGGTTGCGAGCGACACCAATTTTCGCAGTCTTCTGTCGCCGGCGACAGCTGTGGTGTCATGGTGGGGGAATGTCGCCGGCGACACGTCGAAGCTCTGTGAAGCCGCTTTTACGCAAACATTGAAAGCATCTGTCATCATCTCTGTGTCAGTCTTACTGTTGAAAAAAAATATTTCTTTGTGCGGGACAGATAAATTACATTTAATCGTTTTTCCACACAAGAAAACGATGGAGCAACATGTATTTTGTATGTTTTCTAATAACTCGTATCCATTGAACCCATTTATGGTATTAAAATTTCAATAACAGCATTTTTAAAGATGTTGCCAGCAAAAAAGTGATAAATTTTTACCCGCCTGTTCAGCAGCAATTTTTTCAATTTCACCAAACACCGTTTGCGAAAATTTCATAAGGAATGGAAAGCTCAAACTCTTCTCTAACGATATCGTGCCGCGGTTAGATATCGTGCCTGGCTTAACCGCGGCACGCACTTGAAAGTCTAAAAAACTGTTTTCTTTTCGAGAGGTCCTGTTTCACCCGCGTGCGGCCGTGCCTACTTGACATAGACCGGACTGATTACACGAGCTTGGAAATGTACTCTTTTCCAGCTTTAAAACGCGACCATTATTATTATGACTTTGTACATTGATTTATGAAGAAATTATACATTATTTTATCATTAATGGTCGTGTTTTAAAGCTGGAAAAGAGTACATTTCCAAACTTGTGCAATCAGTCCGGTCTATGTTAAGTATGTCTATGGCCGCACACGGGTAAAATAGAACCGCTCAAAAAAAAATTAGTTTCCTACACTTTCAAAAAACGTGCCGCGGTAAAGCCAGATATAATATCATCAGAAAACAGTTCCAGCTTGTCATTACCTATAAAATTTTCGAAAACGGTGTTTGGTAAAATTGAAAAAATTGCTGCTGAACAGGCGGGTGAAAATTATTCACTTCTTAGCGGGCAACATCTTTGAAAATGCTGTTATTAAAATTTTAACGCCATGAATGGGTTCAGTAAGTACAAGTTATCAGAAAACATCCAATATACATGTTGCTCCATCGTTTTCTTGTGTGGAAAACAAATTAAATGTGATTTATCTGACCCGCACAAAGAAATCTTTTTTTTCAACAGTAAAACTGGCACAGAGATGATGCAAATGCTTCCAATGTTTGCGTTAGAAATGTACGTTTGCATTGAGGCAAATAGAATGAAAAAGTGCGGGGGATCAACAGGTCTTTTTGCACCTTCAAGACATCCTTTACCTTTGGACAGATGTGGAGGAATCAGCACAGCTCGTTTTTTGGCGGAAACTCAGTGGTAGATACCTACTCACCTTACGAAGAGTTTGACACCATAAAAGCTTTGGTCGGAATTTTTTCTATCCAGAATGACCTACCGCCTGGCCTAATTGTAATTTTTTCAATTTTTTTTCAAAAAAATCTAGAAGTTGAATGCATATTTTCATTGAGGAAAACAATGTGCATCGATTGTGGTGTTGAAATACAGAGTGTTTCGGAAAAATGCAAAAAAAATTGTGACACCCTGTATACAGGGTGTTTCGCAATTGCGGTTACAAACTTCTAGGGGAGATTCTCCATCAAAAATGGACCAGGAAAAAATATAACTTCGATGTCCTAAAATGCTCCGTTAAAAAGATACAGGTGTTCAAGTTGACTTTTAAAATCGATTTTTTGACATAACTTTTTAAGAACTGTTCAACTGATTTTGTTCAAATTTGAAACAAACTTAACCAGAATAGGTCTCTATCGAATAATAGCAACGTGTTTGGAAAAAAAATCAGGGGCGTAGATAATGAGGGGTGTCTTTATATTTCCCCCACTAGCTATTTTCCCAAATTGTTCTAATTTTTGGATTCTACGTCCAATTTATAAAAAAGTTACTCTTGCGAAATTTTGATTAGAGGCTTCATTTTCGAGATATTTGGGTTTGAAACTTTGGCTGAAATCGCGACTTTCAATTTCAATGAACCCTTTTTTTCCCTGAAAACTTCTCGTTTCTCAGAAAAAATAGTGTTTTATCAACTTAGAAATTCTAGAGAACCTATTTCTGCTGAGAAATCATGAGTTTTTTTTTCATTCTAATTTTTAGGCCATTGAAAGTGGCAATTTCGAGATGTTTTCCAAAGTTTCAAACCCAGATATCTCAAAAACAAAGCCTCTAATCAGAATTTTGCAGTTGTACCTTTTTTCTCTAAATTGAACGTAGAATTCAAAAAATAAGAACAATTTGGATAAATAGCTAGGGGTGTAAAAAATAAGGGGGGAAATATGAGGACACCCCCCATTATCTACGCCCATGATTTTTTTTCTCTCAACACGTTACTATCAGTCGTTAGAGACTTATTTCAGTTGACTTTGTTGAAAATTTCAACAAAATCGGTTGAACGGGTTCAAAACTTATGTCAAAAAATCAGTTTAAAAAGTCAACTTGAACACCCTGTAACTTTTCAACTGAGCATTTTAGGACATCGAAGTTATATTTTTTCCTGATTCATTTTTGATGGGGAATCTCCCCTAGAAGTTTGTAACCGTAATTGCGAAACACCTTGTATATGGAACAGAAACAGTGACAGAAAATAATGCTTGACATATTCAGAAACTGCGGAAAATATTGTTCCAGGGCAGGAAAGTTTTTTCTTTTTCAAACTATCGTGAAAGGGAAGTTTTTTTATGGAGGGTATCCGTCTCGCGTGAACACCCTGTACATAATATTGAAAATTTCTCCATTTATCACAGACTTTACTTCGCTTTAGATGAAAAACGTACTTTTCTGTATGGTTGAGGCTTCATGGATGGTGTTATTTTTGTATCTATTTGAAAGTGATTATTCTTCATTTAAAAGTGAAGTCAGTAGGCGTGAACAGCCCACATAGACACATTTATGATTAGCTACACTCATTGGCTCTGCTGCAAAAACCGACGACGCGACCGACATCTCGATACCGTGCGCTGTGCGCTGGCTAGCTACCACGCCACGCTCCCGACTTGTTAAGGTGCGTTCAAGTCAGCTTATTTAGCCGCAATTTTAATTTTAGCCGTAAGCGCTGCATCATTGATTGGCTGTTCCGAGGAGGCTGGTTCATAAAGAGCCAATGGGCGTCGCTGCGCTTGCGACTAAAATTAAAACTTGCGGCTAAATAAGCTGACTGAACGCACCTTCAATCCCGCAAGAGTCAGCAGCGAAGTAAGAATCTCAGATGCAAATTGACACGTCGCGCTCCACAGTGGGTCCGATTTCAAAATTTCTGGCCAAAACTAAATTAAATGTTTTTTGTAGACTTGAGAACATAACATATAGCGGAGCAGTAATTATTGATAATTCATAAGAATCGTGCACTTTGTGACAAGTCTTTGAAATTTGGTATAGTCTTAGCTATGGTCTAAAGGTTTCAGGAAACCATTCTGAGGATTGACATCACAAATACACCTAATAGTTTCACGTTGGAATTACAGCACATGTCTCATCTTGAACGCTTCACAGTTCTGATGTACAGTAAATACTGTGGTGCAAATTCAGTCAATGATGCAAAAAAGTTGATGGTTACCCAAGGCCTGAAGTCTTTTGAATCTATATCACCATCACAACATGCTCTATTTCAGCATAAACAGCAAGCTCTGCTCACTACCGCATTCATTTGGAAGGTGTCGCTGCCCAGAGCGCCTGATATCCCTAATTACAGTAAATTTGGTTGGGAATGGAACGACAGAGCCAAATAATGGGTTTCCAATTCTTGTAACTGGACTGATTTTCCAGATGCAAGCCATGGCATGGATATTCATTACTACTCAATTGAAGACACAAGTGCATAAAGGATTCATGTCGCACAAAACTGTTTCCGAGATAACAGCCCTCAAAGTTCAAATAGTATTACTTTTTTGTCTTACATTAAAAATAAAAGAGCAGATGGATTGATTCAAATATTTATTATAGAAATCTAGTAATATTAGTTGGGAACCAAAAAAGTTTATGTAGTTGACCAGAAGCAAAAAAACAAAACATAGATCCTTCATCAACTACAAAATGCAAAAATATTAGTTTTTGATACGGGTACATGTAATTACACTTCTTCTGGACATTTTCTTAGCACATACAGGGTGATTCATGAGTGACCTTACATAGGCTAATGGGAGATAGAGGACTTCGAGGCGAGTCAGGATCCACTGAAGAAATTTCATTTTCTCCAATGGTTACGAAGATACAGGGTGTTTTGTGTGTTTTGTATGAAACTTTGATAAGCGATATTTCTGAAACGATCAGAGGTATTTTCTTGAAATTCACCAGTAATATTTCTTTCTCTATTGGAACTCATCCCGAAGCCATACCGGGTAAGTCAAAATCCAGGGTCGGGCTAGAAAAAAAGGTGCCCCTTTTTTGTTTCATCAAAAAGTACATTTTCTGACCGCTTTTCTAAAAAACTGCTATCAGATTCAAAAAGCTAAGGAAAAATGCTTGTGGAATCACTCTTCAATTTAGATGGCACACCTAAACCGTTTCGACAATAAAATTGAAAGTAAAATTTGTGGATGAGTTCCCATTTTCGACCAGACATAATCGACTCAATGTTTGATTGAATTCATCCAAATTCATTTTTTGGCTTGTCTCTGTTGAATAGAAGAGCTTGGTTGAAAGAAAAATTCCAGAGCCGACCTTTTTTTTTTCATGACAAAATCGAGAGTGAAACCAAAATTAGACGATGAAATTAGAGTATTGCTAACAAGACTGAAAGATGTGAAGTATCATGTGGCATTTTATCTTTTGAAGCACTGTTTTGCAATAGGGCACGGGCCACGAGGGTATGCAACCCGATATCTGGAGGAACTGGTGGCGCTCTCTGCCAGCTAATAGCACAAGCTCATAAGTCAATCTACTCAAAAAGTCAAATTAGAACCGTCAACGCATCAACGTCAATTGAAAAATTCAAAACTCGTTGGAAAAGCCGGGGTATTTGTTTGTTTTCGCTGCTTTTCATCATGTTTTCACTGCAGGTAAATGATATTGATCGTATTTTATTCATTGTGTCTTTGCTTGGTGGAAGATTTTACGAAATCTGAAATTTAGCATTAATTTGCAGTTTGTCCAGCTTCACGTCGAGTTGAATCGTTTAGTGATCTCTTCCTTCACGTTCGAATTTCGAAATGGAGTATCTGAATGCCTGAACCGTAGACCCGTACAATTTCGTGATCGATGATCGATCACGACTGCTCCATGAAGTAGTGGATTGGATGGGGTCACTGATGCTGACTGGACGTGCGACGTGGTGACTTTAGAATGCACGAACTACTACTATTGGGTCAGACCGACGATGGTACCTAAATCTCCTCTTTGCCAAGAACCAGACAATCAAAATCACCGCAACTGGCGCTGCCAGTGCCCACTGGCACCAGGCAGGAGTGCATATCACAACTGACAGCATCTGCTTGGCCCGATCGCTCCAGAGCCTAGTACTCTCTTGAAGACCTTGATGGCCGGAGACCACCTGGACTTGCTGCAGCTGTCCGCTGACTACCCTAGTAGGACCGATGTATATTTACGGAACTTATATTGCCTTGGAATTGTTTAAATTGTTATTGTCAAGTATTCCTTGTATTATACAGACCACTGTTGATGGTGGTAGGACGTTATTAATAAATAAATTCTTTCTCTAATATCCCTCTGCTAATATCAGTATTCAGAAACTATATTCATTTGTTATAATGACGGCAACCTTAAATCCGTCCTGCGCGTTACTTATACATATATTTTATTATTCCACCACAAGATATTATTATAAACATAACGTTTAACGTCCTCTCTTCTCGAAAGGCCAAAGCCAATCTGGAAGTTTGAGATGTCGCTTCTCTAGGTAGGAGCCAGTCTCGCATTTATGGAAATAGACCACGCATCGGTCCTACTATAGGCAGTAGGCAGTCAGCGTTCAGCTGCAGCAGGTCCAGGTGGTCTCTGGCCATCAAGGTCTTCAAGAGAGTGCTAGGCTCCGGAGCGATCGGGCCAAAGCGGATGTTGTCAGTTGTGATCTGCACTCCTGCGTGGTGTAGTGGGCACTGGCAGCGCTAGATGCGGTGATTTAGATCGTCTGGTTCTTGGCAAAGAGGAGATTTAGGTACCATCGTCGGTCTGACCCAATAGTAGTAGTTCGTGCATCTAAAGTCACCACGTCCACCACCACCTCCACGCTGGACAAACTGCAAAGCTAAATTTCAGATTTCGTAAAATCTTCCACCAAGCAAAGACACAATAAATAAAATACGATCAATATCATTTACCTGGAGTGGAAGCATGATGAAAAGCAGCGAAAACAAACAAATACCCTGGCTTTTCCAACGAGTTTTGAATTTTTCAATTGACGTTGATGCGTTGACGGTTCTAATTTGACTTTTTGAGTAGATTGACGCATGAGCTTGTGCTATTAGCTGGCAGAGAGCGCCACCAGTTCCTCCAGATATCGGGTTGCATACCCTCGTGGCCCGTGCCCTATACCCAAACTAACCTATCTATTACGAACAACGCCGTCTTGGGGTCAGTCTGAGTTTTTAGAGCAGATTGACGTTGATATCAAATCAACCCTCGAAAACGTGATCAATTGTAAGATGTCCACGGAACAATGGACGATTGCTTCGCTACCGGTGCGCTTCGGTGGCTTGGGAATAAGACGACTTAAAGATATTGCGATGCCGGCTTTCCTTAGCTCTGTTAATTCCGTGACCGATCTCGTCAAAATAATGTTGAATTTCTCTCCTGACGAGGAAGTTGCAGATTACCAAGACGCTCTGGAAATGTGGAATACCACTTTTACAATACCGTCAGATAAAAAATCACAAAAAAGTTGGGACTCGATAAAAGTGAAACATATCGTTGAAGCACTGACATTCAGGTCCGACAGATGCAAGGCAAGACACTTAGCAGCAATGTGTGATGAATCCGGTGGATGGTTGACAACACTTCCGTCAAAATCCCTGGGCACGCTTCTCGACAACAACACTTTTCGTATCTCGGTTGCATTAAAAGGGCTCCCTTACCATAACCTAAAAGCAGCTTGTGTCACTGAATGACTTCATATAACTCAGATGCTGCAGCCTGGTGACGGGAGGCGAAAGCAACGTGTACGCTGGTTTCACAGAATAGAACTTGCACAACTGAACTACTGCTATTGATTAACAGATGGCGCGAGATGCTCCAGCAACATGTACACTGGTTAATCATAATAGAACTCTTACCACTGAATTACTGCTACCGATCAACAGATGGCGCGCCCGCACATGCCTGTAATGCACGAACTTCAAAATTAATATGGACTGCCAGCACGGATTTCTGAATATAGAGCTGGATAGCTAATACAACACATGCGTGTTGTCCGAACCCAGCTGGCCGCCATACTGTGCTAAAATGTTATTGGCTGACGGGCAACAAATCGGATTCAAAATATAAACCGCCGTCTTTTGTGCATTGGCGTTTACATTTGTTTCAAATATTAATTGTGAAATAATAATTACCTGAAACTGGACGAGTCCTACAGGGAGAAAGCTAAGATGCTTGTACTTTTGTTTCATAGAATGATTCTTGGTTCTTGAATCTTCCTATTATTCATTTTTTAATTATTGGTTAGTGGTTATGATTTCATTAATGTTGTTCATTACAAATTGCAACTCATTTTATTTCGGAATAGTTAACTACATACATGTTGGAAACGTAAGGTATTTGATGAATTGTTTCGAAGACAAAACGTAGAAACTCAAGCAAAAAACTAATGGCGTCTTCGACTGACCAGAACGGAGCCAGTTCAGCTCGAAAATCGCTATCACTGATTGGGCAAGGATTTTCGAGAACCTATCGGATCCCCTGATTTTAGAGCCGAACTGGATCGGTTCTAGTGATTTTAAAACGCTACAAAACAACACAAACACGAACCTGATTTATATCACAAAAATAAAATGAAAACAATTATTGAAGTATAACATAATTGTTTATTTGTGCCTAATAATAATTCCAACATAGCTTGGCTTGTTGATGCTTTCGGCATAGCTTGATCTGGTCATGATTCCGGCATAACTTGGCTTGTGGTTGTTGGAGCTTCCTGGATAGCTTGACTGCTTTCTGAAGCTACTGGGATGGGTCTCAGGTATACCGTGGTCTCAGGGTAGGCAAATCAAGTGAAGGAATTACATTGGGTTTCAGTTTCTTGAGCAATCCAATTCGCTCGAAGGCTTCATCAAGAAATGATCTGAACAAACACGCTCTCATTGTTACGCTGCTGAATAAATGTTTGTTGATCCCTACTGATGGCCTGGAGCCACTCCACTTTGATCGTTTCGGAAACCTGAAATAATTCTTTTGTAATAAATGAAAAATCGGATATAAACATCGAACTTACACATGATAAGGTTATGCCGGTTTTGTTTTGTTTGTCGCTATTTTTGCAACTAGGCACAAAACAGGACGACATCAAGTCTTTTTCTTCAACAAATCACTGAAAAACGTCGAGAAAACTTCGCACAAAGAAACGGACAAACAAGAAAAACGTCAAAAAATGACAATAGATTGACATTTGGGTGACATTTGGCAATCAAAGTGACACTCAGGGATGACAATTATTCGCAGTTTTGCCAACCCACAAGCATTAAAGTAACTAAAAATTAGCACAGTATGGCGGCCAACACGCGTTTGACAAAAATTGTGGTGGGGGTATATTGTGATTAGCTATCCAGCTCTATATTCAGAAATCCGTGACTGCCAGTCACCCGCATTTTTGGCCTAAAAAACAGCACCGACATAGCGTGCTGTGAGGCCGCCGCATGAACTTGGCCGCCGTGATAGCCAACCCTGACGTTTCCAAGGATCCTGACAACTTCAGAATTTGTCATTGTGACAACTACTATTAAACGTTCTATTTCTTCAACGGCCCGCGGAACCGCCTGATGCTACCGCCGCCATCGGCTAGCCGTCTATTGTTGGCTATCGTTATCAACCTAAAATTGAGTTGTCATTACCGTGAGAAACCCAGAGGACCTCACAGTGGATAAAACGACGATGGAACCCAGTCGATGTCGCAAAAAGAAGCAAGAACAATCCTTGTGTCATCCAGGCTCATCGAAGGGGGAGTCATGGGGAATGGGACCGGCTTCATAGTGATCGTCCTTGAGTTGAGGCCGCCGATGTGACAAAGTGACGGGCCTAAGAGGCATTGTGTCGACGCTGTCGTCGACCTAAGTAGCGTTGTGACTGCTTTCGGTCTTTCGGATTTGCGGAGGACGATAGGCAACGAAGATTGTGATTGATCTAGAGAAGAGCGCCGGCGAGCGGTTGGATGTGGTGGTGGTGAAGGTGGTGGTTGTGCTGTGCCGGTAGTGTTAGGTGGACGAGCTGTTGCTTCTTGATGAATGATCTCTCGAATATAAACAATTTCGTGAATTTTTGAGTATTTTTTCTGAAGAATCAGACTTGCCCAACGATCTAAAAAGTTTTATTATATTGAATTATTATACTGCACATGTCCTGTTTTTCTCAGCCGAGCAATCCTTGTTAGTAAGGCTACTCTCACAATAATTTCAGGAGTAGACACCAAGTGGTCTGTCTGCGCGGAGTTCGTCTAGTGTACCTACTAGGTAGTTGTTGAGTTTGGAGGTTATCCGGCCGACCCACAAACTCAAACGACGACCCCGTCGCGTCGTAAACCTTCTTCTGGACAGCCCTTGGGGTATTCTCTTCCCCTTCGTGCAACACAACAGGATATTGTAGTTACTTGTTATCACCAAATCTTTCACTTGCCGATCAGTTGGTTTGTGAACTTGATTCTTTGAACATTTTTCACTTCAATTTGGTCACTTTTGACGCGGTAAATAGAGCCTTCAAGTTTTTAATACTATCACAACAGGCTATAACTGGCAAGGAAGAAGGAAGCAGGGGATAGTTTAACATCACGATTCAAAAGATTGACGTTAGATTGTCATCATGACTGATACAGTTGCAGTGGATGACATTTAAATTTTCAAATGTACGAGCAGAGCCATCTGTCTCAGGGTAGCTAAACTGACCATGACCTGGAATCGGTAAAAAATAGGAATCGCCCAAAAACTTATCCTTCAATGCGACAGAAAATTCGGCTCCACTGCCGGAACTAAGCGGTTTCACGCTGAACCAGGAAAGGAATTGCCAAAGTCATAGCAGTGAAAGAAATTTGAATGTTGAGGGTACACTTTAAGATGCATTGCCTTTTTGTGAGGTCTTACAAACTGAGAAATTCAGTAATAAGCATTGAAGTTTCTGAATTTTTTCCAGATTCTTGGAAATAAATCATGTTTCATCAACCAACTGAAGTATTCTATTTATACTCATGATTTTTATCTACATGTAGCCATCTTCCCCGATTTTTTCTGTTCAACGGTTACAAAGAAAACTGCTCTTTTCAGTTTGACATTTTTAGGCTAAGTAAGGGAGCCCTTAAGGCTTGGTTGCAATATTTGCATTCCTCATAAATGCATATGCGGTGAAAGCGTAGGAAATGATGGAACCCACGGGTTAAGCTGTGTAAGAAGTGCTGGTCGGTATTCGCGGCATCAAGAACTGAACCACATCATCCTTCGGGCATTACAGTCGGCGAAAATCCCGTCAGTATTGGAGCCGACAGGTTTAAACCGCGAAGACGGAAAGCGTGCTGACGGAATGACCCTCACACCTTGGTCCCAAGGCCAAATGTTGGTTTGGGATGCGACCTGTATTGACACTTTGGCCTCGTCTTATTTACATATATCTTCCACGAAAGGCGGTGGAGCTGCCACAATTGGAGCAACAAAGAAACGACACAAATACAGGAGCATCGTCGACCAGAACTTTATATTCGTGCCCTTTGCAGTGGAGACGCTGGGACCGTGGTGTGAGGAGGCCCTCAAGTTCATGAACGAATTGGGAAACGCTATAAAGACGGTAACTCACGAAACCAAATCTAAATTGTACCTGGAGCAGAAAATCAGCATAGCCATCCAGCGCGGCAACGCTGCCAGTGTCATGGGAACCTTCCCCCACACCCATTCGATGGAAGAAATTTTTTACATTTTATAGTTTATTTTTATATAATTGTTATATACCTACCTTTATTATGTACAATGTTTTATTATACTTTAAATAAATTAGACTCGATTTGGTCGTCAAAAAAAAATCTCCGGCTATGGAATTTTTTTCCCTGCCAAGCCCTTCTATTCCACAGAGACAAGCTAAAAAATGAATTTGAATGAATTCAATCAAACAATGAGTCGATTATGTCCGGTCAAAAATGGGAACTCACCCACAAATTTTACTTTTAATTTTATTGTCGAAACGGTTAAGGTGTGCCATCTAAATTGAAGAGTGATTCTTAAAGAATTTTTCCTTAGCTTTTTGAATCCGATAGCAGTTTTTTAGAAAAGCGGTCAGAAAATGTACTTTTTGATAAAACAAAAAAAGGGCGACTTTTTTCTAGCCCGGCCCTGGATTTTGACTTACCCGGTATGGCTTCGGAATGAGTTCCAATAGAGAAATATTACTGGTGAATTTCAAGAAAATACCTCTGGTCGTTTCAGAAATATCGCTTATCAAAGTTTCATACGAAACACACAAAACACCCTGTATCTTCGTAACCATTGGAGAAAATAAAATTTCTTCAGTGGATCCTGACTTGCCTTGAAGTCCTCTATCTCCCATTAGCCTATGTAAGGTCACTCATGAATCACCCTGTATAACAGGTGAAACCTTTTCCCGCAGACTCGCACGCATTACTTGCCCAGACAAACTATGTCATAACCCATTTTCTGGGACTATGTAGGTACATCTTGTTGTACTAATGTGAGTAATTCAGAGAAAATCTCGGTTGATAAAAGATTCATGTGCCAGTAAATTTCACTATGAGTGAATAAAGGATTCATGTACCTACATAAAATATATGCACATGAATCCTTCATCCACAGCTAATATATCTAAAAAGTAGGTGAACATAGATCCTTTATCAACTTCTATCTCTTTTACTCTTGATAGCACAATCATGGGACCCATCCCAAAAAAATTCTAGACACATGAATCCTTCATCCATGCAAAAATCTCATATTTTTCAAAAATGCGACATGAATCCTTCATCCACTTGTGTCTTCAATTGTGGTTGTTTGGTGTCATGCACAGGCAGATGTAAATGTTATCAAGCCGGGATTCGCTAAAGTCCAATATGCAAGTGTCAGGAAGGTTGCACAAACAGCTTACATAACACATGGAGTAACAAATATCATATCTTGTTGTAAAGCTTGTCAGATTCTATCGTATTTGTGTCCACCGTTCATGTTTATTTATATTTTGTGATTACACGGAATTTATCTAAAAAAATTGTCTCTTCACCGTGCATCTTATTGTCTAATCTGTCATAACAAAGCACTTAATGACCTTGAAATTGATTTTTAACACAAGTAAGACCTGAGAAATAGACCTCTCGCATCTTGAGACCTATAAAAAGTGGTATCACTCAAGATTTTGTGTCCAATAGCAATAGAAGCTAGTAGAAGTACAGAAGGCGGCCTTATTGGATTTAACGCAAACAGGCCACTACACTAGAGGTCGCGCACAAGTTGCTTGCGATTAGGGAACCTAATTATCACGCGACCGGTCGGCCGGCGTAATGGTGGCCTTACATTGAGCATCAAATGCTGCAGCTTTTTTTGCTGCCGAGCTCTCATTGGTCACATGTTGGTCACTGACAGCAATAACAGGCGTCAGTTCCAATCAGAACTCTGCTGCAAAGAAAGCTGCAGCATTAGATGCTCAATGTAAGGCCACCATAAGGGTACCGCATTCTGGCCGAGCGTTTGTTCACCGATCGGCCTCACGGAGTTAGGGATTGACGTCTGTCGGCCTCACGGAAGGCTATACGCGTCCGTCTCAACGGGCTCTAGCTGTCAAGAGCGTGTTTATTTTGGATTTAGGTGTACAAATTCGTGTGAGAGGTGGATATGACTTGCCCGATGAGTTTCAAAAATGAGTCTTTTATGCCGCTATATAAATGAAATTTTCATGTATGTTCGGTTGCGGACATCAAGCAACAGCACCGGACCCCGCAAATTTCCTTTTCTCTCCGCTCATGATAAATTTTGACACATAGCTGAATTTTAGCCCCTCCCATCGGCCCTTAGCAACGGATGATTGCGTAACCTTTGTGCAGCCAAAGCTGTCGATAATCTAGCAACCCTAGCTTGCGATGCTTTCCTAAAACCTCAAGACCATATCTAAGACCATGCCAAATTTCAAAGACTTGGCACAAAGTGCACGATTCTTATGGATCCCCCCTAAGCTAATAAGTAACAAACTTTTTTGCAAGAGTGAAGTTTATTCTCATAAAAACAAGATACAGTAAATTCATCGCCTGCTCCTATTAAACATTTTCTACCCTCAAGCAAGTACGTGTTCAAGCGCCGAGCTGGAACAGTAGATTGTAGCGTCTTTCCTATAGGGATTTTTTGGTCGTTGGAATTTTCTTTTGACAAAAGCTGTTACGTTAGATCCAGAACAAGGCAAGAGCTATTTTATAGGTACATAAGTGATGTTGCTTCTCGCATGTTGTGTCGGCCAGGACTTGTCATCAGATGAGAGATTTTTGCTCCCAAAATCAGATAAATTTTGATTAATATTTGTATAACAGTTTACTCCTGCGAACTCCCGTGTAATTTTGAGAGTAATTCATGTACTTATATTTTGAGTTTTGGAACTTTATTAAGATAGTAGCTGAACTATCTTAGCTAATTAAAAATCACCTGTAGGGACCTACTACTCACGTGCAAAAGCGTTTTGCATCGGGATGAAATGCAAGGTTGGTTCCCCTAACGTCTGTACTAGCATAGCACATCAATATGGGTACGTTCAGCAGGCTACCGACACACTACCGGTAGATATGTGAGCTGCTGAACGGCTTGTATGTTAGCATCAGCATCGTACCATTCGTACCAACAAAACATATTTTTTACATTACTTACTTCATTTGAAAAAGAACCCGTGAAACTCATCATATCTGACACGATTTTATTTCAATTATTGTCATGAGATGCTCATTGCTCAGATTCAATTTGGTTGTTGCAGCGTCACTGTATCAACATCAAAAGCCCAGACCAGCCCTTGCTGGTATCGAGAGCCAGTCGGCGCGAGATACGCGGCGGCATGTCCGAGCTGATCTGGCTGGTGCCGGAGCTGTGCACGCTGACCGGCCTTACCGATCAGCAACGAGAAAACTTCCAAATGATGAGAGAGCTCGGCAGGATCACCCGCTTGTCGGCTCCGCGCCGCGTTAGGCAGCTCACGGAGTTCGCGCGTCGAATCAACGCCGATCCGAACGCCACGCGGGAGCTGCGCACGTGGGACGTCGGCATCGCCGACAGCTTGCTCGAGCTCCAGGGCCGTCTGCTCCCGATGGAAACCGTTCGCAGCGCGAGGGCCGAGTACTCGGCCGGTCCCAGGGCCGATTGGGGCCGGGAACTGCGGACCAAGGAGATGTTCCGCCAGAACAAAATCAGGAAGCTGGTCGTCATCACGCCGGCCCAGCTGGCCGGGCCGACCAATCGGTTCCTGGAGTCTCTGAGAAGAGCCGTCGCCAACATGAGTTGGACCTTCGGCCACATCCGAGTGCTCGAGCTCGAAAACGATCATGCACTGTCTTACATCAACAAGATCGATGCCGCCTGCAGCCAGATTGAACCGGACTTTTTTCTGATCGTCCTGCCCAGGAACTCGTTGGACCGTTACGCGGCCGTTAAGCAGAAGTGTACTTGTGACAGAGGCGTTCTGACTCAGGTAAGCCGCCATGTCCAAATATTTCTTCCATAATGCATCCTGTTTAGTCTCCCAATAGACCGAAGAAGTGTGACGTCAAACGTGACACGACCGTGGAATGCACGGCACGTGGCATGCACTTGACGTTTCTCTGTTTGTGTTTGTCATGTGTTTGTCAACTTTTTGCGAAGGTACATAACGGAAATGGATATAACAAAAAATAATCCATATTTTGGGCTATATCAGGTGGAGGAAATCAAACTATATTGTTATAAACTAAAAACTGCTAACTATAAACTGCGATCCATTGCTCTTTGCCTCTGAGCATCTCATGAACGAGATTGTCGACGGCGACTCTCCTGCCCAGTTTTTCTTCGAGGTCTTCTCGCTGCTTTGATGGACCGTTACAATGAAAACGAGCGTGTTCCACGTTGTCCTGACGCTGAGGCTTTTGAGGCTCCCCAGTATTTCTTTCATCCAACTTTGAACCAAGGCGTTCCAGTGCCGTTGCCACTGCTCGACGAACTGCTCTGTGGCCTTGTTTCTGCTTTCTGGTTTGCTGGTGGGCACTCCTAGACTTGTTTCCTCTAATAGCAAGCATCAGGGCGAAGGTTGGGATACCCGAGAGCACTCGTGCTGCATCATGCGGAACCGTTCTGTAGGCACTGGTGATTCTGAGTGCAGCTTTGCGCAGCTCTCTGTTGGGCTATGTCTGGCCTTTTTGCAACCAAGTCCGCCTGTATGACGCTGACTGTCTCTTGGGCTGGCAATTTCAGCAATGCTCACTGCCATTTTGCACTGACTTTTGTGACTTTTGTTGTGAACCTCCAGAAAATGTCATGCCAAACACAACCAAACATAGAAACGTCACGTTCATGTGATGACGTTGGCCTCCAGAAAATGTCAACCGCCGGCCATGTTGCCATGTTGTGACGTCATCACTTCTCCGGTCTATAGGGTGTTTCACAATTTTTTATTAATCGAAAAATAGAAAGTACCATTGTCGACACATAAAAGTGAACGACAGATGAATGACATTTTACACTTTTTCCCCAAAAATAAAGATGAGGAGTTATCCAGATGCTGAAGGATGACCCATTAGCCTTGCTGCACGCACCTTGAATTTTCCAGAATGCCAACGACTCGCGTCTTGGGAGAAAATTTCAAAAAATCATCCATCTGTGACATCTGTCGTTCAGTTTTTTGTGTCGTTAATAGTACTATTGATAACAAAATTAACTCATACTGTATTTTGGCTGCGTGAATTGAACATTTCTGTCAGTGCCAAGGTGACAAAGCTGATTTCCGTCAATCATGCCTCGATTTAGCATGAACGAGAAAATAGAATTGTTATACAGCTAGAAGAAGTTCTTTCTAGACAGGTTACTTTGATGTTTGGCATCGACAAAATGACTGTACCTACTGTCTGTGAAGTAGCAATGGGCGGAACAAGGGAACTTTGCTAGAAGAGGTGGTGCCGGAAGGCCAAGAATTTCCACTGTGGACCAAGACCAAGCGCTGCTTGATCAACTACGACATGATCCCCGGCACGAGAAGCGATAAACGAAACTGCCTTTCCAGGCTGTTCGATGACTACGAACCGCCGAATTCGAGAGTCTGAACTGTGCTGTAGGGTGGCTGATAGGAAGACGTTTTTAACAGACTTGAGGAAGCAAACTCATCTGCTATTTTCGCTCACCCACATTTATCGAGAGTAGGCTTTTGGGATCGGAGTGCAGCATCCAAGGCAGATTAAGTTCAAAAACTACACCAATATTTTCAAATTTCAACTTGACTTTGATAGCTAGATCTTTTAGAAATGACGACTCTGGGAGACATGACGACGAAATTGTCAAAAAGTCGAATCCACCCCAACCAAATGATAAATAATCACGGCGACTGGATTTAGACGCTGTATGAGTTCATTTCGTTACCAATAGACCGAAGAAGTGTGACGTCACAACACGGCAACATGGCCGGCGGTTGACATTTTCTGGAGGCCAACGTCAAACGTGACATGACCGTGGGATGCACGGCACGTGGCATGCACTTGACGTTTCTCTGTTTGTGTTTGTCATGTGTTTGTCAAATTTTTGCGAAGGTACATAACGGAAATGGATATAACAAGGAAGATTCATATTTTGGGGTATATCAGGTGGAGGAAATCAAACTATATTGCTATAAACTAAAAACTGCTAACTATAAACTGCGATCAATTGCTCTTTGCCTCTGAGCATCTCATGAACGAGATTGTCGACGGCGATTCTCCTGCCCAGTTTTTCTTCGAGGTCTTCTCGCTGCCTTGATGGACCGTTACAATGAAAACGAGCGTGTTCCGCGTTGTCCTGACGCTGAGGCTTTTGAAGCTCCCCAGTATTTCTTTCATCCAACATTGAACCAAGGCGTTCCACTGCCGTTGCCACTGCTCGACGAACTGCTCTCTGGCCTTGTTTCTGCTTTCTGGTTTGCTGGTGGGCACTCCTAGGCTTGTTTCCTCTAATCGCAAGCATCAGGGCGAAAGGTGGGATACCCGAGAGCGCTCGTGCTGCATCATGCGGAACCGTTCTGTAGGCACTGGTGATTCTGAGTGCAGCTTTGCGCAGCTCTCTGTCAATGAGTTGGGCTATGTCTGGCCTTTTTGCAACCAAGTCCGCCTGTATGACGCTGGCTGTCTCTTAGGCTGGCAATTTCAGCAATGCTCACTGCCATTTTGCACTGACTTTTGTGACTTTTGTTGTGAACCTCCAGAAAATGTCATGCCAAACACAACCAAACATAGAAACGTCACGTTCATGATCCGTGCGTTCATGTGACGTTGGCCTCCAGAAAATGTCAACCGCCGGCCATGTTGCCATGTTGTGACGTCATCACTTCTCCGGTCTATAGTACTTGCGGTCTGTATCCCACTAGTGAATTCAGTTTCGCCAAAAAATTCCTCACAATGATCTAAAAGGGGATACAAATTCAAACGAAATTTTTCCCGGCAAAAATAGCATGTGACGTCATCATTCGCAACCCGGCGGCCGGACCGGTCCAAGGAGGTTGGCCGGCCGGGCCGGCCGTCGTGATGGCTTTGAATGTCAGCTCGACGTTGTCATCAAACATTTGCATTAACAGATCTCGAAGAAGTAGGTAGTATTTTGTGCCTCGGTGTGCAAACACCTCGAAAAGTGCCCCATCAAAACTGTTCCTGAATGTTCCCGAAAGTTGATCAGTTTTGAAAATACAATAGTTCACACCCCATCAGCGTGATTTTCCTTCATCAAACTCGTTATAAAACTGGCTGGCTTCAGAATAAATTACTACGTGGAGGATACCTACTTTGGTTAGACGTCCACTATGTGCGTTCAACAAATCCGAGGAGTGGATGTTCTTATCAGTCTAAACACAAGTAATTACTGGGCAAGTACCCACCTACATTCTCCAATTACGCTGCAGCTTTCACCCCCTCAATTCAGCCAAGTTGAAATGGTCGTAGTTTTTGATAAATTCAGTGGAGCATTTTAGTAAAGTCATCTGAAGACATCGTAATGAATACAAACGAAATTCATGACACAAACACACACAAGATTGACGACGTTAACATGACATTACATAAACTGCGCACAAAATGAAGTGACAATTTTATTTTGGGAGGTTTTTTCAAATCTACATAACTTTTTGAAAAATGAGCGTAATCTGAAACAGTTTGCACTATTTTGGAGATACATTGTTCTGTTTTCGTGAACCATACATATCCAAGTCATCCAAAGCAAAGAAATACATCATACAGGGTGATACAAAAGAGCGTGCAAAGTACTGCTCTTTTTATCCTGGCACAGGGAATTTTCACGTCATCCTGTATATCCGAGTGTGATCGCATCTTGTAGCTTGTAGTATCTGTAACTTAGACCCGTTTAGTTTTTCACTCTACGTTACGTATTGACAGAAATATGATTTCTCTTGTAAAAAATGCCAATTTGCAATCTGTTTAACGGCAACAATTCCGTCACATGAAACTGTCACCAACAAATAGCTAACAATGAAAAGCCGTATCTCTGTATCTAGGCAATGGATTTTTGGCAATTGTTGGCAATCGGACCAAGGCTCAAGAAGATTGAGGAACACAACAGGAATTTAGATTTCGGTCTGTACCATAAAAAGATCACTGCACAAAAGTTGACTACGGACCCGAAAACGTTCCAAGTGCCCTGGAATAATCCAGTGACCGCAGGTTCATCGGGTTGACCTGTGAGCATGGGCATGAAGCATGCGACTCGAACGGTTGACCGATGGAGGTATTTATGTAATGCAGAGTAGAAAGAGAACCTGTTAGTTTTAGATACGACAAGCTACAAGATACAGTCAATTCGAGTACCTGTACCGAGTGATAGAACCATTTCTGCCTGCCTGCGCCAAGAAAAAAAAAGCAGTCTTTTCCAATCACCCTGTATGTATCATTGCTTTGCTATTATTGACAATTAAATTTATGGTTCCTGAAAAGAAAACAAATCATTCTATCTTTAATGATTATCGTTTAATTGACAAACTGTTTCGTACAATTATTACTCTTCTATGAAATAATTGGTACTTTTATACAAGAAAAATCATATCTCCCTAAGTACACAACGTAGAGTGGAAAACTAAACAGTTATGAGTTACAGGTACTACAAGCTACAAGACGCAGTTACATTCGTATATACAGGATGAAGTGAAAACTTCCGGTGTCAAGATGAAAAGAGCAGAAAGTTGCACGCCTTTTTGTATCACCTTGTATGGGATATATCTTCACTTTGAATGGCTTGGATATGTATGGTTTAAAAAATAGAGGAATGTATCCTCACAACAGTGCAAGCTGCTCTAGATTCCGATCATTTTTTCGAAAGTTATGGATATTTGAAAAAACGTCCCAAAATAAAATTGTCACTTCATTTTGTGCGCAGTTTATATGTCAGTCATAACTTAAATGCATTGATGACGTCATGATGCACTTGACTGAAACTGCGTTTTGAAAGTAATTGGAAAATTCGAATTTCAGGTGATTTTATTTCTCAAATATTTGACCAATTGTATTTTGTATGCACTAATAACTAATTCGTTTTCACATATATGTATTAGTACATAATTATGTGTGATTTTGGGGGATCTTTGACACAGTGAAAACCCTTTCTGTGTGCCCCACAGTCGTTGAATCTGCAGACACGATTCCATTCGAAATTATCATCGATGATAATAATACCACTTGTTATATTATTACTGAAAAAATATGCAAGAGATAATTAGAGAGGTTTTTCGTAGCATTTTAATTTTCACTTGATAATTTCTTGTCAAGATTCAAAAGTGACGTACAATAGAAGTCACTTTGACGTTGGTTATCAGGATTAGTTGATTTTCAATATTTTCATTGCATGCTAAGTTAAATCGATGAAATTTGTGTTCATTTTTTAGAAAATCCGAATTATCTTCCAAATTATCAAGTTTTAAGAAAAAAACCAGGAGATAAAAAATATGTGAAATGAGACGCTTGATACGACTAAGAAATAAACTATTGAGTATACCTTCACGTGTGTGAGTCTCAGCAGCGCATTTTCTTAAGGAGGCATATTGTGAATGTAAAGAAATTTGGTTAAAGGAGAAAAACCATTTTTTGCCCACTCTCTTCAATCGAAACTCATTGTGATATTTTGTTATCTGAATGGGGTACTTGCCAATGAAATAGATTTGAACGAAAATTCTTTCAATCAACAATATTTTTTTGTTTGGAGCGACATCTGGGGGCGGCGACTAATCAACAGTGGCCCATTCTCTCCCATTTTTAGTCGGCTATCCATGTAGCGAAAGAATTAAATCTAAATCGTTATGTCTTCGGGTTTATGTTTTTCATGTATCTCTTACTTGAGGGCGGCGTGTGGGGCCGGCAGTATTCGGAAAAGTAACTGTTGAACAGTTTTAGTTGGAAGTTTATAAATGTTCGAGGTAACATTAGCATCCCAATCAGTGAAAATTGTTGGAAGTTGCATTTTTTATTTGTTTGGGAGCGGGAGCTGGAGTAATCAAAAGTAGCTTTTCCCATTTTTAGTCGGCTATCTATATAGCGAAAGAATTAGAATACTATGTCTTCAGGTTTATGTTTTACATTTATCTCTTACTTTGGGGGCGGCGTGTGGGAGCGGCAGCTTTCGGCTAAGCAAATGTTGCACAGTTTGAGTTGGCAGTTTCTAGATGTTTGAGAAAACATCTCAATCAGTAACAATTGTGAAAGTTGCCCTTTTTGTCGTTTGGGGGCGGAATCTGGGGGCGGCGACTAACGAAAAGTAGCCTATCCTTACCCATTTTTAGTCAGCTATTCATATAGCGAAAGAATTAGGTCGCTATGTCTTCGGATTTATGTTTTTCATTTAAAAGTGATTGGGGGCGGTTTTTAGCAATTTTTATGCCGGCGGCGCATATTGAAGATGGAATGTTTCTGGGGTTACGTTTATAAGTGGCAACCATGTATTATTCATAAAATGAGAACACCAGAGCATTAGGTCTGGGAGAAATTTCAACATCATGTTATTTCAAGTTGATCGGGGGCGGTTTTCTCTATGTTGGCGGCGCGATATAGACATTCAATATAGCCTAGCCACGCTTTTGGGGTGGCAGCTATGTAACAGCGAAAAAAACAGAAGGCTAGGGCGTCTAGTTTGCGAGGAGTTCGAGGAACGGACACACGGACGGACAAAGCGGCTGCAATAGCGATTTTCATCAAGATGGAAAATGCGCTGAAAACAGGGGGTGCTATTCAAAAAAATGGAGTTATGGAGTTGAGTTTTTCCTGGCCGATTTCAACCGGGCTTGCCTGTTCACTCGGCTTCTGGCCCATTTATTTTTTCTAGTTTCCAGAACTCTTGAGACGTCAGGTGTGGTTCGGACCTATACCATTCTGATGGGCTTGATGGATTATTTGACATGTCACTTAGGGGCCCTGAATTGCAAATTATTAAAACTCTGTCCCAGGTTTTAAATCCGTGAACTGATTTTCACCAGATGCTTTTTGAACAATAAGTAATAGGTTTTTATTCGGGAGAAATGTTCGTACTGCTGCCTGGGAAAGGATGAAACTCTTTCACATGTGTTGTTTGAGTGTCCTATCTATGATGAATGTAGAAAAAAATCAAAAAACCTAATGGACGTCCACTCTATAGTCCATCCGCTAGGTACTATTCTGTATTTTTTTAGAGGTCGAAAAGGTTTGTTTTGGAATTCCAATCAGTTGAGGTCCACAGAATCATATTTTTTTGGTGGCAACGCTCAAAAGTGGTGCGGTCACCCTGTGCACCCCCATGGGGGCCAGCCCCCAGTTAATCGAATTTTAGTTCTGTAACTCGGAGGATCGACACAGAATTACAAAAAATTCAGGATGTCATAAAAAAACTCCCTCAAAAGTCATCCACAATGAAGATACAGCCCTTCAAGTTTCAAAAAAGGCGATTTCCGTGGAGGTACAATTTCCACAATTTTCAACCGATTTTGCTGAAAATTTGGCTAGGCCCCTCTGTAACAAGTATCTAAAAGGGGGAATTTCATTTTCTGGATAAATTGTCCAGTGGCGGAGCAACTGGAAATTTTGACATAATGCCGTCCCTCCTCATTTCTCAAGTCCCTGGTCAACTTTGAACTCTGAAACTTTCACTATGTATCGAATATATTGTTTAGCTACGATGTTCCCAAAAAAATTAGAATCAGAGCTGGTTTCTGGGTTCCATGTTGAATATAGAAGAGGAGGATTTGCTTTAATTTTTTTAGCTGAACATCCTAGTATTCTTTTTATATGAAAAAATTGTGTTCAAATTTTTTTGTTTTTTTTGGGAACATCGTAGCTGAATAATGTATTCGATACATAGTGAAAGTTTCAGAGTCCAAAGTTGACCAGGGACTTGAGAAATGAGGAGGGACGGCATTATGTCAAAATTTCCAGTTGTTCCGCCACTGGACAATTTATCCAGAAAATGAAATTCCCCCTTCTAGATGCTTGTTACAAAGGGGCTTAGCCAAATTTTCAGCATTATCGGTTGAAAATTGTGGAAATTGTACCTCCACGGAAATCGCCTTTTTTGAAACTTGAAGGACTGTATCTTCATTATGGATGACTTTTGAGGGAGTTTTTTCATGACATCCTGAATTTTTTGTAATTCTGTGTCGATCCTCCGAGTTACAGAACTGAAATTCGATTAACTGGGGGCTGGCCCCCATGGGGGTGCACAGGGTGACCGCACCACTTTTGAGCGTTGCCACCAAAAAAATATGATTCTGTGGACCTTAACTGATTGGAATTCTAAGAAAAACCTCTTCGACCTCTAAAAAAATACAGAATAGTACCTAGCGGATGGACTACTATCCTTTCCTCCACAAGTTTACACGTTTGGGGCTATGTCCACTCCTTTTTGAGTCATGTGGTAAGGATACGGTCCTTGATAGATGATTAAGTTGAGATTTGCTATTTTTAGCGTTGTGCGTTGAGTTTTGCGATTTGTAGGTATATGGTCTGTACTTTATTTATGTTTTCTTTGATGTTACGGGTACAGAGAATTCCATAATTTTTGTAATTTCTTTTATTTTTAATTTACTTGTTCATGGCCGAAAAGGCCGAAGGAACAATAAAGCATATTTATTTTTTATTTATTGAAAGTAATAGGTTCTTGAACATTTTCCAACGATTTTTGTCCAGTTTCCCGAGGTTTTTTTAGTTGAAAAACAAACTTCTTCCTATTAAACTAAATGTTCTGACGGATGAGGTTCTACAGCGCCTTGGAACTTGGAACTCCTTGAACCGCAGTGCTTTTTTGTGATGTGTGTATGCAAGTTAGTCTTTCTGGATATAGTCGCTCGACTTGATCGATTTTTTTCTTTAATTTCACAACCAAGTCTCCCCTTCCCGGAGGGACGCTTGAATCAAAATCATTAGTGACGTCTCTGGATACCGCCGGGAAAGTTTTGTGTCGCCTCACAACAGATTTTTGGAATATGTAACTGAAAGAGTTCGAAGGACCACTCTTTGACTGTTCATAACTTGGAAAAGAAAGATGGAAGTTTTTTTTTATTATATTTTGTCGACTTCATGAAAGATTCCGTATACCGTGATCTTGATACAACATACAACAAATTCCGGGATCACTGTGTTTGATAAAAACGTGGGTGCGTGACCATTGGCGAGTAACATTACCGATGGTGGCGCTGCTGATGCGCTTCGCATGTAAACAAACATGTCGGATAGAGCACGGATTGTTGCTCGCGCGTTCAAAAATCTCATCAGTAGTAAGCGGTTTTTAATGTCTTCCAGACGTGAAACGTGATTAATTAGTATTGCGGTGGAACTCAAAAATGGCAGAAGCGCAATTGAGTGTTATGGAGTTTTGAATCACTTGATGGACTCAACGGATTCTCGATATGTATCGTGATGGGAGAAGAAATTCTGAAGTCATAATTTCTTGTGTTGTGTGGTCGAAAGCGAACCGAATCAAGCATCAATTTAAACATAGACATATTTAAATTGTGTTTACAAACAAGCGCATTGTATGAATCTTCTCACTAGGTAACTGGAAATGTAATTAAAAAAAAATAGTAGTATATAGCAGTTCCTGTGAAATTGGAACGTTCAAATGCACTTGCAAAGCAGGCCAGTCCGGGACATGCAAAAATATCGTAGCTGTGCTTCTTCGATGCAGCCATATAAAGTTCCCATTTTCAGCGACACTTCCCAGGCTTTTCTCGTAGTCATATTTTCCACAGTGCCGAGTTTGTTTGTCATTTTGACTACCCAACTTGCGTCTTTCGCTTTCGACGGGAAACGGTGAAAATGTAAATCTTCCTTTTTCCGGTTTCCACAGCGCGACTCGCACTCGGAAACACAACCAATTCTCCGCCACTTTTTGTCACTATCTATCTTGCCACCTTCCATTATATGCCACTTTTGCTTGTCAGTCGTCGTACACGTGTCACTCTTATTTAACACGTTAAGCGCCAGAGTCAAAAATCGAGATGTTTCCTGTAGTGCCATGTGAGACGCGGCGGGACACAAAAATTTTCTTGTCCCAGTGCGCCACGTGACACGCCTGGCGGGACACTGCCGCAAAATTTCAACTGGTGATATAAAATTAAAAAAAAAGCTTGATATTGGTATTGATGCTTGCATGAGCTTCTAGAAACTCCATAATTTATTCATGCATTACACATTCCCAGTCTTCGCATTCCTACAGGGTGTAACAGAGAAGTGGAAATACCTATATAATTTTTTTCCCTGGCACTTTTTCAGAAAATTCTTTGAAAGGGTATAACGATTTTGGCTATTGCGGAGCTGTCAGTGTCAATATTTTCTTTTTGCTCCTCCAATTTTTTGACAAATGACGAGTTTTTGACATTTTTTAAAACTTTTTTTTTCAATTCGCAGCAATGAAGACTACGTATTTTTAGCGCACTTCTCCAAACGGGAAGGCGCTTTTGTCCTCGCTTTGTCCGTCCGTCCGTCCGTCCGTCCGTCCCCGCATCTAGTCCTAGACGAAAAGGTTTTTGCGAAAAATTTTTACTCCATTGGGTAGCTCATGACCTTGTATCCCGAACCAAGAAAAATCTTGACGAAATAATAATAAACAATGACAATAATAACAATTTAGTGTGACGCGGCATCGCCGTTGAATGCTGCATTTCAGAAGCCGGCCTGATCTCGAAAGTTATCACATGCGAGGAAGTACCCGATCTTATCATTTTACCATAATACATATGCGGAGTTATATTCAGAGAATGATTTGAACTTTATTTTAATGAAAATTTCACATCGGTGCGAGGTGCCGATTAGTAGTTATTAATTTTTGAAAATGACTCCGAAACTACGGCTCGGCCGCAAATGATTTATTCGTTGCTTGCTGGTGCTTGATATCCTTTCCTCCGAACAAAACGAAATTCAATACAGAAAATATTTCAACTCGAATGGGTAGCTCATGGCCTTGGTACGCGAATCAAGAAAAATTTTGCCGAAATAATCATGAACAATTACAAAAATAACATTTTGGTGTAGGGCGGCTTCGCCGATCAAGTGCTGGCATTCGCGGTAAGATGTAGAAAGTTGCGATATGCAGGCAACTACAATTTCTTAATGAAATACATCACTGCATGTACGGCATTATATTTAGAGAACAATTTGAACTTTCTTTTGACGAGAACCCCACTTCGATCCGACCGTTAGGTCAATTGTTATCGATTTTTGAAAACGGCCGCAAAGCCACGGCTCGGCGCATATTACACGACCCTACAAATTTAAAATCAGACGTGCCGAAATAGTAAGTGAACATTTTGAAATAGCCAATACTAGGTACCTGAAGGATAATGGCACTCAAATTACGAAACATGTTCGCTCAATAACAAAAAAAAAGTAGGTAGGTATCACTAAAAATCATGTGACAAGGCTACCATTTTTCCGGTTTTTCGATAAAAAAGGAATGTTCCAATTCAAAAGTGAACCCGATATTCGTGTTCAGGAGGTCGAAATCAGTTGGAGCACATTTTTTTATATAAGTAACAGAATGACGCTTATGTGGCCGGTCTGTCTGTCTGTCTGTCTGTCTGTCTGTCTGTCTGTCCGAGTCCGTGCAGAAATTAAGACGCTGTACTCCTTCTCGAGAATTGAAACAAGAGTCTTGGAACTTTTTTCCGATTAATAGCTGATGTCTCCAAGGGTGGCCAATGGGCACTATTTTTGTTATCCATACATCGTTATCATTATTCTCAAAAAACAGAGATCTCCTGTGCACTTCGATGAAGTTGAACTTCTCCTCAAGAAATAAAGCTACAGCCGTTGAAGATTGAACTTTATCCGGTGGATAGCTTAGGTCCTCAAGGACCAAATAGGCAGGTTGGCTTTCATAATTCGGCCGCCATCTTGGCTGCCATATTGAAATTTCTTATTAGTGGAACGATTGTCATGAAACTTGAAACTCACCCTTGTCTAGTATGATCATTCTTATTTTCAAGCCAAATTTTATGATTGCCCCACCATCTTGGCCGCCATATTGAAATCTCTTATAAGTGGAAAGATTTTCATGAAACTTGAGAGTTACGCTTGTCTCGTACGATCATTCCTATTTTCAAGCTGAGTTTCATAATTCTGCCGCCATCTTGGCCGCCATATTGAAATCTCTTGTTAGTGGAACGATTTTCATGAAACTTGGAACTTACCCTTGTCTAGTACGATCATTTTGATTTTCAAGCCGAATTTCATGATTCTGTCGATATTTTGGCCGCCATATTGCAATTTTTTGCCCAAGACGGTAGAACTCTAATCACTTAACATCTTGCGTTCACTAATCCTCCAAAAAGGAAGTGCGCTACTGAGCCTCATGCCCATGAGGCATATTCGCTTGTTATCCCTGTGGTAGCATACAATTTTTGTTTCTGTCATTACCTTTTCGTTGTAGTAAAACAGATGGAATTTGCTATATTTTTTCCTATTACATTTTTTCAAAAAATTCCCTCAAGGGGTGTAACAATCTTGATTATTGCGCATCTGTCAGTGTCAATATTTTTATAGTCCTCTAATTTTATAATATAAACTGCTCAATATTTGAAATGTCGGTATCGAAAATTTTACCCTTTTCTCAAAATGGTATAAAACTGACACAACCGATTCCAATTTCCACATTGAAGTCTGTCTGTCTGTCTGTGTGTCTGTATTCCTGTCTTTGTGTAATTTGCAATGATAACTTCTAAACGGTTGATCCAAGTGAGCCTCAATTTGGTGTGTGTGCATGGTTTAGGCGTCCAATGAACTTGAAACAGATTTCAGTTGAAATTCGCCTCCAGAGGGCGCACTTGCACCGTCTCAATTTTGGAATCTTTTACATATGAACCTCAATTTAGATATCTTTGCTGATCCTCCGTTAGTTGAGAAACACATTCTAACATTTTGATTTGAAGATGTCTCACAATTATAGCTTCAATTTCTTGTTTTCCAAAAATCTGTGTTTATTTTCCAAGTTCGTGTTGAACCATTACAGAAACGGGCGAGTAAAAAAAGGCAGTATGTAGGTATTGTTATACAATTTTCTGCAAAGAAGTCCGTGAAGACTGACTTTAGAAGTGATCACTTCTTGTTCGTATCTGTAATGGTTCACCCATCAGCGCTTGAAAGAAGAGTCAAAGCAAAGATTTTTGAAAAATAAGAAATGGAACCTATATTTTAATTTTTGACACATATGCAGACCAAAATTTTGAAATGTGTGTTTGGACCAACAAAGATCTAAAAATTTGATCTCAGATCCGTACATCAAAAATTCCGATATTGATACGGTGCAAATGTAGTGCTTTCTGGAGGCGGATTCCAGCCAAAATCTGAGAAGCTCATTGGACACCTTGACCATTCGCGCATATCAAATTTCAGCTGAATCGGATCCAGCGTTTGGGAGTTTCATCAACGATTACACAGAGATAGAAACACAGACAGACATGCTTCAATCTGGAAATGGTCTAAATGAATCGTCTGGGAGACTGAAAAATATATATATTCGTCAAACTCCAAAAACAATTCTCATACGCATTCACAAGATTTTTTTTCTTTCATTCGAGAATGACAACCAAGAAAGTAAAATAGGGTTCCAGAGGGCGCGGATGTTATCAACTGTTCAAGCAAGAAGCATGCAAAATTACAAGTTCTTATCAACAAAAATTAGGTTTTATCGACGCGACGACCAAAATAATTACTGAATTGCAACTTTTACAAAAAAAATCATAAAATATTTTTCCCACGGAAACGGGGATCTGTTGAGCTAAGCACAATTTTGCAATGCTTCACATTACACCCTGTAAAGAATGTAATTGGGTTAAAAAAAATTACCAACAGGGGAGATTGCTGAAAGATGTAGCTATCTACTAAAGAACCGTGGAAACAAAATCGAATGATATTATTTTGAAAAAAGGTAAAGTCCCCGATACCGACATATCAAATGTGCAGTTGAGGTGACACATTTTTCAATTTTTTTTTGCATTTTTTTTATTCCGGGCAATGAAAACTACGTATTTTTTCTCCGTTTGATAACATACTTTGTGTTACTATCATTATCCTTTTATTCTTATAATAATTCAGAAGTGTCATCGATTCTTCCCGAAAATTGCTTTCGGAGTAGGTTCAGAACTTTGTATAAACGCACAGGGTAACTGTCAGTGAAAATGTCACTTCGGATTCATAAACACGAACGGACAGAGTCTGAGTACGCCTAGTTTACACTACATGAGCAGAGGAAAAATTTTCCCAGTGGGAGATTAGCGCGGAACATACAGTGCTGTTCACTAATTTATTTAAATTTTTCAATAAAGAAATGTGCCACTGTTCCGCGACCTACTAATTTCTAAACGTTCTCCAAGGAGAGAGCTGTGAACATTTTGACTGAAGTTGCGCTATTGCGGATCTGTCAGTGTTTACATGTTTTCCTAACAATGCACTCTTTCACCTGCATACCTAACCACGACAACAAGAGATGAATAACAGGAGCAAAAAAGTATATATTAACCTGAGAAAATACGGATTGTTGTCATTGGCGTGAAAAAAGTTATGTCATCAGAGTTGTCACCTGTCAAAAAATTGCCAATGACAATGATCAAATTCCTTCTATCCCTTGAAGTGTTAATTTTTGAAAAATTCAACACAAAAAACAAGTCAAAATTTTTTAATTTTATTGGCATCATCTATCCACAACAAAATGGTGATGACAAACAAAAATCCTATGCTTTTTACAGAATCGTCGTAAAATAAAATGCATGCAAAGACCATTTTGGTAGGCGAGATCTAGTGACGTAATCAGTTTCACGGCTTCCTTCATTAGAGCAAGCTATGGAAAAAATGTGCTGAGTTGACACAAATGCTACGATGCTAACTTGATTCTGACGCCTTGATAGATGTGCTATATCCCATACACTTTCCATTTTCAGTAGAATGACTTTTTGGAGCAAAAATAAAGTTACAAGCTAGAGCAGCGCTGGGAAAATACGGCCGATGGCCGCTTATAGTTTCGCTCCAAAACTTTGCAGGTGCCATCAGCCGTAGCCCCCCAGCTTGTCACTTTATTTTTGCTCCAAAAAGTCATTATACTGAAAATAGAAAGTGTATAGAGGGTGATGTTAAAACAATTCTGTCTTCTAAATAATTCTGAAGTTATAGAGAAACAAAAGTTGGTCCTTCGATTGCTTCTATTTCCGTTGTTTCAAAAGATTTTAGTAAACTGTTCATGGAAAAAAATTGAACACAAAAATCAACCTCTGAATCTATATTGAATCTCTGTTTTCTATACCAGGGTGAGTCATGAACTAAAAAATTTTGTTTTCCTAAAAAAGAAGAAGCAACAGAATTCTATTGAAATGAATTGTGTTTTATAGTTTTATTGTGCTCTACTTAGGTTATGGGACCAATGTGGCTGTTTGCAAGTACTTTTACGAAAAAATAATTTTCAGGATTCATGATCCACCCTGTATAGAAATCAGTAATTCTTTGCAGATTCAGAGGTTGATTTTTTGTACTCATTCTTTATTCTTTTTCCATGAACAGTTCACTAAAATCTTTTGAAACAACGAAAATAAAAGCGATTGAAAGACCAACTATTGTGCCTCCATATAACTTCAAAATTAAAAAACAGGAATGTTTTAACAACTTTCCAGCACTCTTCTACACTTACATATTACGCACCTTCAAGGTGGTCCGACACTTTTGAATCACCCTGTATGTATAATGATTATACATACTATAATGTGACAGTTGTCACCGTCATCTCGACGCGCGATGCATCCGCTAGTGGAAATCTCCAAAAGTACGCCACGAAAGTAGGGAAACGTGATCCCCCAAGATTGGCGGCTCCTCGCTGACGATGCTAGGTGAGCGGTGGTCACTGAAGAGAATGATGGCCAAGCGGCCAAGCGCGATAGTACTATATGGAACACATTAAAATGTCCACTGTCCAGTGGCTTCTGTGAAGCTGAGAAAACTTCCTTAGATGGACATTAATCTATGGGGTTGGATTGCGCGAGACAAGACGCGCATGAGTAAGTGCAATGTGTTGGTCACTTGTCCATTTCCTATATCTATGCATCTTCTTCTTCGTCCATGTTTGCTTTTTCAATAGGTGAAAGCTAGAGTAAGAAGTCCTCACTACTCAGTGATTTTCATTCCATTTCTTTTAGTACTGCCGCGCTTGGTCACTTGACATATTTTTCTTCAGTGACCACTGCTCACCAATAGGGTCAGTGAGGAACCACCAACCATGGTACAGACGATGTCTCTTGTCGACCACAGCGACTTCCACTGTAGGGGGGCTCACGTTTCCCTACTTTCGCTGATTAGCCTCAGAAATTGCCACTAGGGGTGCATCGCGTGCATAACGATGACAACCTCGATGCCAACTGTCACATTATACTTGGCACATCTATTAAGACGTCAAAATAGAATAGTTAGCACCGTACCATTCGTGTCAACATTAAATATTTCCCACAGCTTGCTCCAATAAAGTGAGTCTTGAAATTGATTATAGTTTTGTCTTTTAGTGGATGTATATTGCCGAAATTGAAGTCGGCCATGGAGGGCACCATAGTTTCGTCGACTGCCAATAAAATTTTCAGGATGCAGTAGGAATGCGCGAGATATGGTATAGAATTGCTTGAGGTGATAGGATGGGATTGCATCAGATAGTGAGGGATTGCGTGATCACGTTTAATATCGTGATTATTACGTAGCAGTCATAGCATAGCATATGATCACGTGGGATAACGTAAATTGACTTGTCATCGCGTGGGATGATAGCATGATTACGTGTGGGAGCATAGGGTGGGTTTGCGTGATAGTGTGGGATCACGTGAGATAATTCCTTACGACCAGCATTTGATCAAGTTCGGTAACGTGAAATCGAGCGTGAAATAATATAGAATTGCGTGGGTTCATGCCATAAAATCGTGTGGAATATAAGCGTGGGATAGCATAGGGTAGGCGAAATGGTATGACAACCCGTGGGGTGGGATAATGATAATGCCGTGGAACCATGGGAAAAGAAGCGTAGGATTGCATATCATCGCTTGGGACTGATGATATGAAATAGAGCGAGATCGCATGGAATATTGACGGAGGATCACTTGAGTAGATGGGTAATATCGCGTGAGATAGCGTGAGATAACGTGGTACATTAGCGTGCAAGATTGCTTATGAAAATGGCGTGAGATAGCGTGGCACATTAGTTTGAGATTGCGTATGATACTGGCGTTTGTTGGCGTTTTCATATAGTGAGTTTGCGTGGAATGACGTACGATTGTGTGTTATCATGACGTGAGAATACATAGGATGACGTACGTATCATTCGCTTCGGATGGCGTGAAAAGGCTTGCGATACAGGCGTGCGACCACTTGGGACGATGGCGGGGAATTGCGTCGAAATATAGCGTAAGATCGTGTGAGGCGAGGTATAATGTCTTGTGTGATATGGCGTGATATCGCGTGGGGTATCTAGCGTGATAAGTTGTCGAGCGTGTGATCACGACAGATAACGTTCGATATCTCCTGGGGTTATTGGCTTACGATCACACGAGATTGCAACGAACGGCGGTGGGATCATACGTAGGATATCCTATTAGGGAGCTTGCGATTTCACGCAACGTACGACGTAACGCGACGTAGAACGTGAAAATTCTCCTGTAACTAAGGAATTCCAAATAACAAACTCGTCTATTTTCACGTTGAAAGTTACGTTACATCGTACAGACGTGTGCACGCAATCTCCCCAGTGGAAATGTAACGTGGAATGACGTAAGATTGCGTGCGATGACGTAGTCGCTTGGGTGCACCGAAATGTCCCTTCGAATAAAAGTTTCAGACAATAATATCAGCTAACAAACTCTCAACGAAATCAGTACTGCAAAGTGTATCAAGAATGTAAAAAAAATTGACATCCGTAAAAAAAATATAATAAGGAAAAACTAAGATCACCATCAGATCCACAATGGTCAAAATAGATACACAATTTGACGGAATTTTCTGAAAAAATGTCAAGGAAAAATTTACACTTCCCTATGACAAGCAGATTTTGCTTACAACGCTTTGAGGTTTGATGTACGGGCTTTTGTTCGGATGCATGTCGTTGAGATATCACAAATTTCTCATTGAGATCTTCTGCGAATATCAAATTCAACAAACACAGGATAATGACAGAAACAAAAGAATTAACCTTGTGGAGAAAAATATTCAATCCAATTACGGCGATTGAAATAAACGTTGTCAAAGAAATGTCAAAAGAAAGGTGTCATCAGTCAAAAAAAGTGCCAGAGAAAAATTATGGAGGAGATTCTACTATGATTCTACTTCTCTGAGATACCTGCATACAAGTGGTGCTACTTGAAAAAATCAAGTTATAGGCTGCTCTGTAAAAATAAAGCACCCTGTATAAGGCAAAAAAAATTGAAAAATGCACTTCGACCTATCATTTATAATGACCTTTAGTTCACTTTAGTATCAAACGGCGTAGGTGCAGTCGAGGTCTCCCATATCAATGGCTCACCCTGTATAGGCAAAGAAATAAATACAAACTGATATCAAAAATGTAAGATATAGTTCAGTAATAGTAACACTACTGAATGAATGCAGGGTAACTGTTCGTCACCAAAAAGATTTATTGAAAGTGAAATTTCGAAATTTCGTAGCCTCCGAGTTACACTTTTGCCGGTCACATGAGGTCCATATTCTCATTCAGAATTATCGTGGAAGACTTACCCATGCATAAAACGTGATATTTCCAACAACAAAAAATTGCATTTCCCCAGTGCCACGTGACCTGCCAGGAGGGTCACGGCTTTTTTTTCGATTTCTGGAACCATTAACACAAATCAAACGGTATGGTGTACTTCAAAAAATTAATTACTGCATGGAATGGTGGGAAAGAGCTTGCACTTCCTAACGACCCTTTCAAAAAAATGTAGCGCGGCACCAGCGGAAACGCGCCGGCGTGAGACGCCGCAGGTCACATGGCACTCAACGTGTTAAAAATGCAATGCTTTTGCAATCGACGACACCTAATATATCCAAGATAATGAAACGTGCGTGGCTCACGTACTTTGTTGGAAAAAATTAACGCCGCGTTAAGTCAGATGGAATCAAATAAAGTCCCCGAACACCGCAACGCTCATAAGAGCCCACACAAATCTGCAGTTGATCCGTGCACAAACGTCGTTTACACGTTGGCCGTCAGATGGCGTATTCGATCTTGAAACTCGCCAATAGTCACCCTCGGAAGAAGTGGAACTTAATAGGCGAAATTCAGTGCCATTTCTGCGCTGGCGCAACCATGCTAGGGGATTTGAGAATAGTGCCGTATGCTAACACATGTAAAAAGCGTAATTTCAACATTGTCTATTATTGAAACGGCTGGAAATGAAACTTTCAAATAAGCTATGGAAAAAAGAGTGTTTCTTGATCTTTCATTGTGTTCAAGACCAGCAATGATGGATCAGTTTTAGATACACAATGAGCGAAAATATGGTAACGTGTTTATCAGTTGGTGTGTTTTTGAAAATACCGCCCTACTTCTAGTATTCTCCTCTGCCTTATGCTGGCCTTACATTGAGCAGCAAATGCTGCAGCTTTCTTTGCAGCAGAGTTCTGATTGGAACTGACGCCTGTTATTGCTGTCAGTGACCAACATTTGACCAATGAGAGCTCGGCAGCAAAAAAAGCTGCAGCATTTGATGCTCAATGTAAGGCCACCATAATGCTAGCCTTACATTGAGCATCAAATGCTGCAGCTTTTTTTGCTGCAGAGTTCTGATTGGAACCGACGCCTGTTATTGCTGTCAGTGATCAACATGTGACCAATGAGAGCTCAGCAGCTAAAAAAGCTGCAGCAGAATTCTGATTGGACCTGACGCCTGTTATTGCTGTCAATGACCAATATGTGACCAATGACAGCTCAGCAGCTAAAAAAAGCTGCAGCATTTGATGCTCAATGTAATGCTAGCCTTACGGTTGCCGTCCTGTCTGTCAGTGGCATGAAACTGCATGTAAACAAATGGTAACTAAAATTTTATCGGGTTATATGTATAATACCTATATCAGAGGTTTTGTGTTTTCTGTTTTTTTTTTTTTTAAATGACGGGCAGTTTGTTGAGTGCCTGGCTGCAAAAACCGTACGAAAAGAACGTTACAGTTCCATTTTATGTGTGTTTTTCAAAAGACATCACCTTCTAGGCAACCAGTTATACACTGAAAACGGCTTTTTCGTTCTTTTCGGAACACTACGCGCGGAATTCATTTTTTCGACAGCAATGCACATGGACAACATCATTTCACATAATCTAGCATGGAAGTCAGGAGTTTCTTGTCATCTATTTTCCTTTGTTAAATCGATGACTGAAAATCTGCAGGTTTTGACTTTTCCTAGCTCACGCAGACGCATGAGTTCCATCCCCTAGCTCTGCGAACCTACAGCGCAAGTCGTGCCGCTGAATATCGCATTCTTTTCTTACTCCCGCTCCGCTCCCTATAGCCCAGGCTTTTTAGTCGAAAAAACGGCAAAACATGAAACAAATTAAAACACGGTCAATCTCTTCAGTTTTGGGTTCACAAGACTTTGCTATATAACATACAAAAAGTCCCCAACTTTCCCCCGTGTGCGTCACTGTTTTTTTGACAGGCAAAGATGAAGACACCTCAAAGTGCACTTCCCGCTTAAAAATGCTCCTAATTGTCAACCACCTGATCGATTTCTCTCACCTTGATCTTGAATGAAAGACAATGAATCATAGTGGATGATATGGAAAAGTTTTGTCGAAAATTTGACCCTAACAGACTTAAATTCTCAATAATGACACTTTTTTACGTGTTTTTTTCTTATGCTTCAGTTAACATTTTACTTTTGCATCGACCACTGAATATCACTTGGTATTATTATATGCAGTAGATTCCCTATGGCTTTCGCTTCAAAATGACGTATCTTTTAACATCATTGCAAATTGTTCAGCAATTCCAGAAGGGATTCTATGAAGTTACGTCCAACGCATTATATCGGGAAAATCACTTCAACATATTAACCTTGACTTTGATCTGTAATAATTGATCCTACGTTCAATATGCATGGTATCATACTCACTAAGTCTGTCTGGTGATATGACTTGTATGAGTAGGTACTACAGTTTCTCGATTTTCCTCTTTGTGCATCATGTTTTTAGTAGTTTGTTCTTGTTATTGCCGTCTGCAGTCTTCGGCAATATCGCAGCTACTAGACTTCGGATTGCGCTCAGGTTTTTGCTAGATGATAGCTTAGGGACTCTAGATGTACAACCGACAAAGATATTTTATTTCATTATTCGTTCGTACGTCCGTCTGTATGTCTGTCATTCCATGCAATATCGCGGTTCCTAGACCTCGGATTAACCTCGGATTTTCGCTAGAGAATAGCTAAGGTACTCTAGGTATAAACAAACAACACGGTGGGCTACGCGGGAGCACCCACGTGTACGAGTAGTTGTTGGTTCCCGTCAAGACGCATCTTCCTCCAGCTCCGCGGAGACTCTTGAAGATAGTGTCTTGCAACTGCAAGAAGAACTGCGGTCTAAAATGTAGAAGCAGGCAATCTTCCTTGTCTTGTTTGCAGATGTGTAAGTGCTGTATAGGGGCATAACAGGTGAGAATCTACCCCACCTTGTTGAGTATGACCCTGAGGATGATCTGTTATTTTTATAAACTTATGAATTTAGTACCGTTAGGTGCTAAATAACTTTGCTATTAATTTGGATGAGTATAGATATCGGTAGGTATTCGAGGTAACTATCGATTTATTGTTTGGAAATCAATAGACGAGTTTTTAACGAAGCTAACATTGGACCAAATAAGCTTTAAGTACGGATGGTAAGCGAGATGCGATTTTTTTGACTGCTAGTGAACTTGAAATTATTATTATTATTATTTGATATTTTTTACAGAGCACAGCTATAAAAATCTTCCTGTGCTGTGCTATAGACTTTGAATACAGTATTCAAATGTGAAAACAATGTTGAAGCTCTGTTTTCAAAAAGATTGTGAGCAATTGAAAAAAAATTGCTCTTCAAAATTGTGGATTTTTAATTCACGATATTTTCACGTTGAATACATCAATGTTCGAAATTTCAAATAGGATCGATAACTGCAACTATTTCACGCATTTAAATCAGGCATTCGATATAAATATCATTTCTTGAACACTTTAAAATCGAGTTGGTTTGACGTTCGGCGTAAGCCAGCTTGAAAGTGAAAAATAAGGCTATACCCGCGGGAAAGTTGCTGTTGTTATATTATTATTAATTTAATGTAGAGTGTCTTTTTTCGGAAGCTAGAAAATTGTTTTGGCTACAAGAAGAAACCTTAAAAGATAAAGCAAAAGCGATATTATGGCTACAATACAATTTTGTTTAAGTGCGCGGAGATATTTTTGAGTGACATTTAGGACTTCGACATTTTTTCAATAAATTATTTTTTTCACCTTGTAATCGCTTTTCTCGCGTTTGTGATATGATAGTCTTGTGCAGAATAGTCCATATAATTCATCCAATCGTAAATCCAAATGATTAATGCATTAAACAAAAATATAACCCAAATTGAAAAACCGCTTTATTTTGGTCCCAAAATCACGCTTTTCTTCCGAAAATTGCTCGAAATATCATTTAATCAGAATTTGAAGGTCATAATTGGATTTGCAAGGTCAAATTTAGTGGGAAACGATACCCAACATGCCAGTATTGTCTCACTATTAATGAAAACCAAATCTCTTGCACAGGTCACCAATTGCCCCCCTCCCGAGCTCCCCTCACGGGGACCATGGACGTCTGGTTTGTCAATAAGTTCCACTTATACCCCAATGTATCCAAATATTATAAACGTGAAGCCACTGACTGGATTACTTTTGTCCTAGAATTTTTTTTATTGAAAATTTTGCCCCCCCCCCCCTCAAAAATTATGACGCACGCGGAGGAAAGTTGGGGACTTTTAGTATGTTGTTTAGTAAGGTAAAGTGGATACGATACCGTGAAGATTGCACGTGGATTAATTTGTTTCATGTTAAATGCTAAAAAGCCTGGGCTACTAACGGTTTGTAGCATCTTGTTTTTTTTATCATCATTATTATTATTATGGGTCACTTGAAGGGCAGAATACTTTTTTTTTTATAATCGATTATCCGATTTTGAAATAAATGAAATAATCGATTAATCGAAGTAATATATTATTTTTTTATAATCGATTATCCGTTATAAAATCTCATAATCGCCCAGCCCTACTCATGAGTCAATAATTTAAGACTGTTTGTGTAAAATTTGAGCCAAATCGGTCGAACGGTTCACAAAATATCGCAAGAAAACGATTTTTGGTTCCAATAGCGATATTATTGATATTATAAATTATCTGATATTATTTACACTTTCCAGTATTATTGGTATTATCGGTATTATAAGTATTATTTCCAGTATTATTGGTATTATCAGGTAATATTTTGGAAATTATATCGGTATTATCGCAAATATTTGGTAATATGGTATTATTGGTATTATTCTCAGTATTTCCGGTATTATCGGTATTATGTGCAAATTAATACTGGTAATACAAGCTTTGGTATTATGGGGCCGTATTCATACCTCGCTTTCAAGCTAAAAGCGCTATTAGAGCGATGCGCATTTAGGGGCATTTCTCATATTTCAGTGTTCAAAAATACAAATTAACTCGAAAATTAATTGCAATTAAGTACATACAATCGCTCCCAATCGCAATAATGTATTTTTAAACACTGAAATACGAGAAATGCCTCTAATAGTACGTATGAATCCATAGTTGGGAGTTACCATGCCTGTAAAAGTTTGGCCACCCTTTTAAATTTGTTTTTTGAGACCCTAAAGACATTTAAGAAGGGTGGCCAAAGTGAGTCTCTGGGAAGTTTTCTGCAGGACACCGGAAACAAGATGGCGGCTCAGAAATATCGGAAACAATTATATTATAACTCGGCCTTTAGTTGACCTACGAATGAAATTTCAAGAGTTATATTTATGTTCAACCTTTAGTTGAAAAGCATAGATAATAAAAAAAAATAATGTAGGGTAACAGCACCAGTAAATGAGGGGACTACATTTTTTCCCAATATTTTGCAACTTTTTTTCTCGATTGCACTGACTACACCTTATGTAATGTACAATTGTTTTTTAAGGCCTTTGAAGGCAATTTAGACATTTAGACAGGTGGCCAAAGTGAGTTACCGGAAAGTTTAACACAAGGCCCCGAAGACAAGATGGGCGACAAAAATATCGAAATTACATATTATAATTCCGCTAATATTTTATATTCGACCTACAAATGTAATGGAAACGATCATCAATGTTTTACCTTTTGTTGATGAACATGATAATTACTTAAAACTCTCAATGTAGGGTAACAGCACCAGTAGGTAGTGGATGATAAATTTCTAAAAAAAAGTCGAGTTTTTTGCATTTTTTGTTTTTGAGCAATTTGAATCAGAGTAACTCGGGTCCTTTCGACTTTAAAATGAATACAGCTATTAGCCATTGCATCCACGGATTGCTGTATCTCTTCAGTAATGGATAGGGTGATGAATAAATCTCGGAATAGACATTGTCACAATGTCTGAAATAATTCGAAAGTGCAGGAAAGCCAAAAAACAATGGATTGAGGAGATGTGTAAAGAAGTGGAAGATAAGTGAGAAGTAGGGAAAACTGGCTTATTTCAGAGATATCGAGCCAAGTAACACTGACATCAGAAACGAGGCGGAAGATATTTTGAGCGAAAATAAAGAAAAGGCAGACAGGTGGAAGGGATACTACTTGCGATGGGAAAATTATATGGGGGACAAAAAGAATTAGAAAATGCATTAGTAGGTACTGGAAAAAGTAAGAAAAAAGGAATGTATAAAAAACAGGAGAAAAGAAATAATGGAAAAGTAGGATACCTTTTGGGACACAAAGGACTAGTTCAAGATGTACTTCAGGCGGGGGGGATAAAGAGGAACAGAGGTAGACCCAGGTAAGATCACTGCTCCTAGACAAGCAATTGGGGATGTAGGATACTTGATATTTGACCTTCAGGGGAATACGTAGGTTAGCACAGGATAGGAAGGGATGGAGGTACGCATGCAACTAGTCTTGGAAATGAGAACTTGGTGATTATGATATTGATAATGATGTCTGTCTTGATCCCCTCGTGCTATAAAACGAGCGTTCAGTTTAGTTCCAATCATTCGTTATTTGGTTGAAGATTTTGTTCACTTGTAGCTGATTATAATATTTATTTCATTCTTGTTCACTTATGACAAGAAATATCTGACTTGTGAGATTTCATAATTCTGTGTACATGGCGTATAAGCCGATAGTCTCGTTATTGTTATTTCCAATCCCGACATTTTTCATGCATGCATGCGGTCATTGCCGAGGGAGGAAGGAAGAACGCTCCAAGTATTGAGAAAAAATGCGGAATGCGATCATTTACTGGTGCTGTTACTCTACATGCAGATTTTGGAATTACCTTTATTCATGAGCAAGAGATAAAACTATAAATAATCAGACTAATTGCGATAAGTATATATCGTTTAATGAATAATCGTTTAAATTTTATTCGTAGGTCGAATATAAGCCGACTTAACTACGGGGTGTTTATAAGAGACTGTGATCGCGGCAGGCTTGGGTCAGGCCGAAAAACGTAGTAACAGGCGCAATTGTAGTGATCGAGAGCGGATTCCAAAGGCGATGCGATCACAGACGTTTATAAACACCCGGTATAATCCGATAGTTTTGACCGCCATTCTGTTTTCGGGATTCTGCAGGGAACTTCCCCGAGACTTACTTTGGCCCTAGGCAGGACAAAGATACACTAGGTTCAGTCAGTACATTGCAAAAAACTCGATTTTTTTTAGAATTTGATTATTTACTACTGGTGCTGTTACCCTACATTAGGAGTTTTAAGTAATTATTATGTCCATCAACGAAAGGTAAAATACTGATGTAATCGTTTCCATTTTATTTGTAGGTCAAATATAAAATATAAGCCGAATTATAATAATTAATTTCGATATTTTTGTCGGCCATTTTGTCTTCGGGGCCTTGTGTTAAACTTCCCGGTGGCTCAGTTTGGCCACCTGTCTAAATTACCTCCAAAGGCCCTAAAAAACAATTATACATTATCTTAGGCGCAGTCAGTGTAGTCGAGAAAGAAGTTACAAAATATTGGGAAAAAGTTCCCTCATTTACTGGTGCTGTTACCCTACATTATTTTTTTAAATTATCTTTGTTCTTCAACAAAAGGGTGAACATAAATAACCGTCGAAATTTCATTCGTAGGTCAACTAAAGGCCGAGTTATAATTCTTTCCGATATTTTTGACCCGCCATCTTGTTTCCGGTGTCCTGCAGGAAACTTCCCAGAGACTCACTTTGACCACCCTTCTTAAATGTCTCTAAGGGTCTCAAAGAACTTTGAAAGGGTGGCCAAACTTTTACAGACATGGTAACTCCCAACTATAATAACACCAAGATTCATACGTACTATAAATGCGCATCGCTCTGATAGCGCTTTTAGCTTAAAAGCGAGGTATGAATACAGCCCATGGTGTACCTTCAAATTTTGGGTCCGTGATCCACCCCTCGCGTCACACAATGGATTTAATGCGTGCTTTCCACCCAGCCCCAAGTTCGGTACACCTGCCATTTACGCATGTGCGGGTGCCAAACGGTGCTTTCCATCTACGTGTTCCTACTCGGTTCTGTGCCGTTCATTGGATCACCTAAAATTTTGTGCCACACGATGGAACATGTGCCGCCTGGTGGTATTTGTACCGTCTAGGTGGAAAGCACCCATTGATAACTTCTAGCCAAGTCGAGAACCATTCCTGTCGGGCCACCCAGCACCACAACACCTCTGCACAACACCAAGTAGAGGAGTCCAGTGTCGGCGACACGTATTACGAAAATAAATTAATCATTTTCGGTTTCAAATGACACTACCGGGAGTTAGAATTCATCGATGAAATCAAATTTTAGTTTATGATGAAAGCTGTTGCACTTAAAACATAATGCAAGCGGTAAAATAATACTAACTGTAAAAAATAGAACCGAACGCTGCAACAGCTTCTTACTCGCCCATTTCCTGGGAAGACGCTGGTCGCCCCAAGGTCTTACGTTACAAGCGTTCGTTACATCTGGGCGTTACATTCACTGATGCCACGAACCGATTTCACTCCCATGTGTGGTTCTGCGCTAGTTGTGGGTTGTGATCTAGGCGCGAGAATAGAAGTTCCACTTCAATAATTATTGCTGTTTTGCAGTTTGTGCTGGCCAAACAATTGGCGCAAAAAAAAAACTCAATGTCGATCGCTACGAACATCGCCATACAAATGAATGCCAAACATCGAGGCGCTCCTTGGTCCGTGGACATACCCTTGAGCGACATCATGGTAATTGGCTACGACGTCTCCCGTGATACGGTGAATGAAGGAAAATGCTTCGGGGCAATGTTGGCCTCCATGGACCCGAAGATCACGCAGTTCCGTCAGGCCGTGTTCGAACACAAGAACGAGGAGGAACTGTCCGACTACATTTCCCAACAAACGTACATCTTCGCCAGCTTGTGGAAGAAACTCAGAGGATATTTTCCAAAAAAAATTCTCTTCTACAGAGATGGCGTCGGCGACGGTCAGTTGGAATACGTAAGAGTCTACGAAGTGGAGGAAATCGTCAGGAGGTTGACCGAGCTTTACGGCGACAAGAGCCTCGTGAAGTTGGCGTTCGTCGTCGTAAGCAAGAGGATCAACGTGAAGTTCTTCACCAAGGACAACGAAAATCCTTCGCCGGGCACGGTGGTCGACACTGTGGTGACACAACCAGAAAGGTATGGTTTTTTCGCACTGCCTGTATCAGCATCTTAGTATGGGGGCATAGGTCGTGCCGTATGCAGCTTCGTGAAGATATATAGAGTTATGTTCAAGTCGATTCCTGGGAGATCAAGGACCATGGAAAATTATGGTGGAATATTCGTATCTACTGCAGGCAAATATGGTGGAGGCGCCAAAATGGGCTTCATCTGGTAATAAGAAACTGGCTGTAGCTCGTTTGTTTTTCAACGGATTTCAACATCTGGAACGTCATTTTGTAGACAAAAAAAATTCTCTTCTTATTTCATATCTAAATTTACAAACGTCATTTCGTGAAACTGTCGAAACTGTTTTTATAAGACATGCTAAATTCCGCCCTTTTTTTAAGGTTATCCCATATTGTTGAAACCTGGCAGTATTATAGTTCTTGAGGTGCTCTTTCCAAATTTCTACTTTTTCACTTCGTATCTTTGCCGTTTTAGCCGCCATATTGAAAAGATGGCGCCCAAAAGACAGTATTACAATTTGACATATCAGTCATTCATGTGCCATAGGACATTTTCCTGGCCATACTGCACATGAGCGAGGTGCAAGTAATGGCGGGATATTGAAAAAAAACGGACAAACTAATGCATTTACGCAGATTTGCCGTAAACAAAATTTCTGTACAGATGAAATATTATAGCATATTTTATTTCAAAAATAGACTAGCCTTGAAAATCTACCACGTTATATTACATTACAGGTGCATTAGAGTAGGATTCAAAGGCTTTTGTCCGGTTTTTTCAAAAAGCCCGCCTAAAATTTAGCGCATGTCCCTGGAATGATTGCTCAGGACAAACCCCTATTAACGGTTTTTGAGTAAGAGCTTTCAGAGCTTCCGGAGGCATCAACTTTCGGCATTCAATCAGCATGTTAAATTGATACCACCGGCATGTAGTAAGCAAATTAACCATAAATAGCTCTTGGTCATTAACCATAGATGATGAAAATTTAGAAAATCGATCATGATGATGTGATTTGTGTAATTACAGGGTGAACTGTGGAAGCAAACTGACTTTAGAAAGAAATAAAGGTAATACAGCATTTGAAGGATATCAGATACATTCGAAACTCATTATTATGATGAAATTTGGGGTCATCATTCAGAATATCTACTTTTGCACTTCGTATCTCTCCTGTTCTGGCCGTAATTTTGAAAAGATGGCGCCCAAAAAACATACTTTCAAATTTTTTTTGGGAAATTCGTCATAAAATTCTAGAATTCATATCAAAAGTTAAGGTCCATTGAATTCTCTATAATTTGACGTCTGAATCACTTATGTGCGACTTACGTTTCTCAAGCTATACCTTCTCAAAGTCAATTTTCCCTTAGAGTTCACCCTGTAGTTGCATAGCAACCGTTACCATGGTTGATTTTCTGGATAATAATGGTCGGTGGTTGACAATTTATCATTATTTATGGTTAATCTGACTGCCACGTGGAGCTAAGCTCAACTTGACACCCTGATTGGATGACAAAAGTTGATGCTTCAGGGAGCTCTAGAAGCCATAACCCAAGAACCGAAAATAGCACGTACACGAGTAAGATGTCAAATTGTAGATAATTGAATAAGCTTTCATTCGCATACAAACGCTTCCACCTCACATTGACTGAAATGAAGATATTGACAAAAAACTGTTTTTTGGGCGCCATCTATCCAATATGTCGGCCAAAACGGCAGATATACGAAGTGGAAAAGTGGAAATTCGGAAAGGGCACCTCAAGATCTATAATACTGCCAAGTTTCAAAAATATCAGATAACCTTGAAAAAAGACCGGAATTTAGCATATCTTATGAAGACAATTTTGACAGTTTCCCGAAATGACTTTTGTGAATTTAGGCATGAAATAAGAAGAAAATTCCTTTGTCTACAACATGATGTTTCAAATGTTGAAATCCGTTGAAAAACAAACGAGCTACAGCCAGTTTCTTATCATCAGATGAAGCCCATTTTGGCGCCTCCACCATATTTGCTTGCAGCAGATGTCAATATTCCACCATAATTTTTCATGGTCTTTGATCGCCCAGGAATCGATTAGGACATATCCCTATACAGGGTGGTCCATTCTAGCGTAATTATCCCATAGCGGTCTTACCGTTCAAGATAGAGAAAAAGATATAAGAAAGAAGTTATATGGTTTGATAAGACCTATAACCTAAAATTATTTTCAGCTATACAGGGTGTCCCATTTTGACGGGATCAACAAAACGTCAATTTTTTTAAATGGAACACCTATATTTTTTTGCATTTTCGGATTCAGCTTTTCCAACTGTCTTATGCCTGTATTTTTGTTTTCCAATTGTGTGGCAGTGCTACCAACAAAAAATTAAAAACTGGAAAAAATCGCATTTCCACAGTTATCTTGAAAAAATCGTAGCGGCCTTGCTTTTCAAAACTAAGAGATGAAACTTGACATGGTGATAGTCAAGTCAAAGACCAATGTCCCAATGTCAAAAAATTGCGATTTCTTGATACAGGGCGTTCACAAAAAAAAATCAAACTTTATAATTTTCAAAGTCTCATAACTCATTTTTTTCAAATAGCATGCCCCTAATTTTATAACGTTATCTGATAGCTTTTTTTATTTACTAGGGGTACCCTGCCCTTAAACTCAATTTTTTTCGAGATAATCGGAAATTTTCACAAAATTTGTGATTTTTTTATTTTTTTTTCACAAATTGAGTTGGCCGTGATGAATGACAGACAAGCCAAATAGTACACAACTCTCAGTTAGTCAGTCTGAATATTGTCGAACAAAGAAAAAAGACTTTACGCGAGAGGAAATTATTGATATGATATTCTGGTAATGATCCAGATGTCCAGGATCCCACTTTGTTTTTTTCTGCGTTGAAGCCACTTTTTTTTTTTGTTCGACAATATTCAGACTGACTAAATGAGAGTTGCGTACTATTTGGCTTGTCTGTCATTCATCACGGCCAACTCAATTTGTGAAAAAAAATAAAAAAATCACAAATTTTGAGAAAATTTCCGATACCCTCGAAAAAAATTAAGTTCAAGGGTAGGGTACCCCTAGTAAAAGTGAAGGAGAATAAAAAAAGCTATCAGATAACGTTATAAAATTAGGGGCATGCTATTTGAAAAAAATGAGTTATGAGACTTTGAAAATTATAAAGTTTGATTTTTTTTTTTGAACGCCCTGTATCAAGAAATCGCAATTTTTTGACAATGGGACATTGGTCTTTGACTTGACTATCACCATGTCAAGTTTCATCTCTTAGTTTTGAAAAGCAAGGCCGCTACGATTTTTTCAAGATAACTGTGGAAATGCGATTTTTTTCAGTTTTTAATTTTTAGTTGGTAGCACTGCCACACAATTGGAAAACAAAAATACAGGCATAAGACAGTTGAAAAAGTTGAATCCAAAAATGCAAAAAAGTATAGGGTGTTCCATTTAAAAAAATTGACGTTTTGTTGATTCCGTCAAAATGGGACACCTGTATAGCTGAAAATAATTTTAGGTTATAGGTCTCATCAAACCATATAACTTCTTTCTTACATCTTTTTCTCTATCTTGAACGGTAAGACCGCTATGGGATAATTACGCTAGAATGGACCACCCTGTATATCTTCACGAAGCTGCACACGGCCAAGCCTTTTTTGACCCTATGCCCCCAGACTATCTGTTTGAAATCAAAAGAAAGTAACATAAAGCTGTACACCATTTCTCGAGTAATGTCCGTCGTATTGATATCTGAAGAAGATGCACTCGGCATCAAAACGTTAGCAAAAAATCTCCCGTTGATTGTTTTGACCTGTCCAATTTCCCATTCAAGCAAATAAAACAATGAAATTGTACATTATGTGCCTGTACCTAAATAAAACTGCTGACCGCCATACCGCAACGAACAAAATGACTCCCCTAGAGAGGCTGCCTCAAAGGCAGCAGCAGTTCTCAAAGGCCCTACGGTAACTTCAAAAGTTGCATGAAAAATTAAATGCTCGTTCATATAAATTCTCTTCAATCATAATACTGATTAATTCTTGAAACGTACCGTCAGGTTTGTGCCCTGAAAAACACATCGTGAATATTATCCATTCCAAGCTTAAAAAAAAAACCACAGTCGCCTATGATACCTTTTCTTCAAGTTGGACAATCTGATAAGTTGATGGATTTGAAAAGTCAAGATGATGTTATATTTGTCAAACTGATGTCTGCTCTGCTGGATTGCCGTTTTAATTTAAATGTTGGGTCAGATTTTGACACTGACACAGTATTTTCATTATTTTGTCTTGAGAACGCCGTTAGGCGCGTTATTTCAATAGTGAAAGTGTTGAGAGGTGCAACAGTGTGGGACGATAAATTACTGTAGGTCAGGAAATACCGGAAGAACATATCCGTTACTCAAAACAAAAAATGAAACAATGATTAAAATTGAGGTCTGGTTTCATAAGCAATCAACTCAACAAATTGATGAAACAATCCAACTGACAATTTTGAAAGCAAGTGGAAGGCGGCGGTTTGGTCATGGTCATCTGGTTCTGAAAAGATAAAAACGGATGTGAGCATTACGCTACTCCCATGAATTGATCTCAGGTCAATTCAGTGTTGAATTCAACTTCAACTCAGTCTTGAATCAATATGACTTTGAAACAGCCCGAGTGTAAGTTAACATCGTGATAATGAAACGTGAAATGGTACCCCCAACGAGCACCTGTTTCCAATACCACATCACGTCTATCAAGCGTGATTATAATTCATTCTCGGTTTGTCTGCACGGGTGATCACCTCCGATCAGGGGGATCTAGGGGGGCAATCCCGGCCTAGATTTTTGACAAAGGGTCCCCAAAACTTCGGTCGATTAGAGGCCCCCGCAGACCAAAAGTAACTAATTGGGTTGAAAACATAAAAAAAATTACACGAAAACAAAATGGGCCCCGAGGCCTCCTTCCTGTTATTTTTTCTTTAATAAAGGGCAGTGATGTTATAGCGCAATAGATAGATGTAGTTCAGCAGTAAGAATTTACAGTTTGTGACAATGAATATGGTTACAATAGGTAGTTGCGCTTTCGCTTTTAAGCTTCTGAGTTCCTTTCCTAGAAGATGTTTGAATGTTTTTTTTTAATCAGGCCACCAGGTAGGTAGGTTTCACCAGGTATTTACAAGTACGGGGTGTTTATAAAAGACTGTGATCGCGGCAGGCTTGGGTCAGGCCGAAAAACGTAGTAACAGGCGCAATTGTAGTGATCAAGAGCGGATTCCAAAGGCGATGCGATCACAGACGTTTATAAACACCCGGTACTTTCACCAATAATGAAATAATGATTTCAATTCAAAATAAATAAAAAAAGTTTTAGCATGTGACCCCCTCCACGTCACAGGGGGGCTCCCAAATCACACCAACGGCCTAACTTTCATAAAAGTGTGTCTTGTTTTGTGTTGGGCAAACAAAAAACAACCAACTGTTGTGGTCAATTGTTATAAAAAATAGCTGTCTTACAATAGTAAAAATATACAGTTTAAAAAATGACCGAGGACGACCCTGTTCTAGGACCTAGGTGTGATTTCGTCGTAAGTGATCTCGTGACTTGAGCTTGTCGCGCCCTGTAAGAACCTAGGTACGTTAATTGACTCTCTGTTCCAGGATCATGATCTGTGATCCTGGCCGAAAGAAAGCGGTTCAGGTCAGTGAGCAAACCGGCGACGCAGTCCCCAGAATGACAATTTGACAACACAGCGTAGTTCAGGTGAAGGTTTCATGTCATACAAACACAAATTTCAACGTAACCTCCGTTGTATCAAGCTGACATTAAACATAAAAAATCAGGGCCACCAACAAATCTCGAATTTTTTGTTGCAAGCTGTGATTTTTTAAGCTTGGAATGGATTATAGGTTTGAGAGATCTTTATTGGGACAGTTCTATCAATTCTTTTGAGGATTCCATTCGTTTCTTGGATATCGACGGAGATTGGTCCATCAAGGCCGCTAACTGAACACGCAATGATAAGCTTGCATCGGAGATCAATAAAGTGCAAGAGGAGGGTCAGCGTCCTGCGTAAATTACGTTCTGCGACCAACGAAGACTGCGCATTTGAGTTTGTCTACAATGTTGTGTGCAATACGGACCAATCAGGCCCCAGTGAAGCGGAAAAGTAGTCCTTCCTGTTGGTCAACGTCTTGAGTTGCTTACGTTCTGCGACCATTGGAGCTGCACTGCGCATTCTTGCTTTTTGTTCATGTAATGGTCTCAAAATGCAAGTTGCTTATCGCAAATCACGCGAAAATAGAGGAGCTTGGTCATTGGTTACATTTTTATACGGTTTCTTTTTGCAGGTACGACTTCTATCTAACTTCTCAGTGCGTCAACCAAGGCACCGTCAGTCCAACGAGCTACAACATCATCTACGATACGATGGGATTGCCTAGTGACAAGATCCAGATTTTAACCTACAAGCTGACCCACATGTATTTCAACTGGTCCGGTACAATCAAAGTACCAGCACCAGTTCAGTATGCTCACAAGTTGGCGTTCCAGACGTCGCAGGCTTTGCACCGGCCCGCCCATGCGAAGCTCCAGGACACGCTGCATTTTTTGTAAAAGAAAAGGGGATTGTCCACTTTTCTATCGATTTGCTTTTTGAGCAAAGACTCAATTCCTGATTTTGTCAAGTCTTTTTATATGTTGAATTACAATTATTATGTTACTATTATACTCTACATAATGTGTGCAAGAATGCTAAGATGATTTAGGGCCAGTATATTTACCTTTACTGAGAACTTCTTGGGACGCGAATAAATCGACCCCTAAGGACAAAGGCTCAATATTTCTCAAACTTTATTCGTAGTTTTTGTAGCATAATTATAGTACTTGTAGTGCCTATAGAAATATTAGAGGGCTTTTACTGTATTGAAGATTCATGTTATTTTATTTCATGTTACTTTATATCAATATGAATATTATGTTGGTCTGGTGTTTATTTTTCTTGCATGCTATAGAGAAAAATACTTGATTTTCTAAAAATTTTTATTGAAGTTGACCAAATTGTTACAATTAAGAGCAATAAACCAGTGAGCAGGCACCTTATAGTTGCACAGTTTTTGGCAGATTTTCTAAAAAATCAAGATACAAATTCATTTTTAGAAAAGGCAGCCAGATGGATAATTTAGTGCTTCTCATTCAAGCATCACTTCTGTTAGGTCTTTTGTATTAATTTCAAATACATAAATACATCAAACCTGGAACCACATAAAACGACCTGCGGGGAAGTGCATTTGTATCTTTTTCATTGAGAAACTATGAAATTGAATATGTTGCCTTATCACTGCTTATTGCAATAATTAACTATATTCCTAACAATTTTATTAGTATAATAGTATATATGTACCTATGTACTGACAAAGTATAGGTAAGTGCAAATTATTTTGTTACAAAGTATAGCTACGTAAATTTTTTGTAATTTTTCAAAGTACAATAATATTTTGTAATGCTTTTCAAAAAAATACATTATTTTCCGCCCAAGATGCTGGTTTTTATTAGTTATTATTAACGAAAAAAATCTGTTGTGGCACCACAATAATAATAATTTCCCCTATTGATTATTTTTTTGAAAATTAAAAAATTAAAAAATTAAAAACTCGCAATTAATGAGAAGAGCCATCCTTTCTTTTTTCAAATTGCCCTGAGTGATAAGTTTCTGTTGAAAAATAAGGCTGTTTCGCAGGAAGGCGTGAGCGCATTTTATTGCAAATGACCGGCGCCCTCAAGATACGTCGAATCGAACTAAACAGCGTTGGTTTCCTTCCCACTCGATGATTCCACGTGCCAATCCGGGGTAAGAAGTTCAAATAAGCGGGAAGTAAGTATCTGAATTTGAATAAATTACCAGGAAAAGTTCTGATTGGTTACATCGCCAAGCACAAAAACGAAAGCAAATTGCAACTTGAAGGTACTCACATCAATTTCGGTACAATACGCAACTTTGAGCGGCTGGGTTTCTTGAAATTTGGTTTATTAAACTTTTTACACGAAAATTCTTCTGCCCATGGTAGTAGCAGCGGTACACTCTTGATATCAGAAAAAAACCGCAAATTGTGATAAAAGCAAGCAATTTTGCACAGTTGTTCTTGAAAGGATTTAGATGGATTTGGCCCGCAGCGTTGATCGCGCAGGCCTGTCAGACTCAAGGTGGCGTCATTTTTTCAAGATGGCGGAAATTTGATTTGAAAAGTATTTTTTTGGCGGAAGTTGTTCGAGTGAGGACTCGTTTCTGACAATTCGATACTGCTTGATGCATTTGTGATCACAGAATCCCAATCGAAATACGCGTTCATGCCACTAAGGCAAAAAATTGAAGAAAACATTTATTTCAGAAGTAACAAATGAACCCGAAAGTATGTTGTTGAAGGGGCGTTATTTTCAGTCAACTGATGATCCTCGAACATGACTAGGATATCCCTAGGTCTCTTAAACGTAGTGCTTGCCCCAGCGACCCAATATCTTGCGGTGCGATAAGATTATACGCAAAATTTCAAAATAAGTAGGTACCTAGGTTCCATTTGTGAGTTTTGTGTTCAACATTGTTTCTGAGCTTGATAGATGGATTGTATATGATAAAGCAGGTTGAGAATGAATGCTACCAGGTGTTAGATGGGGTAGAAGATAGAAGATGACTTAACCCATCTTCTGCTAATATTGCGTTAAAGCAATGTAATGGGGGGCATTTTTCTCACCATGTTATTGTTGATGAATGTGGGAATTATCACCAGGTAGATATCATTAGACAAAAGATTTGAAGTTGCAGAAAACAATTCATCATAGAAAATACCATTGGAAAATTGCTGGAAAATGTTCAAGAACCAGTTATCCCTTGTTTAAAAAAATATCAGTGGAAGGGTGGAAAACTCGAAAACTCTTGGTCCGATTTAAAAAATGTTCTCCTCAAAAATTAATTTAATCCTTTATCCAGTTATGACTCGCAGCAGGTCTGCACCTAAAATAAATATTTTGTGGGTCTTACCCCATGTTGGAATTTGCTCTGCCGTTTTTTTTCATCACGGAATGTGCAATTCCATTTTGAAAAAATCACCGCCGGAAAACTGGAAACGCGTCGCATTTAAAAATAGGCCTGCATGACGCCCAATGCAATCTACTTCCGATATCAGTTGAAATTTTTAGAAAAAAGTCGATCTCCGAGCAGGAAAGAGCGTCTCAATAAAATCCCGCGTCAAACACGGGTCGTCCTGGCCAAAACCCGGGTAAACGGCCCTCTCGGGTACTAACGGCTAGGAGAAAATTTGAAAATTCGTAACGCCCGACTGTCAAATGGTGGAGAACTGCAACTACAGGCCTAATTTGATTCCTATGTTATGTTGCTTCCTGTCGAATTTGGTTCTGATGCAGCTGATAAATTTTGAATTATTGAATGTCAAAGTTTTAAATTTTGAAATTTTTGAATTATTCACAAGTGACACTTGGAGGAAAACTTTCAACTATTCTGAATAAATTTTTTTAAGGTCTTTCAAATGATGTATATTGTCACGTGCAGTGCAACGTAAGTAGGTCGAGCAGAGTTGTAGGTATAAGTGGACGGAGGAGAACCCCGACCAGATAGAAGAATAGCAGTCGAGTAGTCGAGGGACAGTGAGTGGTCATCATCGAGTGTGGAGTGAGGGGCTAAGGCCCAGGGCCTAGCCCTGGCCTAGCACCCTATAGTACGAATGTCAGACCATGTGTATGTGTAAGTAAGCGAACCCTTATCGTGACAATATCAAGTTAAGTTTTATGAGATACAGCTTCGATCATTTTTTGATAGTGACACTTCTGTTTGACAGATGACAGCCAAAAACCAATCAGCTCATTTGACAGTAAGACCCTGTATGTATCCCAAATTTCAAGTCTATTGAATCAACAGTTCGGCAGCTCCCTTGTCAGAACGTTTTCCCTGCATCATTCGGCATGAACGCGTGTTTCAATTGGAGTTTTGTGTTGACCAATGCACAAGGCAGCATAGAATTGTCAGAAACAAGTTCTCACTCGAACAATTACGCCAAAATAGTACTTTTTAAACCGAATTTCCGCCATTTTGAAAAACTAACGTCATCTTGAGTCTAACAGAACTGCGCGATCAACGCTGCGGGCCAAATTCTTCCAAATACTCTCAAGAGAAACTGTGCAAAATTTCTTGCTTTTATCACAATTTGCGGTTTTTTTTTTGCCTACCACTTCGGCTATGGCCCGCCCATGGCAGACCGTCGCGGCGATCCTTGTTTTGCCACTAATTCTTCAGGGCTTGGCGTGTCTTTTCGGCTGAAAGGAGCAAAAGGGTTGATGATTCCATATAGGGCCCTTTTTTTGGACGAAGGGCTTGTATATTCTTTAGTTTGAAGCACCGGAAAATTGAACTGGCTTCAAAAGTTTAAAAATATTTTGGCTGCTTTGATTTATTTGTTCATTGGCGAAAATTAAAAACGGGTTCAAGAAAGCGCCAGACATCACGACCCGCAAAAATGTTCCGTCTATCTGCAGAGGAAATGCGCAAAAAAAAAGATTTCAAAAGTGGTCCGGGTGACTTCGTGTCTCGTCGTGAATTATACTGCCGAAAATTTCCATAGCAGCCAGCCGCAAAGTTTTGTAGATTTTCTATATTTCACATTCAACTTGGAACAAAATCTCACAGCCGACTAGAATCACGGTAGGAGTGAACGTACTATAGTGAACGAAGTATACTAGCAATAACTTCTTGGTCTAGTATGTTCACTTGTACCGTAATTCTAGTCGGCTGTGAGATTTTGTTTTTAAGTTTACAAATCTGAAATATAGAAAATCACCAAAACTTTGCGGTTGGCTATTCTGGCTTCATTTGCCACAATAATTCACGAAGAGACACGAAATCGTTCGGACTACTTTTGGAACACATTTTTATACGCATTTTCTCTGCAGATAGACGGAACATTTTTGCGGGACGTGATCTCTGGCGCTTTTTTCCATTTTATTGGAAAATGTAGTAATTTTTCGACCTGTTTTCAATTTTCGCCAATGAACAAATAAATCAAAGCAGCTTTGACATTTAACGGGTGTCAAAAATATTTCTAGCCTCTCGAAGCCGGCTCAACTTCATGTGATTCAAACTGAAAAAATACTAGTCCTTCGTTCAAAAAAAGGCGTCCCATGGAATCATCAATCCTTTCCCCTCTTCCAGTCAAAAAGACACGCCGAATCATGAAAAACTATTGGCAAGACAAGGAACATTCCAGCAGACCTGCTGTTGCAGCAGAATTTACGTGTAAAAAGTTTATTAAACCGAATTTCAAAAACCCCAGCCGCTCAAACTTGCGTATTGGACCGAAATTCATGTGAAAACCTTCAGTTTTCAATTTGCTTTCGTTTTGAACCTTGGCGGAACGAGTTTTTGTCGGCCTTGAATGGCCGCCGTCAAGATGACTCAAATTGAAGGCGGTCCCGTAGGGTTCTGGTGTCTAAATGACGGTAATACAGCTCTACACCCCTCTAGTCGCATTTCCACGTGTAACAAGGTCAGTTTTTCAAGATTTTAATATCAATTTGATAAGAAATATAACTTCACTTCTAGAGAAGTCAGTTTCACACCAGGTAAAAAGGTGGCAAGCCTACAATGCTTAAGTAGAAAATTTGCCCAGCCAACTAGAGTAGGGTCACAGTGCAAGTGAACCCACTATAGCTAATATACCGAGCGTTCATAAATTAAATGGGTCAAGGGTGCCTGTGACTTTGAAAACATCTGTCGGACTAGCATCGTTCATTTGATGTCTGTAATTTTTTGGTTATCGTAATTTGCCAAGCCAGACGCAGTTTTCGTTTTAGGAACATTTTAAATGTGGTTTTCACGACAGGGCACAAAACCTACATGATCGAGGACTATTTTCGAACTTGAAGTATTCTCGTGCACTAATGGCAGATCAGAGATCAATAATATGGGACGTAACTTGTCAAAGTTTGACAAATTTATTATAAATGGATTACGCTAGTTTCGACAGACGTTTTTGAATTCACAGGCATCCTTGACCCATTTAATTTATGAACTCTCGGTATTTGCTGACCTAATTTTACAAAGCCCTCTTAGCTTTCAATGGCATTATTGACGTCTTAAAATGTCAAATTCTTAGCATTTATTTCCGTGTCGTTTTAAACAAAAAAATTATTACAGCAAAAAGAGATAGTTGAGGCATAATAGAGTACCTATGTGCGTGCATCTTGCGTGCGAATCCGCATTGTGTACTTTCCTATTTTCACGGACGGTCGATTGACAGAATGTTATTCCTCCATGAGGCATGAACTGTCAGAGCTATAATGAAAAGCGTGTAGAGCTCACTAGATTTTCTTATGAATCACTGAGATGCCATGAGCATATTTCGTTTGTAGTCATGGGAAAAGCCTAATTTCAATTTATGGTCGAAGCAGAGAGCCGAAGAAAAAGTGGTTTTCGGGTTCGAACCGAATTCAATCCGGCTAAAAACAAATCACTTGTGGTAGCAGCGGGGCAAAAAATTGAGACGCGGCCTTGATGTACCTGGTGAATATATTGAAAGTGTGATCCAACTTTTTGACAAAACCCAAAAGGGAAAAAAATCCAATATAATCATCCGATCATCCCGTAGGAAAATCCAAAATGATTAGCTAAATTTGAAACGGATTTCACTTCAAGGCCACAATATTTGATGTTATAGATCCAAGTAACAAGTACAAAATGCATTATCACCCAATTTTTAATAATTGGCAACAATTTTGCCAATATGCAAATCATTACTGAGCCAATTAAAAGAGAAAGAAATGTATAAAAAAAGTGACGATAGTGGATTCTGTACCTACAAGGTGGTACGTGTACAAGTACCTACTTTTTAAAATTATTATTATACTTCACAGAACTGTAATTATTTATAAAGTAAGAAAATTACTAATAGGGTTCCGCAAATACTATGGAAAACACTAATATGTTTGCTATACATACATAAATTAATATGAATAGCTATCGAAAAATTAAAAAAAATGTTTTTTTTACGAAACATAAAGTAATTAATGAACTAAACGTCTAAGTGATTAATTTGAATTAGGAACGCACGCTCTTATTAGTTATATTCAGTATACTGACTTGGGAGAATAAAAATCAAACAATATAATTATTATTATAAGTCTAAAGGCTAAATCTCAAGCACCTTTTTGGTAAAGTTTGGCGTTAAATACCTACGTATACAAGAGTACGATGTTTTATAAGAAATACCCATTGCTCGAGGCAAATTTGAAATTCATTCACTTTATTCATACCTACATAGTAATTTAAATTCAGTCAATATATAATAACAAATTAAGCTGTTCAATCTACTGAGAGTCTCATTCAGAAAGATGAAACTACACAAGTTGGTATAGCACGTGCAACCCTAGTGTGATTCTATCGTGTGATCAAATGATTTCTGATTTAGGCAGGCTGTGGCCAAGTCAAATTCAGGGTTGCGATGCAGCGTTTTAGTATATTTGAATTAGAATTTTTGCTTGAAGAAAGTAGTTCTCAAACGGTTTTTTGCCATATGGTCAAAATGGTATCATCCCCACCTGTTCAACATATTAAAAGCATACATCCCTGTGGCGCGTAATATTTGGTATACAGGGTGAAAATTGAAAAATAAATCTTTAAACTTTTTTATACCGGTGAAATAATTCTCGAAAAAAACAGCCTCTCATTATTCAGCAACCTTATGATCTCCCACTGAACGTGTGAAAAACTCACCCCTCGATAGCTGCTGGTATTCTACGTACAGGGTGGAATCAATTTTGTTTCAATAAATTTGATCTTGATCAAATCAATCCGGACAAAGACCAATTCCGGCTCTGTTAGAAGTCTATAATCTCTCATTCAAAATATAAAAATGTCACATTCCTTAAACTGCTAAAACATGACATACAGGGTGAAACACCTTTTTTTTTCTTTTTTTTTCCTGGGTCACATCAATTCGGATGATAATCTTACCCACTTCAAAGGAGAGCCTAGAGTATTTGGCAAAACATATAAAAAATTCACATTTCTGCAATCACTGCAACTACTGGCTACTGTAGCATCAAGCATTTTTGCGATTTTTCGTTGTGCGAGAAGTTGCAACTCCTTGCACAACAAAAGCTGAAGCAACATATGATTCATCCTGTATATCAAGTCAGGGTGATATTAGAAATGCAAATTTTTTATATGGCTTGCGGAAAACTCTTTCCAGTAAACCAGATAAGATTATTATATCCTAATCAATTTTATCCAGAAAAAAAAATAAAACAAATAAAGTATGTTTCACCCTGTAGGTTGTGTTTAGAGAGTTTGAGGAATGTGATATTTTTATATCTTGGATGAGAGATTATAGGCTTGTAACAGAGCTGGAATTGGCTTTTGTCTGGATTGATTTGAAGAAGATAAAAAACATTGAAAAAAAATTGATTTCACCCTGTACGTAGGATACCAGCGACTATGAAGGGGTACATTTTCCAAATGTTCAATAGGAGACTATAAGGTCGCTAAATAATGAGAGACTGTTTTTCTAGAGGATTGTTTCACCGGAATAAGAAATTTCAAAGATTTATTTTTCAATTTTCACCCTGTATACTAAGTATTACGCGTCACAGGGGTGTATGCTTTTAACATGTTGAACAGGTGGGGATAAGCTAACCATATAGCAAAAAAACATTTGAGAACTACTTTCTTCAAGCAAGAGATAATTTTTTTACTATTGTTACGATATTTCGCGTACGGGTTCGAATATAATTGAGACGTTTGTTTTAGAACACACACTGTTTATTTCGGCGTACTACTACAATAAATGCCAACAATTATCGCTTGGAATTATGTGGCAGGTACTTCGCTCGTTATCGCTCGCTATAACTCTTCGCCTTCTTATTCAATACTGCCGCGAGCTCCCGGCTGACGCCTTATATAAGGCCTCCGAATAATGTTCCCGAAGTTTCTGTCTGCTTCCTGCAAATTCCATGAGGGTCTGGCATATGCGGTTTCTAGATCATTCCTGAATAATCGCACACGTTACCCGCATGCTTTCCATGTGTTCTGGAATCTGCGCCTCCGCCAAAGTGGACTGATGTGCCTTGATCGAACGTTCAAGTCTCCATTGGGTTCACATACAAGAACGCTCTGGAATGCACGAGATCGCTCCAGACTTCTACACTGCGATCTTATGGTGGAAAGATCCAGAATCATCGAGTGTTTACCTATATGTACGAGATCGCCGCTCGTAACACTATTTCAAGTACACTATTTGACTACGGCTGTAGTGACCTACTTGATAGCCTCGTCAATTAAGTAGGTCACACAGGGCACAGCCTGCCTAAATTAAGAATTAATTTGATCACACGATAGCTGGCTAGAAGTCTCGCCACGCGATACATTTGGAAAGAAGAAATTCGGGAAATCATAGCTCACCAGGATCACACTAGAGTTGAACGTACTTTAGCAACAAAGTGACGGCGACAGGAATCGGAACTTGAACGAAGTCGCCGTTACGGCTGCTACTTAATTTCTCATTTTGCAGTAGAAGTTATTTCGTGGTTTCAAACTTCACTAACTGTTACGTAGTCCGGGAACCACAGCTCACTAGAATCGCACTAGGGCTGAACGTACTGTATAAAACTTCGAGGGTTCATGAGTCATGAATTAATGAGACGAGACTAGCCAGATTGCTCAATGATCAGTCCAAGTCAACGAACTTTTTGCATGGAAAGCTTGTAAATATTCAGATCATGAACTTGAATTTGCCGAAACTGTATTGCTAATTGCCGTACTATACCGAAAAACAAATCGCTACCTTCACGGCATCAATGGTGCAAACTGCGGAGGCAGTGATTCCCATAAGCCAATGGAACTTTTAAAAAATGCAACGAAAAGTACCTGATCGTATTTGTGGGTATGATCACTCGTTCATAATTAAAGTTTCCATCAGTGACCTTTCTTATATCGAAACATGGGGGTTTGACTTTGTTCGATCTCCAAAATGTATCGCATGAGAAGGTTCGAGAACCACTGCTTGACAGTATGACAGTTCTGTCATTGTCGCTGCTATTCTGATATTTCGTATGATTTTAATAAGCAAGCACGAGATATTCACGTCTATGAATTTGATGAATACATTTTTCGTAGTATAACTCCATCTTTGAATTTTGAAAATCGAATGGCAAGTAACGATGTCATTGCTCAATAAAAACGCGTATGTAGGTACATACCTATCTTCAACAAATGCAAAAAATATTCTAACACATTTTCACTACCTTTCAGTGATGCTTTGACAGATTTCATAGATATTGTGAGTGTATATCAGAGTGATATTGTAATTCTGCAGCTTCTTCTGTCCGCGAGGTCTTTGTTTTGGGTTGAATATGATGGTGGTGGCGAACATTACTTATTGTTTTTTTTTCAAGTTGAGAGTTGAAATTAAAGCCACCTGACTGCGAAATATAAAAAGACTTCATCATTTTGTTTTTTTTGACAGCTTATTATTTGTGGAAATAACCTACTGTAATGAGTGTCATTAATGTATGTAAATTATTGTGTAATGAATTAATAGGTAATCAGAAAAAAGCTTTACTGAATGAATCGATCATACCGAGCGTTCAATAGAATGTCACGTCAAAGTAGGTGAGCCCATGAAAACGTAGGTTCTGGATTGCATCATTGTATCCCCGAAATCAAAGAAGTTACGGAGACGGGACAAAACCCATTATGTTCCTAGCCCTTAACCTATACCAATGAAAGTGGTTTTTCAGGCCGTCATCGTCACCGCCACCCTCGACGAAAAACAAGTTTACAGAGACGTGACAAAAATGATCGTCTCCTAATCGATTGTTAATAAAAACAATAATTCTAATATAGCATGGCTTTACAATCCCAAAGAGGGACTTGGCTTACAAAGCGGAAGGTACGAGCTTCCGTACTTTGTCTTCGCCACCCAGCAGTCGCGCACCCTCTCAGAATACGGGAAGATGCAGCAAGCATTTCGCCTAGACTGGCCGTGTTTTTACCCCTTGTTCAAATAACGCAGGTACCCAATTATTCATGAGGCGACTGGGTGGGCCGGCTTGCGATTGCTTCCACGAACGTCATAGAATTTTTTTTTTGAGACCTTACACAAGAAATTGATGTAATAAAAAAGAATTTTGTAATGCTACAGTGTCGTAATTTCCGTAGTTAACGAAATTATAAGCACCTTTTTTTCTTTTGAACTTGGTCATGCAATAAAAGAAAATTAAAAATATATCTTTTTTTTGAGACCTGAAACACCTAATGGTAGCCTCATGATGGTTTAGTTCTCTATCACCCTATATATTTTAAACATTTTTCACAAAATTCTAACTCGAATACTTCACTTATATTAAAACAGAAATAAAGGGGGCTAGGGTGCCGCCTTTCAGCCTCCCTCTCTTGAATAATAGACCAGGCGGTATATCGGTAAAATCACTACAATCTGGAAAAAACTCCGACCAAAGCTTTTATGGTGTCAAACTCTTCGTAAGGTCAGTAGTTATCTACCACTGAGTTTCCGCCCAAAAACGAGTTGAGCTGATTCCTCCACATCTGCGCGAAGGTAAAGGATGCCTCAAAAGTGCAAAAAGACCTCTTAAACCTTCGTACTTTTTCGTTATATTTGCCTAAATGCAAACGTACAACTCTTACGCAAACATTGGAAGCATCTGTCATCATCTTTGTGCCAGTCTTACTGTTGAAAAAAAAGATTTCTTTGTGCGGGTCAGATAAATTACAATTAATTGTTTTCCCACACAAGAAAACGATGGAGCAACATGTATTTTGTATGTTTTCTAATAACTCGTATCCATTGAACCCATTTATGGCATTAAAATTTCCATAACAGCATTTTTGAAGATGTTGCCAGCAAAAAAGTGAATAATTTTTACCCGCCTGTTCAGCAGCAATTTTTTCAATTTTACCAAACACCGTTTGCAAAAATTTCATTAGGAATGAAAAGCTCAAACTCTTCTCTAACGATATCGTGCCTGGCTTAACCGCGGCACGCACTTGAAAGTCTAAAAAACTGTTTTCTTTTCGAGAGGTCCTGTTTCACCCGTGTGCGGCCGTGCCTACTTGACATAGACCGGACTGATTACACGAGCTTGGAATAGTATTTTATGTTACTAGCGCCGAAAACCGGGCATAGCATAACGAACGTGAATGCAGCTCGAGGCCCTAGGCCGAGAGCTGCATGTAAGAGAGTTATGCTATGCCGTTTTCAGCGCGAGTAGCATACATCGTTTTTCGTGCTGCTTTTAATAGAATTACAAATAAATAAGATCATATCGCAATAATCATTTCAAGTTGGTACTTCTGCCATCCATCACCAAGGCACGAGGCATATACCTACTAGATGCAGATTTTTGTGTGTCAAATGTCGATATGAAAAATTGCGTCCTATGTTTGAATTTTCTTGCTTAAAACCGCCCTCCCCCTCCCCAATTAGAAGAGCCATCCCCCAAAAATACCGAAATCACTGAGCTCTAGTGTTTTGTGTGACGACGAAACACAGGAAATGGCATAAATTAATCACTTTTAAAGCCTTCGCGCCACAAAACGTCAAAAATCATTCTGCAATTGTACCAACAGATATTGGAAAAATGACCCTAAATTGTCAATTGTCGAAGTAATTATTTATAATTTTAACTGATTTAGACCGAAAATTTCATGCTATAACATTGGAAACGTGATCTCTCTTGAATTGTGAATGATTTCGCGAAGTTAGTTTATTTTTCACGTGTACTTTTTACTTTGCCGCTCTAGATCTTTTTCTGAATATTACAGTGCAGGACACCGAGCGTATATTGTCATTTTCGGTTATGGCAGCACGAAAATGTACTTTTTCCCAGCTTTAAAACGCGACCATTATTATTGAGACTTTGTACATTGATTCATGAAGAAATCATACATTATTTTATCATTAATGGTCGTGTTTCAAAGCTGGAAGAGAGTACATTTTCAAGCTTGTGTAATCAGTCCGGTCTATGTCAAGTAGGCATGGCCGCACGCGGGTAAAATAGAACCGCTCGAAAGAAATCAGTTTCCTACACTTTCAAAAAGCGTGCCGTGGCTAAGCCAGATATAATATCATCAGAAAACAGTTCCAGCTTGTCATTCCCAATAAAATTTTCGAGAACGGTGTTTGGTAAAATTGAAAAAATTGCTGCTGAACAGGCGGGTAAAAATTATTCACTTCTTAGCGGGCAACATCTTCAAAAGTGCTGTTATTGAAATTTCAACGCCATGAATGGGTTCAGTAAGTATAAGTCATTAGAAAACATCCAAAATACATGTTGCTTCATCGTTTTCTTGTGTGAAAAAACAATTAAATAGGATTTATCTGACTCGCACAAAGAAATCTTCTTTTTTCAACAGTAAGACTGGCACAGAGATGATGACAAATGCTTCCAATGTTTGCGTTAGAATTGTACGTTTGCATTGAGGCAAATAAAATGGAAAAGTACGGGGGTTTAACAGGTCTTTTTGCACATTCAAGACATCCTTTATTTTTGGGCAGATGTGGAGGAATCAGCACAACTCGTTTTTGGGCGGAAACTCAGTGGTAGATACCTACTGACCTTACGAAGAGTTTGACACCATAAAAGCTTTGGTCGGAATTTTTTCTATCCAGAATGACCTACCGCCTGGCCTATAATAAAAAAGCGTGGTATATTTTTTCAACATTATCAATCTCAAGGAACGTACCCTCCCTTTAAACAAAGAGACAGTATACCACATGGACACGGAGTGTGCTGATTTGGCTTGCCGTCACAGTGAGAAGAAGCCGACATCCATAAAATCGGTACACTCCGTGTGAAAGCATCCAAGCATCACATTGCGGCTTGGTGAGTCCGGCTGGTCTGGAGAGGTGGTGCAATGGGCCCAAAAGTGAGGCCTACGAGCCAGATTGAACTGTATTCAATCAACTCCCCGACTCCTCCCATTAAATCCAGAATCCAGGCACTCTGTGTGAAATACTATCTCAATTTTTATTGAAACCGACAGTATGTACAGGGTGTTCAGGTATGAATTATACCCCCTCTGAAGACTTTCCCTTGAAGATGATTTAGAAAATTAAAACGATTCTCATATAATTTTTTCCGTGGGCTTCGAATTTGCCCACAAAAATTATTTATGGTATATTACAGGGTACAACATCGAAAATTTTTCTCAAATTGGACACCTGTATTGTAGTATGGGAATCGATTAGAATCGAATAGGTTAGTTGACAAACACTAGTGAAAAAATTGATGAAGTTTTAAAAAATATAGTTTTTTTTTCAAAAGTAACTCTGAATTTTTCATCATTTTGGGAAAAATGGACTTTATTATAGTTTGAATCTTTCACCTCACTTGAATCAGCTTCACAAACTCGGAAAAAAATTTGATACTTTTAGAAATTCTTTTCAAAATTTTGACAAATTTTCAAAATTTCAGCAAATTTTTTCACATGTGTTCTGTTAAAGTATGATACATTTCTCAATCAGGATGAAAAGCGGAATAGATTCCCATAATAAAATACAGGGTGTCCAATTTGAGAAAAATTTTCGATGTTGCAACCTGTAAGCGATATACCACAGAAAATTTGTATGGTTGAATTCAAAGCCTACGTACAAAATTATATGAGAATCGTTTTTATTTTTCAAAATTATCTTTAAGGAGAAGTCTCCAAGGGTATGGGTGATAATTTATACGTGAACACCCTGTACCTCTACGTCGAGTGCTTTTGGGGGCACTCGCATTATATCATATATTGTCTTAAGGTGGGTTCAGTCAGCTTGGTTTTAGTTTTAGTCGTAGTCGTTGTCGTAAATTTGAAAGTAGAAAGCACGCGTCATATGCGCGGCGTTCATACAGAGTTTTAGTTTTAATTTTAGTCGTAAGAATTCCGAACTTTGTCGTAAGATGCCGACTTGCAGGTTGCGTAATTACCGGTATAAGGTATGAGCATGGATGGTGATGGTAATGGGTTGTATGTATTAATCAAAAAAATAGCATAAGCATTTGCTTCGATTTCAGAGGAGTTGTACTCCTCATAAATGTAAGCAAATACTTATTTATGCTTATTTTTTTACGAGTTTTTATATTAATACTACCCATTATGAACACGGACCGTATGAAGACGAAGGTTTGCGCAGTATCATTCGAGCTCCTATTGGTCAATTCTTACGACTAAATCTTGCTGTATGAACGCTCTTCTCTGTTACGACAACGACTAAAACTAAAACAGCGACTAAAAAAGCTGACTGAACGCACCTTTACTGTTTTGCATTTTTCGATGAATTTCCTAACTATTTCTTTTCATTTAAATTGTTCATGTAGGTACTAGGTACCAAAATTTTTATTATCATCACCATTACTGCCAAGCCTACCACATTATTTTTCGATTTTCTATCACGAATGGATTCTACTAATTCCAAGATTGGGTGCTAATGGTACAAGTTTTCAATCAAATACTAATACTACTACAGCAATGAATCAGCTTGTATTTCGGAAGCGGAAGTCCTTCGGAAAAATTCGAGTCAGATATCCTAATCTACGAAAAAAATCTCAAAGTTAGGGCACTAGGGCAGTTTTCTGAAGCAACACTGTAAGCTTGACACGCATCTTGCGAATGTGACACAGGCTCTCTGCCTAGACATACCTACCACCCGATTTTTTTATGCCCAATTGCCCAATCAAAATACATGGGTTGTAAAAACCCAAACACACAACCGCACGGTCGCGTCACACAAACCTTCCGGTGCTTTCGGGTTCAGGGTGTAATTATTTTACAACAGAAAGAAGAGGAAAATTACTGAAACAAATAAACCCATTGGCATTGAAATCCCACCGCCTGTTGGTCATTTGACGTCAAATTTTTGCAAGAAAAAAGCAAAACCCATTGAGCGCTCTTGCTGCTGCTCATCGGTGGCAGAAGTGTTGATGCTTTATTGCTACCTTACCTCATGTACCTACCAATGCTTGTATCAGTGGACCTACCTACCTGTCTAAAAAATCGTTTTGTGCTTTCATGTGCATGAGCGTAATAAATCTTGCACGTTGCTAAGTAAAACGGCCAGTACGAAGTTGAAAGCGGACGCGACATCAACAATAATAACAACATTAAATTATACCCACTAATGATAATGGAACTGTACCCAGTGTCGGAAACAGACATTTTGAAAATTCAAGAGGCCCATGGAGTGGATCAAAAAAGGATCGAGGACGATGTGAGGATCGTCAATGAGTGGATGAAGAAACAGAAACACTTGCCTCAAAAATTACAATGTGAGTGTCCGGATTCATTTAATTTTCGCTTGTTCATTTTGGTCCAGCACTTCTTTTCTACAACCCCGTTAATAGCCCAGGCATTTGAGTCAAAAAATGCCCCAAACCTGGCGGAAATTCTGGAATGAAATTCTAATTGTGTTGCTGTTTCCGAGTCAGAATTCGATGCTCTACAGGGTGTTTCATGGTGAGATCGACATCATAGAGTAAGGACAGGTAGCATTTTTCCAAAAAATTTCTAGCGCTCTTCGTTTCGAAGTTACAGGGTGATGATTCATGTATTTTGGCGATTTTTTGATCGGCCATTATCTTTGGGACGAATTGATTGAATAAAACAAAATTTGGCAGGTAGGTATGTTCTACTACCGACACTTGATACATTGTACTATAGATCAATTCGAAAATTCCAGGGCCGGACTCAATTTTTTTCTTTCAAGTTTCTGTCAAAAATTCCACCCTGTATGCATATTTTTCAAAATTCAGTTTCACATTCGGATACTACATAAAAAAAACTATAACTCCGGCTGATCAAATTTTTTGGCGCCATTGAACTGTACCAAGGAAAAAATGATGACTTTAAAGGAGACCATATTACTGATTCTGATTGTTTGAACGTTTGACAGAACGACAATAACAGCAATAACAAGACCATGGGAACGTGATAGGTGAAAATCTAGGTGAAAACATCTTCCCAAGTGACGTCACGATAATATTTTTAAAACGTTTTATCGGCTGATCGGACTCGTATAGAAAACTTAGATTTGTTCCGTATACTCTTGAACTACCTTCCCTATAAGTCAAATAAAATATAGACTCGATTTTTGTGTTGTGGTCTCCTTTAAATATTTCGCCTCATAAAATTTTTATTCGTCATAACTTTCGAACGAATTAACTAATTGAATCTAGTGAAATTTGACAGGTATATTCTAGTGTTAAACCTTGATACACTGCGTCATCGATCTATTCGTCAACTGCAAAAACTGCAGGGTCGGACTTGAACTTTTGCCTCCCAAGCTTTCATCACAAAGGCCACCCTACAGTCCCTATATGACTTTTTTCCAAATACTTTTTTACACCAGCAAATTACATGAAAAATGCTATGATTCTGGCTAATAAAATTGTTTGACGCAATTGAACTGAGGCAAAAAAAATAATAGCTTTAGGGATTTTCGAGATAAAAATAGTCTAGTTATGGCGGCTTTACGCAGAACTTTGTATGTCGCCGGCGACAATCCCCCACTCCACTGTAGTTGAATAATTTGAACGACACGACGACAGAAACTCGTGTCGCGGGAATTATGGAGGGAGGTAGGGGAGTACAGGTAGATCGAGTCCTATTGGCCAGCGACACTGTCGCCGGCGACATACGAAGTTCTGTAAAGCTGCCATAAGTCTCAATTTTCGAGTCAAAAATAACTTTTTAATTCAAACTTGTAAATTGACATCGATGATTTAATATCAAATAAATGCAAATCAAATCATTTAGCAAGGCAAGCGAGAACCAAGGACCATGTTAAATGACATATCTTGAAGATTGAAAATTACACAATAAATCAAGTGATAATTATTTTTTCTTGCCTTAGTTCAATTTCGCCAAACAATTATATTGACCAGAATCATAGCATTTTTCATGTAGTTTGCTGGCGTGAAAAAGTATTTGGAAAAAAATGCATACAGGGTGGCCTTTGTGATGAAAGCTTGGGAGGCAAAAGTTTCAAGTCCGACCCTGCAGTTTTTGCAGTTAACAGATAGATCGATGATGCGATGTATCAAGGGTTGTGACTAGAATATACCTGTCAAATTTCACTAAATTCTATTACTCCGTTGGAAAGTGATGACGAATGAAATTTTTATTAGGCGAAATATTTAGTCAGTAAGTCATTAATTTTTCCTTGGCACAGTTCAATGGCGCCAAAAAATTTTATCAGCCGGAGTCATAGTCTTTTTTATGTAGTTTCCGAATGTGAAACTGAATTGTGGAAAATATGCATACAGGGTGAAATTTTTGACAGAAACTTGGAAAAAAAAATAAAGTCCGACCCTGGGATTTTCAAATTGATCGATAGTGCAATGTATCAAGTGTCGGTAGTGGGAGATACCTGCCAAATTTTGTCTCACTAGATATTGATTCGCCTTGAAAAACCTGTCCTTACACTATGTTGATCTCACCATGAAACACCCTGCATAATAACGTATAAAAATCCCCAAAAAATCTCAACCAATAGTCCAGGAATTTTAGCTGTTTAAATCGCAAATAGCGAACAAAAATGATAACTAGCCGGATTTTTGTATATAAGCTCAGTTAAGCATGTAGTTCAACATAGTAAAAGTCCTCAAGAATCCGGTGTGAGCTTCGGCCGTTGTGGCCTCGAGAAGAACTTGAGGGTCAGTTTTTCGCGTATATCTCATGAACAATAGCACTTAGGAAAAAAGTTCCCGAGAAGAAATTGTTGGAAATTTGATTGTCTACAAGAAAGGTCCTTCCATATTTCATCGTCAGTCATCTCCTTCTTCGTCAAAACACAAGAAAATAAAAATAGTCCAGATGCTCGATGCTGAAGACTGGTATGGACCTTGAGTTTTATGATGGCGGAGTGCCACTTTGTAGAGGTGTTGTTTGGTCCACTCTCTTTTGGTTGAAACTTGAAGCCATCAAGACGAACTATGCTGGCGGCATATACAGGGTGAAATAAAAATAAAAAGTTAAACATTTGTACCTCGAGAACCAAAATAGGTGAAGACATGTAAATCGCCATGAATAATTCTGATTTCATGGTCATGAAGCCGTCGTAAACTTGAATTGAATATCTTGAGCCGTTCTTGAAATATCTTCAAAAGACTGAAGTTGTTACCAAAAAATATATATATTTTCGTCTACTTATCAGAAAACAGTTGACTGTGTTTTTTCTAAAATTATTCGGCCTAGAGAGGGCTTCTCACCGTAATTTCTTTTCGAATGTAATTTATCATTGTTTCGATTCAAAACACCAAGTTTCGATTCAAGATCTGAAGAATTACTGATATACGGAAAACCATTTTTTTCTCGTAACGACTTCAGTCTTCTGAAGATATTTCAGAAACGGCTTAACATATTTGATTCAAGTTCACGACGACTTCATGGCCATGAAATTAGAAATATTTTTGGCGATTTACATGTCTTCACCTATTTTGGTTCTTGGAGTACATTTGTTCAACTTTTAATTTTTATGTCACCCTGTATATGCCGCCGGCATAGTTGGTATTGATGACATTAAGTTTCAATCAAAAGAGAATGGATCGAACAACACCTCTACCAAGTGGCACCCTGCCATCATAAAAATCAAGGTCCGTACAGTCTTCGGCATCGAGCATCTGGACTATTTAGCTTTTTTTGTGTTTTGACGAAGAAGGAGTGGACTGATGATGGAATATGTGAGGACCTTTCTTGTAGACAACACAATTTCCAACAATTTTGCTTCAAGTGCTTTTCCTCCAAGTGCCATCGTTTACGAGATAAACATGAAAAACTGATCCTCAAGTTCTTCTCGAGGCCACAACGGCCGAAGCTCACACCGGATTCTGGAGGACTTTCACTATGTTGAACTACATGCTTAACTGAGCTTATATACAAAAATCCGGCTAGTTATAATTTTTGTTCGCTATTTTTTCTATAATTCCTGGACTACAAGACTTTTCTGTAAGAGCAGTGGAAGTGCAAACAGCCGCGAAGTCTATTGTTTCCAAAATATCAATTTCTACGCTACGCCACTTGAGTATTGGACATACTTACTTGAAACCTATTGTATTAGGTTACTAGGGCTTCAAAGAACAAAGGTCGATTGATTTTTGCCGGAAAAGCATGGACCTTCGGAAAAGCCAAAATTTTTGATGGTGAAAATCATGATGACCTCGTCGATTTCTGACCTGGCACGACCCTGGCAGCCTGGCACAGAAAAAAAGTCTCGGCACAGATTTATTGGCACCTTTAGTATGATGCAGGGGATTCAATTCTGAGGCCAGAAACAGCAATGAAATTTCACTCTGACAGGTCTGACGTTCGCCTACCTTCTATTGGCAATAAATTGTTGAGTTTAATAATATGCTCCATTAAAGCCCGATGTAATAATGAATCCATTAGTAACGCAAAGGATATAAAGGAATATGTAGTAAAGTACATATCGAGGTATTCTGAAGTCGTAAAAAGGACTATAAATAAAGATCTGCTTAAAGTAGCCGCAAAGCCATTATAGTTATATGGGTACATGGGTACCGTCACCTTTACTATCACCATTGTCTATTACTAGGTATGCTTACACGAATTCGGACTGATACACTGAGGGTGCACTCAGGTAGCAATTCCAAGAATTCATAAATGATCTTCATTGTTTAGTAATAAATACTTATTAGTTTTGCTGTTAGAATTTATTTATGACCCTTTTTACGACTTCAGAATATCTCGATATGTACTATACCATATAATAAAATTCGTCGGAATGGGACCTTGCACTGCCACTTTCAGACACCGAGGGCGCCACAACCGTTGGGGGCGAATTCGACAATTCTGACGGTGTCGACGCTTCAACGACCGGCGTCCGTCATTTCATGTCTTGATTTGAAATTTGGATAACCTCTATTCCTTGCTTGACGTTTCCAGTCACTGTCGGTTACTGGTCAAACTACTCAAACTCCCGTGTTTTCCCGTCGTTTAGGGCCACTTCATCGAAGTAGGCGCCCCATACAGTAGTGGCGACCTCACATTGAGTTTTTCAATTGCAAGACCCCATTTTGATATCAACAATTTTCTTCCGGTTGCGTCCAAATTCAAAACGGGAACGTTCTGTCTGTTCTATCGTCATCCTGGTATGGGATGGGGATGGGATCCCGTTTTTAGGTGTTCGATGATTGACTACGAGGAAGTGCGCTGCTGAGCCTCACGCTCGCGAGGGAAAAGTACACTTGTTATTTACATAGCTTACTGCAATTCACAAGTCGCTGCAATAAAAAAACAAGTGAGTATGCCTTCACGTGCGTGAGTCTCAGTAGCTCATTTTCTTAAAGAGGCATAATATTGTGGATGCAAAGAAATTTGGTTGAAGGAGAAACACCATTCTTTGCCCACTCTCTTCAATCGAAACTCATTGTGATATTATTTTATCAGAATGGGGTACTTGCCAATGAAATGGATTTGAATGAAATTCTTTCAATCATCAATATTTTTTTGTTTGGGGGCGGGAGCTGGGGGGCGGCGACTAATCAACAGTAGCCTATTTTCCATTTTTAGTCGGCTATCCATAGAGCGAAAGAATCAGATCGTTATGTCATGAGATATTTATGTTTTTCATTTATCTCTTGCTTTGAGGGCAGCGTGTGGGGGCGGCAGCATTCGGCAAAGTAACTTTTGCACAGTTTGAGTTAGAAGTTGACAGAAGTTAGAAATATGACAATCAGTGAAAACTGTGAGAGTTGCATTTCTTTGTTTGTTTGGGGGCGGGAGCTGGAGGCGGCGACTAATCAAAAGTGGCCTATCTTTTCCCATTTTTACTCAGCTATCTATTTATATAGCGAAAAAATTAGATCGCTATGTCTTCAGGTTTATGTTTTACATTTATCTCTTACCTTAGGAGGCGGGTGGGAGCGGCAGAGTTTGGCAAAGAAAATCTTGCACAGTTTGAGTTGGGAGTTTCTAAATGTTTGAGGTAACATTAACATCTAAATCAGTGAAAATTGTTGAAAGTTGCACTTTTTTCTTCTGAGGGCGGAAGCTGGAGGCGGCGCCATATAAAAGTAGCCTATCCTTTCCCATTTTTAGTCAGCTATCCATATAGCGAAAGACTTAGATCGCTATGTCTTCGGGTTTATGTTTTTCATTTATCTCTTACTTTGGGGGCGGCGTGTGGGAGCGGCAGCGTTCGGCTAAGCAAATGTTGCACAGTTTGAGTTGGCAGTTTCTAAATGTTTGAGGGAACATCTCAATCAGTAACAATTGTGAAAGTTGCACTTTTTGTCGTTTGGGGGCGAAATGTGAGAGCGGCGACTAACCAAAAGTAGCCTATCCTTTCCCATTTTTAGTCAGCTATTCATATACCGAGAGAATTTGATCGCTTTGTCTTCGGGTTTATGTTTTCATTTCAAAGTGATTGGGGGGCGGTTTTTAGCACTTTTTTCATGTGGGCATATTGAAGATCGAATGTTTCTGGGCTTACGTTTATGAGTGGCAACTATGTGTTATTCATAAAATGACAACACCAGAGCATTAGGTCTGGAAGAAATTGCAATATCATGTTATTTCAAGTTGATCGGGGGCGGTTTTCTCTATGTTGGCGGCGCAATATAGACATTCAATATAGCCTAGCCCGGCTTTGGGAGTGGCAGCTATGTAACAGCGAAAAAATTAGAAAGCTAGGGCGTCTAGTTTACGAGGAGTTCGAGGAATGGACGGACGGACGGACGGACAAAGCGGTTGCAATAGAGATTTTCATCAAGATGGAAAATGCGCTAGAAAAACACCCGTCACATCATCAACATTATTTGCAACAGAATAGCTTTTTCTTGTCAATGAAGATCATGAAATCTGTGCCATAATGAACGTTACTATGACACTGTTTTTGGGAACTGTTTGTTTTGTAAAATCGGTCAAATGTTTTAAGCACTGTGGCCGTCATTCCAAAGTTCTGTCAATATTTTCTGCTCCATTTTTTACAAAAAAAAAGCAATTTCACTTTTGATTAGTTCTTTCGAAATTGTATCGAAGTATATCGAAAAGAAAACCGCGAAGGCAGCAGCTGGAGGCCAAGAAAAATTCAACATGATCCAGAGACCCCGAGATATTTTTAAAGGTCTTATTGTATCAATTAATAAATTAAGCAATACACCTCTCAGCTGAAATTTTCAACTGATTTCGAGCTCTATACATGTTTACCATTTTAAACGAGACTCTCAAATTAGTTTCAATTTTAATTTATGGAAACTATCAAATTGGTATTTGGACAAATTTAACGTACTTACAAATCCAATAAAATAATTTAAGTTTACAGCATCTTCATTAAGTAATTTAAACGGAAAGCCGTTTTCTGCCCAACTCGACCATAAAATAACGCAACACTGATGTTTGAATAAATAATGAAGAGTTTTTCATGACATCATGCCCATTGGCAGGTATTTGAGGTGCTTATTCAACTTTAAAGTAAAAGCATGGACAAATACATTTAGGCACGCTTTTTTCCATTGTAATTATTATTTTATTGTCTAAGATGGGCGATTAGGTAAAACTGTTTATGCAAGTGGGTACCTACTGTGATGCGCGTTATGATGATGTGTGTTCAAACTTGCTTAAGTGATAATTATTGCTTCAGGTGATGTACTAATTGAAAAAATGCTCCTCCACAACAAATACAGCGTAGAAAGGACCAAAGAGAAACTCGACAACTACTTCACGCTCAGAAACGTCAACAGAGAATTTTGGGAAATTTTCAGTCAAGACGACAAGTTCCTGTTGCCTTCGCAAAATATCATGTAAGTTTGAAACTGTAATCGAAAATTTCATTATGAATTGTCACATTCAGTACTTACCCGAAGAGTGTGCCCAGAAATATTTTTCTTGTCCCTCATTGAAACTTCGCGCAAGGCGGCCGAGAGAGAAACGAAAGCTTATGATCGAAGAGTTCTTCTAAATGTCACATTCTCATTTGACGTTTCGAAAAAGTCACTTATGTCAAATTTTGTCCGACCATCAGATTGTCGACTAGATCTCAGATTTTTTTTGTCCACAGACACGTCTTGCCTTTGCCAAAGCTCGGACCGGACATGGAACGCATTTACGTTTTCGATTTCAAAAAGAACGCCGGAGTCAAATTCGAAAACAGCCAGTTCCAACAAGCCTGCGTGGCCATGTCGGAACTTATGATCCGCTACGACTGGGCCAATGGGGTGTCGTTGATCTTCGACTTCCGCGACTACAGCTTGGATTACGTGCTCAGGACCGACTTGCCAAAGCTTGCCAGACTGATAACTTTCATGGTGGTAAGTTGCTCCATCACAGTCATATTCAGATAAAATCAGTCACGACCTTTACTTTTTTTTGTCTTTTGCTTTTTAAGGTAAGATAGGATCACACCGTGTACAATTATAGATAGTTCTACATTTAAAGCCCGAACGACAGAATCACGCAACCGCAAACGTGAAAAAATGGACGCGCCGAGGAGGCATGCAATGTCGAAACATCGGTGTCCGCGGATTTGCTTCGTTTTTCTCAGGAGAAAAGTATCTACCGTAAACGACTAGATCATGTATTATTCCACAGTTGATTGGTTTACAATCACTATTGTTACACCCATTCGTGCCCCCCCTCCCCTGCACGGCGATTTGAAAGAAGTGTTGGTAGTTCCTTTTGCTAATCGAATGTGAACGATGTATGTAAACGCCAATGTCATATACTGATGACATTGGCGTGAATGAATGATGATCGTGGTCTGGTAAGTTGAAATAATTCATTTATCATCAAGTTCGTACCATCCTACTACGTTATCGATCCCTATCGCTCACCAATGAGTCGTAGCTAAATGGGTAGCGTTTCGGCCTAACAAGCGGGTAATACCGGGATCGATTCTCCGCCGTGGAAACTTTTTAGTGTAGCTATTCTTTCGATTAATTGCGAATTTTATGGATTCAAAAACAACGTCGACGTCGTCAGGTCCCCGGTAATGGAATGCCGAGGTGTTTTGCTAACGAACAATGCCGCCGATACTATAATGATCGGTTGACTACCGAGATTATTGTACATAACCGCCTTGAAAGAAATTGGATAAATTTTTCCAAAGTTTTCTCGGGAAATTCGGAAAACTCGAAGAAGCTAGAAATGTGGGGAAAAGGGAAAGAAACTACTCGTATGTTAATCATGATTAGGTTTTAGTGGACTTATTACTACGGAAAAAAAAATTTCTGTCCTTTACTACAGTAAAATTGAACTAACCGCCCTTTTCCTCCGCAAACAAATAGATTTTTATACATAATATTTACTCTAAGTTTTACTTTTTACTATTCTTATCTAAAAATAAACAACCTGTTAATTGTCAAACTAGTAAAATTGAACGGACCGCTCTTTTCCTCCGCAAAAAAATAGATTTTTATACATAATATTTGATCTAAGTTTTACTTTTTACTATTCTAATCTGAAAATAAAGAAGCTGTTGAATGTCAAACTAGTAAAATTGAACGGACCGCCCTTTTCCTCCGCAAAAAAAATAGATTTTTATACATAATATTTAGTCTAAGTTTTACTTTTTATTATTCTAATCTAAAAATAAACAAGCTGTTGAATGTCAAACTCCATTGAACCTTTTTTGGTGTGCTAAGAAAAATATGATTATCATTTTTACCATAAAACTGACCTAGCGTTATTTACATGATACATAAATGAGTCAAAGATCCTTAATAATTAATTATGTATGTATTCCTACGTTGAAAACCGCAAAACTTTAGGTATTTCTTGCCGGATCGGTAAAAAAAAAACAGTCAACGGAAGTTTACTCTCTATAATTAAATATTCTAGACCGATTTTTGTTTGGTTCCAATAATTTATTAATTAACTTTCATTCTCTTTTACAGGAAGGTTGTTCATCCAAAGTTTTCGGAATTCACATGGTGCACGCGCCAAATTACTTCGAGGTGATCATTAACGTTGCCAAAACGGTGCTGACACAGAAACTAATCAGCAAAGTAAGCGCAACGTGATCGATTTTTCTTTTTCATGTGAATCATCAATAATAATATGCATACAGGGTGTGTAAAAAGTACTTGAACGAAATTTATTTTACTCATTCAATCATGGATAAGGGCAAGGGCGCCATGGATTTCGGCTACGGCTACATCAGTTGTCAGTTATTTGATCTTCAGGCTATGTTTTGCTTTAGTTTGAAACCAAAATATTTTCGCGCTACTTCGCAGACGAACTTTTCTAAGCCCAGGCCTCTACATGAACAGCAAATATGGTCAGATTAGCCTGAAGATCAAAAGACAAATTTGCGTGAAGTTGGCAACAGTCTGATCACATGATCTCTATGATTTCATCACCGACATGATTGATACTTTCAGCTCGCCCTGTATTATGCATTATGCCTAATGCATGATTTTTCATTGCTCATTAGTAGGTACCTACCTACCGAGCACGATCGTGAATATTAAACAATATCCTGCTTCCAGCTGTACATGCACAAGGACTTGGAATCGCTTCACAAAATGATATCCGAAAAGTACCTGCCCGCGGAGCTGGGTGGCGCTGCGGGTTCGCTCGGTGATCTCCTGCAGAAAAGCGACGACGCCGTACTGGAGAACAGAGACTACCTCAAGGATTGCCTCAACTACGTCGCGGATGAAAGTTTGCGGATCGAAAAGTCCAAATACGATCCCGCGTTCGGATTGGACGGCACTTTCAAGAAGCTCAACGTCGACTGAGACGCTCTCACATAGAGGTGTCCGAATTTATAAGTACCTAATTATACCAACCTACCTTACCTACCTATTGATCCATATCTCGATCTACATACTTGACAAACTATGTTTTTGTATTGTCCAGTTCAGTTTAATTTATTGAAAGTACCTAACTCCAGTCCGGTATAGCATAATTCAAAATTAGTACCTAAGTTGGGTACTCATTTTTCAGAGTTTGTAATACAGTCGAATAAAACGTAGAATTGAGTATGTGTCTTTTTCACGTAATACCGAGTGTAATACCTAGATGTGTGAATGATTGCTGGTCACTTTATAATGAATTACATGATAACTAAAAAATTTGTTGTGGCACTAAAATACTTTCCCGGCAAGTATCCAGGGACAAAAAGAGGTTTTTGTTCGAGGCGACTTTTCGGGAGGGATCGAGGCTCGAGCTTGATTAAGAGATTAACAAACGTTATTCCAGGAAAATGCCGAAACAGATCGTCTTTTATTTCGAGGGGAACATCTAGGACACGTATTGCCGAATTTTCATATTCATCCCCTTCGCCCCCACCCTACCTTACTTTAAAATTTCAAATAGCATGACTACCTTGTCTCTTACCTTGTTATTATTTATCTTGTTACTTCAACGCCCCACCACTCAACGAGAAGGGGAAGTATTGTGAACGCGGACGCGCTAAATTTTTTTCGAGATTTCGACTGATATATCAGTTTTGAGGTCCTCTATGACGATTAAGACCATTTCCAGAATGATCTTTGTCTGTATGTATGTCTGAAACCTTCCACGATAACAGCCGCAACGTCTATCCGATCGAAATTTGGTACACAGACATGGTTTCACCGTCGAATGAGCCCATTAGTTTTTGGCTGTCATCTGCCAAACGGAAGTGTCACTATCAAAAAATGACAGAGGCTATATCTCACGGAACTTGACTTGCGATATGCCGATTGAAAGGCCATATAAAAAAACTATATTCAGAACAGTTGAAAGTATTGCCCTATCTGTCATCTGTCAAATAATAAAAAATGGCGCAAAGTTCAAAACGGGTCCATGTCACTTGACGGCTACATTGTAAACACTTGTTACAACTACGAAACAAACTCTGTTGCCTTCTACTCACGATGATTAGTCCCGACCGAGGGGGAAATTACGATCACACTTATAGCATCTTATAGTTTCTTTGCAGTTGAATTGTTCACGTCGTACTGCTCTTCTTTGAGGTGCCCATCTTAGGCCTACGCACAACATTGATTTGTTGGTTAGTCATGAGTAACGGTACTCCGTACCTGCTCTAATCTTTCACTGAAGTGATGTAGGCGACCAACAATACAACAACATCCAGAGACTTATACTATTCTTTGAACGCGTTGTTCCTTGTTTATTTTTTTTGCAAAAACTTCTGGATAATCCGCAAATTTTATTTCAGATTACCATTCCACACGCCATTTTGAGTGATTTGCCTATTTTTTTGTTTCGATTTGCGTGTGGCCGTTGAGTGTCATGGACCCTTCAAAACTTTACCATTTAATTACTCAAAATCTATCCGATGGATTGGGACCAAATTTGGCAGGAACAACAAAACAGAAGAGTCAAATTAAGTCTGTAGTTGCAATCTTCCACCATTTTCCAGTCGAGCGTTATGAATTTTCAAAATTTCTCCTGGCCGTTGCCGCCCGCGAGGGCCTCTCGCCCGTATTTTGACCAGGACGACTCGCTTTTGATGCGGTACTCCACTCAAAAACTCATTTCTGCTCGGGGATCGACTTTTCTCGAAAAAGTCAAACCGTTATTAGTATGGGGGCATAGGTCGTGCCGTGTGCATCTTCGTGAAGATATATAGAGTTATGTCTCAATCGATTCCTGGGGGATCAAGGACTATGAAAAATTCTGGTGGAATATTGGAATTTACTGCAGGCAAATATGGTGGAGTGGAGGCGCCAAAATGGGCTTCATCTGGTAATAAGAAACTGGCTGTAGCTCGTTTGTTTTTCAACGGATTTCAACATCTGGAACGTCATTTTGTAAACAAAAAAAAATTCTCTTCTTATTCTACACCTAAATTTACAAACGTCATTCCGTGAAACTGTCAAAATTGTCTTTATAAGATATGCTAAATTCCGCCATTTTTTTAAGGTTATCCGATAGTTTTGAAACCTGGCAGTATCATAGTTCTTGAGGTGTCCTTTCCGAATTTCTACTTTTCCACTTCGTATCCTTGCCGTTTTTGCCGCCATATTGAAAAGATGGCGCCCAAAAAACAGTTTTTTGTCAATATCTTGAATTCAACCGACTCAATACTGAAACGTGTATATGCGGAGGAAAGCCCATTCAAATCTCTACAATTTGACATATCAGTCATTTATGTGCGATTTACGGTTCTTGAGTTAGAGCTTCCAGAGCTTCCGGAAGCATCAACTTTCGGCATTCAATCAGCATGTTAATAAATTGATAATTGATACCACCGTCATGTAGTAAGCAAATTAACCATAAATAGCTCTTGGCCATTAACCATAGATATTAAATATTCAAAGAATCGATCATGATTCATGATGATGTGATATGTGTAATTACAGGGTGAACTGTGAAAGCAAACTGACTTAAAGGTAAATAAAGGTAATAATAGCATTTGAAGGATATTAGATACATTCGAAACTCATTATGTATTATGATGAAATTTGAGGTCACCATTCAGAACATCCACTTTTGCTCTCTTCTGTTCTGGCCATAATTTTGAAAAGATGGCGTCAAAAAAAACATATTTTCAAAAAATTTCGGAAAATTCGTCATAAAATTTTAGGATTCATATCAAAAGTGAAGGTCTATTTAATTCTCTGGAATTTGACATTTGAATCACTTATGTGCGACTTACGGTTCTCAATATATATATATATATTTATTGTAAACAATAACGTCCTACCATTATAATAAATGGTCTGTAAATACAAGGAATACTCAACAATAAAGAACATTACAAACTTAAAAAGTAAATTAATATTGTGTGTTTATGTAGATATTGTATAAAAATATACCTTTTCAAAGTCAATTTTCCCTTAGAGTTCACCCTGTAGTTGCATAATAACCGTTACCATGATTAATTTTCTGGATATTAATGGTCTGTGGCTGACAAGTCATCATTATTTATGGTCAATTTGACTGCCACGTGGAGCTAAGATCAACTTGATGTGCTGATTGGATGACAAAAGTTGATGCTTCAGGGAGTTCTAGAAGCCATAACTCAAGAACCGGAAGTAGCACGTACACGAGTAAGGTGTCAAATTGTAGAGAATTGAATAAGCTTCCATTCGCATATAAACGCTTCCACCTCACATCGACTGAAATGAGGATATTGAAAAAAAACTGTTTTTTGGGCGCCATCTTTTCAACATGGCGGCCAAGACGGCAAATATACGGAGTGAAAAAGTAGGAAATTCGGAAAGAGCACCTCAAGATCTATAATACTGCCAAGTTTAAAAAATATCAGATAACCTTCAAAAAAAGCTGGAATTCAGCATATCCCCTAAAGACAATTTTGACAGTTTCTCGGATTGACGTTTGTAAATTTAGGTATGAAATAAGAAGAGAATTTTTTTGTCTACAAAATGACGTGCCAGATGTTGAAATTCGTTAAAAAACAAACGAGCTACAGCCAGTTTCTTATTACCAGATGAAGCCCATTTTGGCGCCTCCACCATATTTGCCTGCAGCAGATGTCAATATTCCACCATAATTTTACATGGTCCTTGATCGCCCAGGAATCGATTAGGACATATCTCTTTATATATCTTCACGAAGTTGCACACGGCCAAGCCTTTTTTAACCCTATGCCCCCAGACTATATCGGAAGTATATTGGATTGGGTGTCGTGTAGACCCATTTTCAAAATCAGCACGGTTTCGATTTTCCGGTGAATTAAAAAAAAAATCAAAATGGAATGTGCACATTCCGTGAACTTGAAAAGACTACGGTGCAAACTTCGACATGCGGTGAGCTCCACGAAATAATGACGCGTTTCATCAAAAGTTCTCAGGGAAAACATATCAGACAGCCGTTTTAGGTTTAAGATCCAAGTTGTTTGTGTGTCAAGAAACCACAACAAAACCACACACCACCTTACAAGAGACCTTACAAGGCAAGGCTCAACACTTGACGCGGTCCTAATGGCAAAAAGAATGTCATAGGTGTGCTGAAATGAAACAAGTTCCTGATCGAGAATCGATCCTGGTACCATCAGTTCAGTAGGGTTGCCAGATTTTTGAAAATCAAAATCGGGACATAAGAATTCCTGAATAAAGATAGTGACAAGACATTTTCAAGGTGCGAGCAAAACGAGGAGAATGGCGCCGCAGACGAAAATTTTTCGAGGTAATTATAATGCTAATAATAATCCAAAAAAAAGAAATAATTTGAAGTAGCATTGTACAATTTTTTTTAATTCAGCATTCAGCAAATCCAAACTAACGAGTGATCGAATAAATATCTCCCCAAGTCGCCTTTGATTGCTGAAAATCTGGCGAAAAAACATACTAAGTGAGGACATCAAGGCCTACCTTGAGAGGAGAAACTTGTTCGATAACTTCGTAGTTACGTCCCTAAAAACCCATTGCATCATTCAGAGAAACCTCATTCTTTACCATTGTTGATTGTTAAAAACCCTGTTCAAAATTCAAGTTTTTATATTAGGTATAACAACTTCACCAATCGAAATCTGTCAGGTAAGTAGGTATCTCACTCAATCGCATCCAGGGGAATACCAGGAAACACGATTCTGCGTCCCGCAAGTCTGGTGCAATTAAACTCTTTTCGTCATTTCTTTGCCAGTACATTATACCGGGTGTTTATAAACGTCTGTGATCGCATCGCCTTTGGAATCCCCTCTCGATCACTACAATTGCGCCTGTTACTACGTTTTTTGGCCTGACCCAAGCCTGCCGCGATCACCCCGTACAATCCTCTCCTGTGAATAAACTTTGTGATACAATACAATCATAACTAGTTGAACGTTTTGTTTCAAAATCGCTTCATTCAGAAGAATGAAAATGACAAATCAGAGCGTTATAGGCGAAACTGAAAAAATCTGGACATTTCAATAAGCTGGCGGGACGCGGGACATACAGAAAGCAGGACATTTCTGCTTCAAACCTGTCAACTCTGGGTAGAAAGCGCCAAAATAAAGAGCAAAAAACTCACATCAAAATCGTAAGATATGGTCTGCAGATCCGGACACAGCTTCACCGCACTGCCCAGAAACATGCCGTTCTTCACGCCGCACTTTCTCGCCTCGTAACTGCAACTGGCGATTTCCGACAGCGACGAAGTCCCGTCCACCGTTTCGTTCCTCTGCGCCAACCTCTCCGTGTTCATCGCGATCTCGATTTCTCGGCTCTTGCTCGACGCGATCGTCGGATTGCGCGCGTGTGTCACAGCCACCGGCTTCCCGATCAAATCGGGCCGATTCCTCAGGCCCACCGACACGAAAAAGCAATCCATGTCTATGTGCATTATCACGCTGGCCGATCGGTTTTTCTTCGGCTCAATTTCTGGACGTTTCAACCTTTCCAGACCGGGGAAAATGCCGCTCGAATTGTCCCTGAGCTGACCGATCAGCTGCTTGAATTCGGCCCCTAGCGTCGAAATGAGGTGCAACCGCGAGTTGTTGTAGAACTCCTGGAGGAAGCTCGGATCGGACGCTGTTTTTGTTTCGGATGCCGTCGGGACGACGGGAAAGTTCAAGCGAGGTTGAGTGCTGCTTTGATTCGTGTACAAAAGGTAGCGTCTGTAATCCAGCAGTTTGCCTAGTTCGATGCTGTCTGTAATCCAAGACGGTTTCACAATTGGCACTGATCCCAGCTTGTTAATCTGCAATAATAATATGCTATTTCACAACACCTTTTCGGATTAACTTTTTACTATCCAGTACCTTGACATTGGGTAAGTTGGAAGCTATAATGTGCGTTGTTTTACTGGATTGGTAATGATGGAAGGCTCCGCCGTGTGCGGCCATGAGTTGTTTGAGTTCATCCGAGTTCGGATGAGTCAAGCCGTTGACTAATATGCCAATGCCATTGAAAATATCCGATAGCTTTTCCGTTTGAGCTTGGACGCCTTCGTACTGTTCAGCCAGCTTGGCTTTTTTGGCATCCATGTAGCCCCCCTGGAAAAAGTGAGGTTAGGTTTTTGCAAATCGCGCTGGATTTCAGCGTTTAGAAAGGTACCCATTCAGCGAAACCGTTGTCGTCATCATTTCCGCGCTTCTTTCTACTCATTTTGGCTGATATTGGGCCATGTCACGCCGGAAAACTGGTTTTATTTTTGAAAACTTTTCAAATTGACAAGCGGCAACTTGTTGCGTTGTTGTTGACACTGACAGTACTGACATTAGTGACAGTTGTCACTGTTGTCAGATTCCTGCTCTGGACAGTGGCGTGCACTAGGATGGTCTACGAGTCGAGTGGGATCCGCGCCAGCCACGGCGCGCCTGCTCGGCGAAATGGAGCTCCGGGTTCGATTCCCGGTAATGTACGTATGTAAGTCTGTTGTATCCTCTTACAATGACATTTTCAGCAATATCAAAAAGGAAGCAATATCATAGGAGAAGCTAAAAATAACGCGTCATAAAACAATAAACAACAGGGCGAAATATCGCAAAAAATCGTAAGAAAACCACTAAAATAAGACATTAGGTGCTTTTCTTTCACACAAAACTCACTAATCTGATCTAAGTTAGAGAGAGAAAAAGCGAAAAATCACATGCGAGCGAAAGTGAATGATACCATATACCATACCGCACTAACAATAACTTTGAGTCAGAATACTGCTGCTTAGTTTGGGTGGTAAAAGGAAAAAAGCATATCTATTGTATTCATGTCAATACGTTACCAAAAGACACCAACGGGACCAAGAAGCAAAGCAGGGGTGTTGGGCGGGGAGAAGCTGAAAAGAACGCGTCGTGAAAGAAGAAACAGGGCTAAAAATCGCAGCAATTGTGAAAAAAACATTGAAAATAGGCCTAAAAATTAGGATCTAAGAAAAAAAAAGCTCATGATTTTTCAACTGAAATTATTTTTCTAGGTGTCCTCATTGATAAGTTGATGAACCACCATTTTTTTGCTGAAATACAAGGAGTTTTCAGGAAAAAGCAATTTAGGATCTGGAAATTGGCGATTCCGTTTTCCAAAGTTTGAAACTCAAATATGTCGAAAATGAAGCCTCTAATCAAACTTTTTCAAGGGTAACTTTTTTTCTAAATTGAGCGTAGAGTCCAAAAATAAGAATAATTTGAAAAAATAACTGGGGTTAAAAAATAGCTGGGGGAAGGGCAATTGGGACATCTTCTCCATTATCTACACCCATTTTTTTTTTATTCACGTTACCTACTATTGTTCGATGGAGACTTGTTTCAGTAAACTTTGGTTCAACTCCACGTTTCCCATGAGAACATCACGCATACCTGTGTGGGTACAACTGGCGGTCTGTAGTAGCCGAATAAACTAGCGGGAACCTGCGCTCACAGGTATGCGCGCAAGTAATTTCTCGCATGGGAAAGGTGAATTGAACATCCTGTAACTTTTCAACCGGGCATTCTAAACAGGCTTTCACAGTTGTTTTTTTTTCATCAGTTCTTTTGCATACCTAACTGATGGTGGCCTTACATTGAGCATCAAATGCTGCAGCTTTTTTTGCTGCTGAGCTCTCATTGGTCAAATGTTGGTCACTGACAGCAATAACAGGCGTCATTTCCAATCAGAACTCTGCTGCAAAGAAAGCTGCAGCATTTGATGCTCAATGTAAGGCCAGCATGAACCGTTGAACAGATTTCATTCAAATTCTAACCAAAGTTTACAAAAACATAGGTCTCTATTGAACAGTTATAACACAATTTATCAAACAATTTTAGGGGCGAAGATAATAGGGGGGACACCCTTCCTCTTTTTCCCCATTTTTTACCCCCTTGAAGATTTTTGGAAATGGTTCCAATTTTTGAATTGGACGTTTATTTTAGAGAAATAAGTCACTTCTACAAAATTTTGATTAGAACGCTTCATTTTCAAAATATTGTGGTTTGAAGCTTTTAGCCCAGGCTTTTTAGCATTCAACATGAAACAAATTAATCCACGTGCAATCTTCACGGTATCGTACTCACTTAACCTTACTTAACAACATACTAAAAGTCCCCAACTTTCCTCCGTGTGCGTCATAATTTTTGAGGGTGGGGTCAAAATTTTCATTTAAAAAAATTCTAGGACAAAAGTAATCTGGTCAGTGGCTTCAAATTTATTATATTTGAATACATTGGGTCATAAGTGAGACTTATTGACAAACTAGATGTCTATGGTCACCGTGAGGGGAGCTCGGGAGGAGGGCAATTGGTAACCTATGCAAGAAATTTGGTTTTCATTATTATTGAGACAATACTAGCATGTTGGGTATCGTTTCCCACTAAATCCGACCTTGCAAATCCGATTATGACATTTAAATTCTGTTTAAAAAATCTTTTGAGCAATTTTCGGCAGAAAAACGTGATTTTGGGACCAAAATAAAGCCGGTTTCTCAATTTGGGTTATTTTTGCGTTTGATGCATTAATCATTTGGATTTAAGATTAGATGAATTATATGGACTTTTCTGCATAAGACTATCATATCATAAACGCGACGTAAGTGGTAACAAGGTGAGTAAAATAATTTATTGGAAAAAATGTCGAAGTCCTAAATGTCACTCAAAAATATCTCCGCGCAGTTGAAAAAAATGTATTGTAGCTGTAATATGGCTTTGATTTCATCTTTCAATGTTTCTTCTTGTATCCAAAACAATTCTCTAGCTTCCGAAAAAAGAACACTCTACCTACATTGAAATAATAATAATATAACAACAGCAACTTCCCCGCGGGTATAGCCACATTTTTCAGTTTCAAGCTGGCTTACACCGAACATCAAACCAACTCGATTTTATAGTATCCAAGAAATGATAGTTATGTCGAATGCCTGATGTAAATGCGTGAAATAGTTGCAGTTATCGATCCTATTTGAAATTTCGAACATTGATGTATTCAACGTGAAACTATCGTAAATTAAAAATCCACAATTTTCAAGAGCAAATTATCATTTTTTTCGATCAAAAATGCTCACAATCTTTCCAAATCAGAGCTTCAACATCGTATTTACATATTAATAATGTATTGGAAGCGAGATTGGAAGTCTAGCACAGCACAGGAAGATTTTTATAGCCATGATCTGCAAAAAATATCAAATAAAAATTATTATAATTTCAAGTTCACTAGTATTAAAAAAAAATCCCATCTAGCTTACCCTCCGTACTCTAAGCTTATTTTGTCCAATATTAGTTTCGTTAAAAACTCGTCTATTGATTTCCAAACAATAAATCGATAGTTGCCTCGAATACCTACCGATAGTATCTATACCCATCTAAAATAATAGCAAAGTTATCTAGCACCTAAAGAGACTAAATACATAAGTTTATAAGAATAAAAGATCGTCCTCAGGGTCATACTCAACAAGGTGGGGTAGATTCTCACATGTTGTGCCCCTACAGAGCTTACACATCTGCGAACAAGACAAGGAAGATCGCCTGCATCTACATTTTAGAACGTAGTTCTTCTTGCAGTTGCAAGACACTATCTTCGAAAGAGTCTCCGAAGCTGGAGGAAGATGCGTCTTGACGGGGACCAACTACACGTGGGTGCTTCCGCGTAGCCCACCGTGTTGTTTGTTTACACCTAGAGTACCTTAGCTATTATCATCTAGCGAAAACCCGAGGTTAATCCGAGGTCTAGGAGCCGCAATATTGCGTGTGGAATGACAGACACACAGACGGACGGATGGACGAATAATGAAATAAAATATCTTTGTTGTTTGTACATCTAGAGTACCTAAGCTATCATCTAGCAAAAACCCAAGCGCAATCCGAAGTTTAGTAGCTGAGATATCGCCGGACACGGCAGACGGCAATAACAAGAACAAACTATAAGCGCTACAATAGTAGAGGAAAATATGAAGCAAAATGTGCTTATTTGAGAAGTTCGTGTGCACGGAAAGGTAAAAAGTTGGGGTGCATTTTTTATGGTGTAGTATGGCTTGGGGATGAAGAATCCACTTGTCGTCAAAAAATCGTCCAGTGTGGGGGCGGTATGGGGGCGGTTTTATGAAAAAACAGTTTTTAAAAAAAATGTTCTACAGTTTGTCAGCTTTTGGCTGATATCAGCTTGGAACAAATCCGTCAACTGTAAGTTGTCGTAAATAATTTATGAATAAAAAGGTGATCATTTACTTTGCCATTAGAATACACGTAAAACTTGACTGCCTCGTGCGCAAAGAACGTTGAATATCTCAGTAACGTGTTGAATGACATTTTTCATTCCACTCCCACTCGATTATCTCCGTAACCACTAGTTCAATCAAAAAAGTTCCTTCTGTAAACCATGTTACCTATTCCATTGCGATTCTTGCGGTTTTTTCAGATTTGATCTATCTTGAATAGTAACTGAGCTAGGGACGGAATTGTAATGTACTGCATGCAGCGGACAACTGCAGCGTTGAGGCCCTCGCGTACCCCTGCCATCCGCGCACCCCCGCGAAGGCCATGGTGTATTGAGGCGGGAAATCTGCAGACTTATTATTGTGGCTGATGATCGAAACATTGTAAAAGTGTAGTCGGTAAATTTGCAATATAAATAAATATATACCCCTTGAATTACGACGTACGTCTTCACATATTATAATAGTCCAGTCAAAATAGGTTTTAACCGGAAATAAATTCGGAAGTTGACGAAATTTGGTGGATCGATGCAGAATTGAACGTGGAATAACATACTGAAATTCCCAAAAAGCTTGTTTTTTTTTAGGACCAATAAAAAAGGGCCATCCTTGAAAATTTTCTTTTTTTCTGAATGGCTTGTGAACTATCATCTCTTCAGAACACAGCACCAGCACCAGCAAAGCAAAATGTAGCCCGTTAAATTCCCAAGAGATCGTACAAAACTCATCACTTTTTGGTCAATAGCCTCTGTGATATCGCGTCTGCAAAAACGCAGTGAAAATTACTCAAAATATATTTCCGGATTTTATGTAAAAATATGCATGGTGTCAATTCAGGGGCTGTAACCTGGACAGCGAATGTGCGAATTTCAATGTGTTTTACATGCGGGAAAAGCTATCTCAACATTCGGTATCACACTTTTGTCTAGAAGTCAAGAAGTCGCCAACTTCAAAATGGTACTTTTCCTCGACCTGTGAAATCGATACTTGCTGTCTCGAAGAATCCCCCAAAATCGATTTTTTTCATACCATACTATTTGCCTCATTTTTCACTTAGGTAGAGCAAAACCATCCAGGGAAAATATGAAGAATTGAATACAGAAAAAATAACATGTTTCGGAATATTTATCCTATAGTGATGGTTTCTGAGTTGTATGGGTTGAAAGACTAAAACGACCTATTCAGAAAAAAAAAGGTAGTCCGGACACTAACTGCTGAATATTGTACTTGCATTTGATGATTGTTTTTAAATTCTTCAGATGTCAATATAACATTTGTGATGTTGTCGTGGAAGAACGGACAAAAGAACTTGATGGAAATGTATGGAATAATAGAGCTAATAATAATGGTACAAGGTGGGTGATAAATAATGAAAGCAGGATGGTTGACTAGATAGAGAAAAGGTTATTTGAATCAAAGGCGTTGTAAAAATGTTTAAAAGGGAAATCTATACAATCATTTAGGCAATTTTGGAAAGAATTATTAATCATAATCATCTAATCATCAAAATCATCTCAGAAAATCATAACTTCGTCCTTGGAACTAATTTTGAAATTTTACATGTTTGTAAAAAAGGACGGCTTTTAGATAGTATAGAGGTTCTTGAAATTTGTAAAGCAACTAATAATTCTGTCCGAAATTGCCTAAAAGATTCTATAGATTTTTTTTGAAACATTTTTACAACGCCTTTGATTTTAATAAGCTTCTTTCTTTCCATTCAACCATCCTTTCATTGATTCATCACCCACCTTGTACCATTTTTATTAGCTCTATTATTATTTCATACATTTCCATCAAGTTCTTTTTTCCGTTCTTCCATGACAACATCACAAATGTTATACTGACATCTGAAGAATTTAAAAACAATTCACTTATCATTCACACAAACTTTATCTTCACCATTTATACAATGTCGGTGATTCGGTGTGTTATCGTTCACCTTTTATGTACCTACCTACTTGTTTTATGTATTTTATTTTAGACTCCACACTTTGATGAAGAAGGGCCAGAGACCTGCGAAACCGGCCAGAAATAAAAACAATCAATTTGAAGGAAGACTGCGTGCAGATCATTTTATTTATGAAAAAAATAGATTTTTGCGGATTCTTCGGGACACCAAGTATCGATTTCAAAGGTCGAGAAAAAGTACCATTTTGAAGTTGGTGACTTCTAAACAAAAGTGTGATACCGAATGTAGAAAAAACACATTAAAATTCGCACATTCGCTGTCCACGTTACAGCTCCTGAATTGACACCATGCATATTTTTACATAAAATCCGGAAATATATTTTGAGTAATTTTCACTGCGTTTTTGTAGACGCGATATCACAGAGGCTATTGACCAAAAAGTGATGAGTTTTGTACGATCTCTTGGGAATTTAACGGGCTACATTTGCTTTGCTGGTGCTGGTGCTGTGTTCTGAAGAGATAATAGTTCACAAGCCATTCAGAAAAAAAGAAAATTTTCAAAGATGGCCCTTTTTTATTGGTCCTAAAAAAAAACAAGCTTTTTGGGAATTTCAGTATGTTATTCCACGTTCAATTCTGCATCGATCCACCAAATTTCGTCAACTTCCGAATTTATTTCCGGTTAAAACCTATTTTGACTGGACTATTATAATATGTGAAGACGTACGTCGTAATTCAAGGGGTATATATTTATTTATATTGCAAATTTACCGACTACACTTTTACAATGTTTCGATCATCAGCCACAATAATAAGTCTGCAGATTTCCCGCCTCAATACACCATGGCCTTCGCGGGGGTGCGCGGATGGCAGGGGTACGCGAGGGCCTCAGCGCTGCAGTTGTCCGCTGCATGCAGTACATTACAATTCCGTCCCTAGCTCAATTACTATTCAAGATAAATCAAATCTGAAAAAACCGCAAGAATCGCAATGGAATAGGTAACATGGTTTACAGAAGGAACTTTTTTGATTGAACTAGTGGTTACGGAGATAATCGAGTGGGAGTGGAATGAAAAATGTCATTCAACACGTTACTGAGATATTCAACGTTCTTTGCGCACGAGGCAGTCAAGTTTTACGTGTATTCTAATGGCAAAGTAAATGATCACCTTTTTATTCATAAATTATTTACGACAACTTACAGTTGACGGATTTGTTCCAAGCTGATATCAGCCAAAAGCTGACAAACTGTAGAACATTTTTTAAAAAAACTGTTTTTTCACAAAACCGCCCCCATACCGCCCCCACACTGGACGATTTTTTGACGACAAGTGGATTTTTCATCCCCAAGCCATACTACACCATAAAAAATGCACCCCAGCTTTTTACCTTTCCGTGCACACGAAAGTCACAATAGAGTCTCATTTTTCCTCTACTACAAGTAGTAGCGCTAAAACCATAGAGGAAAATTGCGAAACTATACCTAGTAACAACTCATACGAGTACTACCAGACCAGATTTAGTCAGTACGATGCTGTGCATATTGAACGTAGGATCAATTATTACAGATCAAAGTCTAGGTTAATATCCCAGTAGCAAGCAATATTCACCTAATATGTTCCAAATATTGCCGGAATATTACAATGTTGGCTAAATATTACGTATATTGGATCAATATTTGTCTTATATTTGCAAACAAATATTCATTTCTGGATGTACATCAAATATATCTTTACAATATATGAAAACTAATAAGCAATTCACAATGTGCATTAAATATTCGTCTCATATGTGGAAACAAATGTGCATTTTTAAATGTGCATTGAATAATCGTCTGATATTTGGAAACAAATGTGCATTTCTAAATGTGAATTGAACATTCAGCTGATATATGGAAATAGGCCATCAGTTCATAATATGCAATGGACATTAATATGTCATTTGCGAAAAGAAATGTACAACTTCCAATGCTCATTAAATGTTTGTCTCAAGTCGTACGAAAAAAAAATGGAGTTTTGAACCTACAACTAACAGACATTCATCATGTGCAAAAATATTTGTGTCGAGATTTTGTGTTTAATGTACCTAATCCTATTTTTCATGTTGACTACTGAACAAAGCTGATGATAATTATTGTCTTCAGGCCAAGGTCATTTAATGTACCATCGCGTGCAAAAAAATCTAGTACAGAGAGTGAAGTGGAGTGTACCGATTTCGGCCGGCTGTCACAGTGACATCAAGCCAAAATCAGTACACTCCGCTTCACTCTCTGTACTAGATTTTTTTGCACGCGATGGCATACCTACCTACATGACTGCCATCCATAGTTGCCAGCTAACTTTGGTAGACGAGCTGAGGAAAATAAATGCAAATCTATGTATATTGTACCAATTTGAATCCCATCTAGAAAATATGTTTATTAGGGCGAAAATAGAATTTAATTTAATTTATGGTAGTTAAGATAGAGATTTGAAATCCGCGCGGGAAATGTAGCCAACGTCAAATCGCAAATTACCAAATCATGCTGTTGTAAGTATAATCCAGATCAACGGGTGATGAGACATGGAGTCGGCGTAAATCAAAATTACCGAGCTATATCCTAACATTTCCAGTCAAGTAAAGCTGAGAATGGGCTGAAGTGCTGATTTTACGTGCAAAAACGTTTGCGTTTAGTTGCGTATTCGCTGCTAGGTTGGCAGAGCTGGCTGTCAAGAGAGCGTCAGTGAGAATTATGTCAATTTTTGGCAGTGTTTCGCGGCTTTTTGCTTCCAGTGGGAAACGGTCTTGTGGTCTGGTCTTTTACTCTTCTGAAGCAGAAACTTTCAGAGTGCAGAGACGCTATTTCTTAATTAGTTCGATTAATTTTTGTCACAGGTAACTTGGTAAGTCGAATACATTTATTATTACACATTGCATTTAATGGTTATGTGTTGTGTTCTGCTATTCATGCCCCCTCACCCTCAGGGAGGGATTAGGGGGCGACTTTTATGAAGTGATACTCATTATTAGATGTTTCATTTTTATGTACTGGTCGCCTGCAGCTGCCCTATTAAATTGGACGGATACGGAAATCGACAAAGAAGTAGGGTTGTTCCTGGCGACAAGTAAGTCGCGGTTGGTGCCATCAGAAAGATAAAATGGGTGCTAAGTCAACAGTTTATTTTTCGCATCATTCTCCTGGCGGTAAGTTTTCTGCATTCGTATTTACAAACCTCATTATGAATAAAATACTGTATATTATGTTTCAGAACGCAGAAGAATGAAGGCTGTAATGCAATTTCTGTTTTGAAATTATATTTTTTGTTGCATTTTTTACTTCATTTATTTTGTTACTATTTTTTACAGTTCTAATAAAAAATATGAATATATTTCATGCAATATAATTGAAATATCCTTGTCAAATGATTATGAATATTCATTTTGAATATTCAGCTTTGAACCTGTTTCAAACAATTATTAATATTCGATTTAAATATCCACCAGATGTAATGCAACTAATATGGTATAGATATTTAAATTGAATATTTATAAATATTCACTTCGAATATTCCCCCTATATAAATAAATCTGTCGTTTTAATATTATATGAATATTTTTGTCGAATATGTCTCTAATATTTCTTTGCTACTGGGAATGTTGAAGTGATTTTCCCCTTATAATGCGTTTGACGTAACTTCATAGAATCCCTATTGGAATTGCTGGACAATTCACAATGGAGCTAAAAGATACGTCATTTTGAAGCTTAAACTATAGGGAATCTACTGCATATAATAATACCAAGTGATATTCAGTGGTCGATGCAAAAGTAAAATGTTAACTGAAGCATAAGAAAAAAACACGAAAAAAGTGTCATTATCAAGAAATTAAGTCTGTTAGTGTCAAATTTTGGACAAAAGCTATCCCATATCATTCACTTTAATTCATTATCTTTCATTCAAGACCAAGATAAGAGAAATCGATTGGGTGGTTGAGAACAAGGAGCATTTTTAAGCGGAAAGTGCATTTTGAGTTGTCTTCATCTTTGCCTGTCAAAAAAACAATGATGCACACGGGGGAAAGTTGGGGACTTTTTGTATGTTATACAGCAAAGTCTAGTGAACCCAAAACTGAAGAGATTGACCGTGTTTTAATTTGTTTCATGTTTTGCCGTTTTTTCGACTAAAAAGCCTGGGCTATTTGGAAAACATCTCAAAAATCGCCACTTTCCAGGGCCCAAATTTTATTTACTGAAAAACTTCATGTTTCTGGTCAAAAATGGTGGTATAAGCTGTCTGATTTCTACATATATGATTCTAGTGGGCTGCGATTCAAGCCGCGATCGGGCCGATGGCGACCAGAAGAAAACACAGCCCGCACTCGAATCATATAGGAATCAGACAGCCTTCATCAACTTGAAACACCTAAATAGTGGACGTGGTAGCAAAAAACAAGTTGCAAATGATGATAAAGGCAAACCACTTGCCAGGATCGTAACTAAGACTTGAATAAACGATTTGACCCGCAGTGCTTTCATTTTCGTCCCTTAGGATTTGAATGGCGCCCCTTTTTTAAAATGGCGGATTTTATCTAGGGGCAGAAGGTATCGAATAGCCTGGTGATGTCCAGCTTTGTTTAAATATATGGAGCTATGTCTCGATCGATTTCTGGGACTCAAACACTTTTTAAAAAAATGATGGAACAATGACATCTGTCGCAGGCAAATTTGGTGGAGGCGCCAAAATGAATTTTGTACGGTCATAAGAAAATTGCTGTAACATTTTTATTTTTCAACCGATTTTAACACAAGGTATCTCATTTTGTGAAAAAGTAAATTCTTCTCGTTATCTTATACCTTCCATGAAAAAAAGACATTGAGGAATGTTGAAGAAAAAAATGAAAAATAATTTGAAAAAAAAAAGGTTTTCTTATTTTTTTATTTTTATAAAAATGGCCATATTTGTAGATTTTGTTGTGCCCTTTCTAAATTTGCACTTTGCCGATTTATATCTTTGCAGTGCGCACCGCCATGTTGAAAAAATGAAATCTGAAGAGAAGTTTTTGACAATATCTAAATTTTAGTCCATGCGAGATTGAAATGTTCATATACGTATGAAAGTACATTCAATTCTCCACGATTTGACACCTGAACTATTTCTGTGCGACTCGGGGTTCTTGAGCTAGAGCTTCCGGAAGTATCAATTTTTGGTGTTAAATAGTGACCGTGCCTACCGAATTTCACCACTGGATCACCACCATGTCTTAATCAAGTCACCCATCAATAACGCGTCGTCATTTATCTCAAATCATGAACATTGGTGGACCTGGCACAGCCCCAAGAGGTGATTTTTATTTCTTTTGGAACCAAAAATTGATACTTCCAGAAGGTCTAACTCAAGAACCCTGGGTCGCACAGAGCTGGTTCAGATGTCAAACTGTGGAAGATTGGATGTGCTTTCATATATTCATAAACATTTCAAATGTCACATATGAACCAAATTTCAGATATTGTCAAAAACTTCTTTTCAGACATCATTTTTTCAACATGGCGGCGCGTACTGCAAAGATATAAATCGGAAAAGTGCAAATTTAGGAAGGGCACATCAAAGTCTACAAATAGGGCAAATTGCATAAAAATAAAAGAATGTCAAAAGTCTTTTTTCTTTCAAATAATTTTTTATTTTTTTTCAACATTCCTCAACGTCTTTTTTCAATGAAAAGTTTGAGGTAACATAAAGAATTCACTTTTTCACAAAATGAAATGTCTTGTGTTAAAATCCGTTGAAAAATAAAAATGTTACAGCAATTTTCTTATGACAGTACTAAATTCCTTTTGGCGCTTCCACCAAAGGACCCCGCACGATTCTTATGGAAAATGGCTCCCGGTTAAATTCTCTGAATTTTTGATATGTTGTAGCTCATGAGATACTAATCAAATACCGTGAACCCCAAACTCAAATAATGGACAGTTTTTTACCCACAGGGGGTTGAAGTTGGAGGTTTTGACGGCTTAAAAATGATATTCTGACGTAAATAAAAGCTTTTTATTTGGTTTCTCTTCAAGTTGTGTTTCATGCTAAATGTATTTCTTTGACAGAAAAATATCAACCCCCTCCTCCACCCCCATCCCCTATCTACCATCACAAAATTCGAAATTACTCTTAAAAGCCATGCAAATCGCTTCTGTGATTTAAATTATGAATTTTGACATGAAAATTATTTTCCACCCCTAATGTTGGGGTGCCGATTTTCCAATTTTCCTCGGTTAATTTGGCTGAATTTTTGATATTGTGTACTTCTAATTCTGCTGAACAAAAAGTTCTCATGCCAAAACTTATTCCCATGGACAGTTTTTGTTCTACAGGGGACTGAAGTTGAAGATTTGAGAGCATAATATTGAACTTCAGTCCCCTGCAGAACAAAAACTGTTCATAGGAATAACTTTTGGTATGAAAACTTTTTGTTCAGCAGAATTAGAAGTATACAATACCAAAAATTCAGCCAAATTAACCGAGGAAAATTGGAAAATCGGCACCCCAACATTAGGGGTGGAAAATAATTTTATTGTCAAAATTCATAATTCAAATCACAGAAGCCATCCACATGGCTTTTGGGAGTGATCTCGAATTTTATGATGGTAGATAGGGGTTGGGGGTGGAGGAGGGGGTTGATATTTTTCTGTCAAATAAATACATTTAGCATGAAACACAACTTGAAGAGAAACCAAATAAAAAGCTTTTATTAACGTCATAATATCATTTTGAAGCCGTCAAAACCTCCAACTTCAACCCCCTGCGGGTAAAAAACTGTCCATTATTTGAGTTTGAGGTTCATACTATTTGATTAGTATCTCATGAGCTACAACATATCAAAAATTCAGAGAATTTAACCGGGAGCCATTTTCCATAAGAATCGTGCGGGGTCCTTTGCCTGCGGTAGATGTCAATGTTCCACAATTTTTTTAATTAGTGTTTGATGTCCCAGAAACCGACTGAGACATAGCCCCCTATATTTCTACTAAGTTGGACATCACCAGGCTATTCGATACCTTCTGCCCCTAGATAATATCCACCATTTTGAAAAAGGGGCGCTATTCAAATCCTAAGGGACGAAAAGAAAAGCACTGCGGGTCAAATCGTTCATTTAGGTCTCAGTTGTAACCCTGCCAAGTGGTTTGCCTTTATCATCATTTGCAACTTATATTCCCTATTTCGGTTGTACCACGTCCACTATAAAAGATGTATTTCAGTTGAAGAATCATGAGTTTTCTTGAATTTCAATTTTTAAGGCCCTGGCAAAGTGACGATTTCGAGATGTTCTCCGAAGTTTCAAACCCAAATACTTATCTCAAAAATTAAGCTTCCAATCAAAATTTTGCAAGAGTAACTTGTATCTCTAAATTGAACGTAGAATTCAAAAATTTGAACCATTTCTGAAAATATATAGGGGGGTAAAAAATAGGGTAAGTAGTAGGTAATACCTATAGTTATGCAAAAGAAAAACTGTTTTGAAAACAACTTTAATGGCCTGTATCTCCGTTATTATACGTTTACGAGGGTCGTATCGTTGAGTCGTATGTTTATCTAGAAAGTCCTCTTATTTTTCAATTTTCTATCTCCCTGTGAATTTTGTTGCATTATTTTTGGGACACCTCTGGTAGAAGACAATCGCTCCTCTCTCGAACTTTTCTTGACCCATAACGTTTTATCGGTTTTATTTTAAAATGAGTAAGTAGGTGTGGTGGTGTGGTGTAATTTAACAATTTTCTGCTTATTGATTGCACTGTCTATGCTTCGACCGTTCCGTTTGGACTTTCGAACTTGATTTCAAACTTCACTTCAAGGGTCATTCGGCGCCAAGCCCCCCCAGCCCCCAGCCAATGGCGACCCTGGCGTCCCTGGCTACTGCCGGCTGGCGCGCTGTCAAAAATTTCAGAGTTGTGACAGCGTGACAGCAGCCGTCGTGACCTCCAAGTGACATTTAAAGTTGCCACCAAAGTTCTGTGACCAGAGGACACGGGATAATTTATAGAAAAAAATCAAATTCCATTCCGAAAATGGCACTGAAAAAGCTCAGCATCGATGCCCTGCAATTGGGCGGCAAAAGGGTCCTCATGAGGTGAGTTTGCCATCGGTCACAGTCCTAGTGTTCCAATAACAATCTTGCTTTTCGCCCAGAGTGGATTTCAACGTCCCCCTGAAGGACGGCAAAATCACCAACAACCAGCGCATCGTCGCAGCCCTGGAAACCGTAAAGTATGCCCTGGACCAGAAGGCCAAGAGCGTGGTGCTCATGTCCCACTTGGGACGTCCCGATGGCAGCCCCAATCCAAAGTACACGATGAAACCGGTGGCCGAGGAGCTGAAAGTCCTGCTCAAGAGGTGATTCAGTGTGTTACATTGTTTTGTTTTTTCTCTGTGGCTTTTTAGTGTTTTCTGTGGTTTTTGTAGCTTGCTGTTGTACACACTGCACACACTGTTCTAGTAGACTCGCACAGTCTTCAGCCAAACACAGGTGTTTAGCCTTTTTCTTTTTCTTTTTGGTTTGCTGTTGGTGTTCTTGGCTTTGTGTGAATTGTTGTTGTTTTTTTTTGTGTGACTGAATGAGTGTCAATATTAAAAACTTGAAAATTTCTACTTGGAGGGTTCTGAGCTGTAGGGTAAAATGGCTTAAAAGTTCTTGGATAAAGTGAAAATGTCTGGCATAGGTTCACTATAACTGTTAATTAATGGTATATTATGACACCACAGTATTTTACTGGTGAGTATATCCAAGTTTTGAAGAATCTCTTTAGGTTGGGAGGAAGGTTGGCAAAAGTGAAATTTTTTTAATTAAGATTGCCACAAGATCTCTCATTGCTCAGACCTGTCCCTGCAAATTTTGGAAGACGGTTATTTGAAAAAGATGAAGATTAAATATAAATTTATGTCAACCAATTTAAATCACATCTTTGTTTGCTAAAATGCTGTTAGTAACATACAGAATGTTCCAAACAAGTATTCAAAGAAATTTAGAGCCTTTATCTTTATTATCTCAAATGATTTTCGAAACTACTTTGGAACACTCAAGAGAATTTTTTTAACCGCTGAACATTTTTAAAATTTTTATTCATCGTACAGGGTGGGTCATGAATTTTGAGAAACCAGTTTTTTTCAAAAACACAAGCTGGATGGAAGTTCTCTGTGGAAACTAATTGTGTTATTTGTTGCTCTACATCAGTTTAAGAACCTCTGGAACTCTTTACAGATGTATTTGAAGGATATGGATCACCAAAATTTATGACTTACTCCGTAGGTATAGTGAATGAAATATTGAAAAACATATTCAACAGTTTAAAATTGCCTTTCCGTTTGTTTTAAAGAGTTTACAAAAATCATCACAGATAACAAAAATAAAGGGACTCTTTTTTCTACAAAAATTTTATTTAAACATTCATTCTCCCGACACTTTGGAGTGCTTGAAATACAAAGAATACAGAGCAAAATGGTAACATACATGGTGATTCAAAAGTGTCGGACCACCTTGAAGGTGTGTTGAATAGAGATCTAGTCAGTAGAGTGCTGGAAAATTGTTAAAATATTGTATGTCTCAAGTTATGGAGAGAGAAAGGTTGGTCTTTCGAGCCCTTTTATTCTGTGGCAATTATTTGTGTTTTATTGTACTCTCCATAGGTTATGAGACTGCTATGACTGTTTGCAGGCACTTTTAGGAAAAATATAAATTTGCAGTATTCACAGTTCATCCTATACAGGCTGGTCTGGCTTGAACGTCTCTGGATTTAAGGATTAAGGAGAATAAAAAATGAAGGCGACTTTCTCCAGAGGACATATTTGAGAAATGCCTGTTAACGGAGATATAGCCCTTCAAAGTTAGAAATAAACAATCGTTTTTTCCGCATAACTTTTGAACCGTGCAACCAATTTGATTCAAATTTAAACCAAAAGTTACTGAAATTATCTTCTGTCGAACAATCATAACTTGTTTCATAAAAAAAATCAGGGACGTAGATATTAGTAGGGTGCCCCCCCCTGCTCATGTTTTTGAATTCTACGTTCGATTTAGAAGAAAAAGTCACTATCCTGCAAAATTTTGATCAGAGGCTTCGTTTAGGAGATATTTGGGTTTGAATCTCGGAAAACATCGCGAAATCGCCACTTTCCAGAGCCCAAATTACTCTTTTCCTGAAAACTTCTCATTTCTCAAAAAAATATGGTGTTTTATCAACTTAGAAATCATGAGTTTTTTGGATTTTAATTTTTAGATCTTTGAAAGTGGTGCTTTCAAGATGTTTCCTGAACTTTCAAACCTAAATATCTCCTAAACCAAGTCTCCAATCAAAATTTTGCAACTGTGACTTTTTCTTCTAAATTGAACGTAGAACTTGAAAATATGAACAGTTTTTGAAAATAACTAGGGGGTGAAAAATAAAGGGGGGGAGAGGAGACTCCCCCCAATATCTACGCCCCTAAAAAAATTTTATGGAACACTAATTTTAATTTCATCCAACTTTTGGTTCAAATTGAATCAAATCGGTTGAACGGTTCAAAAGTTATGCGGAAAAAACCGATTATTTCCAACTTTCAAGGGCTATATCTCCATTATTAGGCATTTCTCAAATATGTTTTCTGGAGAAAGTTCCCTTCATTTTTGATTCTACAGGGTGTCCACGGTGTAAGTGCTCTAACTGTAGGGTTGTATTCTTTGGCCAAATGCAAGAAACTTTTTCCGATAATTTTTTTTTTTCGGGCTTCACTTTCCAAGGGTGTCAAAAAATTGGAAAAAAAATTGTTAACTTATTTTTCAATAAATTATCTTGTAATTAATGTGAGTAATACTGAACAAGAGCACTAATTTCAAATAATTCTTCTTTTCAGTTATTTTAATACTTTCAATAATACTGCAGCTCACAAAAGTCTCATCAGTCAATTTATTGTTATGATCGATTTTCATGTTTTTCAGCATAAAATGCCGTTTTTCTCAAAAATGGTTGACTCTAGAACTTTGAACAAAGAGTGCCTTTTTTGCTTAGAATTGTCCGGGGAATCAAAAAATGTTATCAAAAATTGATTTGATTTCAGTGGCGTGTAGATAACCGGGGTTAATTGGTGGGTAACCCTAATATCTACGCCACTGGTTTTTCAACAAAGTAATGGTAAACCCCAAATGAAAGCTGATTGATAGTCTATCAATAGTACGGAGTTTGGTTTCCGTGAAAATAGTAGTTACTAAGTTATAGCAAAAAAAGATTTTATTTTCTAATTGTTTGACACCCTGTAACTTGGAAACTGAAGCCCGAAAGAAAAAAAATTATTGGAAAAATTTTCTTGTATTTGGCCAAAGAATACAACCCTACAGTTGGAGCATTTAAACCGTGGACACCCTATATATCGATTCTTGAATTTAATGACGTTTAAGCTGAACCACCCTGTATAGAAAACAGAAATTCAATACAGAATTTAATCAATTTCACGGCTCTCTTCATTAGAGCAAACTATGGAAAAAATGTGTTGTGTTGGTACGAATGGCACGTTGACGACTTGTTGGCAGCTAGTTGTCTACAGACATTTTCGATGTGACATTTGTCACCGCCTCAAGGCGTCATGTACGCGAAAGAGAACATTTTCAAGAATAGCGAGGTATTGTTAGTTTCCTTGGAGTGAGTTGCATGTGGACGATAAGGGACATTGCCTTTACTGGTTGGTGAGTCTTCGGCAAGGCTAAAAAGGCTATAAGCTGAACTCCGCCACAAATAAAGGCCTATATTATTATTATTATTATTACTATTATTATTATTATTATTATAAGTTATTGGTGGCCACTGAGAAAATGATGCCGAAAATCCGTAATGCCGTGAAGAAATGAAATGTAAAAACTAAAAACCCACTATCAAAGGGGAAACTTATTCTTTATATGGATAATATGGACAGTAGGGCAGTAATTTATGGAGTTGAACTTCATTTCCTGTAAGCACCTAGGTTGCTTGCTGTTTCAGTAGGTATAATAAGTTAGAGTAGGTATAGATAGTACTCATACTCAGTGATGTGCATCAGAAGATGAGCCTCTGGGCGGTGGGCTTTTTTATCCGATCTTCGGTATCATTTGTGGCCACCAAAAACCTAATAGGCTTGGCCAAGAGCTACCGACCAGTGGAGACAATGTCCCTTATCGTCCACACTGCAAATAACTCCAATGAAACTAACAATTTCTCGCGTATTCCCGAAAATTTTCGCTTTCGTGTACATGACGTCTCGAGACGGTGAAAAATGTCACATGGAAAATTGCACATGTAGACAATTAGCTGCCAACAAGTCGACAACGTGCCATTTGTACCAACACAACACATTTTCCCATAGCTTGCTCCAATGAAGAAAGCCGTGAAATTGATTGTAAGTGGTTGATTTATGATTTCTAAAATCTTCTGAAACAACGAAAATAGATGTGATCGAAGGACCAACTTTTGTCCCTCCATAACTTCAAAATTGAAATACATATTTTTTTCAACAATTTTCCAGCACTCTACTAACATCTTTATATAACACACCTTCAAGGTGGTCTGACAAATTGGTCCTTCAAGTTCCTTTGCAGGCTCTGAGGTTTTGATAATTTTCAATGGAAAGCAACGAGTGTAAAAGACCTGTTTTCAATTATATTCGCCGCGCCATCGCCATCTTGGCCAGGCCAGGCCAGACCAGGAATTAATAAGCGGTCGGCCATTTTGAAATTTGCAGTTAGTGGTCTATTCAATTGGCTATCCATCGATGCAAAGCTCGTTAAAATCGGTTGAGAAACAAAAATTGTTGCGTGCGGGGGGGGGGGGGACTTCAGTAAATTTTAATTCATAGTAGGTACGTAAGTGCAGAAAATCAGCCAAACCTTGCGTTTCGTGATACTAAGATCTGTGGTGGGACCATGAACACTCGACAGTTGTCGACTTCGACAATTTCCCCTTTCCCCTCTGCACCCTTCACCCTAATTTCCCGTTTCCCCTCTACACCCTCCACCCTTTAGAAAAGGGGAAATTGTCGAGATCGACAACTGTCGAGTGTTCGTGGTTCCACCACTGGATTTATTGCGGGGAGTTGGTGGAACGTAGCTCCGTCTGACATGTAGGCCTCACTGTTGGGCACATTGTACTCCTCTCAGACCATCCGGACTCACCGAGCCACAATGTGGTGCCTGGATGTTTGATGGTCGGTCCGTCCAAGCAGTGGGAAAGAGCGCACAGTTGACCTGGACTCCGTCTTTGACCCCCGAACGCAGGCGCAGTTTCGTTTTAACATACCCCACACCCTGCGCCGATACCTTCCTGACTTTGGCTACGTTTACACCGTGGCTTTGGTCCCCGACATAAGCACTAAATTCGACCCAAATAAATTTTGTCCACGTGGTGTAAACGATCACGGACAAGTACCAAGTTACGACCAAGTAGCTTGGGTCAGGTCTCCGGTTAGCCGTGGACTGACCTGAATTTAGTTTTTAAATATATTTAGTTTTAGTTTAGATTTTAAAATAGATCGGCTGCGTTAGTCTACCGGTATAAACGCTAGAAGAGAAGAATTACTCTAGGCGGAATTTGAGTCAGTCCAGCTTCAGTTCACCGGTGTAATCGTAGCCTATGTCAGCATCCCAGACTGCGCTGTCGGTTTTCCTTTACACATCGCCGTACTGCCGGTTGTAGGTATGCTATACTCGGGGGTTTACCCAGGACCACCCGAGGAGTTTGAGCCGGCCTGGAACCAGATGAGACCCGCCCACTGTGCAAAGCTTTATCTTGGTATCACAAAGTGCAAGTTTGAAATGCTTACGAGCCGTAAATACTGTCAGTGACGTTACAAACAAGAGAGACAATTTTTACTGGAAACATGTATTGAAAATCACGTTCAGGTGGGTATCAATGAGCTACCAGCCTGCACAAAGTCGGCTCAGGGTAGGAGAAAATGAAGAGACGCGTCCAGTTAGTATGTGAAATGATGATTTCATAATTTTTACGATGATTATTAAAGCTCAGCTACTGCTCATAACCCTTCATATTTTCTTTATAGGAGCAAGCACCTACAGTCCTACACCCGTTTCCTTTGACCAGTCCCCAGTAATCAGTAGGAAACATGAAAGACTTGCTTCCAGGGACGTCACCTTCCTGCCCGATTGCGTCGGCCCCGAAGTGGAAAAGGCCTGCGCCGACCCCGCCCCAGGCTCGGTCATCCTCCTGGAGAATCTCCGCTACCACGTCGAGGAAGAAGGCAAGGGCGTCGACTCGGCCGGCAACAAGTTGAAGGCCGACCCGGCCAAAGTGAAGCAGTTCCGCGAGTCGCTGAGGAAGCTCGGCGACGTGTACGTCAACGACGCCTTCGGCACCGCCCACCGCGCCCACTCCTCCATGATGGGCGAGGGCTTCGACAAGCGGGCCGCCGGTTTCCTGCTGAAAAAAGAACTGCAGTACTTTGCCAAGGCGCTGGACAACCCCGAAAAGCCGTTCCTGGCTATTTTGGGCGGAGCCAAGGTGGCCGACAAGATTCAGCTCATCGAAAACTTGCTGGACAAGGTCAACGAGATGATAATCGGCGGCGGGATGAGCTACACGTTCCTGAAGGAGCTGAACGGGATGAAGGTATTGTTGAAATGAAATCTAACGGATTTTACAACGGCTAAAGCGTGGACTTGGGACTGGAGTCTTTGTTATCGCGTTATCGCGGGATAAGTCGATGGAACTGGTTTAATTTAAAAACCGATAGAAACGAGAACAAAATGTTTGTAACTTTTGCGACGAACCGTGATGGCCTAGGAAAGCGTCAAATTACGCACGAAATGATTAAAGACTTGATGAATCAATGGCGCCCTTGTTTAAGAAATGCCGCAACACTTGTTAATTGTTTTCCTAATTTAGCTAAGTAGGTACCTACCTACTGTTGTTCAGCCTATCAACAAACACTTGGTTGTTTGTCCTTACTAATTTTGAGCTAAGGTCATTAGTCCAGGAGCTTATGTAATCCCGTGGGATTTTGAATGAAGGAGTATAGCGACTATGTGGAATATATTCCTTAGATGGCCAGCAATCACACCTCATCAGGTGTTTTGCTTGAATTTCTTGCAGGGGATTTATACAGTGTAAAACAGAATAAATAAATGAAAATTCGTAGCTCTACACCTTTTCCAGTTGTAGTTCAGAAAATATCAGTTGCATTTCAGATATCGTCAATTGTAGTTCAGAAGACGTCAATTGCATTTCAGAATAGTAAAATGTAGTTCAGAAAGTATCAATTTTATTTCAGATTAGTCAAATGTATTTCAGAAACAGTCAATTGTATTTCAGATTAATAAATTGAATTTGAGAAAGCATCATTTGTATATCAGAAAGCGTGATTTGTATTTCAGAACATGTCATTTGTAGTTCAGAAAATAAAGTATATGTATAATTTATCAATCAATGCAGCTCCAAGACAATGGTAGCATTTGTCGTCCTTCACTGGCGGAAGCCGATCGTGCGATTAACACCCCCGCAGGCATCTGTTACACAGAAGATGTGCCGAATATCTGCAGTTCATCATACAAGAAGATCAAGAGTTCGAAGCTGTGGCTGTGCAAAAGTGCCCCAATTTGCAGGAGTCCGAATAAAATTGATACTTTCTGAACTACATTTTACTAATCAGAGATGCAACTGATGTCTTCTGAACTACAATTGACGCCTTCTGAACTTCAATTGACGCTTTCTGAAATACAATTGACATAATCTGATGTACAGTTCACGTTTTCTGAACTACATTTGATAAATCTGAAATACAATTGACGCCTTCTGAACTACAAGTGACTAATCCGAAATACAATTGACGCTTTCTGAACTACACTTGATAAATTCTGAAATTCAATTGACGATATCTGAAATACAATTGATATTTTCTGAACTACAACTGGAAAAGGTGTAGACTGGGGGAAGGTGGAAGGCTTGAACTGCATATGTGATTTGATTCTGTTGTTGTGTTGATTTCTGTCGAATTTGGCCTCAATCCATTGAATAAATTTTGAATAATCAAATAACAAAGCTTTGAACTTTGACATTTCCTCATCATTTGACAAATGACATGCGGAGGAATATTTTAAACAGTTTTGAATACTGTGTTTCGGGGGCTTTCAAATGACATATTGCAAGTCAAGTTTCGTCACATATGCTTTCTGTCATTTTTTATGGTGACATTTTCGTTCGACAGATGACAACCAAAACGTACCGCATATAGGGTTGCTAGATTATCGACAGCTTTGGCCGGTCTCGTGATAATCAGGTTCCCTAACCGCATACCGAATTTCAAGTCGATCGGATTAACGTTGCGGCTGTTATCGTGGAAGATTACAAATATACACACACAACTTCGTGATCTTCTCTAAAAAACTTGGCCATTTATTCATTTATTTATTCGATTTCTGTCCGATGGATTAGAACCAAATTTGGTAGGAAGCAACAGAACAAAAGAATCAAATTGAGCCCGCAGTTGCAGCTTTCCACCAATTCCCAGTTGGACATACGAGTTTTAAAATTTTCTCCTGGCCTGGCTTTAAAATGATTGCGAAAGGTGTTATTTACGATTAAATGTATGCAGAATAATGTACGCATCAGGAAACGTATGTGCCAGTGGATGAATATTGTGGCGGAAAAGCTGGAAAATGTCAATTTCGCAGGTGATAAATTTCATAGACTTCTGGATAATCAAGTAGCATGCGATTTTTAGAACATGTACTTTCAAAGTGTCAAGAACATGTAGAAAACGTCACTTTCATAGGTGGTCGTAGGAAAAATCATTTTTATCTAGGACGTCACTTTCATAGGTGGTCGTAGGAAAAATCATTTTTATCTAGGACATTACGATCTATAACACGTATTGCCAAATTTTCATCCTAAATTCCTCCGTCCCCACCCTACCCTACTCTAAAATTTCGAATAGCATTTACCTATTTGGGCGCTTTCGTTTTGTCAGCAGGAGCTGCTTGGGGTAGATCACTAGACAAAGAAAGTAGATCCAGCTGGGCCGTGATTGGTGTGTGTATCTATTCTCTCTATCTAGTGATTACCCGGAGCTCACCGCCGGAGCTTTACCCGCAAAACGAAAGCGACTCTTGTGAAACATCAAATTGAAGGCAATAAAATTATCTTTCTGTCAAACATACATATTTTGGAAATTTTCAAACCCACCCCACAACCCTTCTCAAAATTTTCTCATTGTTGATCGAAGGAAAGTTTCCGCTTTCACTTCCCGACTCTTGAAAAATAGATTTTCCAGCAAAAAACCGGTCGATTTTTATTTCGAGGGGGACATCTAAAACACGTATTTCTAAATTTGTATCTTCATCCTTCTCACCCCCCATTTAAGAGAATTTTTTAAGAAGGGTTATGTTATGGTTTAGAAAATTTAATATATTTTAGGGCGAAAAGGTTGAAGATGAAAATTTGGTAACACGCGTCTTGAGATGTCTCGCTTCCCTCGAAATAAGAATCGACCTGTTTTTGCTGGAAAATCAATTTTTCAAGCATCGGGAGTTGATAGGGGAAAATTACTCAATTTCCTAATTTTTCAATTATTAATGAGAGAATTTTGAGAAGAGTTGGGTGACTTGAAAAATTTCAAAATGTTACACAGAAAGAGAATTTCAAGTGAATCCCAGAATTTCCCGGAAAAACTTTGGCGGCAAGAAAGCTGGGGTGGGAAGTTTGAAAATGAATAGCCTGTTACGACACATGCCGGAACTGCTTCGTTTCAAAGATGTACCTAGGGGGTTGAAATTGACATTTTAGAATTGTTTTTTCCCATAGCTTTTGAAAAATTCCACACAAATATAGGGTAGTATTAATAAAAAATAAGCATGAGCATTTGCTTATGTATTTCATAGGCGTTACTAGGGAAAGTCTGCTTAGCAACTCCTCAAAAATCTAAGCAAATGCTATGCTTATTTTTTATTAATAGTTACTACCCATTGTGTATAAATACTTGAATACGAACAAGTTTCTACAGGGTGTCCCAGCTAAAACAATCCAGCGCGATTTTCTCAGGAAATATCAAGGCAACAAAAATTGTTTTGCTATTGGGGAAGCCTGACCTTTTTAGCTTCCTTTTGAGGGGGCGCCGATGCTTGTAGGTGCTCTAGTTTCCAAGAAAATGCAATTTTAATCGGGCGAGTCACAAGAATTCGAAAATTCATGATCGACTAAACAAAATACTTCAGATGAAAAAAAATCCTCTTACTCTAGGCTTTCCATTGATGTGTCGCCGATGTCTGTACCTGGCCCAGTAAGCCAGGTATTCTGCTTCACAGTCCAGCAAAACACAATAATCAGAATCATGACGTCACCGACCACACACTTGTTGATTTTAACATCAGCCAATATTCATTGCTATGGTGAATCCAGGTATGGTAAGTGAAAAAGCCCTAGTAACGACTAGTGTTAGTCAACAAGTGTGTGATCGGTGACGTCATGATTCTGATTATTGTGTTTTGCTGGACTGTGAGGCAGAATATCTGGCTTACTGGGCCAGGTACAGACATCGGCGACACATCAATGGAAAGCCTAGAGAAAGAGGATTTTTTCTCATCTGAAGTATTTTGTTTAGTCGATCATGAATTTTTGAATTCTTGTGACTCGCCTGATCAAAATTGCATTTTCTTGGAAACTAGAGCACCTACAAGCATCGGCGTCCCCTCAAAAGAAAGCTAAAAGGTCAGGCTTTCCCCCAACTGCAAATCAATTTTTGTTGCCTTGATATTTTTTCTGAGAAAATCGCGCTGGATTGTTTTAGCTGGGACACCCTGTGTAAAATAGCACATTGCCGAAGATAGAGTGGAGGCATTTGTCTTCCCAATCACCCTCACCCAGTCCGCCCAGTATCTACACCACTGTGCTGTTTCAAAGAACATTATTATTATCATCCATTTTAAGGCAAGTTCAAGTATCTACACACTCTCCGTGTTACATTTGGGGCTAATTTTTCTAATTTAATTAATTCTAAAAAGTCATCTTCAACAGATTAGACCCCGAATATCTTCAACCTGTCACGAAGCTGCGGCCGGTTTTAGATTGTGACGTCAACTTGCGCAACGCCTTCGACTGAAACCAATACATCAATATTGAAACCACATGAATTCGTAAATCGTTTTATTTGACCAGCTGTAACAGAATAATTTAGAATTTCCATCCACATCGACCATAAAAGATGCGACATCAGTGCCGAATGGAAGGGTGTGCCAGCCCCTGCCCCGGTGTAAGCTACATTTTCTTTTTTTGTTATTAATCAATTACAATACGTTGCTTTTGCTGTTTTTGTTTTTGTTTTCAAATTTGATTGACTTGAGTTTTTGCGCGCGCTGCTTCAGCACGAAAAGTCGAAGTTGAGTGCGACTAGAACTGTAGAGAAGAAAATGGCATAGAACGTTTGCAGGGCGAATAGGTGCCTGCTCAAGACACTTTCACCATCGGGCATTTTCGTTTCGGGATTGCTGATGCTGCCGCGCACCGGTACTTGTCTCGTTTTGATCTTGGCTGTCGGTTTTCCTCCGTTTTCTTCCCTTTCATCTTGGCTGGTGTGTGTGATGGCACCGCTCATAAAGTCTCCCTTTTCGTTCGGAATCTGCAGCAGAGACTTTTGGTGGTACACGAACGCCCGTTTGTAAACCCGCGGCACGTGGTACACAAAACTCAAGTGCGCCACTCTCCTGCACGGTCGCAGCTCGCTCCATGTCTGGATGTCGATGGATTTGATGTTGTCGAAGAATTCCATCACGTTGTTGTACGAACTCGGCCTCTTGGACGGCGGCGACTTTTCCGTGAACTTGTGGTAGATATTGTCGATCTTCCTGATGACGTTGTCCACTTGACCGAAAAGTTTCTCGCTCTCTTCCATGCTGGAAGGAGTCTTCAGGATGCCGACCCTTTCGAATTGGACCGGAGCGCCGACGACATTGGTCGAAGACTGTTTCTTTGTCTTGGGGCTGGGCCAACGCACGTTAGGGACAGCGGGATTGATGTGCGAAACTTTCTTGATGTACTGTGTGGTGCGTGGCGAAGGTTCTTTTTTATTCGCTTCCTTCGCTTCCTGATTAGACGATTTCGTTGGTATCGCAGGTTTCCTTGGAGTCATTTCTTTCGGCTTGTCTCTAGATGGCGATCGAGACCGAACTTTCGGCAACGGAACGCCGTCCAAGTCACTGCCCGGCACGAAATGATCTAGAATTCCTGCATACCTGTATGACAATCAAGAAGATTAACAACGGTAATAATTTGCAAGGACACTGTGGTAATTACCTCGTTCCTTCAGGTTTCTTTTTCGGACTTGTCGCCGGCACTTTGCCTTTGTTCGCATTGTATCGCACCGCGTTATTGTCATCTTTTTCCGCTTCGGTTTTCTCCACTTGCTGCCGTCCCTCGTTCTTTGCCTTTTCGTTTTCATGCTTCATCAGGTTCAAAACTTTCGTGATCTCTTGCTCCATCACATTGAAAGCGTCACCGTTGTTCGGCGAGTCGGTCGACAGGATGTCGATCATCTTCGTCTCGACCACGTCGATCGCCTTTTGGATGTTCCTCTGTATGTTGTCGTTTTTCGTCTTCAAACTGTGTAACTGATCGAGCATGGCTTTTTTTCTACTCGCCACTACCGCCGTCACGCCCGTGTATGGAGAATAACCAGCTCCACTCTCGTTTCCGTCTTCCGGAGAGTCTTTCCTGGCTTCGTCGACCATGAACTTTTTGACGTGGGTCAGCTGGTCCCCAGATGATCGATTGACGCCCACTGGTTGATTCGCAAAGACTGTTATGTTGTTGTTCGACTTGGTGCACTCTGTTGGAGAATAAGAAAACTTTGAATTTGACAGTGAAAAATATGCAGAGACGCTAATTTAGGACAAACAAGGGTTGTGTAGGTTGGAAATGGATTCAGAACATCACAAGATGCGCGGCAGACCAAGAAATGTGGTCTTTCGAAACAGATTCAGCATGACATGACCTGTCGAATCGGCGATCGGAAATGACAATAAATTTGACAAAAGATGCTTCGGTTTTTGTTCAGCGAAGACGCGATTAACGTTTATCAAGAAGACGCCAAGTTATATTGCACAAGGTGCAAGTTAGGTGTCTCGCTTACCTATAGGGCAATTTTTTTTCGAGTGCCACACCTTTTTCAACTCATTCTGATGGATTTCTTTTCTGAACACCTCCGCTACCACCAGAATCCAGGGCCGAGTTTTGTATATAAGCTCAGTTAAACATGTAGTTTAATATACTGAAAGTCCTCAAGAATCCATTGTGAGCTTCGGCCGCTGTGGCCTCAAGGAGAACTTGAGGATCAGTTTTTCGCGTTTATCTCTTGAACGATGGCACTTGGGAGATAAGTACCCGTAGAGAAATTGTTGGAAATGTTATTGTCTACAAGAAAGGGCCTTGCATATTTCATCGCCAGTCCACTCCTTCTCCGCCAAAACACAAGAAAGTAAAATAGTCCAGATGCTCGATGCTGAAGACTGTATGGACCATGAGTTTCAAGATGACGGGATGCTACTTGGTAGAGGTGTTGTTTGATCTATTCTCTTTTGATTGAAACCAACTACGGATACGGATACCAACTATGCCAGCGACATACAGGGTGTCCGTTTTTCGAGGCTAAGCATGGGTATCTCGCTTATCTTGAGAGATACAAAGTCGGTTCAATTAGAAAAAAGTTGCGCATTTCCATGGCGATCAATGATCCAAAAAGAAATTTGACGTATCGATTTTGGTTTTTGGGATATCGTGAAAGAACTGGAATTTGAATTTTTGTTTTTATTTTTTATTCAAAAAACGGTTGAAGGTGGCCTTTTCTAATCTAGACATTGTCAGGACACTTTTTCAAGGGGAATTCAAAGCTGCCAAAATCTTGATTCTAGCTTTTGAAACAACCGAGATACGACATTCAACATTTGCTCTAATGGGCGCCATATTGGATTCTGATATTTTTGAATACGGTATTCTTGTCTGGTTACAACGATGTGCCACATGTCACTGTTGAATAAATGTTGAACATTAACGTTTTTTTTTTATTGTCGGTGCTGATTTTGTTTCCAAAGCACTCTTTGAAAAATAAAAAAATAATTTTTTGCTCAAAAGCATGAATTCAACAGTGGCATGTGACACATCGTTGTAACCAGAAAAAAATATTGTATTCAAAAATGTCAAAATCCAATATGGCGCCCATAAGAGAAAAAAAGTTGAATGTCATATCTCGGTTGTTTTGAAAGCTAGAATGAAGATTTTGGCAACTATGAATTCCCCTTGGACAAGTGCCTGCAAAATGTTTTAATTAGAAAAGGCTACCTTCAACCGTTTTTCAAATAAAAAATTAAAACAAAAATTACAAATTTTTGTTTTTTCTCGATATCTCAAAAACTAAAACTGACAAGTCAAATATCTTTTTGGATCATTGATCGTCATGAAAATTCGCAACTTTTTTCTAATTTAACCGACTCTGTATCTCTGAAGATGAGCGAGATACCCATGCTTAGCCTCGAAAAACGGACACCCTGTATACAGGGCGAAAGAAAAATAAAAAGTTGAACATTTCTACCTCAAAAACCAAAATAGGTGAAGACATATAAATCGCCACAAATATTTCTAATTTCATGGTCATGAAGTCGTCGTGAACTGTAATAAAATGTCTTTAGTGTATCAGTAATTCTTCACATTAGGATACAAATGTTCAACTTTTTATTCTTATTTCACCCTATATATGCCACCGATATAGTTGGTATTGATGGTTTCAAGTTTCAATGGAAAAAGAATGGATCAAACAACACCTCTGGCACCCTGCCATCGTAAAACTCAAGATCCATACAGTCTTCAGCATCAAGCATCTTAAATATTTTACTTTTATTGTGTTTTGATGGATAAGGAGTGGACTGGCGATGAAATATGTAAGGACCTTTCATGTAGACAATAAAATTTCCAACAAGATCTCTCTGGGTACTTTTCTCACAAGTGAAATCGTTCACCAGATAAACGCGAAAACTGATCCTCAAGTTCTTTTCGAGGCCACAACGACCGAAGCTCACACTGGATTCTTGAGGACTTTTAGTATATTATAATACATATTATAGATCGGCAAATTTTGAGGGTTTTAAGGACAGTGAGTAAAAATTTTTCCTTTGTTAACGCACAACGTTTCGCCCCTAATTTGGGGCTTCCTCGGGTGCTAGAGGTTAACAAAGGAAAATTTTACTAATTTTACTCACTGTCCTTGAACCCTCAAAATTCGCCGATCTATAATATCATCCAATAGGACAAAAATACAAACGAATTATAATACATGCCTAACTGAGCTTATGTACTAAAATTCGGCTGGGTTTAATTTTTGTTCGCTATTTGCGACTTCACCATCTAAAATTCCTGGATAGTTGCAGCGGTACGCTAGCGAAATGACCCTGATTCTGCATTTCGTGATACTGCAATGAAATTTAGGATATGCAAACTACGTAGAATTTCAAGGGACTTGACCCGCAGCACTCAAAAATTTGTCCATGGGGGGCGACTGGGGGCCCCTCAAAATCTCAAGATGTCAGAACTTTTACCATACACCTTTCAGTACCGCCCTCTCTACCGTACAGGACCTGAACAACTCTGTTCTTGACCATCATAACATTTTTCGTCATGTAAATTCCATTCTTAAAAAAAAATTCTTTGTCTGGTCAACAAATCGAAGAATATATTTTTTTGAACCACAAATAGATTGTTGAGTGGTTTTTGTGTGATCATCGATAAATCCGCATCCCCTTGATTCATTTATGAAAACAAAACTTTTGCTGTTCTATTTTTCAACGAAGGAGTGACCTCAACTTACCATTATTTTCAACATTACCTATTTCAATGTTTTATCCCGATAAATATGATTATTGTTGTACTAATCTATAGCTTGAAGTTTTCTTCAACGGTGTGGATGATGAAACGGCCTCATATTCCACCTGGATGCCGTGCATATTGATTTTTCTGCAAGACCGTCAAATTTGTCATTTTTGGTTTTCTACCGGGAGCGGCCAAAATGTTACTACACACCACTCCGCCCAAGAGCACCGGTTTCGGTACTCTCGCACCAACTTTCGTTTCAGGATCACAAGATGCAAAATTCTTAGGCGTGAATGTCGTTTCCCGCTAGAGCAAACCGGTGCTCTCGGGCGGAGTGGTGTGTATTGACATTTTGGCCGCTCCCGCTAGAGAATAAAAAATGCCAAATTTGACGGCCTTGCAGAAAAATTAGTATGCACGGCTTCCAGGTGGAATCTGAGGTCGTTTCATCATCCACATCGTTGAGGAAAACCTCAAGCTATATATTAGTATAACAATAATCATACTTACCGTGATAAAACATTGAAAAAGGTAATGTTGAAAATAATGGTAAGTTGAGGTCACTCCTTTGTTGAAAAATAGCACTGCAAAAGTTTTCTATCCATAAATGAACCAAGGGGATGTGAATTTATCGATGATCACACAAAAACTATTTAACAATCTATTTGTGGTCCAAAAATAAATTATTTTTCAATTTGTTGACCAGGCAAAGAAATTTTTTTTCTATAAGAAGGATGGAATTGACATGACGAAAAATGTTATGATGGTCAAGAACAAAGTTGTTTAGGTCCTGTACGGTAGATAGGTCGGTACTGAATGGTGCATGGGAAAAATTCTGACATCTTAAAATTTTGAGGGGCCCCCAGTCCGCCCCCTAATGGACAAATTTTTGAGTGCTGCGGGTCAAATCACTTGAAATTTTATGTAGTTTACATATGCCAAATTTCATCGCAGTATCACAAAATGCAGAATCAAAAAGCGTACCGCTGCAACCAGGACTATTACACGCATCTTGGGTGTTTCGTGGTTCAATTTTCCTTGTAAGGCCAACTCGACATCAAGAAAAGTATGCGATCAAGAAAAGAACATTTTTATTATACATAGTTGGTTTTGGTGTCGAAAAGTTCGGTCATTCAGCAAATCCAGTCGCTCCAATCAATAAATGTTTTGTTTCCAGAACCAACCGCGAATAGTTTCATTGATCGCACGGACGGTGTTGAAAAACCGTAGCTTTTCAAATTTCGCCCCCACGAATTTTCCACTCCTCCTGGCTGGCGGCAAGCATTTTCTGTCATCATCTTTTCCTCGCAATGAAAATTTATATCTTTTGACCTGCTCCGACAAATGAAACAGAAATGGGTCGTATTCATGGTCAGGTAGCTAAAGGTGCGTTCAGTCAGCTTATTTAGCCGCAAGTTTTAGTTTTAGTCGTGAGCGCAGCGATGCTCATTGGCTGTCATGAAACAGCCTCCTCAGATCAGCCAATAAGCGATGCTGCGCTTACGACTAAAATTAAAACTTGCGGCTAAATAAGCTGACTGAACCGTGTCAAGAATTTACTTTTTCCGTCTGTCCGTACGGTCCTGTGTTGTTCTCATCACTAAGAAAAAGTGAGTAGAACAAGAACCTGACACTGTTAGTATGTCTGCGGCTTGAAAGATTTGAAAGGAAATAGGAATCTTATTTTTCTTTTGTTGCAGGTTAGGTAATTATAGGTACAAGATGTCTCAAAATTCGTCCCCACAGTCTGGGGCAGTAAATGGTAATCCTTGATAAGTGTCAGAAAAGTTGAGAAAAAATTGGGTCTTTTATTTTTGAAGAGTAGTTGAGTAGGTACACATGAAAAAGTGAAACAATATGGCATTTAATTACAGAGGATTATCTTTGCACGACTGTTCTACAAGGCCAATCGAACGATATTAGAATGCCTTCCAAAACCAAAACCTTCTCTTATGAGGGTCGCAGGGGGTCCTGTCAAGTCGTTATCTAAGGGCTCGATACCAAGTTGCAGGCGCAAAGTTTGGGACGGCGTAACTCGCCAAATACAGCTGTCTGATTGGTTGGTATCCGCCGTTGCTATGGTGACCGCACTCACGGCGGTCTCAGCCCCAACTTGGTATCGAGCCGTAAGAACTCCTACCAAGTACCAAGTCATAATTATTCCATTGAGAACTCCTACCAAACCATAATTATTCCATTTTCGTTGTATCACTCAAATGGAGATCATGTAACTCTATTGTAAATCTTGATGGCATTGGGCGCCATATCCCTTTCATGCTTCATGCTTGAAAAAATTTCTTCAGGAGGTCAGAAAAATCATTATTTTTTTATACAGGTGTTTCGCAATTACGGTTACAAACTTCTAGGGGATATTCCTCATCAGAAATGGACCAGAAAAAATATAACTTCGATGTCCTAAAATGCTCCGTTGAAAAGTTACAGGCTGCTCAAGTTGACTTTTCAAAATCGATTTTTTGACATAACTTTCGAACCGTTCAACCGATTTTGTTCAAATTTGAATTTGAAATAAGTCTGTCAAATAATAGCAACGTGGTTCAAAATAGTATATTATTATACGAGTTTCATGAGACATAGTAGGGAGTTTGCGATTTCATTGAACGTACGACGTAACGCAACGTAGAACGTGAAAACTCCCCTGTAACTAAGGAATTGCAGATAACAAACTCGCCAATTTTCACGTTGAAAGTTACGTTACGTCGTACGTACGATCGCACGCAAAATAAACGGAGACAGTGTTTCGCGCGGAGTGTACCGATTTACTGAATTTTGGCTTGGTGTCACAGTGACAAGAAGGCTAAAATTCATTAAATCGGTACACTCCGCGCGAAACATTGTCTCCGTTTATTTTGCGTGCGATCGTACGTGTGCACGCAAACTCCCCAGTATTGTCACATGTCGCATGACTGGTTTTGCGAGTTGGGGAGCTCCTCGCAAGCTCGTCGTGCCCCAAAGGAAGGAGTGTGACAATACGTTCTATTAAACAAGTGTAATATACTATTTCATCTACTTCACTCACTTTTTCCGCTAAAATGATGCACAAGCTCCAGACATTTATATTATTCAAGATTCATCATTCGTTTAGTGAAATATTACAAGTATTCTGAAAAATATAGTCGAGTTTATTTACACGACATTGAAAATCCTTGACTGATGCAGAATTTTAATAAAAATAAGTCAGTAACCAATGTGCACATCACACTGGCGCAGGGGATACTCATTGCGATCAACAACCAATGAGCTACCTCAGGGGCGTGTGTTATGTGAACACTTAGACCTCCTATCTTTCTGGAAACGATCGCATGTAAATTCCACCTTGATTAATCCCTTCGATTAATTCCGATTAACTGCTCCTAAACCATAGTAGAGTGGAATGGTCAGAGTGTTCGCATCACACCGGCGTGCTTATTGTCTTATGCGAACACTTCGACCTATCTTTCGGGAGACGATCGCATTCAAATTTACCTTTGACTGACTGACTTCGAGATAAGGATTGAATTTTATGCCACATAAAATTCTTTAAAATCCTGTTCTAATGCACACTTCAACTGTGAATTCCAAAAGCTCATATAACTCTGTTTCTACGCAGAATTCTCAACCAAAGTCAAGGTGTCGCTGTGTATCTAGGTGATAATCTAGGGTGTACCGTGGTACACTACTACCAACCTAAGAGTTCCACGAGAGCTTCCACCTTACGCGGTGCCACTTGTCTCGTACATGTCCCATAGAAAAACGTTATAAATCCAAAATCCTCTTACCTAAAGACTTAAGCATGGCCGCCGCGTCGATCGGCCCTTGCTGGCACTTTTTTTCGCCGGTATACTTGGTGGAGATATTTCCGTCCTTCGTCGGGAAATTATCGTAGACAACTTTCACCGGCATCACCACCAAATTCTGCTTCCCCGGTTGCATCGGATAATAGTTCTGGTGTTTGGGATCGGTCAGATAGGCGATCAAATTGTGGACTTGTTTGCTCTTTTTCTTTTTGGATGTCTTCGCTTCTTTCTGGCGTTGCTGCTGTTGAGCCGAAGTTATCTGTTGTTGGACGACGTTGGCGCTGATTTTATTGAACGGGCTGTTGAGCGAAGGCGGTTCCACCAGCTCCTTCAGCACTTTTTCGTCCTCTTCGACGATTCTGTTCAACAACGTGGGCGTCCTGCTGCCGTGCATTGACCTTCGGTTCTCCATGATTTTCGGTTCTGAGATGTTGTCGCGTCTGGGATATTCAGATTTCATGGGTTGCACGTCTTTGCACACGACATCGTCGAGCAGATCGTAGTACTTCAATCTGGTCCTGTACAGGGCCTGCTTGGATTGGCGGCATTTCTCTTCGTTGGTTTGTGGCAGCTTGTACTCGGGAGTGTGCACCAATAAATTTGTACCACATCCTCCTGTAAAGGAACAACACCGAAAAATATTAGATTTTATCGTCTGCTTGTGTACGCTCATTTATTCGACAGCAATATCCTAAATGCCAATCATGCTCTGGTTTCAGGCCAGACGATGATGGCTAGTCACGATTTTCATTATCGTAATAATAATTCATCACTGAAATTTGTTTAATCAATATGCCTATCATTCGATTCTTATTTTTGTGTTGATGCTACTACGCAGCTGGCTTGTTTATGAGAAATCATTCCTCCTATTGTAATTCCGCTACCCTTTTCATGAAAGAATGAAATAAAATAAAGTTTCAGTTACCATTACTAAGAATACTATAGCAAAGAGCTAAAGCCTAGCTTCTTAGCTGAAAACGCCCATCCCCTACGTTTTCTCCCTTTTTTGTCAGTTCTAATTTAAACATTGATTGATTTTCTTTTATTGAAGCTCTTTGTTGAAACTCATACTTCCAATGCAGGGTGTTTCAGTGATGATGCGAAAAAACTAAACTGCCCAACAACTTGACGGTATCGAAAATGTTCCCTTTTTTCAAAATGACGAAACGGATTGACACAACCGATTTTGAATCTGATTTCATCGTTTTTTAGATCCATCTTTCAGCGTCCATCTCATTGACGAGATTTTGAAAAAAAAATTCTTCAAATTTCAATGAATTATATGAAGCCTGATGACTAATCTCGAAGCGGTTTTGAAATTTTCCAGATCAGAAGTCCAACAATGACGATATGATTTTTTTTTTACTTTCCCGACCCATCACCCAACGAGAAGGGGAAGTATTGTGAACGCGCTAAAAATTGTTCTCTAAATTTTGACGGGTATGTCCATTATGAGGTCCCCTATGACGATAAGACATGCTATTCAAATATGTCTAGGATATTTTGTTTCACTTTTAAATGATATGGAATGACATAAAATGACTTAAAAATCATGTTTTTTGAGATGCCATGCCACCGTAAATTTTATATATTTTTTCAGAAAAAAATTTAGAAGTGTCACACAGTGGGCCAGAAATTAAAAACAGGCGCAAAAATTCACAATACTATTTTTGGCATGGTAAATGCATGGAAATCATAGAATGTATGTTACAAACTTCTTTTGGACCCAATCTAGGACCGTATCGCTTGATACAGGGTGTTCACGTATAAATTATACTTCCCTCCCCCTTTAGACTCCCCCTTGAATATAATTCCAAAAATTAAAAACGATTCTCACACAATTTTTTCCGTAGGTGTTGAATTTACCCACTTACATTTTTTGTGGTATATCGCTTACAGGGTGAAACATCGAAAATTTTTCTCAAATTGGACCCTGTATTTCAGCATGGGAGTCGATTCCGATTTTCATACTGATTATAAATATTATATCACACTTGATATGTTATGCAACAAAACACATGTAAAAAAATTGTTGAAGTTTCAAGAAATAACGAAAACAATCTTTTTTCTCCGAAAGTTCAAGTTTGTGGGGTCAAGTTAAGTTAAGTAACAGTCTCAAATTATAATCAAATCCATTTCCCCAAAATAATGGAAAATTCACTGAGTTACTTCAGAAAAAAAAATCATTTTTCGGAATTTTAAACTATCAGTTTTTTCATATAGGTTTGGTTGACTGACTCATAACCTATCAAGTGTGATATATATTTATATTCAGGATGAAAATTTGGATCGAATCCTATATTAAAATACAGGGTGTCCAATTTGAGGAAAATTTTCGATGTTGCACCCTGTAAGCGATACACAACAGAAAATTTTTGTGGACAGATTCGTAACCTACGGAAAAAATTATTTGAGAATCGTTTTTAATTTTTGAAATTATGTTCAAGGAGAAGTCTTCAGAGCGAGGCAAATATAATTTACAGGTGAATACCCTGTACCTATGTGAATATTTCTAAATCAGCTTTTTTTATGCTGTCAAAATATTAAAAGTACAACATTGATGACGGGTGATTGGTGAATATTGGCAATGGTAGAAGTTTTAGCAATTTTTACAATTTTCCATGAAATTTACATCTCATGCGATTTTCAACAAAAAAATCCTACCACCCAAGGTCGCACCTGGCCGCAAAATGTCTCTGATATCTCTGATAGCTTAAGCTTTGGAGAACAATGTGGTAAAAATTATACGGTGGGATGTGGTGGGACCTAAATGAAAAATCTCTTCAAATCCAAAATTCTAAGAGAAAAACATTCGTTTCGAAAAAAAAAAAGAATTCTCGTCACAGCTGAGTTGCTGGTGAACATAAATTATATCATTGTATAGAAGAAAGTTTGATGATTCCTAATGTCAAAGCATTTCAGCCTCCTTCAAATATCTATCTTCGGAAGGAAGGCAGAAATTTATTGTCATACTGAGGGGGAAAATGTGCATAGAAGACATTGCAACTTCGGCACGAGGTTTCCTACAATAATACTTGTTCGATAATTATAATATTTGGTCAAATGACAGTTCAAACATTCTAGTATTTTTTTTATCATAATCCAAGGTCAAAATTGGCAACAAAAAATATCCATGAAATGGTATTTTTGCGCCGTATGTCGATTTCTAGCCCACTGTGTGTCATGCATATTTGTAATCAGGATAACAATGTGAATCCATTGTGCTGATGAAATACAGGGCGTTTCAAAAAAATGCAAAAAAAAACTGCGACACCCTGTATCTGGCACGAAATGGAAAATCAAACTTGACATATTCAGAATATGTTTTTGAATTTTTTTGAAGTTATTTTTTGAATTATCGTGAGAGGAAAGCTTTTTACGGGGGGTATCCGTTACGCGTGAACACCTGTACTTCTGAGCAGTGCATAGGGATAAAAAAAACTCACTCAAACGTCATCTTGGTTGGCCATATTGAGCTTTTTATCACTCAACTGATTACCCAAAGTGAACTTTTTCATTATGTAAACCCATTGTGATGAAACTTGCAGCATACCTTGGTCTCGTATAACAATTCATGATTGTAACGATCTTGGCCCGGCCGTCGTTTAAACTTTTTCGTGAGTAAACCGATCCTAATGAAATTTGGTACACTGGCAGCCATAGAAATCGGGTCATTTCGCTGTGCATACAGGTGTCCCAAAATAAAATAGCCAAACGCCTATGGGAGATAGACCAGGAGAAATTAGAGGCCCCTACGTATTTGTTTCAGCCTTCGATTTTTTTCTTGCCAATTTCCCCTTTCAAGTATTGGTTGAATTTTAATGAAATTTCACCAGTAAGTAGATAATCATTCAAAACAAATCTCTATTATATCGCAAATTTCAGCCGAATACTTCGTCCCGTTTATGAATTATTCATGAAAAACCAATAGAAAAGTCAAATTTTGAAGAGCTGTATCTCAGTTAATATCAAGTTTTCGCCAAAAAAATATAGAGGTCTCTTAGTTTTTTTTGGGCCATCTCCTATAGGCCGTTGGCTACTTTATTCTGGGACTACCTGTATGCCGTTCACGTTCTAAATTCAGTAGAATGACTTTTTTAGTCCAGTCAAATTAGGTTTCCATCTCGCATAACATCATAGGGTTCCAATTTTTTCGGGAATGTGTTTAGGGTGGTCCCCTGAACAACACCTGATAAAGTCCCTTCGATTTTAGGCGCCGCGGGGCGGGGGAGGGGGTGACAAATGTCACTTTGGTCAGTTTTCACCGTTTATCTCGAAAACGGTGCGTCGCACATAAATTTTTTACAAGTCTAAATGGAAGCTGATGAAATTCATGTGTTATAGTCCGGCAGCTTATTGCAATTTTTATGCCGAATCGTGCATTTTGAGTAAAAGCCAGGGTCAAGTTATTTTCGTGTTCTACGATGAAAATGAAAATTTTTGAGGGTGGGAGGCATTCTGGAATTTCACCCAGGGGAGGCTGAGGGGGGGTTTTTTGGGGCCTTCTGGGTGATTTACTTGTTTTTTATGCGAGAAGCCAAATACTTTTTTTTTTACTTTTTGTGATTTATTCCGAGATTTTTGGGGTGTTTATTCACCCCCCATTTTCATCCAAGGAGCCTTGGGGGGACAATTTAGGGTTGTTTCCACGATTTTCATTTTCTACTAAATTAGGACGTATATTGACGTGCTTGGTATCGTTTCTTACTAAATCCCGCCTTCTAAATCCATATCTGGTGTTGAAATCACAACATGAGCAGGTTTGAACTAGTTATGCAAGAAAAAACAGGTTTTTCGGGCCCACTTTTTTGACATGCCTTAATTTTGGCCCAAGGTTTCTGCGATCAAAATCCTCCTGAGGATCATTAGTTTCAAGTGTTTGGAACATAAAAATCATGCCCTTAATGCGCCTTTTGATTTCAGAATCACACACAATTGATTTGTTGGAGAAGCGGTCCAATCATTTTTCATCAAAATAATTAATTTCCTCAAACAATTGTGCATTCCGTGTAAAACGCAAACACCAGTAATTTTTGTGTCCACGATTAAAATGAAAATTAATGAGGGTGAGAGGCATTCTGGCTTTGCACCCAGGAGGGGCTGAGGGGGGATCTTTTTTGGGACCCTTGGAGTAATTCACTTATTCTTCATGAGAGAAGCCAAATCTATAATTTTTTCAATTCTGTAATTTTTAATAGAATTTTCGGAATGTTTACTCACCCCCCATTTTGAACAAGGGGCCCTGGGGGGACTTTTTGGGGTTGTTTCCACGATTTTTATTTTTTGCTAATTTAGGATCTATATTGACGTGCTTGGTATCATTTCCTACTAAATCCCACCTTCTAAATCCAAATCTGGTATTGAAAATACGATTTGAGCAGGTTTTAACTAGTTAGGCAAGAAAAACAGGTTTTTTGGGTCCATTTTTATGACATCTTTCAATTTGGGTCTAAGGGTTCAGGATCAAAATCCTCCTTACAATCAATAGTTTCAAGTATTTACAACATATAAAGCATGCGCCTATGGTTTTGGAACCTTGAGCCCAAATTAGGGTATGTCAAAAAACTGGATCCAAAAAACCTGCTTTTTCCCACACAACTAGTTCAAACCTGCTTGTATCGTATTTCCAACATCAGATTTGGATTTAAAAGGTGGGATTTAGTAAGAAACGATACCAAGCACGTCAATATAGATCTTTACTTAGCAAAAAATAGAAATCGTGGAAACAATCTCAAAAAGTCCCTCCAGGGCCCCTTGGTTCAAAATGGGGGTAAGTAAACATTCCGAAAATTCTGTAAAAATTACAGGATTGAAAAAATGATCGATTTGGCTTCTCTCATGAAAAACAAGTGAATTACTCCAAGGGTCCCAAAAAAGATCCCCCCTCAGCTCCCTCTGGGTGCAAAGCCAGAATGCTTCCCACTCTCAAAAATTTTCATTTCAATTGTAGACCAGGAAAATTGCCGATGTCTGCCTTTTACACGAAATGCACAATTGTTTAAGCAAATTAATTAGTTATCTCAAAAATTATTGGACCGTTCTCCAAGAAAACAATTGGGTGTGGTTCTGAAAGCAAAAGGCGCATCCAGTACACGATTATTATGTTCAAAATACTTGAAACTAATGATCCTCATGAGGATTTTGATCGCCTAAGCCTTGGGCCCAAATTAAGGCGTGTCAAAAAAGTGGGCCCAAAAAACCTGTTTTTTCTTGCATAACTAGTTCAAACCTGCTCGTGTTGTAATTTCAAGGCCAGATTCGTATTCAGAAGGCGGAATTTAGTGAGAAACGATATCAAGCACGTCAATATACGTCTTAATTTAGCAGAAGATAAAAATCGTGGAAACAACCCTAAATAGTCCCCCCAAGGCCCCCCGGTTGAAAATGGGGGGTGAATATACATCCCAAAAATCTCGAAATAAATCACAGAATTTGAAAAAGCATGGATTTGGCTTCTCTCATGAAAAACAAGTAAATCACCCAAAGGGTCCCAAGAACCCCCCCCTCAGCCCCCCCTGGGTAAAATCTCAGAATGCCTCCCACCCTCAAAAATTTTCGTTTTTATCGTAGAACACGAAAATAACTTGACCCTAGCTTTTACTCAAAATGCACGATTCATCAGCTAATCCGCCGGACTATTACCGATTTTGGGATATGAGCCGTTGAATATAAAAATGGAATTATGATTAAGGACACTGTCTGGTGCCAAAGGGGTTTTGGTCTTGATTGGGATAAGGTAAAATTAATTCGGAGTTATCTCGGAAGTTATTGAGCAGTGAGTTAGACGAAAAAGCTTGACGAAATACTCTAAACGGCTCTACCACTTTTTTGAAAAATTTTCATATTCAACGGCTCATATCCCAAAATCGATAACAGTTAGGTAAAACTTGGATACACCGTTTGAAAGAGAATTTCATCAGCTTCAATTTTGAATGGTATGAAATTTCTGTGCGACGGACCGTTTTCGAGATAAACGGCAAAAACTGACAAAACTGACATTTGTCACCCCCTCTCCAACCCCGCGGCGCCTAAAATCGAAAGGACTTTATTAGGCGTTGTTCAGGGAACGACCCTCTATGAACAGGGAGCTGGTGCCTCAAAACTTACGTCATAAGGTACATGATTTTAACCATGTATGTCTAATGTGCGTCTTTTTTGTCTTACATGTCAGACCGGGGACTTTAGGCTGGTATAGGCTTGTCAATTTTCGAAAAATGTCAAAAATTTATGTCATAAGGTACATGAATGAAACCAACAGGCTTTTGTGTGGGAAAATCCCCTTAATCAAAAATCGGGTCATAAGAAAAAAAATTTAAGGGCTCTCGGTCCATAAGACAAGTTTGAAATTTTCAAAACAGGCCAAAATTTACCTCCCCCTGGAGACTTTTCCTATGGCATAATTTTAGGAATGAAAAACGATTCTCACATGATTTTTTACGCAGGTTTCGAATCTGTCCACAAAAATTTTCAACGGTACATTGCTTACAGGGTGCAACATCGAAATCTTTTTCTCAAATCGTACACCCTGTATTTTAACATGGAAATCGATTCAGTTTTTCATCCTGATTACAAATATATATAACAATTGGTGGGTTAGTCAACAAAACGCCTGTGAAGAAATTGATCAATTTTGGTCCTTTTTTGAAAATTTCAAACTTGTCTTATGGACCGAAACCCCCCAAAAATTTTGTCTTACGAGCAGATTTTCGATCAAGGGGATATTCCCACACAAAATCCAGTTGGTTTCATTCATGTACCTTATGACGTAAGTTTTTGGCCATTTTTTCGAAAATTGACAGGCTCATACCAGCCTAAAGCCCCCGGTCTGACATGTAAGACAAAGCAATTTTCAACAACCTTATCAACGCACATTAGACCTACAGGGCTAAAATCATGTACCTTATGACGTAAGTTTTGAGGCACCAGCTCCCTGTCCACTACACATTCCTGAAAAAATTACAAACCTATGACTTAATGCACGATTGGCCGCCATTTTGGGTTAATTTGACTGGACTATTTTGAAGCAAAAAAAGTGACAAGCTGGAGGGCTACGGCCACGGCTGATGGCACCTGCAAAGTTTTGGAGCGAAACTATCAGCGGCCATCACCCGTATCTTGCCAGCGCTCCAGCTTGTGAGTTTATTTTTGCTCCAAAAAGTCATGCTACTGAAAATAAAAAGTGAACGGGATGTAGCTTTTGTTTTACAATTATTTCAAGGAGAAAGTCTACAGTGAGAAGGCGGTATAAAAGTTCGCAGAGGAGAAACCCCCCACGACTCACCAGTGTTGCCCAAGTGACCGCTGTAGCTGGCTTTGTTGATCACTATCGGTGTCGGCATCGTTTTGACTATCGTCGAGCTTCTAAATGTCGGAGCCAACGTCTTCTTTTGAGTTTGTTGATGGGGCGTCGACGATCTTGTGGTATGGGCGGGGGGTGTCGTCGGTCTTTGTTGGTGAGCGGGGGGCGTCGACGGTCTTTGAACGTAAGCGGGTGACGACGACGACGACGACGGAGTTTGAGGGGCCGTCGCCGGTCTGGGGGGCGTCGGCATCTTTGCTGTCCTCGGCTTCATGGCCGTGATCATGGACCGAGCGGACCTCGCCCTGCTCGGTCCGACTATCCCGACGGGGCTCTTCGGCGCCGCGCCGTTGAAGAACCACAAGCTTCCCGTGTATTTTTTCGCCAGGTTCGCATCGCCCGTCGTGCTGCTCGACTTCGGAGACAGCTTTGTCGACGGCAGTTTCGAAATTTTGCGCCGCCTCTTCGTCGGCGGCTGATCGCCGCTGATCGAATGCGTCGGCGTGCTCCGCGGAGACCTCCCTGACGGAGTGCTGCGCGGAGATCTCGTCGACGGCGTGCTGTGCGGCGTGCTGCGCGGTGTGCTGCGCGGCGTGCTGCGCGAAGACCTCGGCGTCGTTGAACCGGAGCTGCCGGTTGGCGAGACGGTTTTTTTGTTCGGCTTCGACTTGACCGGAACAATTTGTTTCGGACTGTTCAGCGGAACCATGGGCCGTCGTTCCATCAACCGCAGGAACCCTTCCAGACTGTCGGTCGCTTCTAGTTGTTGCACCAGACGCCGGTGGATGTCTTCGAACGCCTTCCTGCGTTGCACTTCCGGCGACAGGTCCTTGACCAGGTCGCTGTCCGTGTTAGAGTTGCACCCCGAAAGCCGATTGCGCTCGCGCTCTAGTACGAAACGCGCGTAGGACGGACTTATGGGCGTGCAGGGCGGCTTTGGGGACTGATCTGCTTGTCGCTCTAGATCTGCTTGTCGCTCTTGCTCTGCTTGTTGTGCTTGCTCCACTTGTGCTTGCGCTGCTTGTTGTGCTTGTTCTACTTGTGCTTGCTCTGCTTGTCGTGCTTGCTCTGCTTGATCGGCTTGTGATTGATCTGCTTGTGATTGATCTGCTTGTGATTGATCTGCTTGTCCTGCTTGATCGGCTTGTGGTGATTGATCTTCTTGTCGTACTTGATCCGCTTGATCTGGTTGTTCTGGTTGATTTACTTGATCTGTTACATCTGCCTGATCTGGTAGATTTGCTTGATCATCTTCCTTTTCTGGTTGATTGATCTCAACTGCTTGATCGTCTACATTTTCTGCTTGATCTACCCGAACCACCTGATCTGTTTGCTCTGCTCGTTCCGCTTGATCTGGATACGTTTGTTCTGCTTGATCTGATTTTATTGCGCTCATGGTGTGCTTTTCGTTTTTGTCGTCTTGTTCGTCACGTCTCCAATCGTTGTTGTCTTCGACTTCGCTGACTTCCGTTATCGGCTCGATCGATTGCATCCGGTACAAGGGTCTTTCTTCCGTTTCGTCTTCGGTGTTTTCGTCACTGCTGCTGCAGCAACAGCTGCTGCTGCTGCTGTCGCTATCTCTCTGCAAAACGGCATGCATCAGCTTGTTGTGCACTACTTCGATCTGTTCCAGCTTGTCGATGATCAATCTGGCGCTGTCTTTGATGTTCAGTTTGATGGAGTCGAATTCGGGAATCTCGTCTTTTACGAACGGCAGCGAGAGCGGTGGTGGAGGTAGTGGTATTGCTGTTTGTGGTTGTGGTTGTTGTTGTTGTTTGATTTTGCTCGGTTTCTTGCAGGGTCTGTTGCTGTGGATGGACGCCGCGCTTCGGTTTTCGATCCTTGTTGCGTACGTGCCCAACTAAATACAGAAACATTCAATTATTAATGATAATTTTGAACAGACAACAGTGGCGCGGACTGATTCATGAATCAACGGGCCAATTTTCATGAAAATGGTTGAATTTAAAAGCCGGAAGAAAGTAGAGTTCTAAGCTCGTGTAATCAGTCCGGTCTATGAGATTTATGTCGAGTAGACGCGGAGGGTATGGAATGACTCGGGAAGTAAATAAGTTTTCTTGATTACTAAATGCGTGCCACGCACGGTTGGGCCATATACTAATGGACATGGAGCTGGTGCCTCAAAACTAACGTCATAAGGTACATGATTTTAACCCTCAAGGTCTAATGTGCATTGATAATGTTGTTTAAAATTTCTTTGTCTCACATGTCAGACCGGGGGCTCTAGTCTGATATGAGCTTGTCAATTTTCGAAAAAGGCCCAAAATTTACGTCATAAGGTAGATGAATGAAACCAACGGGCTTTTGTGTGGGAACATCTCCTTAATCAAGAATCGAGCCAAATGAAAACATTTTTGGGGGCTTTCGGCCATAAACAAGTTTGAAATTTTCAAAAAAGGCCAAAATTTACCTCCTCCTGGAGATTTCCTTTATGACAATTTTAAAAATGGAAAACGATTCTTACATGATTTTTTACGTATGTAGGGTTCGAATCTGTCCACGAAAATTTTCAATAGTACATTGCTTACAGGGTGCAACATCGAAATTATTTTTCTCAAATCGTACCGGGTGTTCACGATAAAATTCACCCCCCCCTCTAGGAGGTTCCTCTTTGAGATATTTTGGAAAACCAAAAACTTTTTCCCAACGATTTTTCCCAGGGATCTTGAATCAATCGTCTAAAAGTTTTCAATTGGTACCGTATACAGGGTGTGACATGTAACTTTTTTATTTCAAATACGACACCCTATATTTTATTACGTCATTCAATGAAGCCTTTCTTTCTGATTACAAAGATATATAACATTGATGATTTGTTTTGACAAGGAAGCTGTCAAAAAAATAATAAAATCGGTAGTCAAATGAGTTGAAAATTAAAAATTACGCGACACCCTGTATTAGGGACGAATTAGAACATTTATCCATGCAGAGTTGAATTCTGCGGACAAAATGCTGCGAGAATAACTTTTTTTTCAGGGAACTGTAGAAATCAAAGCCATCTTGCCGCGAAAAAAAATTATTTGACTACCTATTTTATCATTTTTTTGACAAATTACTTGTCAAAATAAATCATAAGTGTTATATATATTTGTAACCAGAAAAAAAGGCTCCACCAAATCACGGAATAAAATATAGGGTGTTGCATTTAAAATAAAAAAGTTACATATCACACCCTGTATACGGTACCAATTAGAAACTTTACGACGATTGACTCAAGATCACTGGGAAAAATCGTTGGGAAAAAGTTTTTAGTTTTCCAAAATATCTCAAAGGGGAACCTCCTAGAGGGGGGGTGAATTTTATCGTGAACACCCTGTACACCCTGTATTTTAACATGGAATACATTGCGTACAAATCTATTGCGTTTTTCATCCTCATTACAAATATATATATCACACTTAATGGGTTAGTCAACGAAACACCTGTGAAAAAATCGATGAATTTTGATGATGTCCTTTTCTGAAAATTGTCTTATGACAAACTTGTCGGACTTAAAGCCCCCAAAAATGTTGCCTTACGACCAGATTTTCGATCAAGGGGATGTTATGACGCAAATTTTTGCCCCTTTTTTCGAAAATTGACAAGCTCATAAGGGGTTGAAACTGAAAATTTCGCCATACGTGTCTTAGATGACCCCCTTGAATTGAAAATCGACCTGTTTTTGCTGGAAAGTCTATTTCTCAAGAATCGAGAGTTTTTTGGGGAAAAAGTTTCCTTTCAATAACAAAGAGAGGATTTTCACAAGGATTGGAGAATGGTTTAAAAAAATAGAAATATGTTTGGCAGAAAGATAATTGTATTGGCTTCAATTTGATGTATCACAAGATTGGTAATGTCATTTGAAATTTTAAAGTAGGGTGGGGTGGAGGCGAAAGGGTCGAAGATAAAAATTCAGCAGTTTGTGTCCCAGATCTCCCCCTCGAAATAAAAATCGACCTGTTTCGGCGTTTTCGTGTGAAAGATTTTGGTGGCAAGAAAGCAGGGGTGACAACTTTCCAAATGAATACCACGAGTATATCAGTCGGTATATTTCTACGTCGACATTCTGAATTTGGAGTTATTTATTGATGGCGTTTTCGACTGGCTAGAACCGAGCCGGTTCCATTCCGACTGAGCATGCGCAGTTCATCAGAGCAACTTTTCGGCGTGTTCGACTGGAAGTGGCATTGCTCCCGTGCTACTTTTTGCTGTGTTCGACTGGGAATATTCCTACGTCATTTGCACGGAACCAGCTCCGAATTTTAGAACTGTCTCGGTAGTCAGTTCTACTGTCAACTTGATGTATCAGTGTCGATTGCGGTGCTAGAATTCCTATTCGAATCAAGCAGTGATGAAGGTATGAATGCTTTGAAATTATGAGAGGGAGAGGGAAAAGAAACGGAATGGAGCCGTCTGTGATGGAGCCGAGCCGATGGGGACAGAATGGAATGCATTTGGAAATGCAATGCGGTTCTAGAGCAGCTCGGTATCAAGCAAGTTCGGAACTGGAACGGTTCCAGAGCAGTCCCAGTCGAAAACGCCATGAGTGACACTGCAGAGTTTCAACTGCCGATGCCACGCTGAGTCGTAGCCTTGCTTTGCGGTCGTTTTCAAAAATTCGTAACTGTTGATCCGTGGGTCGTATCGAAGTGGAGTTTTGTTGAAAAAAGTTCTCTCTTAACACAACCCCGGGTATGTGCCCGTGTATTTCCATAGGAACGGGTATTGTTCGACCTTACCATGTAATGTTTGATGGTAATACACTTTACTTTACTTTACTTTACTTTACTTTACTTTACTTTACTTGTCTCCATGTCATAACTTTTCAAGCCAGTCTGGCTTGTAAAAGTCAGCGCTTCGTCGTTGACGCCGCGCTACACTTAGCGTGTATACCACCGAAAAGGTTATTAGGGAGTGTAGCCAATCCGAGATCACAGATGTTCGAGATTTTCTTGGGTGGATTTTGGTCAACTTAATTTGCTTCAGAACAAAATCCATTGAACAGCGTGTTAGTGTTAGCACTGTGTTAACTTTTTGGCAGATTTCGCGGTCAATTGTTGCAATTGTAATTATTGTTTATCGTTATTTCCTCAAAAGAATTCTTGGATCGGGTCCCAAGGTCATGAGCTACTCATTGGAGTCGAAATTTCCCAGAAATCCTTTCGTCTAGGGCTCGACGGACAGCCACAGACGGACAAAGCGACGACATAAGCGCCTTCCCGTTTGAAGAAGTGCACTGTAAACCATAAAAACCTGGCGTAATTGCCTTGGCAATAAGACACTCGACGTTGCACTTCTCTCTTGTTATATTTGCTGGTAATCGAGCCATTTTTACTTCCCCGACCCACCACCCAACGAGAAGGGGAAGTATTGTGAACGCGCTAACACATTTTTTCGAGATTTCGACGGATATATCCGTTTTGAAGTTCCCTATGACGATTAAGACCTTTTCCAGAATGATCTTTGTCTGTATGTATATCCCGTTCACATTTGATTTTCAGTAGAATGACTTTTTGGAGCAAAAATAAAGTGACAAGCTGGAGCGTTGGAAGGGTACAGCTGATGCCCCCTGGTAGTTTCGGTCCGAAGCTTTGCAGGTGCCATCAGCCGTAGGCGTAGCCGCTCAGCTTGTCACTTTATTTTTGCTCCAAAAAGTCATTCTACTGATTTTAAAACGTGAACGGCATATATGTATAGACAATATAAATAGAGAAGACCATATGTTATCACCACCGTCGTCGCGGATATTGGGGCATCAAAAATCAGCCAACCTTTTTTTGAATGATGGACTCGCCTGGTTCCTACGCAACCGTAAAAATCCGTGACGACATATGGTCTTTTCTATTTGTATTGTTTATATGTGTATGTTTGTATGTAGCCTTCCACGATAACAGCCGCAACGTATATCCGATCGACTTGAAATTTGGTACACAGACATGGTTCCACCGTCGAATGAGCTCAATAAGCAAGGTCCGCACGGGCGATATGTCGCTGAAATTTGGCGATATTGGCGAGTTTCAAGATCGAATACGCCATCTGACGGCCAACGTGTAAACGACGTTTGTGCACGGATCAACCGCAGATTTGTGTGGGCTCTTATGAGCGTTGCGGTGTTTGGTGACTTTAATTGATTCCATCTGACTTAACGCGGCGTTGATTTTTTCCAACAAAGTACGTGAGCCACGCACGTTTCATTATCTTGAATATACTAGGTGTCGTCGGTTGCAAAAGCATTGCATTTTTAAATAAGAGTGGCACGTGTACGACGACTGGCAAGCAAAAGTGGCATCAGAATGGAAGGTGGAAAGATGTGTGATTTTGTCATAGTGACAAAAAGTGGCGGAGAATTTGTTGCGTTTCCGAGTGCGAGTCGCGCTGTGGAAACCGGAAAAAGGAAGAGTTACATTTTCACCGTTTCCCGTCGAAAGCGAAAGACGCAAGTTGGGTAGTCAAGATGACAAACAAACTTGGCACTGTGGAAAATATGACTACGAGAAAAGCCTGGGAAGTGTCGCTGAAAATAGGAACTTTAAATGGCTGCATCGAAGAAGCACAGCTGCGATATGTTTGCATGTCCCGGACTGGCCTGCTTTGCAAGTGCATTTAAACGTTCCAGTTTCACAGGAACTCTCGCAGGAACTGCTACTACTATTTCTTTTAATTACAATCTCAGTTCAAACACAATCCAAATATGTCTATGTTTGAACTGAAGCTTGATTCGGTTCGCGTTCGACCACACAACACAAGAAATTGTGACTTAGGAATTTCCTCTCCCATCAGTATCCCATCACGATACATCGAGAATCTGTTGAGGCTTGAGGCCATCCAGTGATTGAAAACCTTCATAGCACTCAATTCGCTTCTGCCATTTTCGAGTTCCACCGCAATAGGTACTGATTAACCACGTTTCACGTCTGGGGGACATTAAAAACCGCTTACTACTGATAAGATTTTTGAACGCGCGGGCAACAATCCGTGCCCTATCCGACATGTTTGTTTACGTGCGAAGCGCATCAGCAGCGCCACCATCGGTAATGTTACTCGCCAATACCGCTTTTTTTTTTACATAACGACAAACAAGAAAGACTATGTTAGCCCAGGGAGCCTGTCATCATCAAAAACTAAAATTGACCATCAGCATCATGTTGAGGAGGTCGAAATCACAAAGAAAGTTTGTTTCAGTTGTGAAAATCTGATCAAATTCAATTTTTAAGAAAAACAGCTGTGTCGCCCATTTCGAATGGGCCCCTTTTTTGAAGTCTTGATCAAGGTATTTCAGATGGTCTGCAAGTCAAGTTTCTGAGAACCGTTTAAGCAACAATATTCGTGAATTGCAACCTCCCATCATCAGAATAACATACCGTCAGTTCCACAAAAAAGATGATCAGCGATCAAGGTTAATTGCAGATTAACTGAACTTTTTTCTGCTCAATGCTAGGTGATTACCAACAAAAACTGCCTGAAATCTGTACTAGACCCATCATCTTTTCATTATTGAGGGATAAACCAGCATTTCCATTGATCAGTCGGCTACAAATTGACAAACAAAAATCGCGAATCAACTAATCTCATATTATCTGTTTTGTGGAACCCACGGATAGTCTTTTTTGTACCGATAGGATAAATCAGCATCTTACAAGAGAAAAAAATCAAAGTCAGAACCATACTTCCGATTCCAAAAATTTTGAAACTGGGCGCAAGCTAAAACATAACGCTTCATAATCCTTCCATTTGCATTTGAGAAAAAAAATTATTCTGAAAATGGGGGTCCGTTTAATTTGCTCAAATTTTGTACTGTTTTACATTTCACCCTGTAGATATTTTACATGGAGCTTCCAGATCTTCACTTCCTGAACGTGAATAACGGAAAGACTGATCTCACTAACCGTCAAAACAGAATCAAAATGGTTCTTGTCATTCAAAAGTTATTGGGGTCCAAACTCGGACCAATTTTTCCCTCGCGACAACATATTTGTTGCGCAGTTTAGATGCACAATTTAATTTTGATTCGTTCCCTCATCATTTTTCACTTGAGTGTCGGTTTAGCTGGAGACATGGGAATTCCTTTCTCGAAATTCCCTGATGGGGTGGCTAGCGCCAAGGAGATTGTTTGAGACTTTTGCTGGTAGCATGAGGCTATGTCCACATGTCTGTGCTGAATTTCAGCTTTATCAGATCGATGCTGGCTTCACTCACACAATTTATACTGGTTTTACTGGAATATATTACACATGAGGTGAGATTCTTATCTCAGTTCAGCTCACTTCATCCTCGCTTTGGCCACTGACAGCGAACTGTCTACTGCAAATCAGATGCACCCTCAGGCTGAAAAACGCTGGGCCGTGAGAGTCCATTTGCAAACAATCCATTGCCTAGATTTAGGTAAGCTGACGGTCGAAACCAACTGAAAAGCACCCAAAAATTGCGAGCACACAAAATCACCAATTTAGCTGAAAAATACTTGGTTGTCAAATGGAACGCTTATTCAGATGGACCGAACTGAAATGAGGTGAGAATCTCTGAGATTAATGGCAAAATGAATGCAGTTATTCTGACGGTAATGATGTGATCACCCCGTTTGGACCTACCTCGTTGCACAACGTGGCCAAACCGTCCATGTTCTCCCCCAGTGTCTTGTTCAGTTTGTCGTTCAGAAAGCCGAGGGTCAGCTTGATGGATTCTCTGTATTCGCGGCATGACTTGGTGAGCTGGTCCCTGTGCAGCTGGACCTGTCTGTTGACGGAATTTTCGGCATCCCCGCGTTGTTGGGCGTTCTCTTGAGCCATTGTCGTTGTTGTTCCACAAGCACGCGTTATGTCTTAGTCTTAGTTGTACATAGTATTTTATTTTACATTTAAAACGAAAAAAATTTGGACATTTCAAAATTGTTTGAAGCTCTGCCACACCCTGCCACTTTGATTACTTCGAAAAAAATCTGAGATGTTTTTTTGTTTGCCATGCCTACAGATTGGAAATTCGCTGTACGACAAGGACGGTGCCAAGATTGTCAAGCAGCTGATGGAGAAGGCCAAGGCCAACAAGGTTCAGATCCATCTGCCCGTGGATTTCGTCACTGCCGACAAGTTTGATGAAAAAGCCACTGTGAGTAGGCCACTACACCTGAGAGTTGCTCTCGCCACTACTACGTGTAGCGACGTTGAAAATCGGGTGTTTTAGGTTGGAGCGGCTGACGCTTCCGCCGGGATTCCTGATGGTTTGATGGGACTGGATATCGGCCCCAAGACCATCGAATTGTTCAAACAACCAATTTCCAGAGCCAAAGTCATTGTTTGGAACGGGTAAGAACTTGTTCCAAAACCATCTTGATTTACGGACCTACCACATGGACCACCTACCATCAAAGAATGGGACAAAATCTGAAATCGGTGTATATACCTACGAGCATGGCCTCCGTTTTATATGGAGTGTTTTTTTTTATTATGATTTAGGGCAGGCTGTGCTCCCCAGCCAAAAACAGCCTCATTCGGCTGGAGCATAGCCTGCCCTAATTCACAATTTAAATAATAAACACCCGGTACACATTAGCTGCATTCCTTTTACACGAAATCTCAGATAATCTCACCTCAGTTAGAGAGAGAAAAAGCGAGAATTGCATGAGAGGGAGAGAGACACAACTAGCAATTGAAGTGAGAATTCTCAGTTCAGATGATAAAAGGAACGCAGCCCAATGACTTCATATTATTATAGAGGGGAGGGAGATGCTTTTCGTTTCAGTTCAAGATCACAGCGTCATTGGCAGTAACAATTCAAAAGAACGATGTTCTGAAGTTGTGTTCAAATTTATTTTAAAGGAAAAATGAAAAGAATCATAGTCAGTTCTTAGTAGTCCAGGCAATGGGTAGGTTCTACCTTGCAAAAGGTCGCGGAGAGTCGAAAATTTGCCGTCTGGTACAGTTTTGTATCCTGATTAACATACTAAGTTTTCGAATTCGGTAAGCCGCCGCTCGGTCCTCCACATCGAAAAGTTGGTGCCGAAGGACCCAAAAAGAGCCACTTCTCACTAAACTATTGTGCATCGCCGTCTGACTTACCGCAATGGAATCACATGACTGTAGTAAAGCCCTTGATAGCATTTACTGCCACGCCAGTGCGATTCTTCGCGGTTAAAAAGAAATAATTCCCTTGGCAAAAGTCTTGTTTTTCTTGATTTTGGAAAGATTTTTTTCTCATGCGGAAATATCACAAACTGACCTAATTCAGGTTGATTTCGATCAGCTTCTTTCTTCTTGAGCTCGTCCTGGTCTCATAATTTCCTCAACAGCATTTGTTGACAAGGTGTATTGCAAGAAGTGTAAAATTGCCAACACCAAATCAACAGTCATTTTTTCATTATTGCCATCGATCAGGAATTTTCAATTCCCCAGGAAATGATACCTTGGACTGTTTTCTGCTTATACAGCATGGACCGAATCCCCAAATGCCCGTGGGAATGCCGAAAAATAAATTCTTTTAGAGTGCGCGTAAATCTGCAAAGCTGCATCTGAACACCTGAAAATATAGTCGTAACCAACACTACAAAACCCAGAACAATGAGTGACAGAAGAACCAGTTCAGGTTACTTATTGTTCAAATTTATGTTGTGTTGGTTACGACCATTTTCAGGTGTTTAGATGCGGTTTTGCAGATTACCGCGCGCTAAAAAAAAATGATTTTTCCTACTCCCATGTGAATTTCGAGATTCGATCGCATGCTGAATAAACAGAAAACAGTCCAAGCTATCAATTCCTGTTAAAATTGAACTTCATGATCACTGGCAATTATGAAAAAATGACAGTTGAATTTGGTGTTGGCAATTTAACATTTCTTGCAGTGCACCTTGTCACCAAATGATGTTATGCAAACAATGAGACCAGAACTAGCGCAAGAAGAAAGAAGCTGATCGAAATTCACTTGAGTTAGGTCAGCTGGTCATATTTCCACGTGAGAAAAAAATCTTTCCAGAATCAAGAAAAACTAGATGTTTTCCGAAGGAATTATTTGTCTTTAATCGCGAAGAATGGGACTGACGTGGCAGCAAATGCATCAATAGTTTCAACAAAGTCATAGGTTTCCATTGCGGCAGGTGAGACGACGATAAGCAGTGAATTGGTGAAAATTGGTTCTTTTTTGGTCCTTCGGCATCATCTTTCCAATGTGGAGGAGCGAGCGGCGGCTTGCCGAATTCGAAAACTTAGTGTGTTAATCAGGACACAAAACTGTACCAGACTGCAAATTTTCGAATCTCCGCGACCTTTTGCAAGGTAAACCCTATTTTAATGTATCGGTCGACTGTACTATAGTACCAAAAATTGAGCATTTGCTAATCAAAAAATAATAGGACCGTTTAGACGTTTTTCTCAGGAATAAATATCAACGGAAATACAGCCCTTCCAGGACGAAGATTTTTGTAGGTGCTTTCCAAGCACTAAAACTCAAATGTTTTATCTCGTTAACGATGTCTCTAAATCCTTTTGCAGCAGCGAATTCTTCTCTCAAGTGAACGTAGAATCCAAAGAAGTAACCAGTTTTGCAATTTCGCAATATATTCAGCTAGTACCTACGTGTGGCAAATTTCTTCAAACTTCGTTAACGGTTCAAAAGTGTTTGCAAAAAACTCTAAAAAATGGTCGCAATCGTCTTGGGGAACCTCCAAGCGGATATACGTACAGGGTTTTACGATTAAGTTCACCCCCCTCCAGGAGATTCCCCTTTGAGATATTTTGAAAAACTAAAACTTTTTTCTGAACGATTTTTTCGAGGGATCTTGAATCAATCGTCCAAAAGTTTCTAACTGGTAGCGTATACAGGGTGTAACATGTAACTTTTTCATTTTAAATGCAACACTAAATATCTTTTGAAATAAATATCTATTTCAAAAAGAGAATTTAATTTCCTTAAATTTGATGTATCGCAAGGTAGGTAGTGTCATTTGAAATTTTATTTTTGCGATGGGTGGGGGCGAAGGGGCTGAAGATAAAAATTTGCCAATGCATGTTTTAGATGTCCCCTTTGATATAAAAATCGACCTGTTTTTGCTCGAAGAAATATTGACTAGGAATCGGGTGTTATTGCAGGTGGATAGTTCTCAAATGATCACCTGGTATACATATATTTGTAATCAGAAAAAAGGCTTCACCAAATAACGAAATAAAATATAGGGTGTTGCATTTAAAATAAAGAAGTTACATATCACACCCTGTATACGGTACCAATAGAATGATTGCATGTAGAGGGAGTTTATGGCAAAATGTCAATAGTGTCATTGTCATCTGTCAAGTTTCATCCATGTCGGAGTCAACGTCAACTGAACTAACCTCACTATGAACTGTCATTTTTACGTGTTTTGTTCGGCGTTCACGAGATCGCGATTGTGATTTCTAATCATTCTAAATGCCTTACACCTGTTATGTGTCCAAATGCAATTCCCTAACAAACGTCAAAACATAACTCGATCCTTGCGCTGCCTGCCGGTGATCAGGTGAACGAATTTAATGCAATCACCCTATTAGAAACTTTTAGAGGAACGATTCAAGGTCCCTGGGAAAAATCGTGAAGAAAAAGTTCTTAGTTTTTCAAAATATCCCAAAGGGGAATCTTCTAGAGAGATTATTACCCCTGGAGTATGGTCTTTGTATTTCGAAATTTAAAATTATAGCCACTATTTCAATTACCGATCAAATGATTTACATAAATTTATGTGTCTTAATTTGATCAATGTACGTCCAACTGGTGCTGGTGCTTCAACTTACAGACTTATCCAGCAGTTTTGTGTCAATTTGTGTTACATACCTCTTATTCATACCGGTATATTCACTCAGGTGTGAGCCTTAAATCAATGAACCTGGAAAATTATACTATTTTCGACGTCTTGCAGATATTTCGAAGCGATACTGCATTTCTGGGCATTTTGAAGCGGTTCTCTTTCTACGAGCCCTACTTGAATGCTCGTGAAATCCCTTGTCGTTGCGAAAGGGTTAAATCTCTTTTATTCTATGGGGAGAGATTACGCGTAGAGATCTTCGCCCAGGTTCGATCTGCATAAATACTTCTAATGCTTTGTATTAAGCTAATAGAGTCTACAAATCACCTGTCAGAAGCTAGATCTATTTGTAGAAGGGTTATTGCGGCCTCCACCATTTACCTGGTGGCTTGAGGGTAACTGAAAACAACGTATCTAAAAGCTCACAGCTATTTGCACACTATTGACTCGGTTTGACACTACCTGCGGCTGTTCAAAATACACAGAACCAACTAATAAAGTTTATAAACAAAACAATTATTACTTTTACCCCTTTGAACAATAATCATTTGATTACATGGAAGGTAGACTTGCCTGGGTACTTCCTTCTCTTGTACTGATAACGCTACAATTGGTTATTACTAACTTGGTTCGCTTGTTGATTAATATTTGACGACAAATGATTTTCCCTAGCCAAACACATCCGTTCTTGTCGAACGCACCGACGCCAGTCCCGCTCTCTCACCCACCCCCGTTTCTCTTTCCGGACCGATTCTCTCTCTCATCCCCTCTCAAGTGTAACCACCCCTGGCCTACAAACCCCGCTTCTTTGGAATGCGGCGCGACTACACCATCATCCCTTGTGCAATCCCTTCTTTTTTTTCAATATCGCCCGTAATTCTAATTTTCCCTTTTATGATTTCAGGCTGGCCATCACAGTTCATACTGTCAAATTTGTTTTTTTAGTACAGTACGTGGTGTAATCGGCACACTGGGACACTGGTTCACACTCCCTCTCCTCGACTGTTGAGAAACTTGAGACAGTTGAATTTTGAGAAACTCAAATGGATTTCTTTTACAGCCCGGCCGGTGTTTTTGAATTCGAGAACTTCGCCAAAGGCACCAAGGCCGTCATGGACGCAGTCGTGGATTCCACAAAACGCGGTTGCATCACCATCATCGGTAACGCAACCCTCCCCGCAATGCTTACGTTATGGTAATTTTTGTTTACTCTCCTCCAGGTGGTGGCGACACTGCAACTTGTGCCGCCAAGTGGAAAACCGAAGACAAAGTCTCGCACGTGTCGACCGGCGGTGGTGCCAGCTTGGAACTGTTGGAAGGCAAAGTCCTGCCAGGTGTCGCTGCACTCAGCGACGCTTGAACCGATAACGTCATCGCACGACGACCCCGTTAATATTCCTCCAAAGTAATCAACAAAAATTGTTGTTGGTGGCGGCTCGCCGCCTTCATTTTGTTTTTTCTTGTTTTCGTTTATTCCGTTTGTTTTTTTTTAGAAATGTATTAGTTATGTGACAATTTAGAGAATTAATTAAACGTACTGTTTACTATTACACGAAAATTTTATTGACAATTTCAAATTTAAATATAATGTACTCGTAGTTAAAAATAATAATATTAATAATAATCGTTAACAAACAACTTGATTCGCTAAAAAATATATCAGGCGATAGGACATTGGTTTGGGTCCATCGGTGGCATGGCTCCTAGTTCGCCGACTAGTTCAGTTGGCGGTTGACCATATTCTTGCAGCTGGAATGATATAAAATAACGAGCAATTAGAAAAAAAATATATTGATTTTAAATGACTTTTCCTGTAGTTTCTTCTCTAATTGTTCATGCCGTGAAACAAAAGTGTTCATTTTTCTGTTGGTTTTATAAAAAAAAATGTTTCTTCCAATCAATTTAATCCTATGACGTCACTCGCTCAACTTCAGGTGCAAACCAGCGAGTGCAAACCAAAGGTGACCTGAGGTTTTACAGAAATTTCAAAATACTTTTGAAGTGTAATTTGAGACTTCAAATCTGTTGGAATGGGGGCCTTTATTGTTGTTTAAATCGTGCCAAGTTTGCACTTGTGCACTGCATTAACCAAAGAAAGTCAACAACAAAAAAATTGTATCTTCTCACGTGGCGCGAGAGTTCCACGATAGCTCTCGTATTTGAATTCGTTCTTTTCCAAAACCTGTGGAAGACCATAAGCTTTTGTGTGTAGCGCAAAGGAAAAGCGGCCGGCTGGCTTGTATCATCACCATTAATTAATTTACCGCCACCATGATATAGGACAAACGATACAGAAAAAAAAAAAAAAAAAAATAGAAGGAGCTGTGAAAAGCAAGTGCAGCAAACCATTTCAAATACCTTCAAAAGTTTCTTGATTGGCCGACTGACAACCTAAACTGGTTTGTCATTTATTGTTCTGATTTTCGTGGTGTTGGTTACGAGCATTTTTAGGTGATGCTGCCTTGTGATTTTTACGCGCGCTCCAAATAGTCATTTACGTAGTAAGCTTTGCAAATTGATTTTTACGGGCGTGCTAGAACTTGTCCAGCTCTGCCCAGAATAATCCAGCGAGCCCAGTAAAGATTTATTGTAAAACGTGCCGCGTACAAATTTTTATTTTCACCTCCGTACTGACACTGGCATGAGGACTGGGGGCTCTGTACTCACCCGTTGCATCAGGCCGAGCACTTTATCGAATCGTTCTTTCTTCACTTCGAAACTGTCGTCCTCCTTTTCGCTTTCTAACACGCCGCACACCTCCTTCATCAGGTCCTGCTGCTTTTCGTACCGCGTCTTCTCCGCGGGCGCTAGCGTCTCCTTGTTCTGTTCGAGGTATGCGGGGAACTTGTCCATGATGTCCTTCAGGCTGGGATAGAGGACCTCCTTGGACAGCAGGCTCTGCATCATGCCCTGCATGAAGGGGACGAATCCTTCGGTGCCGTTGCCGAACATGTTGAGGATGTCGCTTTCGAAGGCGCCGTTCAAGTCGTCGCGGCCGGTCGTCAGGCCCTGGATGGTCTGCGAGATGGCCGAAGCGAATTCGGTGGTGTTCTCGTCGACGACGGGATTGTCGAGGACCTGGTCGAAAAAACGAAAGAATTAAGATCGATTTTTCCAGTTGCAAAAAGATTTCAACTGAAATTACATGTAAGTTGAGTAAGGTACCCTCTGTTATACAATACAGCGTGTTGTGAACTCGCCGTGAAAAACGTCAAGGTTAGTTTGAAGAAATACCGCAAAAGTACCGTACAAGAAAAGTAAGTGAAGTAAGTAAAACACAGGATGTCCAGAAAATGTTGAAAACATTTTTCGATTTTCATTTTTGGGGTTATCAAGGGTCAAGGGCGGCTCTTTGAACCCTTCTAGTTTTGTTAATTCAAAAGACTTCAGTTTACTGTTGACTGCAGAATTATGAGAAAAAAAATCCACCACTGGATGTGTATTGATTTTTTTAAAATTTATTTACAGGGTGAGTCAGTAGACCCTTGAGGGCTTCAAAAATGAAAGTCAAAGATTCTTTCAATGATTCTTTCAAAATTCTCTGAAGGGTCCTCCACAATGTGCTGCAGAGCTTTTCCGCATCCCTGTCTAGGGTGTCCAGAAAATGGTGGAAAAGCTCTGCAGCACGTTGTAAGAGAACTCCGAAAAAATGATTGAAAAAAATCTTCGACTTTTATTTTTGAAGCCCTCAAGGGTCAAAAACTGGTCCTTCGAATAATAATTTTCTTAGTTTCTGACTCGTCCTGTAAATTAAAAAAAAGTCGATACACATCCAGTGGTAGATATTTCTTCCGCCAACAGTAAACTGCAATCTTTTGAATTAACAAAACTAAAAGGTCTCATCAAAGGGCCTTGGACCCTTTGTAACCCCAAAAATGAAAGTCGAAGAACTCTATCATTTTTTCGGAATTACCTGAAGGGTTCCTTACAACGTACTGGAGAGCTTTCCGCCATATTCTGGACACCCATTATTCGATAGAGACCTATTCTGGTCAACTTTGTTCCAAATTTGAACAAAATCAGTTGAACGGTTCAAAAGTTGAGTCAAAAAATAGATTTTAAAAAGTCAACTTGAACACCCTGTATCTTTTCAACGGAGCATTTTAGGACATCGAAGTTATCTTTTTTCCTGGTCCATTTTTGATGGAGAATCTCCCCTAGAAATTTGTAACCGTAATTGCGAAACACCCTGTATACCGTATGATCAAAAACTTTTCTACTTGCGGTAGGCTGTGGCCTGGCCAAAATCAGCCTCGTTTGCCTGCCAATGACCAGGCCACAGCCTACTGCACGTAGAAAAGTTTTTGATCATACGGTACTTACATATCAAAAAGCACTGCAGTCCGAGGAGTTTCAAAAACTTGGGAAATAAAATTGTTGGAAAATGTTCAAGAACCAATTACCCTCGCAATTACCTATTGTTTAGATAATATCTGGTGAAAATCGGTTCACGGGTTGAATACCTGGAGCAAAGTTATAATTATTTGCACTTCGGGGCCCCAAACGACACTTCGAGCCCATCAGAAGGGTATGTCCGAGCCACACCTGACGGCTAAATAGTTCTGAAGAATCGAAAAACGGGAGGGGGGGGCTCAGTTGGGCTCCAAGAGACACCCGTAGACATCAGGAAGCCTATAGGGCGTCAATCAACCCAAGAAGACACAAGGGCGCCGCTTTGGCCTGAAACGGCAAAATCTGATAGGTACAAAACGTCACAAGTGGGGGCCCCATCGCGGCTTTAAACGGCGGCAAGACACCGTGGGGCCCTGGTATCGAATCAAACAAGGGAGCCGCACAGAATAGAGCTTGCAAGTATACGCCAAAGGGATGAGCATACTGAAGTTGCAAAAGCTACAGAAAACACCAGAGGCTTATCGGAGCCCCAAACGACACTTGAGGACACAAAGGATCGGGGCGCACTGTTGCCTTAAACGATACAAGAAGGCACACCGAGATCTGCATCCATGGCCATTTTGTCAGTTTGACATAGTTACGACGTAACAAAAGGTACACCGGTTTGGTTGCCAAGGATATGAAATGAGCCAAAGGTCGAGTGAACAGCCAAATCCGGCTCATAACGACCAGAAAGAACTTCGAAATTTTATAGCGCCCGTCCAAGGAAGTAGTGGAGAGCTTCAACTGCAGACTTGATTTGGTTATTTTGTTTTGTTGCCTCCTGTCCAATTTGGTTTTTGGATAATTGAATGGTAAAGGTTTAAACTTAGATTTTTTTATTATTTGACAGAGGACAGATGGAGAAAAACTCTCAACTGTTCTGAATATAGTTTTTCACAGGTTTTCAAATGATATATCGGAAGTTGAATTCCGTAAAATATTGAATAACTGTTCGTTATGTTCTGTTCAATAACTTCTGTCGTTTTTTGATAATGACATTTTCGTCTGACAGATGACAGCCAAAAACTAATTCGGTCATTCGACAGCAAAACCATGTCTGCATACCAAATTTCAAGTCGATCGGATCAACGGTTCGGTTCGATTATTAACCAATCAAATTAACCACTGGATATCCAATGAACTTCTATTCAATATACAGGGTGATTAATGAATCTCGAAAACTCATTTTCCTTCAAAAATGCCAGTAAAAATTCTACAGAAACGAAAATAGTCATACAGGTGTCCCGAAAAGAATGCAACAAAATTCACAGGGAGGTAGAAATTGAAAAATGAGGGAACTTCCTTTATAAAAATACCCTCGCAAACGTAATAACGGAGATACAGGCCTTCAAACTTGTTTATTTTAAACTGTTTTTATTGCATAACTTTTGAACCGTTGAACCGATTTCATTCAATTTTGAACCGAAGTTTACTAAAATGGGTCTCTATTGAACAATAATAACGCATTTCATCAAACATTTTCAGGGGCGAAGATAATAGGGGATACCCTCCCCATTCTCCCCTATTTTTCACCCCCTGAATATTTTTGGAAATGGTTTCAATTTTTGAATTCTACGTTCAATTGAAAGAAAAAAAAAAGTTGCTCTTGCAAAGTTTTGATTAAAGGCTTCTGTTAAGTGCATATGTCCTTATCTAAGTAGATTGTATAATATGAGCTGAGCACCCCCACTGCCCTTCCAGGTAGCTTGGGCGAACCCCTCACGGGATCTTACTGTATTGGCGAGTTTCAAGATCGAATACGCCATCTGACGGCCAACGTGTAAACGACGTTTGCGCACGGATCAACTGCAGATTTGTGTGGGCTCTTATGAGCGTTGCGGTGTTTGGGGACTTTATTTGATTCCATCTGACTTAACGCGGCGTTAATTTTTTCCAACAAAGTACGTGAGCCACGCACGTTTCATTATCTTGAATATATTAGGTGTCATCGATTGCAAAAGCATTGCATTTTTAAATAAGAGTGGCACGTGTACGACGACTGGCAAGCAAAAGTGGCATAGAATGGAAGGTGGCAAGATAGATAGTGACAAAAAGTGCCGGAGAATTAGTTGTGTTTCCGAGTGCGAGTCACGCTGTGGAAACCGAAAAGAGGAAGAGTTACATTTTCACCGTTTCCCGTCGAAAGCGAAAGACGCAAGTTGGGTAGTCAAAATGACAAACAAACTCGGCACTGTGGAAAATATGACTACGAGAAAGGCCTGGGAAGTGTCGCTGAAAATGGGAACTTTATATGGCTGCATCGAAGAAGCACAGCTGCGATATTTTTGCATGTCCCGGACTGGCCTGCTTTGCAAGTGCATTTGAACGTTCCAATTTCACAGGAACTGCTACTACTATTTTAAATTTTTAAATTACATTCCCAGTTACCTAGTGAGGAGATTCATACAATGCGATTACGATTACGGAGATTACAATGCGAAGAATAGCTTTAAGCTAAACTTCGCCAAATAAAGCCGTATTATTATTATTATTATTATTATTATTGTTTGTAAACACAATTCAAATATGTCTATGTTTAAATTGATGCTTGAGTCGGTTCGTTTTCGACCACACAACACAAGAAATTGTGACTTCAGAATTTCTTCTCCCATCACGATACATCAAGAATCCGTTGAGTCCATCAAGTGATTCAAAACCTCCATAACACTCAATTGCGCTTCTGCCATTTTTGAGTTCCACCGCAATACTAATTAACCACGTTTCACGTCTGGAGGACATTAAAAACCGCTTACTACTGATGAGATTTTTGAACGCGCGGGCAACAATCCGTGCTCTATCCGACATGTTTGTTTACATGCGAAGCGCATCAGCAGCGCCACCATCGGTAATGTTACTCGCCAATGTGTGTGCTGTGCACCGCAGACGAAAGATAACCACTCACCAGGCAAGATGTGCCCTTCTGCTAATAAATTGTTATTCAGTTATTACTATACCAATCGAAGAGTTTGATTAACCCCCCCCGTGGGTGAGCCCACAGCTTCATTTTCGATATATCTGGGTTTGAAACTTCGGACAACATCTCGTAAACACCACTTTTAAAGGCCTTATAAATTAAAATTCAAGAAAACTCAAGATTCCTCAACTAAAATGAGAATCTTAGGTGTTTTAGGGTGATGAACCACCATTTTTGCTGAGAAAGTTTTTCAGAAAAAAAATTGGGGCCTGAAAAGTGGCGATTTCGAGATGTTTTCTAAAGTTTCGAACACAAATATCTCGAAAATGAAGCGTCTGATCAAAATTTTGAAAAGAGTAACTTTTTTCTTTAAATGGAACGGATAACTCAAAAATTGAAACCATTTCCGAACAAATTCAGGGGGTTAAAAATAGGGGAAAAAGAGGGAGGGTACTCCCTATTATCTTCGCCCCTGAAAATGTTTGATGAAATGCGTTATTATTGTTCAATAGAGACCTGTTTCAGTAAACTTTGGTTCGAATTATAAAATCGGTTGAAGGGTTCAAAAGTTATACAAAAAATACTGTTCTAAAAAAACAACTTTGAAGGCCTGTATATCCATTATACGTTTGCGAGAATATTTTTATTGGGAAAGTCCCCTTTTTTTTCAATTTCTATCTCCCTGTGAATTTTGTTGCATTAATTTCGGGACCCTGTATGTAAAAGTATATTGTTCTAGATTATTTTAGGGACCAACGGAATATTCAATTTTTTACATGCATTAATGAAGAAAACTGTATTTTTGTGATTTATGACTCACCCTGTATTATTAACAGAAATTCAGTGCACACTCACTAGTTGATAATCTTTATTGATTAGTCTATCACAAACAGTTCCCCAAAATCACTTCAAATAATGGAAATAGTGGGGGGGGGGCGAAATTCCAAACTTTGATCCCTCATATCTTCAAAATTGAGCGTCATTAATTTCTTTAAATATTTTTCTCGTGTTCTTGAATTCATTCCATATACCGCTGTGGACTTGGAATGCGATACTTCTGAGATAGGTACTCTGTATACAGGGTGGTCCAGTTTTTGATACAATGATTTTGAGAAATGATAGAGGATCAAAGGTGTTTGGAAGAAACAGTAACTCTCGCAAAATTTTAATTAGAGGCTTCGTTTTCGAGATACCTGGGTTTGAAACTTTGGAAAACATCTCTAAATTCTCACTTTCAATAGCCTAAGAATCTTCTTCCCTGAAAACTTCTTATTTGTAAGCAAAAATGGTGGTTTATCAACTTAAAACACCTATGCCCGATTGCACAAACGTGGTATCAAATTTTAGTTCGGTACCAAACATCGGATCAAATATTTGAAAGTGAAACAAAATGCAAATCCGATTACTTGGGGGAAGAACATGATGGGAATACAAAATATGGCTTCTTACGATTATTTGTATACAGAAAAGTGTTGGGGTAGCACGCACTTGTCGCTTATTTTTTATTATAAAGAAAAGATCTGACAGTTCCAGCAAAATTTGCTCTACAAGCCAAAATAAAGGCTGTCTCACCTGTGTTTCGGTATCCAAATAATCACTTGGAGCCATATTTTGTATTCCCATCATAATCTCCCCTTGAGGTAACTGGGTTTGCATTTTACTGCACTTCAAAAATTTGATCCCGTGTTTAGTACCGAACTAAAATTTGATACCACCTTTGTGCAATCGGGCACTAGAGAACTTATTTCAGTTGAGAAATCATGAGTTTTGTTGGATTTTAATTTTTAGGCACTTGAAAGTGATGTTTCCGAGATGTTTTCCGAAATTTCAAAACAAATATCTCAGAAACGAAGTCTCGAATCAAAATTTTACAGGAGTAACTTTTTCTTCTAAATTGAATAAAGAACTCAAAAATAATATGAACATTTTTTTTTTGAAATCTAGGGGGTAAAAATTTAGGGGACAAAAGATGGATGCCCTCTATTATCTACGCCCCTAGATAATTTTAATAAAACTCGTTACTATCGTTCGATAGAGACTTGCTTAAAAAAACTTTGGTTTGAATTTGAACAAAATCGGTTGATTGGTTTAAAAGTTCTGCTTAAAAAAAAACGATTTTCCACTTCCAACTTTGAAGGGCTATCATCTCCGTTATTATCTAGGAGGGTTATTATGCACTTCTAAATCTAAAATTTTTCTTGGGAAAGTTCACTTAGTTTTTGATTCTCCATCATCTCTCAAAATTAATGTATCAAGAACTGGACCACCCTGTAGATGCATTTGACCAATGGAAGCATACATTCAAATTTACTTATGGTGGATTTTAGCATGGAAATTTAAAATTCAAAATTTAGGATTTAATTTGAAATCTAAGATTAAAGTGTTCACCCATTGGTTTCCCATGTGACCATTTATACATGAATCTTGAAATTTAACATCATTTAATTGAATATTTTACAAGTTGATTTACTTTGATTTTATCTATAGTAGGTTCACTTGTACTGTGACTCTAGTTGGCTGGGCAAATGTTCTACTTTAGCAGTGTAGGCTTGCCGCCTTTTTACCTGGTGTGAAACTGACTTCTCTAGAAGTGAAGTTATATTTCTCATCAGATTGATAGTAAAATCTTGGAAAACTGACCTTGTCATACGTGGAAATGCAACTAGAGGGGCGCAGAGCTGTATTACCGTCATTTAGACACCAGAACCCTACGGGGCCGCCTTCAATTTGAGTCATCTTGACGGCGGCCATCCAAGGCCGACAAAAACTCGTCACGCGAAGCTCCAAAACGAAAGCCAATTGCAAACTGAAGGTACTCACATGAATTTCGGTCCAATACGCAACTTTGAGCGGCTGGGTTTTTTGAAATTTGGTTCAATTAACTTTTTACACGTAAATCCTGATGCAACAGCAGGTCTGCTGGAGTGTTCCTTGTCTTGCCAATAGTTCTTCATGCTTCGGCGTGGTTATTCGATTGCAAGAGGTGAAAGGATTGATGATTCCGTGGGACCTTTTTTTTTGTACGAAGGCCTAGTATTTTTTTAGTTTGAATTAACCTAAAGTTGAACCGGCTTCGAGAGGTAAGAAATATCTTTGACACCTGTCAAATGTCAAAGTTGCTTTGATTCATTTGTTCATTGGCGAAAATTAAAAACAGGTCAAAAAATTACTACATTTTCCAATAAAATGGAAGAAAGCGTCATACATCACGTCCCGCAAAAATATTCTGTCTATCTGCAGAGGAAATGCGTAAAAAATGTGTTCGAAAAATGGTCCGAACGACGAACGCTGAATGAAGCCAGAGCAGCCAACCGCAAAGTTTTGGGGATTTTCTATATTTCAAATTTGGAAACCTAAAAACAAAATCTCACAGCCGACTAGAATCACGGTACAAATGAACATACTGTAGTATGACATTTTCTGTTTCAACATAATTTGACAAGCATTAGTTCCCATAACGTCACAATTTAGGGATTTTTAATTTTATTTTAGTGACACACCAGTCACACCACTGATTTGGCAGTTTGGCACAATAGCTGTATTCCTTTTACACGAAATCTCAGATAATCTCACCTCAGTTAGAGAGAGAAAAAGCGAGAATTGCATGAGAGGGAGAGAGACACGACTAGCAAATGAAGTGAGAATTCTCAGTTCAGATGATAAAAGGAACGCAGCTAATTTGTCAGTCCTATTTGAGGAATACAAAATCTTGAATCAAGCTGCATAAATCCAACTCTGGCATTCAAGCCCCATAAATTTCAAATTGAATCATGAATTTTAAATTTTAAATTTCCATGCATTAACCCACGATTAGCTATACATCTAATTTAGCATCCAGGAAATGAAGATGTTGGGTGGTATGCATAAAAAGAAGTAGAAGCTATCAGAGATGCTATTGAAGTTATGTTTTTGGAGAAGTTGCTAAGAAAAATTTGCTATCATAAGAGTGAGAAATTGCAATGAATCTAGAACTAACTGCTATCCTACATTCTTCAAGCCAATCCTGAAGAAACACTTCCAGACCAATTAAAAACCCATCAGTCCATCTGAACATAATCTTAAAATGACCATAGAAAAAAGTGAAAAAACAGCAACAAGAAACATGATTAAATACACACCTGCTGTGCAGCCTGGGCCATTTCCTGGATCTTGCCTTGCACGACCTCGGCAGAATTGGCAGCGGGGTCATGGGGCGACATGTACGCGCACAGGTTCCGCTGGAACTCCTCGCACAACGCCTTCATTTCTGCTTGATCGACGCTTGCCGATTCCTCATCATCTTGCGGTTCTGTCGTCTCGCTCGACTCCTTCGAGGCCGCTTTGGTTTCCTTGGGTTCAGCACTGAAGTCCTGCAGGGCGCCTGGAAAAATATTACGCAATTTAATTGATTACGTCAAAAAAAGTTTCGGGGACCGACTGTCCAACAGCTCTGCCAGTTCGTCATCGGTCTTGCCGACTTTGGAGGCGTCCTGCGGCTTGGTTGCTTTTTCGTCGCTCATTTTTTCGGCTGCAGGACACGCACTTTGAACTCTTTGTGGTGGATTTCGAGGTTAGGTTGCGCGAAGAACAAGCATGACATGTGACGTTTGAACGAGAACGTGGTGCCTTCCTGCTGATTTGATTGATCAGATTACGGTCGCATGTTTGCTGCCTTGGCGCAAAAGTGTTCACAAGAACGTAATTGTGGATGCCCGGAGATGTCCCCTTATTTTTTGCTGGATTAATTATGTTTTAAAATGTTAACGAAGCAAAATCACTTCGAATCTACGCCGTTTGTTTAGGTGGAATGCGTAGGTGGCGTGGTGACGTTTGATCTGTCACTGTCCTGTCATTCACAGCTGACAGTGCTGTCATAGCAAGCGCGGTGCCAGAAAAGCTCAATTTTTTTGAAAAAGAGGAACTGACACCTCCTGAATGGGCAGCGAAGTCGATGTATTCATCAGCAACTACACTCTAGTTGATCCAGAAATCTACCAGCTATGGGTTGATGGTCACTCCGGTATTTACATAACCTCACTTCTCGTGCTCTTCCCATTAATTCCCGATTATTTTTAGCCAGCGAAGCCGTTTCTATCCTAAACCAAAGAGGCCTCGGCCAGATTACGGGCGCTTCTCTAGAACTGATAGCCAGCGACGTCTTGGACCACTTCCGCACGTATTTCCTAATCGAAAAGCTCCTAATCAAGCCGAACAAACTGCAAGAGCAACTGGCGTTTCAAATAGAACCGGCCAGCAGACAAGTCCTCATCGAAAAGTACTACGACTTTGACGATGACGTGGCCAGAGAACTGATCGGCAAGAAGCTGACCAGCAAGCACCGCAAAGACTTGGACGAAATCGCCGAGAAAACCGGCGTGCCGGTCAAATCATGCCGGCGACAATTCGACAACGTCAAAAGGATCTTCAAGGTGGTCGAGGACATGTCAGGCGTGCTCGTCGCCAACATCCAGAGCTCGTTCTACTTGCCGGAGAACATAGCGCAGAAGTACGCCTGTCTGATATTCTGGGCGTCGATTCGTTTCGAAACGTCCAAAAGGAAGCTGAACCACGTCACGTTTCCGTGCTGGAAGCGGTGCACGAAGGCCATCATCGAGCACTGGACGTCGAATCACATAGGCGGCGTCGATTATTTCGACAGTGAGCTCGACAAGGGGTTCTTCGCCGAGCTCAAGGAAGTGAAAGTCTTGGAGAACAAGGAAAGAGAACTGAGAAGGTTTGTCATTCGACATGGCATCGCCATTTAAACACTTCTATTTTTTTTACGACCTTTTTGTCTTCGCGAAACGTTGATGGAAACATCCCGATTCCAAGATAATAATGTAATTGCGTCACACTATTTTCTCGAGCGCACGCCACACAATCGGATTAAGTGGTGCATGGTTCCTTCCTCTTTCCCTTTTCTTCTATAATCAATTTCACGGCTTTCTGCATTAAAGCAAGCTATGGAAAAAATGGGTTGCGTTGGTACGAATGGCACGTTGACGACTTTGTTGGCAGCTAGCTGTCTCCATCTACAATTTTCAATGTGACATTGTCATCGTCTCGGGGAGTCATGACGTGAAAGTGAAAATTTTCGAGAATATGCGAGAAGTTGTTAGTTTCCTTTGAGTGATTTGCAGTGTGGACGATAAGGGACATTGTCTTCACTGGTTGGTGGGTCTTCGCCAAGGCTATTAGGTTTTTGTCGGCCACTGAGAAAATTATGCCGAAAGTCCGTGATGCCGTGATGAAATGGAATGTGAAAAGGAAAAACCCACTGCCCAAGAGATAACTTATTTCTTACATGGACAATATGGACAGTAGAACAATAATTTATGGAGGTGAACTGACAATTTGAGCGTGAGTAGGTGGGTACACTGTGTTTTCTGCCAGCATGTGTCTTCATAACTTGCTTGCTGTTACAGTAGGTATAATAGGTAGAGCTAGAGCTAGAGTAGGTCCCTGGTACTCTCTATCCCAGTGATGTACGATCGCGCGCAAAATAAACGGAGACAGTGTTTCGCGCGGAGTGTACTGATTTAATGAATTTTAGCCTTCTTGTCACTGTGACACCAACTCAAAATTCATAAAATCGGTACACTCCGCTCGAAACACTGTCTCCGTTTATTTTGCGTGCGATCGTACATCAGAAGATGTAGCCTTTTGGGCGGTGAGCCTTTTCATTCGAGTAGTACTATCCTGCCGATCTTCGACATCATTCATTAGTAAGCCGCCAAAAATCTAACAACCTTGGCGGAGACCCAGCAACCAGTAAAGACAATGTCCCTTATTGTCCACACTGCAAAGCACTCCAAAGAAACTCACGATTCCTGGCGTATGCTCAAAATTTTCACTTTCGCGAACATGATACCTTGACACGGTGACAAGGTGTCACATCAAAAATTGCACGTGTAGACAACTGGCCGGCATCCCCTTGTCATCGTACCATTCGTACCAACAGAACACTATTTTTCTATAGCTTGCTCTAATGCAGAATACCTTGAAATTGATTATAGTTGCTTCCTTCTCCCTGGTAGTGCTGTCAACCGGTGACGGTTTAACCCGGTCGGGATTACAGAAAAACCGGTCTAGTTTGAAGAGCACATAACCGGTCACGGTTAACCGGTCCAAATTCGGTCCGGAACCGTTCACGGATAACCGGTCTGGAACCGGTCACGGTTAACCGGTCCAGAATCGGTCACGGTCAACCGGTCGGGAACCGGTCATGGATAACCGGTCTGAAACCGAATTCACGGTTGGCCGGCCGGTGCGGAACTGGCTGGGTTAACCGGTTCAGAAGCGATTACAGTGAACCAGTTTTGAAATGTTCACATTCGAAAACCGTTTTGGGTTTTGTGGGTTCTTTCTTGATCGTTTTTTAAACTTGTCAACCTGGATCTTGACTGTTATTCGTACTCAGATTTCCAGGGTTTGAGACACCGTTCCGCGGGAATTTCTCTCTTGCTAGAAGCTTTGCTCAATTTCAAGTTGAGAAAACTCATGACGATCCTGAATCCATGATATTGTTACGATATCTCGTGTACGGGTTTGAATATAATTGAGACGATCTTTTAAAACACACTGTTTATTTCTTACTACAATGAATACACGCCAACAAATATCTACTTGGAACTATCGCTGTGATTATCGCTCGCTTATCCGCTCGCTGTCTCTTCCAATTCAATACTGCCCTGAGCTGCCGGCTGATGCCTTATATAAGGCCTCCGAATAGTGTTCCCGAACTTTCTGTCTACTTCCAGCAAATTCCATAGTGATCCGGCATATGCGGTTTCTAGACCATTCCTGAATAATCACACACATTACCCGTATAATTCTGCCGGGTTCTGGAACGGCGCCTCCGCCAAAATGGACAGATGTTTCTCGATCGAGCATTGAAGTCTTCCCATTCGGTTTCACGTAAACGCGCGCTCTGGAATGCACCAGAACATTCCGCACTACTACACTACGATCTAATGGATGGAAGAATCCAGAAAGATCGCGTGTTTACCGCTGCTCGGGATCGCCGCTCGTAACAATATGTTTTATCTTATAGTAGTTTGCAATGTTCCCATTATACATTCGTTTTCAGTGACTAAAGCAAGCTATTATCCACGAGTGACTGAAGCGAGTCATTACACGCCTTGCACAATAATTCATCAAAATTGACTAGTGTTAGATTTATTTGGCAGAATATCTTTTCAATACGATTCTTGCACGATTGAGGCTCGTAGCCTTGGGGAGCGCACGGACCCCCTGCAACAATAATAATAAACAATAAAATGATTTGAACAACAAACTCTTGTAAATTAATTGTCAAACAAGGGGGGCGGTTTAGACCAGCAAGTTGTTTAAATATGGACCCGCGCAAGGTCACTACGCCACTGCTCATTCCAGATCGTGACGGTTGTCAAGGCAAAGGTTCAAAGTCATCGCGTGGTGATGTGACTGTAAATATCGCAAACCAAAAAACACTATCGGTGTGACGTCAGTACGGCCAGTACAATAGTATCCGTGTTTTTGACACGAAAAAATTAATTTAAACATTGGTCTTCGTTTGAGGATCAGCCAATTTTTTTTTTCAAACAACGTTTTTTTAATTATATTATGGAGTAGCGTTCTGAAAATAGGATTAATGCAAGGACCCTATTTCAGTTTCTCCCAAGCTTAAGGCGCTACTCTAAGATGAAACGTGGTTCGTATATCACACGTGACCCACGTGAGTGAAATGCCACTGCAATCACGTGAGAATGTACCAAACTCACGCAAGCGCTCGTGTACCGATCTCGCTTGCTTATAATGGCTTACTTCTCTCACTTATAATATTGTTACGAATTGCGAAGCTCTCGTGCGATTCCAGGACCGTTCACACAAGCTACAGACCCCAATAGGCAAGTAGAGCACATCTGCACAAATGGTGGAGGCGCAGACTTTTCAGTTCATGCCTGTATGCTAGAGATGGACGTTTCGAGAACCGCCGCGAATCTAGTATCGGCGGTAAATGTAGGATTACTGGAATTTGCCAGGGAACCAGTGGAATGTACCCGAAGGTAATAATTACTACGTTTCCATGGAGAATTGAAATCGATTTGAAAACGGTATCGGGATTGAAAACTGAATGTAAATGCTTGCAACATCGTATTCAAATCGATTTGAGTCTCAAGGTCGATTCGGCCAATTCTGGGATCGTATCGACATCGGATCGAAATAATACTCATGGAAACCCAATCGGATTGGATCGAGACATCAACAAACAGAAACTGATACATAGCAATGAGTAAAACCGCTGTTCTGGTCGCATCGAGGGTCGCATTCATACTTGCACCTGTTGTCTGCACTTCTGTCTTCTGCACACTTGCAGTTTGTAGAGTACTTGCACTTTCTTCGATACGTTAGGTTGGGATGTTTTAGGTTAGGGTTAGACTTACGTGACAGATAACGTGAATACCGAGTTTGAACCACTCATGTGAACACTTCCGTATTCAATCCCGATTGATCCCGATACCGTTTTCAAATCGATTTCAATTCTCCATGGAAACGTAGTAAATATAAGCACAGACGAGCCGACCGACACTCCCGATTTAAATTCAGAACGACAGAGCGAGTGTTCGGTGAAGTTAACCAAAGCGATAAACCCAAGCGCGAATAATAGTTTACGTGTATTAAGTAGTACGCAGTGTGTGTTTAAATGTTCGTCTCTATACAGGTGTCCCGTTTTTCAACGCTCACTATGGGTATCTCGGAAACGGTAAGAGATACAAAGTCGGTTAAATCACAAAAAAGTTGCGCAATTTTATGACTATCTCAAATATGTCAAGATATCCAAGATATCTTTGGTCATTTCTGGAATATCCCAAAAAAACTGAAAAATGCCGAATTCGAAAATTTCAAATCACTTCTTTATTATGACAGCTATCAATTTGAAAATTGGTATTCTGACATTTTTGGAGGTCCTTGATCGACTGACGGTCATAATTTTTTCCTACGCCTACTAGGTTTCGAGATATGACAGTCAACTTCATTTTTTCTTATGGACACCATATTATTTCTCCACCCCATAAAACTCACCTTTTCTTTCTCTTTACAAATATATGAAACACTTGTAGCATTTTTGTCAAAATAACCTATAAAAATTGGAAAAACCATTTCTGGGGCGAAAAAATCTAGTTACCGCTTCGGTTGCCATGCTCTTGTGGCATATAAATAATGGCATTTGATTGCTATGGTCTGTTGATTTTGGGAAAAGTTGAGTTACATTCCGTTTTTTTGTATTTGATAATGATAATAAATAACAATAAAACAAATACAAAGCCGAGTATAACACAAAATAACATAGCAGTAGCAATAAACATTTATAATTTACAATTGCTCGAATTGGAGTTCATTTTTCTCTGTGCAGAGTTGTGTGCCTTTTAGCCATATTTTCAACGGTTGCGCTGATATCGTGCGGGTTAATTGACTGGAACGTATCAGCAACTTCTTGCTTCCAGCTCTTGGTTGCTTTGGGATGTTCTGTCATGAACCATAAATGCGATCTTGGAGCGTTCTTCGCAAAATAGACACCATTTCGAGTAATTGTAAATTATAAATGTTTATTGCTATTGCGATGTTATTTTGTGTTATACTTGGTTTTGTATTTGTTTTATTTTCTTTTATTATCATTATCAAATACATATAAACGGAATGTAACCCAACTTTTTCCAAAATAAACCGATCATGGCAACCGAATGCCATTTTAATATGTCACGGCATGGCAACCGAACCGGTAACTAGATTTTTTCGCCCCAGAAATGGTTTTTACAATTTTTATAGGTTATTTTGACAAAAATGCTACAAGTGTTTCATATCTTTGTAAAGAGAAAGAAAAGGTGAGTTTTATGGGGTGGAGAAATAATATGGTGTCCATAAGAAAAAATGAAGTTAACTGTCATATCTCAAAAACTAGTGGGCGTAGGAAAAAATTATGACCGTCAGTCGATTAAGGACCTTCAAAAATGTCAGAATGCCAATTTTCAAATTGATAGCTGTCATAATAAAGGAGTGATTTGAAATTTTCGAATTCGGCATTTTTCAGTTTTTTTGAGATATTTCAGAAATGACCAAAGATATCTTGGATATCTTGACATATTAGAGATAGTCATAAAATTGCGCAACTTTTTTGTAATTTAACCGACTTTGTATCTCTTACCGTTTCCGAGATACCCATAGTGAGCGTTGAAAAACGGGACACCTGTATAGAGACGAACATTTAAACACACACTGCGTACTACTTAATACACGTAAACTATTATTCGCGCTTGGGTTTATCGCTTTGGTTAACTTCACCGAACACTCGCTCTGTAGTATATATACAGGATATATATTTCGAGTTTTTTACAAATTATTGTATGCCCGTGCTCGCCCGCCAATAATTTCTATCTTCTGCATCCTCTTCACTCAATCCTCGCTTCTCCATCGCTCTGTTTATCCCATCTCTCCATGTAGTTTTTGGACGTCCAACCGACCTCCTTCCTGGCGCTATCCAACTCATCATCTCCAGTGGCCATCTCCCGTCTTCCATTCTTTTGACATGTCCAAACCATCTCAAACCCAAGGAGGTTAGAATATAAGGAGGGAACGTAACCCAGCTTGTAGGCGAGGAAATTTGATGCGGAACGGGGTGAGGGGAAATCATGTATTTGAGTATGCAACCCGTAAGTTATGAACCACCCAAAGGCACACGAATCACAGAAGTCTATCCCACAGAATTATACAGCAAAATGACAGCATATCATTCGTTTTTGTGGTTAAATTTTTTCATTTGTCAGTTTCGCTCTTCAATGTGGCATTTTCAATCGCTTTTGAAGTTTTTGAATGTGAAAACCACAGCGATCTCCGTTCAGAGACAGTTTTTCCAAGCAGAAGACAATCCAAACTATAAAATACTGTTGCACAAGTAAGTGAACCTAGAACAATAAATTTTGAAGTTACGAATATGCCCAATTCAAGATTTGCAGCTCCAAATGATTTGATTGTATCCTCTACGACGTGTGCCCTTGTCCAGTGCCGAATTAAAAAGGACATAACCGCCTTGCAAACTCATGGAAGACCAAAGAAATGAAAAGCTCGAGCAAGCCAAAGTATGCCTCCTGCACTGCCCAGTACACAGCTGCTGTGTACCTACCTATTTAACCCAGTACAGTTACCAATATTGTGCGTACGGACCTACGTGTGTGTTGTACTTGTGTGCACCTACATTGGATAATTCATAATATTAATGGAAGCAAGTCAAATAGGAAGCAAGTCAAATAGGTAATTGAGAGTCAAAAATGCCACAAAATTTTGATAATATTGGTTTTATCTTTCCAAATTCAAGGATGCCTATTTTTGGATTTCACATGCACGATCGAAGAGAAGATACTGCCTTTTACTCAAGAAGAAAGTGAACAAAGAAAAAAGTCACTTGAAGTATGGGCGCCTCGACCCAGTCCACCTTCAAGTTCTTTTGTGCATAAGTGATGATTTGATGAAATGGATATGATGTGAGGCTTAGCTTTAGGAGGCCTAGATCTTAGTTTAGAGCACCACGATGAAAGGCATTGAAAAACCACAGAATAATGATGAATCTGAAGAACGATACCTACTGCTTGGCCTAAGAATTATTATTGAAACTTGAGTAAATCTCTTGAAAATTTACAATTGAAAATAACTTTTCCATATTCAAGATCTCTGAACCTCACCAGAACGTTCCATAATCAATAAGGAAGGATCGAGCACTACTAGTGGTCTCTGAAGAAGTAATGGAAAGATGAAGTGAATATTTCCAAGAGTTACTGAGTGCACAATCAAGATAGACTGATGAAGACGACACTAACAAAGAAAATACGATCTAAGACAGAAATGAAGGGACGCTAACAGAAGACCTGAAAGAACAAAAGCATTCCTGAAACTGAAAAACGGCAAAGCTCCTGGACATGATGAATTTACATCAGAGATAATAGCTTTGGGAGAAGAGGGAAAAAGATTGCTGCTCGAAATCTACAATATAAAGCATAGGAAAGAAAAGGGGGTTCTTAACGAGTGTGCAAACCATAGATGCATCACCTTGCTGAACATGCCAATGAAAATATACAACTACTGGAAAAGAAACTGAAAAAGACAATAGAGCCAACGTTGCTAAACACTCAAAGTGGACTTCGAAAAAAAGGTAGTGTACGTGCAAAGCCTCATCTTCACAGTTGATCAAATAAATCAAAGAGCAACGAGGAGTGAAAAAGAAACTAACTAGTGCTATAAAAAGTCTGTACAAGAATACCACCAGAAATATGTACTACTAAGACACTAATAAATAAAAAAGAAGTAACAAAGAAGACCAAGCTGAAAGTATAAAACGATTTTCAGATCAGTACTGACTGATGACTCACAGGTGAGACATGGAGGTCTTACCTAAGAGAATGCAGAGCGTGAAGCAACGGGGATGAAGTATGCACTTGCGGAGTAACAAAAATACTGAGGAGACACAATTCGTAACCCCGAGTAAGAAAAGAGCTAAGATGAGGCCTGCAACAAAATTTGTAGATAAGAGACAACTGAGTTGCTGCGAACGCCTAGAGAGCATGAACGAGGATAGACCAGTAGAACGATAAGCGAGAATGACAGGAATAAGAAACCAGGGAAGACAAAAAGAAGCATGGGACGCAACGCAATAGTAACAGAAAATTGACTAAGCTGGAATAAAGGAAGAACGCTCGCTGAAGACAAGAGACGATGAGAAGTTCATACATCAAGAAAAATTTGATAATGTCGAGAAAGAACTGAGTTTTATTGTTGATATTTTATGAGAATGTTACATTTTTATTTGTATTATTCACACTACGCCGCAAAATAAAAGGATGTTGATAAATATAAAACAAAATTCGACTGCCACATCTTGTCATCGTCAGTGTTGCACCTCTTCTGTTTTCTTTCAATCTTTGTCATCCATTCTAGCCCCTTTTCGTCCTCTCCCAATAATTGCCTCAGAGTTCTGCCCTCCTTCAGCAATTCCTGACATGACCTTAAGTGCTCCATCGTCTCACTCCCTTCCACAACACGATATACTCTGGTAGCTTCCAGTAGCTACTCGTCTGTACCCCATCACCACACCACAACCTTGCAAATCGCTGCTTCCAGCCTTCACGTTTGGATTAAGCGTGCATCTAGGCACTTTGCCTTGTAGCTCTTTGTATTTTTGGTTTGGCATATCTAGAGTCTTGTATCTTGTTTATCTGCACCTGCTTCTGTTCGTCTCTGTTTCTTCTGTTCTGCTTTCCATTTCTGCTACGCTATGCCCTTCTGCTTTTTCTGCTTGAAAAATTTGTTTCTGATCGGAGACCGCTGGTGGTCTCGGCATCCAAAAGCCATGAAAGCGACTGATTCCGCCATTATGAAAATGAGAAATTGGCAAACGAAAAACACAAACAAAAACTGACTGATTCTGTCATTACGCTATTCGCAGTGACATATTCATGATTCTGTGGGATGGACCTCTGTGACTCGTGGTCGTGTGCCTTCGTGTGGTTCATAACTTACGGGTTGCATACACAGAACGTGACGTCACACGGCTTCACTTTTTTGAGCTCATGTTCCCTCCTGCTATAATTATAACCTCCTTGCTCAAACCCTTATGTTCTACCCTATCGATGATCGTTTGTTTCTCTGCTTCCATTCTTCATCTTATTTCTTCATTCCTTATGTGTTGTAACCTCGATACCCTTGCACCTCTTCTCAAATAGTCCATCTCAACTGCATTTATTTTTCTGTGGTATTCCGCGTTAACAGTCCAAATCTCTGCACCATAAAGAAGCACCGATTCTACCAGCATTTTCCCAATATATTTTTAGCGCATTTTCCATCTTGATGAAAATCGCTATTGCAACCGCTTTGTCCGTCCGTCCGTCCGTCCGTCCGTCCGTTCCTCGAACTCCTCCCAAACTAGACGACCTAGCTTTCTAATTTTTTCGCTGTTACATAGCTGCCACTCCCAAAGGAGGGCTAGGCTATATTGGATGTCCATATTGCGCCGCCAACATAGAGAAAACCGCCCCCGATAAACTTGAAATAACATAATATTGCACTTTCTACCAGACCTGATGCTCTGGTGTTCTAATTTTTTGAATAATACCTAGTTGCCACTTATAAACGTAAGCCAAAAAACATTCCGTCTTCAATATGCGCCGCCGACATGAAAAAACGGCTAAAAACCGCCCCCAATCACTTTAAAATGAAAAACATAAACCCGAAGATATAGCGATCTGATTTTTTCGGTATATGAATAGCTGACTAAAAATGGGAAAGGATAGGCTACTTTTGGTTAGTCGCCGCCCCCAGATTCCGCCCCCAAACGATAAAAAGTGCAACTTTCATAAATGTTACTGATTGAGATGTTCCCTTAACATTTAGGAACTGCCAACTCAAATTGTGCAACATTTGCTCAGCCGAACGCTGCCGCTCCCACACGCCGCCCCCAAAGTAAGAGATAAATGAAAAACATGAACCCGAAGACATAGCGATCTAAGTTTTTCGCTATATGGATAGCTGACTGAAAATTAAAAAGGATAGCCTACTTTTGATATGGCGCCGCCTCCAGCTTCCGCCCCCAAAAGAAAAAAAGTGCAACTTTCAACAATTATCACTGATTCAGCTGATGATGTTACCTCGAACATTCAGTAACTCTTAACTCAAACTGTGCAAGAATTTCTTTGCCAAACTCTGCCACTTCCACGCGCCGCCCCCAAAGTGAGAGATAAATGTAAAACATGAACCTGAAGACATAGCGATCTAATTCTTTCACTATATTGATAGCTGACTAAAATTGCAAAAAGATAGGCCACTTTTAATTAGCCGCCGCCTCCAGCTGCCGCCTCCAAACCAAAAAAAAATGCAACTTTCACAATTTTCACTGATTGTCATATTTCCCTTACATTAAGAAACTCCCAACTCAAACTGCGCAACAGTTACTTTGCCGAATGCTGCCGCCCCCACACGCTGCCCTCAAAGTGAGAGATGAATGAAAAACATAAACCCGAAGACATAACGATCTAATTCTTTCGCTATATGGATAGCTAACTAAAAATGGAAAAGAGTAGGCTACTTTTGATATGGCGCCGCCTCCAACTTCCATCCCCAAAAGAAAAAAAGTGCAACTTTCAATAATTTCCACTGATTTACATTTGAATGTTACCTTAAACATTCAGAAACACCAAACTTAAACTGTGGAAGAATTTCTTTGCCAAACTCTGCCGCTCCAACACGCCGCCCCCAAAGTGAGAGATAAATGTATAACATAACCCTGAAGACATAGCGATCCAATTGTTCCGCTATATAGATAGCTGACTAAAAATGGGAAGAGATAAGCCACTTTTGATTAGTCGCCGCCTCCAGCTCCCGCCCCTAAACAAAAAATGCAATTCACAATTTTCACTGATTGTCATACTTCCTTAAACATTTAGAAACTCCTAACTCAAACTGTGCAACAGTTACTTTGCCCAATGCTGCCACCAGTGCCACCCCCACACGCTGCTCTCAAAGTAAGAGATAAATGGGAAACATAAACCCGAAGACATAGCGATCTAATTCTTTCGCTATATGGATAGCCGACTAAAAATGGGAAAGAATAGACTACTGTTGATAAGTCGCCGCTCCCAGATCCCGCCCTCAAACAAAAAAATATTGATGAGTGAAAGAAATATCATTCAAATCTATTTCATTGGCAAGTACCCCATTCTGATAACAAAATATCACAATGAGTTTCGAATGAAGAAACTGGACAAGGAATGGTGTTTTTCCTTCAACCAAATTTCTTTACGTTCATAATATGCCTCTTTGAGAAAATGCGCTACTGAGACTCACGCACGTGAAGGCATACTCACTTGTTTGGTTTTGTTGGTTAAATTTTTATCCCACCAGATTGAGTTTAAACATCCCAAAACTTTTCTGCTTTGTTCTAAACGCCTTTTAATTTCATGTGTCCCAAATCCATCTTTGTTGATCTCGACTCCCAAATATTTGAAGTGTTCGACTTGTTTGATTTTGGTATTGTTATCGTCAATCATGATTTTGAATTTTTCATCTGAATTTGTTCGTCTCTCAATATTATAAAATAGTGGACGTGGTACAACCGAAATAGGGAATATTAGTTGCAAATGATGATAAAGGCAAACCACTTTGCATGGTTACAACTGAGACCTAAATAAACGATTTGACCCGCAGTGCTTTTCTTTTCGTCCCTTAGGATTTGAATAGCGCCCCTTTTTCAAAATGGTGGATTTTATCTAGGAGCAGAAGGTATTGAATAGCCTGGTGATGTCCAGCTTAGTAGAAATATATGGGGCTATGTCTCAATCGGTTTCTGGGACATCAAACACTATTTAAGAAAATGGTGGAACATTGCCATCTAACGGATTTTGACACACGTTATCTCATTTTGTGAAAAAATAAATTTTTCTTGTTACCTTATAGGCCAGGCGGTAGGTCATTCTGGATAGAAAAAATTCCGACCAAAGCTTTTATGGTGTCAAACTCTTCGTAAGGTCAGTAGGTATCTACCACTGAGTTTCCGCCCAAAAACGAGTTGTGCTAATTCCTCCACATCTGCCCAAAGGTAAAAGATGTCTTGAAGGTGCAAAAAGACCTGTTAAACCCCCGTACTTTTTCATTTTATTTGCCTCAATACAAACGTACAACTCTAACGCAAACATTGGAAGCATTTGTCATCATCTTTGTGCCAGTCTTACTGTTGAAAAAAAAGATTTCTTTGTGCGGGTCAGATAAATCACATTCAATTGTTTTTCCACACAAGAAAACACTGAAGCAACATGTATTATCGATGTTTCCTGATAACTTGTACTCACTGAGCCCATTTATGGCGTTAAAAATTCAATAATAGCATTGTTGAAGATGTTGCCCGCTAAGAAGTGAATAATTTTTACCCGCCTGTTCAGCAGGAGTTTTTTCAATTTTACCAAACACCGTTCTCAAAAATTTTATAGGAAATGACAAGCTGAAACTGTTTTCTAATGATATTATATCTGGCTTAACCGCGGCACGCTTTTTGGAAATGTAGGAAACTGATTTCTTTCGAGCGGTTCTATTTTACCCGCGTGCGGCCATGCCTACTTGACATAGACCGGACTGATTACACAAACTTGGAAATTTACTCTCTTCCAGCTTTGAAACACGACCATTAATAATGAAATAATGTATGATTTCTTCATAAATCAATGTACAAAGTCGCAATAACAATGGTCGCGTTTTAAAGCTGGGAAAGAGTACATTTCCAAGCTCGTGTAATCAGTCCGGTCTATGTCAAGTAGGCACGGCCGCACACGGGTGAAACAGGACCTCTCGAAAAGAAAACAGTTTTTTTAGACTTTCAAGTGCGTGCCGCGGTTAAGCCAGGCACGATATCGTTAGAGAAGAGTTTGAGCTTTTCATTTCTCATAAAATTTTCGCAAATGGTGTTTGGTAAAATTGAAAAAATTGCTGCTGAACAGGTGGGTGAAAATTATTCACTTTTTTGCTGGCAACATCTTCAAAAATGCTGTTATTGAAATTTTAATGCTATAGATGGGCTCAGTGAGTACAAGTTATCAGAAAACATCCAAAATACATGCTGCTCCATCGTTTTCTTGTGTGGAAAAACAATTAAATGTGACTTATCTGATCCGCACAAAGAAATCTTTTTTTTCAACAGTAAGACTGGCACAGAGATGATGACAGATGCTTCCAATGTTTGCGTAAGAGTTGTACGTTTTCATTTAGGCAAATATAACAAAAAAGTACGGAGGTTTAACAGGTCTTTTTGCACTTTCGAGGTATCCTTCACCTTCGCGCAGATGTGGAGGAATCAGCACAACTCGTTTTTGGGCGGAAACTCAGTGGTAGATAACTACTGACCTTACGAAGAGTTTGACACTATAAAAGCTTTGGTCGGAGTTTTTTCCAGATTGTAGTGATTTTACCGACATACCGCCTGGCCTATTATACCTTCCATTGAAAAAAAACGTTGAGGAATGTTGAAAAAAAAAATGAAGAATTTCTTCAATATTCAATATATTTGTATTTTCATGCAATTTGCCTTATTTGTAGACTTTGATGTGCCCTTTCTAAATTTGCACTTTCCCGATTTATATCTTTGCAGCACGTGCCGCCATATTGAAAAAATGATGTCTGGAAAGAAGTTTTTGACAATATCTGAATTTTGGCTGTTGTGACATTAACATGTTTATATACATATGAAAGTACTTCAATCCTCCACAGTTTGACATCTGAAGCAGCTCTGTGCGACTCGCAGTTCTTGAGCTAGACCTTCTGGAAGTATCAATTTTCGGTTCCAAAATAATAATAAATCGCCTCTTGGGGCTGTGCCAGGTCCACCAATGTTCATGATTTGTGATATATGACGACGCGTTATTGATGGGTAACTTGATTAAGACATGGAGGTGATCCAGTGGTGAAATCCCGTAGGCGCGGTCACTATTTAACACCGAAAATTGATACTTCCGGAAGCTCTAGCTCAAGAACCCTGAGTCACACAGAGATGGTTTAGGTGTCAAATCGTGGAGAATTGAATGTACTTCCGTAGGTACATGAACATTTCAATCTCGCATGCACCAAAATTTAGATATTGTCAAAAACTTCTTTTCAGATATCATTTTTTCAACATAGCGGTGCGCACTGCAAAGATATAAATCGGAAAAATGCAAATTTAGAAAGGGCACATCAAAATCTACAAATAGGGCAATTTTCATGAAAATAAAAAAATAAAAAATAAACTTCTTTTTCGAATTGTTTATTAATTTTTTATTCAACATTCCTCAATGTTTTTTTTCATGGAAGGTATAAGATAATCAGAAGAATTTACTTTTTCACAAAATGAGATGTCTTTTGTTAAAATTGGTTGGAAAATAAAAATTTTGCAGCAATTTTCTTATGACCGTACTAAATTCAATTTGGCGCCTCCACCAAATTTACCTGCGACAGATGTCAATGTTCCACCATTTTTTTAAATAGTGTTTGATGTCCCAGAGACCGATCGAGACATAGCTCCATATATTTTAACAAAGCTGGACATCACCAGGCTATTCGATACTTTCTGCCTCTAGATAAAATCCGCCATTTTGAAAAAGGGGCGTCATTCAAATCCTAAGGGACGAAAAGAAAAGCACTGCGGGTCAAATCGTTTATTCAAGTCTTAGTTACGATCCTGCAAAGTGGTTTGCCTTTATCATCATTTGCAACTTGTTTTTTTCTACCACGTCCACTAAAAGAACCCAACGCAATTCCGTAACAATATATAATCTATACCTACTATTATACAAACATGTTACAGATCAGTCTGCGAGCAACTGAAACCGAACTTGTCCCAGAAGAAGTATTCCGATTTGGACGCGAATTTCGTCAAGTACACCAGGTCCTTGCTGAACGTTCCTGCGAACGTCGGACGAGGGAAAGACATGAAGAACATGTTCGTCGAGCTGACGTCTGTGACTGAAGTCCTCAAGGCTGGCTTGTGGAGCTACCAAGAAACTGAACAGTTTCTTAAAGCGTATTGGGACAAGTCGATGGATCTCGAAGTTGTAAGGTAGGTAACTGTGCATGTCTTCTCTGTGGCGTGCTGCAACATTCAAATTTATTCAGTATTGAAGATTTCACTAGTCACTAAAAATGTGCCAAGTCTGAATGCTCTAGAATAAAATGCAAGGTCTCAATAGGTTCGTTCCGTCAGAAATCTTGAACTAGTCAGAGCCAATGAGAAGCGCCCAAATCAGTTTACAAACTGATTTCCTCGATTTTTATAGGTCGCGGGAACATAACCGTCACATTGGCACCCGCTATGGCAACGTTGCCGGCACAACGAAGCGCCTCTTGCCCACGCTTACGCCTGATGGGGTGCCAAAGTACCGCTGTAGAGATTCGCTTGTTTTGACATTACTCAGTTAAATCTTGAGTTTAGCACATTAATTTTTATATCTCTATATTTATTACAACTTTACAACTGAAGAAAATTGTATCAACAAGTAGGTACTAGTGAAAGTAACATCATACCATATACCCATCTTTAGCACGCCATTTTTGTTCCCGCAACCTATTGGATCTGACTAGTTTGAAAATTCTTGATGGAACAAACTTGATATCGTCCATTAACCGCCGTACTAGTCAAAAATACAGTGTTAAGAAAAAAAAAAAGCAATTTTTTCGTTATAATTCATATGAGGTGTGGTTTGAAACCTTCTGCACTGAAGCAGCCCCAAAAAAGCATTTATCGATCGTTGGCTTTAGTGTCAAAATTAAATACAGTGGATAGGTAACGTTTTGATATATCTGCTGTGTATAATGTGACTGCAAGCGGAAGTTTCCTCCACTACGCAGCCAAAAATAGGAAAACGTGAGCCTGCCTGGAGTGAAAATTTGCTATGTGGTCGTCAAGGGACTTCTTCTCTACTGATTGGTGGCTCTTTACTAATGCTGCGAGGTATTTAAATCAAACAGAAATTTGAGGGAAAAAAAAAGAAAAAGCTTGCAGAAAGATCAGCCGTTTTACTACGGCTGCTATATGAGCGGTGTTCACTGAAAAAACTATGCCCAGTCGGCCAAGCGCGGCAGTCTAGAGAAAATGGAATGAAAATGCCCACTGTCCAGTGTCCAGTGGCCTTAGCGAGGTTGGGGAAACTTCCTTGGATGGACATTAATTTTCATGTCCATCCATTTCAACGGTTTTCATTTTATGATAAAAACAAAAAACCTGGAAAAACACGTTTTCAAGTATAAAATGTGAATCTATGGGTATTTTTCCAAACTGCAAACGGCATTTTATAGAACTTATCAATATGATGAGTACTGTGTTTAACTCAATATAGAATGATTATTTTAAAATTTCGAGGCAATTAAATTTTACCCATTAAAATTTTGATTTCGGAAGGTCTCAAAGTCATAAAATAGCCATTGCATATTGAGTTATACATCAAAGTGACCATTTTGATGAGTTCTGTTGAATGCCGTTTCCAGTTTGAAAAAATACCCATAGATTCTCATTTTATACGTGAAAACGTGTCGTTCCTGGTTTTCGTTTTCATCATAAAATGAAAACTGCTGAAATTTTTTCAAAACTTTTTGCACTTTTCCATTGAACTTTCAAAGTTCTTTTAGATGACATGACATTAAACACTGTACAGTGTGAAAAAAATTCTAATTTTGAGGCGCCCCCGTACAGAAAGTTTTGGTGAAAAAACTCCGGTAGCATAATATGAAATCGGACCTTGAAGATATGATTAATCCAACAGTTTTTCCCGCGACTCGATATCGCAAACGGTTCTCGAGAAAAATGGGGGTGAGCATGTTTTATGAATCACCCTGTATATCTCCTTCTTCATACGTGCTTGCTGTTTTAGTACAAGTTCAACTAGTACTCACTACTCAGTTATTTTCATTCCATTTTCTTTAGTACTGCCGCGCTTGGCCGCTTGAACATCATTTTCCTCAGTGACCACCACTCACCTAGCAGCATTAGCGAAGAGCCGTCAACCAGTTGAGACAATGTCCCTTATCGACTGCAGCATATTACGCATATTACCTAGTTATAAAAGCCTTTTCTGCTATTAGACTGGTTACTCTTCAGCACTTAGAAATACTGCAGCACTTGAATACTTATCTACAAGCTTATCTACAAACTTCCATTTTAGGGAATCTCCCGTGTTGAAAAACACAGTCGACAAGTTCATGAAAGTGATTGTGGAATGCACGCTTGCCATATATCTTCTTTGAAGTTCCCAATACGAGAGAGTGCGTCATTTGAATTTTGAAATGGATCATTGAGGAATATTTGGTCAAGGAAGTCTCAACAGGATGTGAAGCGGTGATTTAAAGTTTGGTTTTATTGAGTTACTAAAAATAATAAGAATTGTTGTTGGTAAGATTTAAAGAAATAATAATAAAACGTGATTGTGTTGAATACTAGGACCCATTTTTGTTTCCTCCCCTCTGTCTTTAGTCTCTGTATGGTCTCTGTATTCTAGCAGGTCGCGTTTACATATTGGTCGCGGTTGGCACATATTGACTGACATTTCGCCAATCCATCATCGTAATTCCGCCAAAATGGATTTTTCAAATATCCAGCTGATTTTAATGACACTCAGAACCTATGTACAACAAGGTATCCAGATTTTGATTTAATCAAATTACTGGTTTAGCTTTTATTCAAGTATTTGAGCTACCTAGTACCTATGTCGTACAGCATAATAATGATATTCACACATCACACAAAATGAATAAAAAAACACAGGACATTTTTATAACATCTAGTTAACAAAAACTGAAGTGACTAAAAAAACTTATTAGGTACCTACAACGCGCATTAGGGCGGAACTCAATCGACGTTGAGCTTCTTGAAAGTACCGTCAAGCCCAAATACCGGATCATATTTGGACTCTCCAATCCGCAGACTTTCATCGGTGACGTAGTTTAGACAGTCCTTGAAGTAGTCCCTGTGTTTCAGTATGACGTCATCAATTTTTATTATGATGTCACCGAGTGAACCGGCAGTGCCACCTAGCTCTACGGGTAGGTACTGTTTGGACAGCATTTTGTGAAGCGATTCGAGGCTGTCGTGCATGCACACCTACGAACAGATGGTCGAACGTAAGTTAATAATAATAATAATATAATTTATTTCCCATTCCAGCACAAAACAAAAGTAATAAATAAGTATAATAATTCAGGGTGGCCCAACGAAAATGAAACAGAGAGATTTTCGAGAACTTACTGACCTCATTTGTTTGTATAGATACTGTAATATGCTTACTAGAGGGACATAAGCCCCGTCATGGGCTCGGCAACTTCCAGCTAGCCTCCTGGAAGGGGCTGTAACCCTCCCAAAAACACTGAAACTAGCATTATCTTGAAAAATTTGCATCGAATCGAAAAAAAATAACACCGCTGTAAAGACAATTACACCAGCTTTAAAATGATGTATCACTCAACCCCAATCGTCATTAAAATTTTTTGAAGGGGCTGCTATACTCTGACTACGGGGGTGAAACTTCACGGTTAAATTATTAGCAGTTGAACGTCCCCCTTTAAAACAAAGTTGACCTGTACGCTTGTTTCGAAAAAATGAGCGCAAATGCCCGAAAAGCTGTCTGTTCCGTTTTCATTGGGCCACCCTGTATCCATACTATTCAACAACGCAATTCAAATTTTCGTTTTATTTTGACGACATTTACCAACAGTTACATTTTTTGCTACCATCAAAGAAACATAGGCTCTTTCAAATTTCGATTTCCATTGAAAACGTCAACATATTTTTTTAGTTGTAGGTATTTATTGATCGATTGTTACCGTAAACAAATTTTTTAACGATTTTGTGAATCAATGTCTCAAAAAAAGAAATCAGGCAAACGACCCTATTTAGGTATTACGCACTGTGTTGCACCAAGTGCCAATTTGAACCAATAGATTCTTTGTCATTAATATAGCTTTCCTGAGAAGTTTCTTTGGCGATGCGGGCACAAAGTGCGCACGGACATGGCCTTTGAGCTGGTATATTATTATGGTATTATAATTATAACTATGTTGATAATTTCGCAAAGTTATAATAGCTATAATGTGCTTACTTTGTTCATTATTTTCGGTTTGATTACTGTTTTGGCAACATTTATGACAACTCCAAGAATACTCGGGGGCTGCAGTAGGTGAATTCCAAAAACTTTGGATGAACAACCTTCCTGAAAAAAGTTTTGTTTAAAAAAGATGAATTCCTATACCTAATCAGATCCACGGTTTTCTCATTATAGTGAGCTATGGAAAAATTGTGTTGGTGTGAATGGTACGATGCTAACGCTAACTTAATGCTAACGTCTTTGCACCTAGTTGCCTAGATGTGATATTATTGTCATAAACGGGGTAAAGTACAGTTGTAGCCCGGGCACAGGGAGATAAACGCAAAGCATCTATAAAACGATGTATTTGAATAAAGGCGGGTGAAACCAGCCAATTACAGTTTCCGCCCAGTTCATGGGAAATAGCGTGAAACCAACCAGACCACTGGAAAAATCTAACCAGGAAAGAATGGACAAGTCCGCATTTCAGCCTCAGCGAACCAAAGAGGAAAACCGCACTATGCCGGAGAGCAAAGCCCGGCTCTCAAAGCCGGAGAGGAGCAACAGCGACGCAGCGGTTTTGGAATCGCTGTATTTTTCCATGCGACACCGGCGGATTTAGAGATCAATGCGCGTTCCATGTGACCGGATGACGATCGAACGGGTATTATAAGAGAATTCAGAGAGAAACACGGGATCAATCAGTCAATCAATAAATCAATCAATCAATCAATTAATAAATCAATCAATCAATATTTGTACAGGGTGCAGTACGGCAGGCTGACAATTTTTAAATCGCTATAACTTTGACATGGAGGTACCGATTTTCGAAATTATTGCTGCATCCAAATCTCGGAAGCTTTGGCATAGCTTACTCTAATTAAAAAAGCCGTCGTCCAATAGGCCCAAAAGAGAGGCCCACATACCCAGGAGAGTTGATGCCTAATAAAATCCGGAATCCGGAAGGCTTAATATTGATCCGATTGATTAATAATCAATGAACATTGAACATTCAGTAGAGAACTTAGTAGTAGAGTTAAAGTGAGAGTTTGGCAGTTTCTTGTATTGTGTTTTACAAGCTCACAGGCTAAGCCTAAGTGGATTCCAATGTTTATTTCCTACGTGATTTTATTTCAGTATATTTGTATTGTAACTATCGCAATTCAATTTTATTATGAAATAGATGAACTGCCCATCATCTATTACAGGTACAACGAGCAAGGAATTAATGAACTCCCATTATTTACGGCTCATGTTGAAAATCATATGAGTGAAGAAACTCCATGATAACGAGTCGTTTGATGTCGGTACGTACTGTTATAGGTACCTAGGTGCACTTCGGTTGATGTGCCACCGTGGGGACTAACCTAGTGCTTATAAGGTAACTGGAATACTTGAAAACAATGTAGTTGAAAGCTCACAGCTATTTGCTCACTATTTACTCGGTTTGACACTACCTGTGGCTGTTCAAAATACACAGAACCAACTCAATAAATGAAGTTTATAAACAAAACAATCACTTTCACCCCTTTGAACAATTATCATTTGATTACATGGAAGGTAGACTTGCCTGGGTGCTTTCTTCTCTTGTCACTGATGAACTGCAATTGTTAATAACTAGCTTGAATTTATGATGACATTACCGTAAGAGACGTGACTGACCATCTCAGTGCACAACAGATTTACTCGTTGGCGTCGCCACTCTGGCTTTTACTTAAAAAATCTCCCACCGACTTACCACCAAGAATGTTCCTAGACGAGCAAGTTTGGTCAAGTCGCTCCTGAGCAGATAGTCTAAGCTGTAATTGCGGCAATCGATCACCACGGAGCCCCCATTGGCCCAGTCGTAGGAGATCATCAATTCTACCAGAGCTGTGCAAGACTGAATGAGCTGGCTAGTTTCAAATTTGACTCCGCCATCTTTTTGGAAATCAACAACGTAGATGCGTTCCATATTCGGTCCGAGCTTAGGCAAAGGCAAGTTGTGCCTGTGTGAAAAACAGGAAAAACTAATCACTAATTCACTACACTACAACTACCCATATAAAGTATTAATTGTAATGATCCCGCTGAACGTTGCATTTAATTTTGTAGGTAAACGGGATCTCTCCAGTCGCGCTTATTCGAGGTCAAGTGGAATCAATCAAACTACATGGCAACATTTCATAGGACGTCGTCTACCTATGACCCACCATTAGGGTAGACCTTACTTTGCAGGGTTCCAGTACAGCTACCTCCCCAGTACAAAGCAAGGGTGACATATCAATTGTACGACATCCATTGGGCAACTAAATAAAATCTATTGGGCAAAACAGTTGAAAATATTTCTCTATCTGTCAGTTGTCAAAAATTAAATATGTAATATGTAAATTTCAAACTCAAAAACTAGCCGATGGACTCAGAACCGCATTTGGCAAGAAGCAATTCCGTGAGAAAATAAAATTTCAGTTTACAGTCTTGGTTTTTCACCAGGTCGGGCGCTACAAATTTTCAAACATTTTTCTGGCCGCTATCACTTGGGACCGCTGTCCATCCGGCTTATGGCCAGAACAACGCTCGTTCGGTTCTTGACTCATCGAAAGCAAGTTTTGTTCTTGGAGTCACTAGAGGTGATTCTTATTACCTTCTCACTGATGCGCTATTTACTTTATGCATGCATATTGATATTTTTTCTCCAAAAGTTTCTTTAGGTTTTGATGTTGTGACTTACATAGGACTTTGTGAAGGCAACAGGAACTTGTCATCTTGGCCAAATATCTCCCAAAACTCTTTGTTTGCGTTTCTCATGCTAAAGTAGTTTTCAATTTTCTCTTTTGTTTTTTCTACGCTGTACTTCGTATGCAGTAGAATTTTTTCTATCAGCAAATCACCTGGAGGAACAAATAATATTAGTATAGATAAAATAGCGCACGCATCAGATGTCAGAATAGAATAAACAACAATTTTCTCTTCTGCCTATACCGGATGTAACCCCCATCATTACAAATCTTTCATCATTAGGCTCTTGGACCCGGAAACTCAACCATGGCTACGATTTTGAATCCCACACTCACACTGTAGTTTTTTAGGCAAGTGTTGCTGCTTGCTCATCCATTCCCTGACGATCCTCACGTAGTCCTCTATCTTGTTTCGGTCTATTTTGTGCGCTTCGTGAATTTTGAGAATCTCTGCTTGCGTGACTGGAAACAGTTCCATGTTGATTACTTGTTCGCTTTCAGTTTCTCACTGTCCCTTCGTAGCTGAAAATTTATTATAGGTACAATTTTTCTTCAACATCAGTACTTACTTAAGAATTAATCAATTTGATGAGTGATGTCCTTCACTTAAAATGTAAAATCTTGATAGATTTACGTGACTTGATTGCACTTTGTCTCATTTACATTGTTTACCTACATCGAAGCAGACTTTGTCAACAATAAAAATAGATAGGTGGGTACCTAAGTAGGTATCTAGACATCTACTATAAAAATTACAATGTATTCTACTTTAATACAAGGGTGATTGAAAAATTGCACATGAGCTCTTCTACACAGGGTGATTTTTTGAAAAGGACCCACCTCAAATGTCTCGCCGCCAATTTTTTTTCCAGAAAAACGCTAAAACAGGTTGTGGCGTAGGCCTATTTCAGAATTAAAATAGTTATTCAAGCATAAAAACAAGAGGGTCCGGAGCTGTTGAGAATGGAAGAGGGGATGCAGGACCGAAGGAGGAAGTCGAGAAAGCTTGCTTTGCGCTCCTGCTATTATTGTTATATTATTTGTTGATCAAGTTGTTTATGGTTTAATGATTGTGGTTTTTTGATGTGGATCTCTCGTTAAAGTCAAAAGGCAAGTGATCACTGATTTGATTGATTTGACCATTAATTGAGGAAGCAGGTGTTCAGAAATTTATTAGCACCAAATATTGTGGAATCAGAGTCGCACTTGAATTAAATGGTGTACACTCTTTATTATGAATGTCAGCTGTTGGAACCTAAGTACCGTCTTAATGTCAGATTTAATCGAATTTCACGAAGTAAGTTACATGGGCTTTCCTACCTGTAAATGTGCTTCAAGTAGACTTTGCTTTTCTTCTTTATGCGGTTAACCCTTTCAAATAACTGAGCTTTAGTCAGTGCGTTAAAATCATGAGTTCAGAAGAATTAGAAGTGAGACTTAGACGCGAATAAGAAAGGGTTAAAATTAGGTGCGGGATTGCGGAACAAACAAGCAACCCCCACGTGATGTCAGGAGCCTACTAAACAGACGCCAGACGGACGTACAGTATGTAGCTGAAAGCGCCATTATTTCCTCTCAAATATATCAAAAAGATGTATGCAACGCCAATGAAATAAATTTGACTGAAAAAAAATTCAATTATCAACAAGAGTGATAAAGAGTATGTCTTGGAAATTTACGAAAAATACAACATCCATTGATTAGAGAGATTTTTTTTCTTAATTTTTTCTTTCAAAGGGGTCGGGTGGTGACAATAGACAAACGTCAGTAAGATTGTCATGTTTGTATTTTTCAAATATTGTGATGTCACTTCAACAGTTTTTTGAGTTTTCAATCCAACAGTGCTGTTTGTTTAGTTTTTAGTACCTATATTTGTGACGTCACAAATATATTTTTAAAACACGCATCACGGCCGCAATTTTGGGAATTGAGAAAAAAGAAAAAATACGGGTACATTATTTTTAACTATACTATCGGTTAAGCCAATAAAAAAAATGGGCAAGTACCCTATTTCAAAAATGCCGTTCTGTCAAAAATTAAAAAAATAGAAATTGAAAAAATTGCGTTATCAAAATCTAAGTCGTTACTCTATGGAGGTATTTTATGGGAAAGTTCCAGGGGAAAAAATCAAAGAGTACTACTTCCGTGGGACACCTTCATCATAAGGTAAGTATCAAACCCAATAATTCAATAATGGGAAAAAGTATTTGCATGAATTGATTTCAAAAGTCATTGCCACTGGAAAGCAATAAAGATATTCTCTAGTAGCAAGGAAATTGGGTGCCTAATAGAATTCTAAATTATTCTAAATTTCTGACGCCAAACATAGGAACGTACTTCGAGAAACTACTAAATTCGATTGAACGTCGCTGTCAGCGCATTATAATTTGACTTGCTCAAAGATATTTCATTTTACACGGCAGACTGTGCCTGCAACCGGCAGTACGGCAATGTGTAGAGGAAAATCGAAAGTCTAGTCTGGGAGGGTGATGAAGTCAGGAACGTACTAGCGCAGGGCGTGGATGTGTCGGACTTCCGCACCTGCGGTTCGGGGTCAAAGACCAAGTCGGGGTCAATCGTGTGCCTGTCGGCCCCAGTGCTTGGATGGACCAACCATCGAACATCCAGGCACCACATTGTGGCTCGTTGAGTCCGGATGCCAGGTGGAACTACATTCCCCCAGCTCCCCCCCCCCCCATAAATCCAGAACTGACTGCTCACAAGTCAACCGATCTTAGGGAAACTTCTTCATCAGTTTTATTTCAGCTACGTATAGGAACTATAGGGGGGGAATCGAACATCAGTGTCAGAAATGTCACCGCTGGCGGCTCTTCGTAGCTTTTCATTCAATGCTCAACGTCGAGAGAGCATTCTTTCTGGGAAAATATTTTTACAATTTTCAACCACCCTCAACCGCTTATAATTCTTTGATTGTGCCAGTTCAAGGGAACGGTCCACCCTTGGTAAAACCTGATTTCCAGTTTTTTTTTTCAGGCAACAGGACAATTCTAGTAGGGGAGAAATCTGGAAGAGGTACTGACAACTGGGATGCCTAAGTGTGAAGTGAATGGGTATATGTACAGGTTCTAACTTCACTCCACCAAAACTTCTCTACTTCATTTATTTCCACAACATTGATAAAATACAGAAAATTGGTAAACTGAGTGTGTAATGTGTATGTATATGTATGTATGAATGTGATTTCATGTGTATGTGTGTGTCATCTCTACATTATTATAGACTTAATAAAAAACTTACCTCCTAAAACACTCAAAGCTTGTATATTATAGTATATATGTACACGTTTTTTGTTTTCTTTTGATAAACATATTATTGGTACACAAAAGAACGCTCTTTGATCCGTCCTCTCTGTCTAGTAGTAGTTTCTCCATTACTTTTGATACTTTGATATTTTTTAAACAACTAATAATAGATAATAATAATAAAAAACTTTGTCAGTCTTATATCACAATAATAACAATAATATTAAATTAATAATTATTTAAGATTGATTGAAAAAAGATTTCACATATGCATGACAGGTTGGTGGTGATGATATAATATTGTCGTGTTGGTTGGCTTCTCTTTTTCTTTTTAAATTCAGGTGTAAATTTCCTAAACGTATTCGGACGTTCCTTCCTGGTCGTCCGCGTCGTCCGGTCCTTGCCTGCAGAACGTCATCGACAGGGTCCTGCAGACCGTGGCCGCCACTCAGGCGTACGAAGAGTCCTTGCCCAGGGTGCTCGAAGTGCTGGAACGGCTGGCGCGCGACTCGGTCTGCGAGTTGTGATTGTGGTTGGCCAGAAAAGTGCTCATCGACTCGTCCGAACTGTAACTCTCTTGTTCGCTGCAAAACAAATCATCAGATTATAGGTCTGCCCAGTGCTCTAGGTAACTAGAACCATTCATTATTGATCAACTATCAGGAGTAATTTCCTGATGAAAAAAGGACTGAAAATGCGGACACCGGTGCTTCGACACTGCACGCCTCCTCAGCGCGGCTGACGCCGGAATGTCAATTCGATATAATGCAAATTGTATGTAAAAGCTGTATTACACTACACAATTTCTTGTACAATCTGTCAGTTAAACAATCAAGTTCATTGTTTTTTGACACTATTTTGGCATATTGTTCAAGAAATTGTACAAGCAATTATTGTGTAGTGTAATACAGCTTTTACATACTTCCACAATTTCGATAACAGATCAATCAAGTGAAGTAAGTCCATCTGAACTGTGATTCGAGTGACCTGAGATTTAATTGCAAGTTACTTGCCAAAACTTTGCAGTTGGGCAGTGGCGATATTCGGCACTTTTGAAACGCATTTTCGCTTCAAACGGTCGAAAAAAATTGCGGAACGTGATGCCTGACGCTTTCCTCCATTCTACTGGGAAATGGCGTAATTTTCATTTGATTGACATTTTGATAGTAGTTTAGAAAAATAAACCTTTCACCAAAAATGCTGAACTAGAAAATTTGCCCAGGTCACTCGAGTCACAGTTCAGCTGGAAGTAATATAACTCTCAGAAGTTGACAACAACGAAATTTAGACAAATAAGATCGCCAATGAAGCCTGTATTATTTACACAAGTTTTTCGTTACCTGTCGGAATTGTCGGAGGTGCTGTTCTCCAGTTCGCCCTGTATCGCCGCCTGCAGGTCTTCGATCCGTTTCAGGGCCAGCTTCAGGTCGGACCGCGCGGTCGAAGCCTCCGTCTCGAAGCCCTCGCATTTCTTTTCCAAATCTTTCCTCTTCTGCGCCACTTCCGCCTCCTTGGCCAGGCTGACGTTGAGTTCTTCCTTGACCTCGCGCAGGCTGCGCTGCAGCTTTCTGATTTGCTCCTGGCCCTGCTGTTCTTTGACGCGGGCGCTCGACAGTTCGGTCTGCAGCTTGTCCATGGCCTCCTTCAGACGCGTTATCTGCACCTCCAAGCGGCCCCTGGTCGTCTGCTCCAGTTCCAGCTTCGATTCCAGCTCTTTGACTTTCAGTTCGGTTCTGAAAAAATGCAAAAGACATGAGCGATTTGTCCGAAGCTCCCCGCGACACCTAGCTAATGCACGCGAAAGGTGTAGGATTTTTCGGGAGTCGCCTCGAAACTGTATGCCGGGTCATTGTGGAATTGCTGGAGGATTTCCTTTAATTTGATGTATCACAAAGTAGGTATTGTCATTTTAGATTTTTTAAGATGGAGTGGGGGGAGCGAAGGGGTGAATTTGGGTGGCACTTTTTCCATAGAAAATTTTCTCTTTCGATGAAACCTCTCTCTTTCGAGGTGTGCAAGATTACGTTAACTGCAATGAAGAGAATTGAGGGGTCAAGAATATTAAACTGGACACTCAGAGAATTTTAGGAGGTAGGGTCAAAAATTTTATAAATATTTTCTCTGAAAAAGAATTTGATTCTGTTCAATCTGATATATCACAAAATAGGTGGTGTCATTTGGAATTTCAAAGTTGGGGTGGGTGGGGGCGAGGATGCTGAAGATAGAAATTCGCCAATGTATGTTTTAGATGTCCCCCTCGATATAAAAATCGACCTGTTTTTGCTCAAAGACATCTTCACTAGGAATCGGGCGTTATTGCAGGTGGATAGTTTTCAAATGATCACCCGGTATATAAGCAGCACAGATCGCCCACAGACCAGTATTCAAGTCAGAGCGATAACAGCGAGTAGTATCGGCGAGATACACAAGCGCAAATAATTATTGACGTTGTATTTATAGTAGTACGCAGTAATGAACGGTGTGTGTTCTAAACCGATCGTCTCAATTATGTATAAAAGAACCCAAACGAGAAATCCGTAACAATACTGACAAACTGTTTAAACTGTAAATAGCACCAGTGGCCACAGAAAAATAATGAAGTTTGGCCGCGCCTCGGGCTAGCTCTAATCATTTCTTCGCGTGTTAATATCGTCTTGCGGTCTATCTACAATTTGAAAATCACAGTCAAGAATAAAGTCAATGAATCTTCAAGATTGCAAAATGATAGACCTTGGATTCGGAGCCAGTATAAATGTAGATATGATTAATGCCAATGGCATTGATATAGGGCCAAGTAATTCAGGTTCAAAGTCAGACTCAGCTTTTGTTGCTATAAAAAAATACGATCGAGTTGCAGTCTGTATGAATAAATACATGATGTCCATTTCAACATTCCTACAGGACCAAAAAAAAAAGCCCAAAAAAAAGTCGACAAAGCAAAAAATCATTGCATTCATGTCACCAAAGTTTGTTGCTAATATTCGGATATGGGAGACTGCATTAATATCCAATTTGAAAAATCAAGCCAAGCTTCCTGTTTCTGTCCAGAAAATGACGGCTAATCTAACTCGAAGGCTATTGATGTAGCTGTTTAAATTAGCAGGTACAATGTCATCTCCGAAACTGCCAAAAAAGTATACCTACATATTTTCGAACTCTAAAACTTTGAAATTTCACAATTGAGTAATTCCATGCCAAAACGATCACTTTCTGCACTCATGGTGACGGATTTCCATAATTTTTGGATATGTTGTAGAGACATGAAAATAAATCGACCCGTATTTGCCGGGGGGTTCTTTCATATTTTTTTTTCGGAATTACAATTTTTTCAAATTTTTCACTTTTGACTTGCATCCTACTCTGAGAAAAATCATAGCTTTTCAGTCCAATGTCCGATCTTGAAGATTTTTGTTTTGATTCAATCATAAAAGATGAGGAATTTTGGAAATTGCCCTCTTTTTTGACAGATTTTGAAGAGAAGTATGGAAAGTCACTTTTCCTAAAAGAAAGAGGTATACTAAAAAAGGGTACATATTCGATTTTCCCAATTTTTTGATATATTTTTCTCTAAACTTTTCTGAATCGATAAGTAATGATCGCCAGAATGGACATTGCCCAAAAACCCACGGAACAAATTCTTTAAGCGGGCCGCGCAAACTGATTCGGCGCTCAGGAGTCCAGTAAAATGAGGCGATTTTTATACTGAAGTGAGAACTAATTAGGGGCTCGATGGAAAAAATATGACAATGTAGAGAATGAAAAACTGAATTAGAAAAACCAATGTTCCATCTCCAACCACCTCGAGAACCATGGGAAAAAATGGAGAAAATTAAAAACCATGCGCCGCGATCTTTCTTCTGAAACGGCGAGAGAACGGTGAGAGATGTGTGGAAACTGTAGGGAATTCAATAATCTACAGAAAAGTCCACGGGGGCATATGTCTAACTTCTTCAGTTTAACCGTTAATCGCGGTCAAAGTTGCGCGCCGGTCCAGCGAAGTGGAAAAACTGTCCGCGTGACATTCCTCCTTGAATGCTGCGAGAATGGCTAGAGTTATCAGAAAATTGTGAGCGACAAAGTTGCGAAAAATTGAATGTTTCACTAGAAAACCTTCGAGGCCAATTATTAGCTCCGTTTTTTTTTCGGAAAAGTGACTTCCTCTCCAAAATTCCTTATCTTTTGTGGTTGAATCAAAACAAGTATCTTCAAGATCGGACCTTGGACTGAAGAGCTATGATTTTTCTCAGAGTAGGATGCAAGTCAAAATATCCAAAATTTATGGAAATCCGTCACCATGAGTGCAGAAAGTGATCGTTTTGGCATGGAATGACTCAATTCTAACGCAAGTGAAAACATTTAGAACAATATTTAAAACCCTGGAGTTTGTCAAAAGAATTTCAATTTTCTAAATTTTGTCAAAACATCGCTTGCAAAACATTAACCATCAAACATAATATTCATCATCATAATCTCATCATCAAAAATTGCCATAATGCTATATTACCCACGAGGCTCATATTAGACTCCTTTCCCCTAGGTCTGTCTGGCCCAAGTAAGGTACTACTTATAAAAAAAAAGTGAAAAAAATCAGTCAAAACATTTGAAATCTATCAAAATATAACTTAGAATGTGTTATACCAAAATCTGTGAGAATATCATTTCAAAATTAGATAATTTGCCAAAATCTGCTGAGGCCGCAAAAATCTTTTTTTTTGTAATTGTAACTTGTAATAATTAATGGAATTATTGAAATTATTTTTGTGAGACAAGATCGAGAGACACAATTTTTGAAACCAATGATAACAACAACAACAATATTATTGACTTCTTTACTTGTGAAAAAAAAATGAAAAGGTGATCATACCTCTTGACTAACAGATTCGAAGACGCATCCCCCATGCTCTCGGCGCTCTCCAGCTTGGTCGTCAGCTCGGCCAGCTGCTCCTTCAGATGGTTCCGCTCCACCTCCAGCTCGGACACCAGCGACACCTGTTCCTGCAGCGCCATCTGGTCCAGCGACATCTGCTGCACGGAAGCCTTGTACTTCTTCAGCACCTCGGCCAACTCCTCCTCGTTCTCCTCCAGCTGCACCTGCAGGTCGCCCTTCTCGCGCAACAGAGACGCCGCCTTCGCTTCCGCCTCGTGCTTGGTCTTGTTCGCCTCGTCCAGCTGGCCCTGCGTCTCCAGCAGGTCCGCCTCGAGGCTCTGCTTCGTCTTGATGGCCAGCGCCCGGGCGCACTCCAGATCCTCCAGCTGGTTCTTCAGCTGTCTGATGACGTTCTTGCTGGGATTCTCGCTCTTCTGGCGCTCGAGCTGCGTCTGGGTGTCGCGCAGCAGCACCTTCGTGCGCTTCAGGTCGCGCTTCAGCCGCTGCAGCAGGGCCTCGTCGCCGGCGCGGTCGTGGCGCTCGCACTCGGCCGCGGCCTGCAGGCGGCGCTCGAGCTCGTGCTTCTCGCGCAGCAGCAGCGTCCGCTCCTCGTGCTCGTTCTCGAGCTGCTGTTCGAGGGCCTTGACTTTTTTCTGGGCGTTGCAGCGGGCGTCTTCGAGCTCTTCGTCGCGCATCTGCGCTTCTTTTTTCGCTTCCTTGCGCATCGACTCGAGGGTCATTTCCAGACGGAGCTTGGCCTGTTCCAGCAGCTGGACCTGACCGGCCAGCTCGTCCAGCTCTTCTTCTTGGTCCTGAAGGCGGCGTTCGCAGTCGATTTTCTGCTTGCGCAATACGGTGACTTCCTCTTCGGTCTTGCCGCCGCAGGTGACTTCGTCGAATTCGCGCTGCAGGGCACTGTACTTTTCTTCCTTGAGCTCGAGTTCCAGGCGATTGTCCTGCAAAATTAGGTGCAAATTAGGGTTGTGGACTAAAGAAAATTTCACTGCAAAATTGGAAAACAGAAATGATTTCTTTCTAGACTTCCGATATTCTCTGGAGACTTCGACTCGGGGATAAGCCACAAACCCGTACAAATGGCGGAGGAGTTGTTCAAGAGCTTATCGGATTCATAAGGAATCAGCTGGATTTCTTAGAAATAGCTAGCTTCATGATAAGCGCTCATCATGAATCCAGCTCAAGACACATACCATTCTTTGGCATTTACAAGAAATTTATAATGTAAGTAGACTGCTGAATTTTTCCAGGCTTCAATCTACAGGGTCCTGCAACAGTGCGTCGGGCTTTCCTAGCGCCCTTCCCTTACGAAATAGAGACAAAGGTGTAATACATAAAACTATTCATTTGAAAGTTCTAACCAGTGAAATTATTTTCAACTATACAGGGTGTTCCATTTTTGCGCTATAACAAAAACAAAGATTTTTTTAATGAAATGCCCCACTTTTGATTTTATTTTCTTGTTTAGCTTTTCAAGCTCTATTACAAGCGTATTTTTGTTTTTTCAATTTGTGGCAGCGCTACCAATTGAAAATTAAAAATTAAATTTTTTTGTAATTTCAAGGTTTGTTTTGAAAAATCATAGGAGACTCGTTTTTTGCAATCAAGGAATGAAATTTGGCACAACAGTAGTCGAATAGGAGGTGAATAATTTCATGACAAAAAACTTCAGAATCAGTGATACAAGGTGTTCATAATTTTTTTTCGAACTTCGCAAATTTCAAAATGCCATAAGTCATTTTTTTCAAATGAAATGCCCCCTATTTTATTCAACCATTCGACAGCTTTTTTCCTTCTCTTTCATTTTTACCAGGGTTACCCTACCCCTAAATTTGATAATTTCCGAGATAATCGATAATTTTGATAAAAAGTGCTATTTATTAAAAATTTTCACGCCGGGCAGGCCATAGTGATCATCAACAAATGTCTGATTGACACACTCTGCTTGGTTTGATGCTAAGAACAAGTTTTTTTTATTGAATAGCTGCGCTAGATTCCAATCTGAAGAAAATGCTTAAAAAAGAAATTCGTTGCCCGATGGAAAAAAGAAAATTCAAATTGAGCTTGGTAAAGCGGTTTTCTCGACTTCAAAAACCTTCAAACTGTCAAATTGAGAGGTGCGCTCATTTTGACACATGATTTTCTGTATCAGGACCTACTGAAGAACATGAAAATCCAAATAAACGACAATTTTTATCAAAATTATCGATTATCTCTGAAATTATGGAATTTAGGGGTAGAATATCCCTAGTAAAAATGAAAGAGGTAGAAAAAAGCTATCGAATGGTGAGATAAAATATGGGGCATTCCATTTGAAAAAAATGACTTATGGCATTTTGAAATTTGCGAAGTTCGAAATTTTTTTTTGCACACCTTGTATAATTGAACCTCAAGTTTTTTGTCATGCAGTTATTCAGCTTCTGTTCAACTACCGTTATGCCAAATTTCATTCCTTAATCCCAAAAAACGAGGCCTCTACGATTTTTCAAAGAGAACCTTGAAATTACAAAAAAATTCAATTTTTAATTTTCAGTTGGTAGCACTGCCACAAATTGAAAAAACAAAAATACACTTGTAATAGAGCTTAAAAAGCTGAACAAGAAAATGGAATCAAAAGTGGGGCATTTCATCTAAAAAAAAACTTTGTTTTTGTTATAGCGCAAAAATTGAACACCCTGTATAGTTGAAAATAATTTTACAAGGTAGAACTTTTCAAACTAATAATTTTATGTATTACACCTTTTTCTCTATTTTGCAAGGTAAGGGCGGTAGAAAAGCCCGACGCACTGTTGCAGGACCCTGTATAGAAAATGCAATGACGTCACTTCAAAGGAAGTATCGCAATGGAAGTATCGACCCTTTGTCCTGCTCCAGCTAAAAAATACGCACCAAACCCTGATGAGTTATTGGCAAAACAATGAACGTCCCCGTGGTCCGCTATGCAGCAAAATTCACGTGTAAAACGTTTGATAATCCAAACAAAGACCCCAATCGTTCAAATTTGCGCATTGGACCAACATTTTTTACCTTCAATTTGCCACTTGTCCCCGTTTTGGGCCCCGTGCGAGACGCGCCCGTGCGATTTTGGTGTCTAAACGACGGTAGCAACGTCTCTGCCGCCCCCGAACCGCATTTTCACCCACGACACGGTCAATTTTTCAAAGATTTCAACATTCTGTGTCAGTTTGACAGGAGTTTGACAAGGCGGCAAGCCTGCAATGCTGAACTAGAAAATTTGCTCAGGTCATCCGAATCAAGGTTCATGTGAAAGGATTATAACTTATTGTGCATTCGCAAGGACTGACAGAATGCGATGTCTGATAAACAAACGTGTAAGTCTAGTTTCTGACCTAATTATTTTACGGTTTGGCAAAGCAAGAAAGTGAAATGAACATTGCATGGCAGGGCATATGGGAATTCAATTAAATGCCAAAACAATTGAAATCGAGCCAATCACAATAAACGTCGATCAAAACTGAGCTACAACAATAAGCTCAGCCTACTTAGAAACGTTTTAGTTTCACTGCAGTAATTATTTCTGACCAATTTTCACTTCAAATTCTGAAATCTATACTCGTGATTCGCTTGATAATTACAACCGATTTCAGTTGGTGCTCACGATCTACCAATATACCGTGTGTTTTTCGAAAACTGCATCAGTCTATAACTTTTTACCTATGGGATATACAGGAATGAAAGTGAAGATTGTTTTAATCTTTTTTTTTTGGATTCCCCGAAGGGAACAGCACAACGTGCTGCAGAGCTTTTCCGCCATTTCCTGGACACCCTGTATAGATTTGAAATGTTTGTGAGATATTTGAGAGTACTTTTGCTATTTTTTGAGTTAATTATGGAGCAACTCACATTTCCGGAAGTAACCGGAAGTGACATCAACTTTCAATTTTCAAATAAAACACCATGTATATTTTTTGATATTCTGATAAGAGATTTTTTTTATTGGCCCAGTCAGTGGTGGTCTTGAAAATTGTCTGTGATGAAAAATTACGATTTTATGGCGGATTGAATATGATTAAACTATCAATAATAAAGGTGACTGCGACCACAAATAAAAATTAGAAGTACAATAGAGTTTGTTTATTGTTTATGTCAAAATACGCTACCAGTTGGAATCGACATAGACAATAAACAAATTTCCAACTTCAGATTTTTATTTGTCGTCGCAGCCACCTTTATTATTGATAATTTGAATATCGTCGCCGACAATGCAAGACCTCGTATATGCATCTCACCAAATTTTACAGGAGAGTCAAAAAACTGATAGTATGTTTTTGTTCCAAACTCGTACCTCGTGTTCTTCCTTCACTTGACAAATGTATAACTTTCGATGAGTTCACAATAAACAATTATTGGGATTATTATCATTATTATTAATGTTATCATCAGTTTTTTGACTCTCCTGTAAAATTTGGTGGAATGCATATACGAGGTCTTGCATTTTCGGCGACGATATATTCAATCCGCCATTGAATTTTTTTCAATTTATTGACTTGACGATGAAATCGTCATTTTTCATCATAGAGAATTTTTAAAACCACCACTGTGTCAATAACAAAAATCTATCCGAATATCAAAAAATATACAGGGTGCTCAATTTGAAAATCAAAAGTTGATGTCACTTCCGGTTAAGTTTGCATTATGATCAACGCAAAAAATAGCAAAAGTACTCTCAAATACCCCATAAAAATTTCAAATCTATATTTCTCATAGGAAAAAAGTTATGGTTTCAGAAAAACACACGGTATAATTATTTATACCATCGCATCACGTCGAAAGTTTTTTCGAACTTTTACTTTCGATACTTTTATGATTATGATACCTAAGACCTAAGAGTAAGTTGGACAATTTCAATTGGAAATAAAAACTAAAATTTACTCCCGAGGTGCGACCTACCTAAATGGGCTACATCAACTGTTTTTAATTTTCGTTGATACACAAAGAAACAAAAGAAGGCTGTGACATTTGACAGCTGAGAAAAATGAAACTCAAAAGGAAGCATCGACCCTTTGGCCTGCTCCAGCCAAAAAGACGAGCCAAGCTCCGAAGAGCTACTGGCAAAACAAAGAACGCCCAGGCGCCGGCGGTCTGCCCTTGCAGAAGTATTTACGTTATAAAGTTCAATTATCCAAATTTCAAAGAGCCCAGCCGTCCAAAATTACGTATTGAACCGATATCAAAGCAATTACCCTGAATCCCGAATGCCGCGAAATTCGAAGAGGGTCCGGTTTTGGTGTCTAAACCACGGTTATACATCTGTGCGACCTCCGAGTCGCATTTGAACGCATGACACGGTTAATTTTCCAAAGATTCCAACATTTTGATGTCAGTTTGACAGGTAATATATAACTTGACTTTTGGACAAGCCAGTTTCACACCAAGTAAGAAGGCGCGAAGCCTGAACTCTAAAATTAGCTCAAGTCACTCGAATCACAGTTCCGCTGGTCGTCGCACTTTAGCATACGCGCACTGTGGCCAACTTGACATGTACTCAACATTCAATCTTCAGGCTATATTCAGCTTATTATATCAAGAACGTATGTCTGAGACTATAGAAATCTGTCTGCGAAGGAGCCATGCAGATTGAACGACAAAATATACGTGTTAAGTGGACAACACTGTCGCGTAAGTACCTACATTAATTTAGCGTGAAGAAAAAATACTTACAGCCAGCATGCTTTCGATCGCAAACTTTTCCGCCATCACGACTTCCTTCTCCCTGGCCGTCCTGTCCTTGGCCTGCCGCTCCTTTTTCAGTTCTTCCTGCAGCAGTTGCGTTTCCGAATCGAACTTTCTCTGCTTTTTCTCCAGCAAGTTGTTTCTACCGCTCTGTTCCTCCAGCAGCAGCTTCAGATCGCTCATTTCGCTGTTCAACTTTTGCACTTTGCGCTTCCATTGTCCCACGACCTGCCTCTGCTCCTCCACTTCTTCGTATGCATCCGTTAGCTTCAAGAGAAAAATACAGAATGAAAGAGAATGCAAAGGTAGTGTGCATTAGTAGATAGGTATTAAATATCACATCTTATCGCTTATTTGTTTTAGAGCAGCAGTGTAACAGCAGGACGTTCTTCTTATCTGCAAAAGTATTTTTTGTTTGATCAACGCAGAGGAAGTACGAGTATTATGGAAATAGACGGCATTCAAGATCTTCTTCATGCTAGTTATGTTTGAACTTTTATTTCCAACAGGGTAAGTAGGGCTTGAAATTTTACTTCTCGGTTGTCAAGAATGTAAGAGACCATTTTATTTTTCCGGTTGTCAAGTGTGAGAAACCAGTGGGTTTCCTTCAACGATTTCCAAAAATTTCTATATGACATCAGATTTTCATAGTGAACTAGGTACCCTTCGGGTAGGTACGACTTGGGAACACGAAAAAACAATCATCTAGCGGATTTGGATAGCAACTTATACATCAACATATTGCTTCGTCCTTTTTCAACTTTCACTAACCAGACCTCGCTCACTGACATGCGTTACGTTCAAAAGTTCATTCCAAAGGTTTATTATCGACTTTCGAGTTTATTTTCATGTACGTAAAGATGTTTGTAACCTTATGCAAGTGATAGTTTCATTTATTATCCGTTCAGCTTCCATTTTCCACACAGCAGACTGGATTTTTTTTGGACTTCCAATCAACATTTACTAATATAAAGTGAGGGGTAAAAGGATGGAACAAATTCATCAGAAAATTCGCATTTTCTTTCTCAAAAAATTCCTTGGACAAGTCGATTTTGTTTTCCAATTCGGCACATTGTGTTGTAAAATTTTCATATTTGGGGCCATTTTTGTAAAAGCTGTGATGTCATCAGCCCTTTTTTTAAATTGAACTCCCTTTTTTTTGCAGATTCGAATAGATTATGAACTTCTGATTTCAGCAATAGGTATGCACATTACACTTTTTGGGTTTATTAAATGTCAAATTTTTTTATTTGAAAATTTTTATTTCTGAAAAATTAATTCTTTATTTTTATAAAAATTGATTCGGAACTCCTTTTGATGGATCAAATGCTCAAATTGCCACCCGTTGATCTCTTGGCAGTACGCAAGCCTGTCCAAAAATTCTCGGATAACATTTTGGATAACTTTTACACTGATCAAGCGACATTCCCCAAGAATTTGATCTATAAGTCTTCCAAATTTTGCGGTCTGTTGATGTAGACTTTGTAGACCATGAGATATAATCGAGGGGGGTGAGATCCGGAGATCCCGCGGGCCACTCTACAAAAAAAATACTCAAGGGCGAATGGAAAACTCTGACCTTGGAGTGAAATATTTTGAGACATTTTATGAACATTTCTGCGATAATAACGTTTTTATTTTGCCAAAACATCATTAATAAAAAACTAGAAATTTACCAACTTTGATATATTTTTTTTCTAACAATCATTATTTTTATTCTAAAAGGTTCTGTACAATATTGTATAAATCACGGAATGTATGTAGGTAAAGAAGAACTAGAATTATTGAAAAAATTATAATTGATAATTATTATCTCGGAAACTATCAGTTCAAAAGATGTACATATTGCTGAAATCAGAATTTCATAATCTATTCCAATCTGCAAAAAAGGAGGGTGGTTCAATTTAAAAAAATTGCTGATGACGTCACCACTTTCACAAAAATGGCAGCAAATATGAAAATTTCACATCAAAATGTGCTGAATTGGAAAACCAAATCGACCTGTCTGAAGAATTTCTCGAGAAAAAAAATGCGAATTTTTTAATGAATTTGTTCCATACTTTTGCCCCTCACTGTAGAAGAGATAGATATATAGATAAATATAGAGATTAATAAATAAGAGGTGGATGTGTGGACCAAACAATTTAGCTCGTACCTTTTTTTCCAGTTGCTTCTTGAGGCCGACCAGCTGCTCCAGGTCGTCCTCGTGCTGTTGCTGGAGTCGCCGTTTGGTAAACTCCAGTTCCCTCAACGCCCTCTCGTATCTCTGCTTGTAGACCCCGCCGTCCACGTCCTGCCCGTCCTCGTCTTCTTCCGATATGCCGTTCAGCTCCGACTTGGCGTACAGCAGCTCCATTTCCAGACGCTCCGACGAATGGTGCAGCTCCTTGTTCTTGTGCTGGACCTCGGACAGCTCTCTTTCCAGACGTATCCTCTCCGACATTTCCGCGTCCAGCCGTTCGGTGGCCAGCGTCGAGGTCGAATGTTCGTCGGCAAGGTCGGCCGTCATTTCGCTCAGCTGCAATTGGATGAAAAAGAGGCGATGAGAAGAGAAATTATTGGAGACTGACAAAAGTTGAAATACAAACAGATATACCAACTTTTTTTTTTGTTAAGAAGAACAATCGCGATATGATATGACAGGATAGGTAGCGGAGATGTGAATAAATACCGGATGAGTTATCGTGTTGAAATGAGACGTGTTCGTATGGCAAATAAATTATAAATTGTTTTAAATAATAAAAACATCACATTCAAGGCTTGCGGGCGCAATGTTTTAGAGCATATGGCTTTTTTATTCTCCCATCAGGCCAAAGAACGCACCTTGCGAGTTCGTTTACGCAAGAAATTATACGGAGATACGAAACTTTTCATTACTGAACCTAGTGGCATTGGAAATACCTTCCGACTACAGAGGTAGGTAGGTAGATACCTCACCCTAGCCAAGAAGACTTCTGGAATCTTGAACTTTCTTTAGTAATGGAATGAATTATTCTTGTTTTTTTAATACCTGATTTTTTTTTTATATTGATGAATTCGTAATATTTGCTCCAGAGTCAGCAAACAGAATAGCTATTGTAGACATGAAAACGATGAGGCGGTCGGTCGGCCAAGCAACGCGGAAAGATTAATCAAATGGTGAACATACATTTCCACTTCCACAGATAAGTAATTCCAATTCATAGTTTCGTCAAAAACACCCGGCACCTACAGGTTTTCCAGTTGAGTGTGATTCGAGTGACCTGAGAGATTTTGTTACTCACGGCCGGTATTACGATTCCGGCCGTATTCCATTTCACTTTTGAAACGCATTTTTCGCACATTTCCGCTTCAGATGGAAGGAAGACTTTTGCTGGACGTGATGCTTGACGCATGTCTCCATTTTATTGGAAAATGGCGTGACTTTCCGATCTGTTTGTAATTTTCGTCAATAAACAAAGAAATCAGCCTGTAGCCTGTGACGATGCTTCAAGTTGAGAAATGCGATGCGGTCGCTTCAGAACTAGTGTCGCAATGGAAGCACCGACCCTTCGACCTACTCCAGCTAAAAAGAAGCGCCAAGCCCTGGAAAATTATCGGCTAAACAAGGATGGTCTGCCATGAGTCAGCCCTTGCAGCAGGATTTACATGAAGTTGATTAATCCGAGTTTCAACAACCCTGATTACCTTCAATTTGCTATATACCTCCGAATCGAGGGCCACGCGAGGCGGGTTTGGCCTGTGCCTTTTTTTTTGTCTAAACGATGGTAACACGTCCCTGCTGTTCTCGAGCCGAATTCGCACTCATGACAAGATACATTTTTCAAAGATTTTAACCCACCATATCGTAGCTAAAATAAGAGAAGTTCTCAGAAGCATATGGTAAGTTTACGAATTGCATCAAAAAATGTTGTGCTGTCGATATTTGTACCTCGAAAGTTAGTATCAAGTTTGTTTGGCTTCGAAAAACGCATTGTAAGTATAAGCAATATAGACGGTTTGAAAGCTACTGTCTGCCAGTTCAACTGCGAGAGATTGGCAGTTCTGGGCCCACAGCCGTCGCAAATGTGCAGTTTGTCAGATTTATAACCAAATTGACAGTAAGTTGTTATTCCTGTATGTAAATTTACCCCTTTGACCATGCCTGAATTTTCTTGCCAAATGCACGCCTGGTCCGGTGCAGGTCGGAAAATGGTGGTTAATCATGACTGCTGTCTACAACTTCATATTTTTGAGCTCTCTCTCATTCGAGTCTGGTCTCGATGTGCCAGGCAGGTTTAAAACAAGTGAATATCCCCTCACGTGCGTGAGTCGCAATAGCGCATTTTCTTAGTGCAAATCTGTCATTGATAGAAATGTAGTCCGGCTTGAAAATAAGGATGTTCATACGAGACAAGGGTAAGTTTCACGTTTCATGACAATCGTTCCACTAATAAGAAATTTCAATATGGCGGCCAAGATGGCGGGGAATCATAAAATTCAGCTTGAAAATAAGAATGATCATCTTATTTTCAAGCTGAATTTTATGATAACTTCCAAGTAACTTGGTAACTTCCAAGTTTCAAGAAAATGGTTCCACTAATAACAAATTTCAATATGGTGGCCAAGATGGCGGCGGAATTATAGAATTCAGCTTGAAAATAAGAATATTCATACGAGACCAGAATAAGTTCCAAGTTTCATGACAATCGTTCCACTAATAAGACATTTCAATATGGCGGCCAAAATGGCGGCGGAATCATGTAATTTAGCTTGAAAATTAAAGTGATCATACGTGACAAAGTTAAGTTTCAAATTCCATGAAAATCGTTTGACTACTAAGAGATTTCAATATGGCGGCCAAGATGGCGGCGGAGCATGAAATTCAGCCTGAAAATAAGAATGATCATACGAGATAAGGGTGAGATCCAAGTTTCATGAAAATCGTTCAACTAATAAGATATTTCAATATGGCGAACAAGATGGCGGCGCAACCATGAAATCCAATCTGCCCACTGGCCACCCTTGAGGAACCAAGCTATGGATCGGAAAAAGTTCCAGGGCTTTAACTTCATTCCCTGAGGAGGAGTTCAACTTCTTAGTAATACCGGGTGTTTATAAACGTCTGTGATCGCGGCAGGCTTTGGTCAGGCCAAAAGTCGCAGTGAAAGGCACGATTTGAAAGAGTAATAGGAGATTCCAAAGGCGATATGATAACAAACGTTTATAAACACCCGGTAGTTGAAAATGTTTTCCTAAGGCGGAAAACTCGAAAACCGTTGAGCCGATTTCAAAAATTTACACTTCAGAAATTAATTAAATCTTTTCTCCAACTACAGGGTGATTCAAGAATGGCACATTTCCTCCCGTGTACGTTGTGGGAGACGTTGACGGAGCACGGAAAAAATAGTAAAACAAGTGAGTATGCCTTCACGTGCGTGAGTGTCAGTAGCGCATTTTCTTAAAAAGGTATATTGTGAAGGTAGAAAAAATCTGGTTGAAGGAGAAAAACCATTCTTTGCCAATTCTCTTAAAATACATTTGGCAAGTACGTTTGGTATGGTGTGGCAGGTTCTAAGGAGTTTCCAGGGTAACAATACAACTATGCCTGAAGGTGCCAGGTAGCTACTAATGCGATGCTGCCAGATTGGACAGATTTGTTTTTGTTAATAACTTGCAAATCGAAGCCGATTATTTTTTTTATTATTTTTATCATGCTCCGTAAACGTCCACTATAACATGACCGAAAGGAAATCAGCGGATTTTTTTTTTGAATCACCCTGTATACCGTTCCGTTTTTCTTTCTAGTAATAATTAATGTTATTGTTCTGCAGCATGTCGGCACCTAAAATGAATATTTCGTCAAAGTTTGCACTGCAACTCTTACAAATTCATCAAATGTTCGAAAACATGGGTTTTGTTTTGAAAAAATCACGACCGGAAAAACGAGAGCATGCGGCATTTGAAAATTGGTCTAAGTGATTCCGGGTGCAATCATTTTTAAAATTTTATGAAAATGTCGATCCCCCGTTGAGAAATGTTGCCTCCGGTGGGTAAACGGTCGCCTTGAGTGGTATCGGTCAGGAAAAAGTTTGAACATTTGTAGCGTCCGACCGGGGAATTGTGAAAACTCCGATTGCAGACTATTTTATTTTTTTCGTTGTGTTACTCCTTGCCAAAATTAGTTCAAATCCAGCAGGTAATTTCTGACTTACTAAAGGTGAGTTCAGTCAGCTTATTTAGCCGCAAGTTTTAATTTTAGTCTTGAGCGCAGCGACGCCCATTGGCTCTTATGAACCAGCCTCCTCAGAGCAGCCAATAAGCGATGCAGCGCTTAAGACTAAAATTAAAACTTGCGGCTAAATAAGCTGACTGAACGCACCTCCAATGTCAAAGTTTCAAACTCCAACCTCTTTTCTTGACAGATAACGGATGAAAAAATACTTTCAACTGTTCTAGATACAGTTTTCCAAAGGCTTTCCAATGACATATCACAAGTTGAGTTTCGTGAGATATAGCTTCTGTCAATTTTTGACTGTAACAATTCCTGTTAACAAGATAAAGCCAAAAAAGAATGGTTGCATCTCAGGGTGTACCTATGCTATTTACTAAATTTCAACTCAATCGGATCCACGGCTAAGCAGGCATCGTGTCAGATTACATACACACCAGTGCATACACACGGACTATCACTTCGGAAATGGTCTTAATCGTCTTGGGGGACCTCAAAGATATATCTGTCGCTATTTTTTTTTCAGCACAATCACAATACTTCCCTTTCCATTAGTGGGGGACGATGAAAGTAATAAAACGACACTTTTTGAGCATTTCCGTAAACTGCTCTGTACTCCGAAGGAGCAAATCTTCAAGAACACCCTGTAGATAGGTAACGTGTAAAAACACGGAGGTACTCTACTTCATAATCGACTTCTACGTAGCAGACTCAAAATTACTATCACTTTCAGCTCTCTTTGATTATGACAGTAAGAGTCTAAACGCATTTTTGATAAAGTCCACCGAAATCGGCCGTTATCGTCTAGAAAGATATTAGCGTAAAAGAGGTTTGTGTAGAAAGAAGTTGGTCTAGAAAATCTTGAGCGTAGAAGAAACTGAAGTAGAAGTAATGTAGCCGCCATTTTTGATCCGCTATATTGCATTTCTTCAAAACTCATTCGATGTTAACGAGACTTGCAGCCTACTAAGCCGATGCCTACAAAATGAAGTATCTGAAAGTTTACTTCTAAGCCTTTAAGCTCATGTTATCTCACATCCCTCCAGAACTGATCCAATACCTACAATCTTAAGAAGTGTAGTGTAGCTGGCAACTGATGAAGAATGTCTAACGCTGTCCTCGAATGCAGTATGCAAAGCAATGAAATGAAAAGTTGATCTTTCCAGAGACCAATTTCGAAGTCCCATTTTTCGCGCCATTTCCGGCAAACCAAAAACGTCACACACGAACCTGCTCCGCGACCTTAAAACACATCAACATCGCTTCATATCCCAAAACTACCTCGTCTGCTTCGGCCTCGGTGCAATCCATCTCGGAGGAGAAATCCCTGCCCATGCTGCTCCTGCTCCTGCTCACGCTGCTGGCCCTCGAGTACAGCTGGAACCCCTTGATCAAAATATTCGTTGCACTTTTCGACCTTCCCATGTACTTTTCCTCTCTGCTGTCCTTGACCTTGCCGCCCTTTCCGATCCTCTTCCATTCGTCCATGACGTGGTCGGTCCTGTCCAGAAAGTTGCTGATCTTGCTCGACAGATACCTGGACGCCGTTTCGGCCTCTTGGTGTGCCGGCACCGGCCTCAGGTTCTGTCGCAACTTCGACTTGCAGCCCAGCACCAGCGTGAGATTGGCGTCGAAAACCACAGGCGATTCTTCCAGCGACGCCATCTCGTCCGGGTCGAAATCTTTCGGGCTTGACTGCGGATAGATCCGCCTCATCAAACCGGGCGTCAACGTGCTGGAGGCGATGCTGTTGGAGCGGATGGAATGCGAAAGGCTTGGCGAAGGTGATCTGTACATGCTTCTCGTGGACGACATCGAGGGCGAAGGCGAAGGAGATCTGGAGTAGCCGTTGAAACCGTTCGAGGGCAGGCTGGACAGCACCGTCAGGTTCTTGAGGGGTCTCGTGTGGAACATTGTCGGTTTGGAATGTCCAGTCGAGAATTCGCCTCCGCCGCCGCCGATGGCCGAGCGTTTCAGGGGGGTGAAAGTTCTGTGGCGCAGGAAGGACGGCACCGGGGGCGGAAGCCCCGCGTGGGGCCTGGCCCCCACGCTCGCGGACCGCTGGAACGAAGGCTCCAGGGGCATGCGGAGCTGAATGTCTCGCTCACGCGAGATGGTATCAAAACCACCGGCCGGACTGGACTGAACTATTTATTGTGAGGATACTATTAGAGCGCGTACAACTCGCAGTAGGAGGAAACCGAACGAGCGGATCTAAACCTGGAACACCACACACACAATAGTCTCGGAAATAAATGCCAATCAATCTGTTTTCATTCACTCAAAAGATGCCAAACATCGAAGAAAGTTGACTTTCCGAGAAGCTATCAATGGGAATTTTGAAAGTACCTAACAGATTTATTTTTGAATTCGCTCAAAATTAGGTTCAGTGTATGTGTGGGAAGTGTCGTTTGATTGTTCGGACAGGGTACACCGCGAGGAGAGCAGAGAGCAGACGCATCTCTGTGGTGCGGTAAGCTATTCCTGGATGCAGTCGGTGGGCATCATCATCATCATCATCGCATCGCATTTCCAAGAGAGTGAAACTTCGTGCAGCAGCTGCCTAGGCGAAATCGATCGAATTATAGCGGACGAGGATCAAAACAACTTCTGGATCGGGACACGCGGAAGTATGCTGTACTATACAGGGTGGCCGGGATTCCCTCCACATGTATAACTCTCTGGTATTCAGCATGCTTCACTTTCATGCTGGGTGATCATTTGGAAACTACCCACCCGTAATAACTTCCGATTTCTAGTGAATGTTCCTTCGAGCAAAACAGGTCGATTTCTGTATCAAGGAGGATATACAGGGTGTAACCGATCGACCGTGAAAAAGTATACCACGTTGTTGGGAAGTGATATATCAGTGACAGAAAAATGTTACAAAAAATGTGTGGCTTCTCCTGGCTGAGGATTTACCATCCAAAGAAGTGAAACACTGGCAACTCTGCACAGTCACAAAAAAGGTGAATCATTATTCAAGAATGTTTTGCCTAGCTACACATGCAAAGTGTCAATAATTTTGTCAGCTAGGTAATAGTTCCTGTTGCTTGCCGTGGAGGCAAAAAGGATCATGATGCTGTGTTGCAACGTAATCTACAGGTAATATTAGTAGAATTTCAAAGCGCGAATAAAAATAACTGGTAAGGCAAAACCAGAAATTCATAACCAAAGAGGATGCGCAGTAGCTCAACGCAGTTTTCAATAGTTTTTTTTCTACATATCTCTTCTATTAAAGAAGATAATCAAAGTGTTAGAAAAGTACTGGAAGCAAAATAGAAATAATACGTGTCATACATTCTCAGTAAGTTGGAGGACAACGCAGTATACTTTTTTTTTACGGTCGATAGGTTACACCTTACACCCTGTACAGGAGGGTGTTTCACAATTACGGTTGCAAACTTCTAGGGGAGGTTCCCCATCGAAAATGGATCAGGGAAAAATATAACTTTGATGTCCTAAAATGGTCCGTTGAAAAGTTGCAGGATGTTCAAGTTGAATTTTCAAAATAGATTTTTTGTCATATATTTTGAACCGTTCAACTGATTTTATTCAAAGAACCAAAGTTTACTGAAATGTGACCGTGTAACTTTTTAACGGCAGTGCCGGGCCCCGGCTTTCTTGAGGCCCCCAAGGCCCCCTTGAATTTCCAAAAGTAAAGAATATTTTTGTAAAAAATATTGTTCTCATATCCCGTTTACGACGTTTATTTGATTATGTCACTTTCTGAGCTGATCGTGCGCCTCCCCTTGCCTCCCAAGAGTCCACGACGCTCCATCCCACTAAACTAATCAAGAAAAAACCGGTTTTCTGTCGGAAATTTTGAAAAACCGCGAAATTTTTATGAAAAAAGTCGCCTCACTGGCGTGCTTTTCTTCCACAAATCTTCTCTCAATGCCTTGTGCCCGGGGCCCCATTTGTTCAAAAGACGGCACTGTTCAACGGAGCCGGGTACATTTTTGATGGGGAATCTCCCCTAGAAGTTTGTAACCGTAATTGCGAGACACGATTCATAAAACAATATTGATCGATTTCTATTTTTAACCCATTCACTCCAGCTTTGAAATTTTGAATATTTTAAATGACACGACCTACTTTGTGATACAACCAATTTGAATTGAATTCTCTTACTGAAGAAATATTTTAAAAATTTTGAACTCCTTTCTTTCATAAAATTCTAGTGTTCAATTCAAAATTTCCAATTCTCTTCAATATAGTCATCTTCATTTACAAAATATTTACATCCTGCAGAGCATCAGAAGAGAGGATTTTCAGTGAAAAAAAATGCTACCCCAATCTACCCCCTCGCCAAAACTTGAAAAAAATGCACCACCTACTTTGTGAATCCAAGGAAATTAAATTTTCGTTCTAAATTTTTTTTTCGAAATTTCCAAACCACTGAAAATTTCCGGGGAGGGGGTGTCCCGTTTTTATTCCGTACTTCTACCTCTCCTAACTCTTCTTTACAATTGTTGATATTGACGTTCAACTTAGAAACAAAGTTTTTCTTGCAAAATTTTGATTAGAGGCTTTGTTTTTGAAATATTTAAGTTTGAAACATTGAAAACATGTTGAAAACTTAGCAAAAACCCAGTAGAATTCATGTTTTCAAATTTTAAATTTTTGGCATATCTGGATTAAATTTTGGATAGAAAATGTGCTAGTTTCATTTGATATCAAATTTTCATAAAATTCAGATGTGCAGGATTTTTTTGAATTTTGAAGTCATAAATTCTGCGTTTCGACATGTTTTTAAAGATTCAAACCTGAATATCTCGAAAATGAAGCTTCAAACCAAAATTTTGCAAGAAAAACTGTTTCTTTCAAATTGAAGGTGAAATCCGAAAATATAAACAATTTCAAAAAATAATTAGGGGAGGTGAAAATAGGGGAAAAAAAGAAGCACACCCTTATTATCTGACCCACTGGAAATTTTTGATGAATCTCGGTATCACTGTTCGATAATGATTTATTTGAGTAAACTTAAGTTCAAGTTTGATTAAAATCGGCCAACGGTTCAAAGTTACAGTGAAAGAAACAGTGAAAAAGAGTTAACTTTAACACCCTGTTATCGTTTCAAGGAAGTATTTCACGACCATGAGTTTTAATTACTTTCGGCCTTATTTTTGATAAGGAATCATCCCTCTGCCCTCAGAGTTTGTAATAATCATTACCTAACACCCTGTATAAATCACGATTGAGAAAATAGCTTCGGGACTTAATCTGAGACCCATGACAGACCACCTCTGGTGCTCAAGGTATTCCTTGTTCTGCCAATAATTCTCAAAGACTCGACAGCTTGACGCGACTTTTCAGCTGGAGCAGGCTAAAGGATCGGTGCTTCCATTAAGATCTTCCTTTGGAGCGAGGCGAAAAATCCAGCTCGCTTCGAGAGGCTACAAATATTTTTCTCAACCGTCAAATGTTACAGGCTACTTTGATTTCTTTGTTTCTTGACGAAAATTGAAAACAGGTCGGAAAACTACGCCACTTTCGAATACCTAGGTGCTGAATATCGCCAGAGCAACCAACCTCAAAGCTATACATTCTCATTCTCTAGCTCAGATTTGGAAACTTGCAACAAAATCGCTTAGGTCACTCAAATCACGGTTTCGCTGGACATAGATTAGAAATTCAGCAGCTCTAGGGGCTTACATTTTTCATGCTCAATGGAAGACCATTAGCTTGCTAAATAACGAAAGGCTGTTTTTGTCGATGATTATTTCATGGGAATAAAAACAAATTGGAAAAGTTTTTCTAAATTTTACGAAGGCGCAGAGCGGACATGGAAGATATTTATTTGTAATTGCGACTTTTTTCTGGCAATTGCGACTTTTTTCTGTCAATTGCCACTTTAATCTGGCAATTGCGACTTTTTTCTGTCAATTGCCACTTTATTCTGGCAATTGCGACTGTATTCTGGCAATTGCGACTTTTTTCTGTCAATTGCCACTTTAATCTGGCAATTGCGACTTTTTTCTGTCAATTGACACTTTATTCTGGCAATTGCGACTTTTTTCTGTCAATTGCGACTTTTTAGCACATTTCGATAGAAAATGATGTTTATATGGCCGGTTTGTCCGCCTGTCTGTCCGTCCGTTATTTGTCTGTCCGTCCGTCTGTCTGTCTGTCCGTGTAAAAGTTGAGAAGTTGTACTCCTTCTCGGGAAATGAAGCTAGAGCCTTGGAACTTTTTCCGATTAATTAGCTTAGGCCCTCAAAGGTGGCCTATGGGCAGACTGTATTTCATGGTGGCGCTGCCATCTTGGTACCATACTGAAATTTCTCATCAGTGGAACGGAACCTCGGACGGAACTTACTCTGATCTCGTATGAATATTCCTACTTCCAAGCTCAGTTTCATGATTGCGCCGCCATCTTGGTAACCATATTATTTCTTATTAGTGGAACGATTTTCCTGAAACTTGGAACTTACCCTTGGTTCGTATGATCACTCTTATTTTCAAGCTGAGTTTCATGATCCGCTAGAGCGGATTCAGAGCGAATGAATCTGAAGCGGATTCATACGAGACAAGAGTACCTACGTTTCACGTTTCATGACAATCGTTCCAATAATAAGAAATTTCGATGTGGCGGCCAAGATGGCGGCGTAATCATGAAACTGAGCTTGAAATTAAGAATGATCATACGAGATCAGAGTAAGTTCCGTTCGAGGTTCCGTTCCACTGATGAGAAATTCCAATATGGCTACCAAGATGGCAGGGCCACCATGAAATACAGTCAGCCCATAGGCCACCCTTGAGGGCCTAAGCTATTAATCGGAAAAAGTTCTAAGGCTCTAGCTTCAGTTCCCGAGAAGGAGTACAACTTCTCAACTTTTACACGGACAGACAGACAGACGGACGAACAGACAAATAACGGACGGACAGACAGACGGACAAACCGGCCATATAAACATCATTTTCAATGAAAATGTGCTAAAAAGTCGCAATTGACAGAAAAAAGTCGCAATTGCCAGAATAAAGCGTCAATTGACAGAAAAAAAGTCGCAATTGCCAGATTAAAGTGGCAATTGACAGAAAAAAGTCGCAATTGCCAGAATAAAGTAGCAATTGACAGAAAAAAGTCGCAATTGCCAGAATAAAGTGTCAATTGACAGAAAAAAGTCGCAATTGCCAGAATAAAGTGGCAAAACAGAAAAAAGTCGCAATTGCCAGAATAAAGTGTCAATTGACAGAAAAAAAGTCGCAACTGCCAGAATAAAGTGGCACTTGACAGAAAAAAGTCGCAATTGCCAGAATAAAGTGTCAATTGACAGAAAAAAGTCGCAATTGCCAGAATAAAGTGGCAATTGACAGAAAAAAGTCGCAATTGCCAGAATAAAGTGACAATTGACAGAAAAAAGTCGCAATTGCCAGATTAAAGTGGCAATTGACAGAAAAAAGTCGCAATTACAAATAAATATCTTCCATGTCCGCTCTGCGCCTTCGTACAATTTACACCCTGTATACATATTTTTGAGAAGTCGAATAAATGCTTAATTTTGACATGTTGAACCAGCGGAGATAAGCTTATCATTTTCCCTCTCTTCATCACATCATGTTCGTAGCCATTTACATCAGAAAAAAGCAAAACCCCTTTCTTTTTTTTACGAAGCACGTCAACCAACGGAATCGCTGTTGAAATTGACCAATGGAAACCATGCAATGTCATAAGAAATATCCTTTCTGTGTTCTTATGGTTTTAGATGGAAATGGGTGGAATCGCATGGGACATTTAGAAATCAATGGGATGAAGTGGAAATAGCCAAATGTAAATTTTTAAATGAATTGTCGTGGAAATGGTACAGGGTGTTCACGGGTAAATTATACCCTCCTCTTGGAGACTTTCTTTTATACAGGGTGTTTCAGCGATAACAGCAAAAAGTTCAACTGTGGGTAGATCTCGTGAAAATATTTAGCTTACATTTAGCATAAGCTGGTTTATCAACATTATCTATCAACCTGCCAAATGTTGAAATAATCCAACCAGTAGCGCAGAAATTATGGGGAGGGTCAGGGGTCACCTTAAGTCAACCTTTCTTCGGATTCTTCTAAATTATTGACCCTCGTAACACATACACTACGGGCTGGATCCTTTCAAAATTTAACAGGTCGGTAGATAGTTTCAACGAACCAGTCTGAGTATGGCGAATTTAAGTTAATTTCGTCAAAACATTCCTGAGTAAAAATTTTTGAAATCTGAAAAAAGTGAATTTTGAAGGGCTATATCTTCGTCATTAGGGCGAACTTCGCAAAATGCAAAATGGTATACAGGTTTTCATCGTATTTTGACGAGATCTATTCACAGATACATTTTTTGCTATCATCCTCTAAACACTCTGTATACAGGATGTTTGCAAACTTGGGGTAGAAAATTGAACTTTTAATAATTGATAAATTGTTTGATTTATTTTTATTTTCAAGAAGCAGGTAGCAAAATGCCCCAAAAGCACCGAAAAAATGTTGAACAAATGTATGTCTTTTATTTTTGAACATATGGAGGGTCAAAAGGTGGTCCTTCGACCCCTTCTTTTTTGAAATATTGAAGGAATTTAGTCAACTCTTTTCATCAGACAAAAAATCTGATGTTTTGCACCTTTGAACGTGTTTTGTAACTTTGTAACTTTTTTGTTTTAGCTTTGGAATGTTCTTCCAGCCCGAGCTTCAGCCAATAAACATGGCTGTAATGCTCCAGGTTTATTTGTCGAAGACAATGTGAAAGCTGTTATCCCGAATAGCTTATTGAAAGGCTTGGGGATCAAGAATTCCATCCAGAAAAAGTACAAAGAATGTTCTAGAAAATGATGGCGTGGGTTGGTTCCCGTGGATATTGATGGTATTTCCCATCATTTCTCTATTTATTCCCAGTACAGACGGTTTCCATGCGAATTTGAACACCGAACAAAGAAATCTAACTTATCGTCCCACCAAACCAATATCCCTAGCATACATAGTAACGACATTTACGCTACCTATCGGCGACAAAGTGAACACATTTCATGCAATCGTCTTATTACGACGGTGTGAGCAACCGGAAGTCCAGATATCGAGACTGGGAATGCCATTGAGAATAATGAAAAGTCGGCCGTCTATTTCTGCAACTTTTGAGGTTCATTCCATAATAAAATTATTAATATTAGGCTAAATTTAGCTCCTGAAAATCCTGACGCAATCACTCGAACTTCAAACATCAACATTTCGAAAGTTGTAGGCGGAAAGTGAAATTTCAGCGCAATTTCTGACTCGGAAAGAAAAAGGAAAACTCTCGTGAATGAACTGACCTAAATAACGAAGAGTTATTTTCGAAAGTTTCAAGAGTCTTGAAATTCAATCACGTCGTCTTGTTGCGAAGACAGACCAGTACTACTTCGTCGATGATGTTTCGATTCTTCTTGTGCATACCATATGTTTGTTTGTTAGTACTACCTCTAGTGGTATACTGGTCTATAGCATATTGGATATAAACAAAACACAAACAAGCAATTAGTGCGGCGTTCAATTTGTTGCTGCCGCTGCGCCGGCAGATGTTTCTTCTTGTCAAACAAAAATAAATAATTCGATTTCATCCCGGGTGGTAAACTGGCAAAGGAAAGTAAAATAAATTCCTGCGGGCAATAAAATGTACCTTTCACCTGTTAATTGGGTGCATATCTATCCGATGCCTAGATAAATACTTGATGGCTCAGGCATACACAATGGAAATAAAAAATCGAATGGTGATTGAGAATTGAGGCGTTTAAAAATAGCATAACGGTAACTAGATGGAGCGTTTCGACTTGTTAACCCATTAACTCGTTTTAGACGCCCCAGTATTACACTAAAATGTATATAGCGGAAGCACACCACAGACATATACACACAAACTAGATCCAATTCTGCAATTATTAGCTACAAGTGAATGGTGATGTGTGGCACTAATTATGCACACAGGATTTTGTTTTTCTGGAACCCCGGTTGAGGTATAACTAAAATTAGATGGCAGTGGAAATAATAATTAGATAGCTACTTCTCTGACTGATGACTTTCAATTTCAAAAACTTCAAACTCTTCACTGGCTATTCTTGAGAATTCACTGTACCAGAGATTTTATTCGTAGTAGTTAGTAGCCATCACTGTTGGGAAGCGGAGCACTGATTGACAGAACATGTCCAAATGGCAATTTGATTTCTTCGAACTTTTACATTAAAATACCTCAATTATAACTAATCTGCGTGGAGAGGGAATGCCTGGCCGTTAACCCCTCATTCTCCCAGATTTTATAATGATCCGAGAGTGTAAGTATGTCAAAAATGGTACTAATAGTATGTTTTGAGCTTAAAAATTAAATAGTGAAAGGAAAAAAAAGAAAGAACTAAAATATAAAAAAATAATTTTAAACATCAGTTTCTCACTCCTGTCTCTTATCTCTTGAATGGCGTATTATTTTGGTCGAATTATGGATCACCTGTATAAAAACGTTATCAATACATATAAGTTTACAATTATATTTCATAGTTTTCAATTTTATACTTTAATGGCAATGCCTGGCGCTTTACAAATTTCGTTCCCCTTTCTAAAATCTAGAGCATCAAGCTTGGAATAAGTCATCCAACTGTGTTTGCTCGAGCAACAATCGTGACGATTTGGTTGCCTGTATCACAAAGCTATCGTGTGTAGTGAAGGGCTAGGTCTAAAAATCCACAGCTACCATAAACAAATTCCAAGTGCGGTGTGAACTAGACTGACCAATCAAACACTAAAATGTCAAACACTAGACAAGACTAAATACCCAGACTATTGTTTGATGTTTGATGCATATACCTAAATCAACAACACATCTACTGAAGGTGTCTGAGAAATGTGTAGGTACCGCGCACCATCAAACACCCGTGTGAAATTCCTCAAGTTTACAGGGTGGCTGATGCATCGAGTCTTACTGTCACGCAACAAAATCAAGCAGATTGAAATCTGGCATCACTCGAGAGGAGCTATGGACGTTTCCGCGTTGGACGATAAATTATTAGAGCTTGTATGTATACCCAGCCATTAGAGTATCAAAAGAGAACCAAACAAATATAACTAACGCTGTGGCTCTGGATCGTGGCCAAATTGATGTATTTTTTTCGCGTCCACTCAGTATTTATATTTTATTTTTGCTACGTCCTACCAACAGCGGATGATACAAACAGACACACACGTATTTTTTCAGAGGGAGGGGGACGTCCGACAGACGGACGCCTCGGCACAATGCAACTGCAACTTTTGGGTATCGCCAAAAAATCTTGGATCGCCCACATTTTGTTAGATAACGGACAAGTATCGCCTCGTTCAACAGCGCAAAATTCTTGGCTGGCCCAGTTGGAGCGAAAACCTTTTGGAAAAGTTCCCACTTGGTCTTTCCCTTTCGATGCATTGTATAACGCGAGTGAAATTGAGTTTTCAGTACTGTGAGTCTTTGTATTGAGCAACTGAATGCCTACACGCGATATGCGGTATGTTGAGTCATTCAATTTTTAAACACACAGACTATACGCAACAACAAGTGGTTCATTTAAAACTTGGCGATTCCCCCGCAATTAGACATGCTATGAAACATTTATTCGCGCATTTAGAAGAACGGTGCACGTGAAATGAGAATAAAATAATGTAAAGTAAGAGTAGATAATTACCTTGGCTTCCAATTTGTCGTTTTCGTGCTTCAAAGTGGTCCTTTCCGACTCCAGCTTTTCCAATTTGGTCTTTAGCGCTTCCAGTTCATCCTGAAATAACAGAAAAACAGCTCAATAAAAGAATCTCGATAAAAAATATCAACTTTCTGACGGCCACTCTGAATTTTACTAGGTATGCGCATGTTGAATTTAGTTTTGCCGCCGAAAGATGACAGTACAAACGTCGAATTGTGACTTTAGTGCGTGAAATTGACAAACGTCAAATCGAGACTATAAAATGCCAAATTGGTCTTTGATAAGCACATTTGACATTTCAAACATGAAATTCTTGATTTTGATGCATAAAGCTGGTCCCTTCAAGTCAAATTAGTCTTTGTAATTCACTAAAGAAGTCCAAATCGAGCCGTCTGCGAAAAACTGTCACGTCTAGTATTCCGTGTGAAATTTTGCGTCGCTGAGCAGACTTGACTAATCAAACATCAAATTTGAGACTGTGATGCTTGAGGTCGGCTCCAATAAACGTCAATAAACTCCAAAACTATCAGAAGCTTGAATCGGCCTATCCGAGCAAAACTGTCATTTTGAACAATCAAATTTGGATTTTTGGATACTACCCCGTTTACTACAAATGTAACTAAAATTTGGCTTTGCAATATAAAATTACAGTTGAAAACGTCAGATTTGTTGAGATGAATTTGACATTTCAAATATTAAATTAGAGACTGTGATGTACGAAAATTGCACACTAAACGTCAAATTTGCTTTGATGTTTCATGTCTGAAAAAGACTTGTGTTTCGTTAAGCAGACTTGACATTTTGAACATTAAACTGAAAATTTTGATGCTTGAAATTAGCACTAGAAATCAACGATTTGTCTTTGAAGCGCGAATATCATACCAAGGAGCCAAAATCTGCCAATTATTGTACAATGATTCGTCAAGAATAAAATAAATTAACTGTAACTGCCAAATTTGTTGCTATGTTGTGCAAAATTACACATAAAAACGTCACACCGCTGAATATCTCCAGCAACATTGTGCTTCACTGATAAGCAGACTTGACACTTCGAACCGAGCTTCGAACATCAAATTTGAGATTTTGATGCTGAAGTTGGCAATGTCAAAACACATAGACCAATTGATGTCAAATTTGTTGATGCCTAAAAGAAATATATGCGGACTTGATCTGTTAGACAAGAGTGTCACTGTCAAAAATGACAGTTAATTTTTCACGGAGATGGATTTGCGGGCTTCGAAATAAGATGGGTACTGTACACCGAGCAAAAAGGAATGAGAATTTATTTCTTCACAAGGATGATGTTTGAATACGAGCCCTCGGTAAGTGTTGCAAATCATGCGAGTGAAGAAATGGGCATTCCATGAAAGTTGCACACTAGGACACGTCCAAACCTGTACTGCTCTACTGCATTTGAATTTGGTATTTGTAATGAAACTTGTTCCTGAGTAATCGTGCGTTAATAATATTATGTTTCTTTCTTCGAAACGTGCGGTAAGGCATCTTCAGCCCCAAAAGACTTGTCGTATGAAGAAAGTTTGAGAGCCACTGATTGGCAGGTTTCTGATCGCGGATGCTATTTAATTTGAGCCAAGAAGCTTTCAACAAAATAACAAGATATTCTCGTCTGCATCAGCAAGCACGAATAACCTATTATTGAATTTGATGAATAACTTTCTGCACTTGAACTAACATCAAGTGTGTTTAATGCCTGACAATGACAAGTGCCGGTAGATGCGTTGATAGCTTGATCTTTTCATTTTTGAATCGAGTCTACACGAATTAAGGTGTTCTTTTGATGATGGAGCCCTTCTTGCTAGAAGTCTCATACATAGGCCCGTATTCATAGTCGGATCTAATATATAAGGTGGTCTTAAGACCATGTTTATTTAGACACAGACTTGAACCAAGATGGTTTTATACATACAGTTATCATCTTGTGAACATTTTATAACACAATAAAATACCCCTTCATCTTCTCAAGGTTGTGTTCGAGAGAAATCAGCGTATCAAAATTGGATAAGGTCGTCTTAAGACATAAGATCTGACTATGAATACGGGCCTTAGAGTCCCCTGAGATTTTCTTGGAATCGTGACATTTCTATTTCATAGCACTATGTTTATTTGTTTGAAATCTTCACCTCTAAGCTCTAAATTTCACAGTCAAGTTCGCACACCGGAAATCTCTAGAAAAATCATGCCGAGGCGAGCTTTTGTTTAAGAACTATATTTTTATTTTATGACTTATTCAGCTTCCACCGACCCAAGTGCCCGTGTTTTTTTTTCCTAACTTCACATGCATCATTAACATTAACACCTAATAAACCATCAAGCTTTACAGTGGTGCCATCATTGTCTTGTCTCATCTCATTTCCGCCACTTGCAGGTTTTCCCATATCTTCCTGATTCCCACCGTTTTACGATGATTAAATCTTAATTTTTTATATTATTAATTAAAAGTCTTGTTTCACGAGCAGAGACACATACAGAAAAGAACATGCATCATGTTTTAGATGTGAAAATTTGTATTGTTGTTACGCAAAATATGACCCACTTCCTGTGCGCCTTTTTGATGTTTTTCTTTAGACAAATACGCATTCTGAAAATTTATTCCTAGCCGAAAGAATTTGGCATCGAAACACACTTCGACTATGTATTGTCCAATATAATATACCGAAGCGACAACGTGACAATTTTAAAAAATGCATCTGTTGCTTACCTATTACCTATAGCCGGTGTGACACGCGATTAGCATTTGTTGGCACCAATTTCCCATTGGAGAGGTCAGAACCTCAAGTGTTGCTGTATATCATAGGTGTAGGTAGGTAGGTAGGCAGTAGTAACTAAGTGTAAAACGTGTGAATAAATTATTTAAATTTCTTTTTGTAACAAATTAGCAATTTACGGAATTCCGATTGTGCGATGTGCATGTCGTGTTGATGAAGAAGACCGTGACCCTGACACATGAAAACATGAGAAGGCGCCTCAAGAGATCAATTTTTTTCGGGTTGGTAGTACTCATTAGCGTTTGAAAATTACCGAGAGAGGTAATCGACTTCCGAGGTAATTTCGCGGCAATTACGTTTCTGTGACACATGCCCTGGTTACTGGCGCTCTTTAACGTAACGTTCTCGCCAATTTTTGTTCGTTAGACCGTCGACTTCGTTACATATAAATTTTCTTTTTTCAGACAAGATTTGACATCCAAGAGACTTCGGCGAAATCCATCAGATCTCTCGCCCTAATCACTGCTACGGCGTTTTGCATTACTGGAACGAGTGGAGAAATGCATTACAGAAGGAGTATGCGTCAGATAAGATAAGATAAGATAAGATAAATTTTATTGGTTGTCAAGGCGCATAACAACATGTCCAAAACTGTATAACAAAAAACATAAATTCAAAATTCACACAACATTACATTACAGATATATCATATTAAAGTGTTCAAATCAGCCCTTAAGAAGTCGTTGATGCTGTAGAATGAACCCTTCACCAGCAGCTTTCTCGTTTCCCGGCCAAACCGCTCCGGAGGCAGATGTTTTATTGAGGGTGGCAGCTTGTTGTAGAAGTGGATTCCCCAGTAGCTCGGATTCTGTTGTGTTTTTACTGTGCGGTGGAACGCGACCTTGAGTGCATTTCGGCCTCTGGTGTGGTGGTTGTGGTCTTCACCATTTCGTTTAAACGTGTGCCTTTGATTATAAACGAATTTTGTACAGGCGAGAATGTACATTGACGGGATAGTCAAGACACCCTCGGTCTTGAACACCTCTCTGCACGTCTCAGTCCATCCCAAACCGCACAGCGCCCTCATTGCCTTCTTTTGCAGAACAAATACCCGCTCAGCCCCCGGCGACATACCCCAGAACAGTATGCAGTATGAAGCAGCGCCGTGGAAATTGGCAGAAGATGCAGACATTCAACTAAAGCTTCTCAATATTCTTGCTTGAATACAGGGTGTCTAGAAAATGATGGAAAAGCTCTCCAGTACGTCGTAGGGACCCTTCAGAGAGTTCCGAAATAAAAAATGTTGAAAAAATTCTACGACCTTTATCTTTGGAGTTATCAAGGGTCAAGGGATGGCCCTTTGAACCCTTCTAGTTTTGTTCATTCAAAAGATTTGAGTTTACTGTTGACGACAGAATTATGAGAAAGAAATATCTACCACTGGATGTGTATTGATTTTTTTTTATTTACAGGGTGAGTCAGAAACTAAGAATATTATTATTCGAAGGACCAGTTTTTGACCCTTGATAACCCCAAAAATCTAAGTCGAAGAATTTCTTTAATCATTTTTTCGGAATTCCTTGAAGAGTTCCTTACAACGTACTGGAGAGCTTTTCCGCCATTTTCTTGAAAACCCTGTATACAGGCGATTTGCTCCTGATTTTTGAAAATTGAAAACAAATCTGTTGATTTCTTAACTTTGAAATACTTATGACACTTTTGACAGGCTTGATTTGGCGTTTTAGAAATCACTCGAGAAAAGTGAAAACGAAAATTACAGAATTTTGTCTTTGGTGTTATAGCATCGATGACAATGAAACTTAGCGGACATGCGGTTACTACCAGTTAGTGGTAGTATTCGTGGTGAAAATGAGCTCTTGGCCGCAATCCGTCAATCACTGTACCAAAACGCTTTTTTTTTGTAAGTGTTATCAAAACATCGGTATCATCCAAAGTGTTTTAATGCGATTCCATTCTGTTTTCAAATCCCTTGCGCTAGGTTTCACTTGTATATAACACGAATGTTTATGTTGCCACCGGTATCTTACACACTAGAAGAAACCTCATATAATTTCTCTTTTAATCTAGCAAAAGTTGGTACTTTACGATGATTACTAAATCTGTACAGCATAGATAGAAATTGCATTTCCTCTTTGAGACAAGAAGCCCAACGACGATTTACAAAGGCAGGAAACCATTCGATATACCTTGACATCTTTCATGACCATGATGACCATTAAACCACCACGCTAGCACGTATGAACGAACACTGCTTCAGGAACGAGTCACAAAATTGAGCAATTTCTCACCCGCACACTGTCATATTTTCAATAAATAAATAAATATATTTTTACGGCAAACACATCAAATCTAGCGCTATAGAGCTCTTTATTACCACTATCGCATACTTACTGCTACCAAGAACTGTATGACGATAAAGCTCAGTTTATGAAGATTGGTCGAAGATGAGCTCAAAGAACAGATTTGAGCCGTTGTATTATGTTCATGTGTATGTGTGAAGGCGGCTCGTAAATTTTCCCACATTATTTATGGTGATCGAAGAAGTATACTATAAGTGCACTTACTTTCCCTCCATTGATTGAATTATTGTTGTTCAAGATAAAAACGGACATTGAACTTGACAGGATCAGGGTCTACCACCTCTCTCTCTCCAGTAAATGCATAATATAAAGTTACGACCGCTGAACTTTAAAACTCGAAGCTCCAATAACGTCTTGCCCTTTTCTTTGAAGACCACAGAAACGTGTCGACTGTCGACAGATCAAGATCTAGCGGCTGGTTATTATTTTCTTCCTGATATAGTTGAAAATCATTTCGTTGAATTGCATGCCATTTTCACTCACGATAGTGCAGCGGCATAGCACTACATTTATTAGTGCAACCATATACCATATACAATGGTACGAAATTTGGCATGACGAATAAACACACCACAAGGCTTATGTTTAGATATAGAGGCACTTCGAAATTCAACCAAGAGCTCCTTTAAAATCCAATATGGCCGACAATTCGTCATTTTTCTCTAGCTATGGTGTAATGGAGGGAAAATTGCACACGATTCAACTTTTCGTTGAAGAAACCATCACGAACACTCTAAAACCAATCTCGCTTGTCTGAAGAAAACTTCAAAGACGGAAGAACCAAACTAGGCCTACATGTTCTAACAGGAGAATCGATGTCCTTGCTCACTTGAAAATGCACTTGCACCGAAAATTACTAATTATTAACATTCACGATTGAACAGCCCCAAGGGTTTTTAATTGTCGTAACATTGGTTACGTGCATTTTCAGGTTAGCAAGGACATCGATTCTTCTGTGAACAGATGCAGGCATAACTTGACTCTTCCGTCCTATTATTTGCCCCCAGACAAGCACTGATCTTGAAGTGTTCGTAATCAATGGTTTCTGTGACGACAAGTTGGATCTGTACAATTTCCGCCCCGTTACCCCACAGTTGAATAAAAATTAAAACTTGTCGGCCATATTGGATTTTAAGGGGATTTCCTATATAAATTTCGAAGTGCCTCCCTCCATTCTTAAACTTGTCGGCCTATTGGATTTTAAGAGGCTCCTATATAAATTTCGAAGTGTTCGAAGTGTAAGAGGCTCCATTCTCAAAATGAGCCTTGTAGTGGTTAGTTGTTTCGGAAACAAAAATTTATTCGATTGTAGCCACTGCATTGGCTGACTGGTCTAATTTTTTGACACCAAAGCCAACCCTGAATGGTTTTTGTGTTGAGCGTTTGATATTATTTAGCCTTATTTACTTCGCCGCCAGAGCTGGGAGAAAGGGGTATACAAAAAATATAAAATACACAAATTACGTGAATTTAAAAAAAATGTTGCACATCTCGTGTTTTTACTTCGACCGAATTTAAGTATTCGATTATTGATCTAGAATCTCTAGCTGCTTGGTGGCAATAAATTGAAGAGCTCTTTTTTTGCATGAAGCAAAAAGCTTTCGAGTTGCTGACGAACGATACTGGCGTTTTCGAAGCGAACTTTTCCGACTCACCGTTTTCATCTTGAGCTCCTCTTCGGTCCTGTGGACGTTCAAAAGGGGCGTGACCCGCACCAGCAGGCGCCACCAGGGCCAATCCCGCACCAGCATGAACTTGCGCACGTTTCTCTGGATGCACCTGACGGCCAGATCCTGGAGTTTTCTCTGGGTAAGCTTCTTTCTCGCCAGGTAGCCCCTGCAGTGGGCCTGCAGGTTGACCACCATGCCGGCCAGGCACTCGTCTCGCTGCGCTTCCAGCTGGGACAGGACGCCATTTCTGAAGAAAATCTGAAAAGAGAAGTATTCTTTTAATACTTGGAATAACGACATAAATTTTAGACGTAGAGAAGAATCTTGTCGCAAATGCAAAAAATCGTTCGATCGTTCGAAGAGAAAAGGGCGGAGGGCGGAGAAAGGGGTGGGAGATGAGTCAAGAGCTTTCCTTTTAATCCCATTAGAAAAGCTTGAAGTATGCACAGAACAGAAATACAACGTACATTCGTGAAAGTTTGCAGGTCTCATGAGGATGCGTATACTGTGTGTTTTTAGAAAACCGCACCAGCCCATAACTTTTTTCCTATGGGATATATAGGATTTGAATTTTCTCCGGGGTATTTGAGAGCGCTTTTGCTATTTTTTTTGCGTAGATCATGAAGCTGCTCTCACTTCCGGAAATAACATCAACTTTTGATTTTTAAATAGAGCACCTGTATATTTTTTGATATCATCTTATCGGATGGAGATTTTTCTTATTGACAAAGTGGTGGTTTGCAAAATTCTCTATGATGGAAAATCAAGATTTTATAGCGAATTGAATATAAATAAATTATCACTACCAAAGATGGCTGCGACCACAAATAAAAATCTGAAGTTAGAAGTTTGTTTATTGCTTATGTCGATTTCAACCAGTAACGCTTTTTGACATAAACAATAAACAAACTCCTAACTTCAGATTTTTATTTATTACCACTGTGTCAATGAAAAAATCTATCCGAATATCAAAACAAGTGAATATGCCCTCACGTGCGTGAGTCTCAATAGCGCATTTTCTTAGTGCCAGGTCTGTCATTGATAGGAATGAAGTCAGCTTGAAAATTAAATGTTCATGCGAGACAAGAGTAAGTTTTACGTTCCATGACAATCGTTCCACTAATGAGAACTTTCAATATGGCGGCCAAGATGGCGGCGGAATCATGGAATTCAGCTCAAAAATAAGAATGATCATACAAGACAAGAATAACTTCCAAGTTTCAAAAAAATCCTTCCACTAGTAAGATATTTCAATATGGCGGCCAAGATGGCGGCGGAATCATGAAATTTAGCATGAAAATAAGAATGTTCATACAAGCAAAGGATAACTTCCAAGTTTCATGGAAATCGTTTCACTACTGAGAAATTTCAATATGGCGGCCAAAACGGCGGCGCAACCATGAAATCCAATCTGTCCACTGGTCACCCACGAGAGCTTGAGCTATCCATTGGAGAAAGTTCCAGGGCTCTAGATTCATTCCCCGAGGGAAAGTTCAACTTCTTAGAAGTGCACAAGAAATCTTTGTTTTGTGATAATAATAATGATAACCATGAATGTATAAAAAAAAATAATGCCCATTGGCCACCCTTGGGGACATCAGCTATCCATCGGGAGAAGTTCCAAGGCTCTAGCTTGATTCCCCGAGGAGGAGTTCAACTTCTTAGAAGTGCACAGTAAATATCTGTTTTTTGATAATAGTAATGATAACCATGCATGGATAAAAAAAAATGCCCATTGGCCACCCTTGGGGACATCAGCTATCTATCAAAAAAGTTCTAAGGCTCTAGCTTTATTCCTCGAGGAGGAGTCCAACTTCTTAATTTCTACACGGACAGACAGACAGACAGACGGACAGACGGACGGACGGACGGACGGACGGACAGACGGACAGACGGACGGACAGACCGACAAACCGGCCATATAAGCGTCATTTTCTTACGAAAATGCGCTAAAAATATAGAGGGTGTTTCATTTGAAAATCAAAGGTTGATATCACTTTCGGTTACTTCCTTTAGTTACCAGGTAACGTAAAAAGACACTGAAAAGTCACGTCTGTTACATGATCACCAAGTTTCGATGTGGAACGTTTTCAGATAAGTTACGTCAGTTTCATAACGCTAATTTTCGACGTAAAACGTATAATCAGCTAGCGGAGTCGTCATATTAGATTGATGTTATTATTGACATTACAGAAAGTAACGTAAAATTATATCAACTAATTAAGTGAAGTCTCCTATGCAGCGTTCTGGCGAAATTGACATTGACATTCCGCAAAAAATTTACTCATTTGAACTTTCTAGCGGATCTCGTGGGCTCAAATGCCGTTTCGTTGCAGAGGTACCATGGCATTTAAAAGTTTGAAACGACGTGATCCGCTGAAGAGTTCAAAATATTAAACTTTTTTGCGGAACGTCAATGTCAAGTCTGCGATTCCGTTACGCTAAAACGTCCCATGAGAACTTGGAGTGAGGGAAGTTCAAAGCTGACTTCCACGTCAGACCAAGGAAGGTGTTAAAAAAAATGATGGTGATCATTTTGATAAAAAAAAAACAAAGCTCATTAAGTTGCGTATACGGGGTGATTACAGATTGTGACTTTCCTCTTAAGTGTAGACTCCCTGACCTATTATATAATTATATAAAATCACAAATTTGTCGTCAATGGCTTAGTTTTCAAGATACAGGATGTTAAAGTTGAGGTAAAAATTAGTTTTTTGTCAATAAAAATAAAATAAATGACAATACAAATCTGTAGGTAGCTATGAGCACCTGAATACCATATGTCCATATGTATTTTGCCTTGTTAATTTTTTTCTGTTACCGCTAGAAAAAAATAATCTCGAAAAAACTTGAAAAAATGCCTTGAACAATTTTTTTCAATGATTTCTGTCGAGTGAGTGAATGAATGAATGAGTCAAAGAATCTACCCTTTATAGGAAAGTCGTAAGTTGTGAATCACTTTGTATAGGGTATTTAGAAGTTCGCGCCCTTGGATGTGAAATGCTTACGAAGGGTCAGACATGTTAAAAATATATTTTATTTTTGAAGATGTGGAGGATAGAATAGCAGGATTTCGGTCCCCAAAATTCAAAATTTACGCTATGTGAAAGAATATCACTAAATTCCTTGAAGAGTTGGAACAGAATAATTTTTCAACAAAATATGTGTTAAGTCAGGTTATTTATCGGTGGTTTTGATTTCAGCCGTGAGGGCAGCATCGCTCATTGGCTCCCATGCTATGCATTGTGCCACAATAGCCAATGAGCGATGCTGCGCTTACGGCTGAAATTAAAACTATAAGGCTAAATAAGCTGACGAAACCCACCCAATCACCCAAAGTATTTGGTTTGGTGTGAATTTTTACCAATATTTACCATATAGGGTGAGTAAAAATCCTGAGAATCGATATTTAATCGAAAACGCATTAAAAAAGTGACTATAGGAACGTTTAAGATAAAAACCTATGACCTAAAACTATTTTCAGTTATACAGGGTGTCTGATTTTGATCGGGTGAACAGAACGGCAATTTTTTTCAATGGAACACCCAATTTTTTTGTTATGAATATCATATTACTCGTTTCCTCTCGCGTTGAAGCCATTTTTCTGTGTTCAACAATTTTAGACTGACTAGTTGACAGCTGCGTACTTTTTGGCCTGTCTGTCATGCATCACGGCCGACTAAGTTTTTGAAAAAAAAAACAAATAAATAGCAAAATTCGTGAAAACTTCCGATTATTTCGAAGAGTACGAAGTTTAAGGGTAGGGTACTCCTGGTTAAGAAAATGAGCGTACTTTTTGGCCTGTCTGTCATACATCACGGTCGACTAAGTTTTTGAAAAAAAAACAAATAAATAACAAAATTCGTGAAAACTTCCGATTATTTCGAAGAGTACGAAGTTTAACGGTAGGGTACTCCTGGTTAAGAAAATGAAAGGGAAAGAAAAAAGCTATCGGATAGCGTCAAAAAACTGGAGGCATGCCAACTAAAAAAAATCTGTTGTGGGGCAACACAAGACTTTCCCGGCGGTATCCAGGGACGTCAGTAATGATTTTGATCGAAGTGTCCCTTCGGGAAGGTGGGACTTAATTCGGAAATTGATGAAAACATTTTACTCAGTTGTGCGTTATGCGATCATTCTGCATCCATTGTTGGGCCTACAGAACAAGTGACAGGTTCTTAGGTTTCCATGGTGATGAAATATTTCGAAAGGTAGAACTAGGAAGAAGACAATTGTTGCGAAATTTGAAGAATGCAATGCTATATCCAGACAAGCCCAGACCCAATGTGTCACCTGAAGGCTTCCGATCAAAATCATCTACCTAAAGTCTAATCAGGTCATTCCATGCTGAACTTATGCTTTCGTACCTGATTTCGATTTGATCAAATCAATAATTCGGTAATTATCATGGCAAAACCGCTAATTTGCACGATCGCATGAGCAGTTTTATATTTTCAGTAGGAAAATTTCCGGGAAATTGGAGAGAAATTATTGAAAAATGTTCAAGAACCAGTTATCTATTCTTCAAAAAGAAATGGTAGAAATCTGTTCACGGAATAAAAAGTTGGAAAATTTCCAGTTTTTCCAGAGAGAAAAACTTGAGAACCGTTGGTTCGATTTCAAAATTTTTCCCTCCAAAAATTAATTCAGTCTTTTTTCCAACTTTTATTCTCAGCATGTCTGCACCTAAAATGGATATTTCGTGTGGCTCACCGCATGTTGAAGTTTACGCTGCAGTTTTTTCAAATTCACAGAATATGCAATTTTGTTATTGAAAAAATTGCCGTCACAAAACCGAAGCTGTGTCGATTTTAAAAATATATCCACAAGACACCCAGTTCAATTTACTTCCGATATCAGTCAAAAATTTTCGGAAAAAGTCGATCCTCGTGCAGGAATGAATTTTTGAGTGGAGTGCTGCATCAAAAGCGAGTCATCCTGGTGGAAATCCGGGTGAGTCGTTCTCTCGAGTGGCAACGGCTAGGAGAAATTTTGAAAATTCATAACGCCTGATGGGAAAATAGTGGAAAATTGCAACTGCAGACTAAATTTGACTCTTATGTTTTGTTGCTTCCTGCCAAATTTGGTCCCAATTCATCGGATAGATTTTGAATAATTGAATGGTAAAGTTTTGAACTTTGACATTTTTTATTTTTTGACAGATGACAGACAGAGCATAATTTTTAACTGTTCTGAATACAGTTTTCCATGGGCTTTCAAACGGCATTTTGCAAGTCAAGTTTTGTGAGATATAGCTTCTGTCATTTTGTGATAGTGACATTTTCGTTTGACAAATGACAGCCAAAAACTAATCAGCTTATTCAACAGCAAGACCCTGTCTGTATATCAAATTTCAAGTCGATCAGACTATTGGTTCGGCAGCTATCGTGTCAGAACGTTTTTCCTGCATCCTGCATCATTACATAACTTTCCCTTGGACGGGCCGGGAAAGTAAAATGAGTTATGATAGTTTAAAAATTATAAACTTTGATTCTGTGAACTATTTTGTATCGTAAACTCGCAACTTTTTGCTATTAAGATATCGACCTTTCCTTTGATTCCACTAGCATCAATCCAAGTTTTATCTCTTAATTTGAAAAGCAAGGCCGCTACAATTTTTTTCAAGTAAACTGAAAACGCGATTTTTTCAGTTTTTAATTTTGAATTGGTAGCATTGCCACATAAATGAAAAACAAAATCAGGCACGGGACAGCTTGAAAAGCTGAACACAAAAGTGCAAGAAAATGGGGTTTTCCATTTAAAAAAATTGACGTTCTGTTTACCCCGTCAAAATGGGGACACCTGTGTTGCTGAAAATAATTTAAGCTCATAGGTATCATCAAACCATACAACTTTTGGTAAGGAACGGTAAAGTAAGGCCCCTATGGGATAATTACGCTGGGATGGGATGGACCACTCTGTACATATAATACAGGTGTTCCAGAAAATGGCGGAAAACCTCTGCAGCACGTTGTGCAGGACCCTTCAGGGAATTCCGGAAAAATGTTCGAATTTCATTTTTAAAGCTCTCAAGGGTCAAAAACTACACAGTCCTTCGAATAATAATTTTCTTGGTTTCTGACTCACCCTGTGAATGAAAAAAATTCAATACACTCCCAGTGGCAGTTATTTCTTTCTCATAATTCTGCCGTTAACAGTAAACTGAAATCTTTTGAATTAACAAAACTAGAATAAGGGTTCAAAGGGCCGTCCCTTGACCTATGATAACGCCAAAAATGAAAGTCCAAGGCCCGTATTCATAGTCAAATCTTATGTCTTAAGACGACCTTATTTTGATACGTTGATTTCTCCCAAACACAACCTTAAGAATATATAGGGGTATTTGATTATGTTATAAAATATTCACAAGATGATAACTGTATGTATAAAACCATCTTGGTTCAAGCCTGTGTCTAAATAAACATGGTCTTAAGACCACCTTATATACAGGGTCTTTTTCTAGCAATGTCACTATTCCGGAAGCCTCTGGTAAACAAAGTACGCAACTTTTTGACAAGATCATGGCAGCATCTTATAGTTAACAGTTTCAAGTTTTGTTTGACACTACAACCATGGTTGGCAGTCATCAACTTCATGTACACGGTGCCAAGAGCCTGAAAGTTGCAAATTTTTTGTTTCTTCATTTTGAAATTCAAAATTCTCCTTTGTTTCTGTACCAATTCACTTGAAGCTTGTAACAAATTGAAACCTAAAATTTGAGTTTTGATACGGTGAAAATTGTCTTCGTGCAACTTCAGGGCGATGGCCGCCGTTTTCCAAAAAAGTCTTTGATCAGAAATGCAGTGCTCGGCGGGTGTCACAGAATCTCGAGACGTAACTTCAGTGCAGATATTTTCAATTCTCTTCTCAAGATAACGAATATCCCCGATTATGTTTGTGAATACCTGGTCTTTGAAAATGCCTACAGAGAAAAAACAAAGCGACTTTTTAACACTGTTTTCTTCTATGGCCAAGCACAACATTTTGTTCTGGCGCACCGTGCAGACAAAGTTGATGGCTGACAACTGTGGTTGTAGTGTCAAACAAAACTTGAAACTATAAGTCACAAGATGCTGCCATGCCTCTGTTGATAAGTTTCTTACTTTGCCTGTCAAAAGCAATTCAAATGATGACATCCATAAAAAAAGACCCTGTATAAGATCCCCAAGAATTTTATATAATTTTTCGGAATTCCTTGAAGGGTCCCTTACAACGTATTGGAGAGCTTTTCCGCCATTTTCTGAACACCTGTATATGTATTGAAAATATGGAATTGGAAACTAGGAAATAAAAGAGACACAAGAAAAAGAAGGGAGAGGAGAAGAAGAAGCACCAAGAAGAAGAGCATTTAGATGTCACTAAACTGGCGAATGTAAAATTAGTTGAGTTAAATACATATTGTAAACTTTAATATTCATTATTTCATGAAAATCATCCAGATCTAACATGTAGAATTTTTTAATCTTCATCATCAAAATCTAGCTTTTTTCAATTTTTACAGGGTGCCTCAAAAGTATCACATTCCGAGTTCAGAGCGATACATGGAATCCACTCAAGAGCACGAGATACTTTTGAGACACCCCGCAGTTAATTTCAAGAAGATAAGCACCATACAGTAACAACTGTAACTGTTATTTTTGTTGCGCTGCTCGTGAGGTGACTGGAAAGGGAAAACCTGTTCCCAAGGATCACTAGAATCTATCTGAAGATCTATGTGAACTAGACCTCTAGATAGAGCTTCTTCTGAAATAGTCAAATAGTTTGTACTTCCCAGAAGCTCTGAAATTTCTAGAGAGCTAGAAGCTCGAGAAATATGAGAAAGATGAGCGGGATGAATTCCAATACGAAAAAACTGGCACAATAAGGTCATAATCAGTGCTATTCTGTTGCAAACGACTAGCTAGCGATCTTGCTGACGTGCTGCCGTGGCGACAACTAATAAAAAGGCCCCTTGCCATGCCGACTTCTGCGTTAGCAAGATTGCGACAACAATTTACGAACAGTTTTAAAACCAGAAAACGAAGGCGAGCAAAAACGAAAACGAACCTTATCCTCGTCGCCCTCGAGCTCGACCTCGTTGGAAATGTTTCCGGAATCATCTGAATCCGAACTGTACTGAGGTTGTTCCAACTTGAGACTTTTATTGTTGCACTTCTTCCCCTTTTTACTAACGCCACCACAACCGCCACCCTCGACGAGGACGATCTCTTTGTCGTTCGCCAAACACGCCTGTTCGACCTTGGTGAAATCCTCCGGGTCCAGATAGTACTTGTCGGTGTTGAGTTTCACTTTTTCCACAAACTTCTGAGCGATGCTCAGGTTCAATTTGACGGCGACGTCTACGTTGTTGTTCTTGTTGTTGTCGAAGCTTGCGGCTTTCGCGAGTTGTTTCTTGGGAAAATCCAAAGGTTTCTGGCCAGCGGCAGCCTCGAACTTCTTCGTCGCTTTTTTCACCGACAAATCCGAAGACCTGTTCGGCGACTTCGTCGGCGAATCCGAAAGCTTGCTTGACTTGGTCGTCAAATCCAGAGGCTTGCTTGACTTTGTCACCAAATCGAAATGCTTCGGCTTGGTCAGCAAGTCCGAAGGCTTCCCCGACCTTCCCACCAAATCCAAAGGCATGCTCGACTTCGTTATCGATTCCAGAGACTTCGGTTTAGTCACTGGATCCAAAAACTTCGGTTTAGTCACCGAATCCGTAGGCTTACACGGCTTCGTCACTGAGTCAGCAGATTTCGTATTGACAAAGTTGCGCAGTAAAGGCTTCGCTTCCGGCATGGTCTTGTTCAAACAATTCACCGACTTGGCCAAAGGTTTTTTCAACATCAAATTGCTTTTAGGAACTTTCTTGATGGCGACGTTCTTGTTTTCGAATTTCTTGACGACTTCTTGTACGACTCGCTTCTCTTCCGCTTTTTTCACCGGTGGCAAAATTTTCTTCGTTCTAGTTTCGGCTCTAGTTTCAGTGATTTTGATCTTGGGCACCTCTTTGCTGCAACTTTTCTCTTCTCTTTTAGCATCCTCATTTCTGTAAATGCTCAGATTGTGAACGCTTTTCGTCAATCTTTTGTTCGTTTGACTCAATATTTTTGCACTACCACTGCAACGGTCTACCACGTCCAGACCGGAGGGAATGCTCGGAAAGACTTTGATGGGAATTTTGCTGCCGGCGCCTTTTTTGGATATATCAAAAGTGGACGAAGAGAATTTCTTTTTGGTGTCATCATCATCACAAAGACTGTTAATTCTTCGGATGACTTCTTTGACTTTGGAGCTTTGCAGATCGCTTTTCCGATGATCGTCTTTATTGACGTTTTGCAAGCTCTTCGTTTTCTCTTCGAGTTTCGGCTGTGACAAACTCTTTTTGAGTATGCATTTCGATTCGATGATGCTGCAAGTTTTGGCTTTCTGCAGCTTGGGTATCTTCGTCTTGGGCGTTTCGTACTCGGCCAGGATCTTATCGAAATTATCAATCACTAGCTTGAGCTTGCCTTTAATTTCGTTCGGAAGAACATTTTCTTTGCTTTTAGCTACGTCTACATCGCGGCTTTCCTTCACTGCATCTTCACTGGCGGTCACGACAATTTTCACGTTTGCATACAAGGGATTCTGCAAGTTCTTCCTCCGCAGCGGTTTCGGGGGCGGTTGCGGCAAGTCCCAAACCGGCTTCTGAAGGTGCACTTTTCTATACGGCGCCACTTGAGCCATCCTCAAAGCGTCATACTTAGCACACGCAAGCACCGAGACTGGTCGCTACGACGCGCTATTAACTGAAAGCTCGTGCAGAGATTCAGTGTGCCGAAGAAGTGGGAGTCGCGCCGTCGATGGAACAGGTTCGGCCGAAGATTGAGCGCTGAAGGACCAAAGCCACCAAAAAAAAAGCAAACAAATCGACATCACGATAAATTTGACCAATAATATAACTGTACATGACCTGGTACATTCTGCGGAAGATACACACACCGCGCGATGATGCGGGACCCGAAAATCTCACCTGTGGCTGGATATTAGAAAGTACACGACAGGTGGTTTCGTGTGTTGCGGTACTTATCGCCATAAACGAAGAACAGGAAGAAGGAGCCGCCGAGAAGAAACAGCATCATCCATCGAAAGATATGGATTGCGTCCGCGGAGAAGAGGATGAGTGAGGTCAACGGACCGCAATGATCAAATTTTGTTGATGATCGAGATGTCGTTGGACCGACCCAGGAAATGCAATTAATTCGGTGCGGAGAAGTGTTCTTCAACTGACACGGACCTCAGTCAACGTCAAATGGTTTGATTCATGACCAACAGACCATTTCTAAACGTTCGGTCAAGTTATTAAAAAAAAGGCACCTACAATTTACATTTTAAGCACCCTATATGTTTCACAGACGTCGGTTTAACGTTGCAAAATAACCTTAGCTGGTAACCTTACTTCAAACAATACGATGTACTTGACTATCATTCGCTGACAATTGTATAATAACAATTATTTTTTTTACGTCTTTTCAATGTCAATTCCACGATTCCGTCCTTGGTCAACACCAATTCAACGATGCAGTGTTGCCGAATTTTTACGTAAAATTAACGTGAATATATTTTGTCAAATTTCGACAATACCAACGTAAAAAAAAACACAAATATTGCAAGCACTACAAGCAAAGCAAACGGTGCAAATATTAAAAAAATTGTAGACGTTAATTTTTTTACTAAATCTGTTGGTTTGAATCGAAATGTAGCTTAACGTTGGATGGCTGAAATGTGCTGCTCATGAGAAAAATGACGTGAATGTGACGTTACGAGATGTGACTGCTAGCTGGAAATGTTCCACGCCAGAAATCGATTTTATGATAACCAATGCATTTTACTTTCCCGGCCCCTCAACGCCGGCCCCCACCAACATGGAAGGGAAAGTATTGTGATCGTGCAGAAAAAATCGGATGACGATGGATATATCTTCTGGGCGGTCGCGAGAGATGACATTTGAGCTGAAAATATTCTCGATTTAAATCAATTTTTCCCGCCACAAGATGGCTGCCAGGTGCAGATTGAAAAGAGCAGTGACAACCGAGCTACCAATGATAGCCGCGTTCGGATATTACGTCGGATCGATCTGAGAGCTCGGAATCGTTCGAATATTGCAAACCGACGAGCCAGAGCAAGATCTGTACCGTTCGAATATTACCTCGCAGAGGCCTCCGAGCACGCTCGGTTTCGTCGGAGGTTTTTGACCGAGCTCCCAGATATTTTTTGACGCATGTCACTTTCACTTGTCACGCATGTATGTGCTTGCGTCTCCGAACATTTTCGAAATCGTTTATTTACTAAATGAACAAAAAACCGAGGAACCAGCTTTGGCACAACAGGGTAAATGGATGTCTAAAGTGACCCATACACTACGCCCGAATGAGCAAGCACGTTCAGGTAAGTCCGCGTTCAGTTTTGACACATACACAATGATACTTGCACGCGAGCCTAGGCCTGTGCAGTCAAGTCTTAGCACTTGCATGCGTGTGTATGGGCCACTTATGGCGAATATCGAATGTGATATGAACACATGCAGCAAAGATGCAGCACAACAACAGCAGAAAAGGACGACAGAGGACAAAAGTGATATGTTTACCACACCATTCCCAGCCCATCACCTCGAAAACCCATCATTGTCTCTTACAGAATAAATACGCCCCAAACAACATGTTAGAGCCAGCACAACGGAGCTATGTAGTCATCATAATATTGAAACAACATAATGTTATGACGAAATTACAGAATCACCCCATTAGGACAGGTATCAGCTGTCACTTTTACATACGGAGTAATCTCGACCGTTCGTTTATTAAAAGTTGCTCGGATCGCTCTGGCATCACGTGATCAAATATCTGTCTGCTCTGTCTGCTCGCTCCGATATAATATCCGAACGCGCCTGATATCAAAGAAACATAACAATGGCAACCAACTGTCATCAAGGCATTCCGCTTTTGGCAGCCATCTTGTGACGGGAAAAATTAATTCAAATCGCGAATCGCTTTTGGTGAACTAAACCGAGCTCAGCATTACAGGTGATCATCACTTGAGAAGATTTGATAATAATCTTTGATACTGAACTATATTTGGCTTACCAAAAGCAATTTTCACAGCTCAAATTACAGCCGCCTAGATGGACAATATTTTCAAGCAACGTTGAATAGTTGAAATTTTGCTGCATGGATCAGACCGGCGCTCAGTGACACGCTGGAACTAGAACATTTTGGTGATCAGCCGCATGTCATTTGGTTGCTGCAGAAAAGATTTTGATTTTGTACTCTGACGCTTAACGCGTTAATCGTGTTTGGTCTTTGGCAATGTCTCCGTTACTACTGCGATGCCCTTATGGAACTTGAAAAGGTAATCCGCCGTTGTGAAGGTGGCAGGTGGTTTTATGAGGAGAGTGGCAGATAAAACCGGATTTCCTCAAGGTTGAGGTTCTGCAGCCTCCCGAGGCTTCTTGAGCCACAGTGCTGTTTGATGTGATTGTAAACGTTGAGATACTCGCTAGGCCCGCTAGGTGTTTTTTCTCTCACTTTCCAACCAGCTCCTCCTTCCCGAATCATTAACTACGTCGCTAGATACCACATAGACAGTATTGTGTCGTCAGATTTTATGCAAAGTAATCGGAATATGAGTGTTTATGATGAAATATTCATAGGTTTTCAAAACTGATCAGCTTTGGATTTCTTTGGACGATCTGGGATCTGGCTGGACTGGTCGATAGCCCAATCCTTAAGCTATCGAGCCCAGGGTTTCCGGAGTTTCTGAAGGTGTCAAATAAAATGGGGAATATATTGTGAACCGTTTTGAGGCTAAGCTAAGCCTTCATTAGTTTCGCACCGTTTAATGTGACACCCTGTAGATACTTTATTTGGCCTTTCTCATTTTTTCGCAAAACAAGGGTCCGATAACCAATGGAATGCGCCATCGACCAAACAGATCAAAACTGCCTCTACACATTGCTGTACTGCTGGTTGCAGGCATGTTATACTAGGGAGGTTTTGCCCTGGACCACCCGAGGAAGAGGTCCAGCCGGCTTAGAATCAGATGAGACCCGTCAGCGGCTCGTCCACTGGCACTACCTACCGACGGTCTCCCATCCAACTTTTCGCCACGCTTGGCATTGCTGCAGTCGAGGTATTACCCGACTGGAGCGGTGTATCACACGCTATGCCCTCCTCCACACTGTAACCCTTCATAGCTTCAAAAACAAAAATCGATCGAAGATTTTATTATTGTTTCTTGTGGGCTTTGTGAAAGATTCCATATACTATAGTACTGTTCTGATATGTCATTTTTGAGACTACTTATTCAAAATTAAGTGCCCAAGAGTAGGTATGTTGTACCCTTTAGCGATCGGTTTCTACAACTTCTAGGATTAGATCCAAGAAAAATCACCATATACCATTCCAATAACCATGAGTAACTATGGTAATACGGCCAAGAGAGCAAGTGTCTTTTCCTTTCGATCTCCGAGATTGAGGTTTCGAGACTAAATAATGCAAATCTCCGACGATATTATGCCATTATGAAATTATAATACCGCCGGTAGAGATTAGCAAATACACTCATCGGGAATCACCGGAGCATAGGTCAAACATCCATATACTTTTACGTGTTCATTATTGTAATAGCTGCTGAGGCTCTCTTTAGCATAATGGCTTGTGGATGGTTGCCGGGTTATAAATGGGCAAAAGTAGGCCTCACGCCCCACACGAACGGAAGTCCCGCCATGTCTTCTGTACTTAGTTGTATAGAAGAACTATAAAACATATAGAGGTGTATACCGTATAACTGTTCCATGACGAGAATTTAATCGATCCTCATCGCACTTCTTTGGATGGAGCAAAATAGGAGGCCTAATCGACGAACGTAATTGTGCGGTCGAGCACTCAAATGAGTCATTTAAATAACACCGACTTTTTGCATCGAGGTGTAGGCACCTACTAGTCCTACTACACACCGCATTATGCTTATAGGTGGCAATTTCCAGACCGCTCGCAAAAAAGCTAAACATCCAATTACCTTGACTAATTCCGCTGCCAATTTTCATTCAGGCTTATTATTATCGTCGAAAGAAGAAATATAATGAGTTCAAGTGGGCCGGGTGAAACTGGCATTTCGAGACGGAAAAAAGCTGACTAGATTTTATGTCTCAAATGCAAGCTGACAGGCCATCAGAGCTGTGTATGGAAACTTGGAAGATTTCTCGCCTATATGGACATCCCACGAGACACCTCTTTTTCACGCATTTACCGCGTGCTGAAAGCTCAAATTATATTTGGGCGGGCTAGATTTTTGTTGAACTATGTATATGGAAACTGGACTGGCACGGTTTCGCATACGAATCTCGAAAATTGGAAATTCCACGGAAGCTGTGATGCGAACACAATCTCTTTCGTACAATACGTCGAATTTTACGGTACGTGAGTGGGACCGGCCGGTATATACGTTTTTAAAAATGGTAGGTGGGTACCTTCCGGTTAAAAACACAGGTTTTTACCAGTAATAAACTGAGGAGAAGAGCTGAAAATTTTGAAACCTGTTCAGAATTTGATAGGGAACAAATAATAAGTCTCCATCATTCCAAGGTTTGGCATTTTTTCTGGAAAAAGAGAAGAGAGCTTCTTTCTCATACGCGGTTACCACTGACCATGGTCGAATGCCGTAAGAACCAGTTACCTGTTGTTTAAGAAAGAAATGGTGAAAATTAGTTCACGGGACAGTAAGATAGAAATTGCAGATTTTGTAGGGTGGAAAACCCGAGAACTCGCTCGAGAACCTTTTTCGAAATTTCGAAAATTGTTTCCCAAAAAATCAATTCAATCTTTTCTCCAACTATGCCTCGCAGCCCGAGGTGAGTCCGGCACCACACGCCAACATTCCTAGCCAAAACCCGTGCGAACAGCCACCCCAAAACCCCGACCAGGGAAAATTTTGAAAATTCGCAGCGCCCGACTGGGAAATGGTGGAAAACTCCAAATGCAGACTCAATTTGGTTATTTCGTGGTGTTGCTTTCTGTTTTCTTTCGAAACTGTTTAAAATTTTGGCCACCTCTAAAGCTTGACATCCACAACATTGAAATAGGCATCTATTTCGTGCCGAAGTACTGAATCATTTTTCCACGATAGTTTATTGCTATTAATTATAGGATAATTATTTTTCAATCTTATTGAAAAAGCTTGAGACATCACACTAATACCCATTCACCCGCATCTCAGTGTGTACGAATGATAGTAATTTTGGCTCGAGCTTTGTAAGGGATCGGTCACAAAGTGCTCATTGTTAACTGTTATTTAGCACGACAAAGATATCACACTCCTAGCTACAACGTGAGTACTTGGAACCGAAAAAGTACAATAGAATAAAATATAATAACAACGTGTGTAGTACCTACAAATCCCACAATACACCAATAGAACAGGGCGTCGTTTACTATCCGCATCATCGTCGAAGCGAGCTGACATTATCATAATAATAATTATGTATGTACGACCATAAAAACGTATTCAAAAGAAGTCATCAATGGAATGCACTGTGCGGTTTGACGGACAGGAATTTAGCCTATAGAATTTCTCAAGAATAATATAATATTTGTACGTTTCATTTGAAACGGCGTTAAACGAGCAATGACTCAACAATAGAGAAATATTAAATGAATAAACGAGATAAACTCGCGAGTATTAGCACCTGTTTGTGTAGAAATTAAAGCTAAAAATGCTAATATTTATAACGATAAATATGATTATTCCAGTACAAACTGTTCACAATTTATTTCGACACACGTTCTTTTTTGTATTTGATGAGTTTCTTCAAATTGAGAGCTATATTGGAAAAAGCTGCAGCGTGCAGAGGTTACCATGACAAGACCACAACGCACAATTTTTTAATAATGAGAGGCACGAGAAATCAACAACATCAACAAAATTCCCATTCAAAGTTGGATTTGGAGAAAAAAACATCAACTGCGGGGCAATTGGATTGGCTCAATCCGTATTTTGACATAAAACCAGCTCCAAATGGAAATTTTGTTTACCGCAAGACAGACACATGCACATGAAAAGATTCCAACCTTGTGAAACTAAATCAATTGGTAATTAGAACTGTAATCGATTTTCGCTAACCTGACGAGTGAGTGGCAGCAAAAAAAAAACTCGAGTTAATTCGTTCGAACAGATTGCGAACCGCATATAAGCAGTATTATTCTCCAGTGTTCTGCTCTTGCCGGCCAATTTTCTGGTTCGTGCATCTTTTATGAGAGCATTTTCAAATCTCTCCTCGATCACCTGTTTTCAATGCAGTACCTCTCCGGGGAATTTAAATAAGACTGGCCTTGAATGCGTGAGTCTTGTTGTGGTCATTTCCAAAGACTTGGATTTTATCGACCTCAAGATTTTTCACGCCATCCTGCGGTTTGTCTGTTGTCCTCTCCAGTGGAAGTGGTCCAAAAAAGCCATTCCAATTCTCTTTCTTGCCTCGTAACAGCTTTTTTCTATCGGCCACTGCTGCGAGACGCTGAACGAAGCTGATTAATGGAACTAATGAATTTCTGAATATAAGTAGTTATTATTAGTATCTACGAGAATGTTGTGAACTAATAATAACAATAAAACAGACAAGAAAAACGCAATGTTTATGAGTATTATAGTGGTGAAAATAGAAAGTTCCATGCTCCATGTGGTATTTACAGGATAAATAAAGACATAAGTATCTTTGATTGATTTAAAAGAGACCCTTGCAAATTCAAGTGTGCAGAGACGAGTGTAGGAGGAGGCGGAGAAGAAGAAGAACGAGAAGAGGTGGACGTTAAAAGTGGAACAAGAACCGTTCACCTACTCGCAGTTATTTTGCTTGTTTTTCGTTCGAGAATCTTTCAGATTCAGTAACATTTGTGCATTATTGCATGATGTTTTTTAACAGCGTAGTTTTTTTTGTACCTAACACTGATACTGATTCAAGGTTCACTGACTTCACTTTTGATTTTTTCATCCATTGAAACGTTACGGTTTTTTCCTACTAGTCAAACGAATTCGATTCAACTACCTATACCGATTTTGTTACTGAATTTTCACAAAAAATCTGCAGTTTTTCAACGGATTTGAATGTTTACCTACCGTGCGATCCACAAAAATTCCATTTGGAGTTGGCTTTTGTGAACCAGAAATGTATCTACGCAGCTCATGCAGAGACAGTTTGCTATGGACGACACAATACTTTTCCAGCGGTATCCAGCAACGTGGGTAATGATTTTGATCAAAGCGTCCCTTCAGGAAGAGGGATCTTATTGGAAAATCGAAGGAAAAACACCTACCATGGAAGAAATTGGGAAAATCATGAAGTTGTCTCCATCTCGAAACAGTAATGGCTGAATATTTATATTTATGTTGTTTTTTTTTGTGTTAGAATTATAGCTGAAGCCCACCTTAGACTATCAATATTTTTGCACAATAAAATGTCTTCAATGAACTGTGCAATATTCTGCAGCGGTATTAAATAATAACCCTCTCTTTATTGCCAACATTTATACTCACGCGGATCAATATTATTGAACAAAAAAGTCAAAAGAATTTAATTTAATATCGTTTCTTTGCTGTTTACTTGTTTATGATGATGACGATGTCTGCAAGCACCTATAATAATAATAATAATACCTATCTGATGTATGAAATCAATTTTTTCTTCAAATTCTTGCCCCCAATCTTTTTTTTCACACGACACGCCACTGATATTGTTTGAAGATTTCCTCCATGGAAGATTTACAGGAAATGTCTGACAGCCGTGTCATGATGTTAAAGCCGTTTCCATGGACACAACAGCCAACCCAGTCTCACGCAGTTTAATACAGGGTGGCCCATCGAAAAAACAACAGACGGGTTTTTGGGCATTTCAGGTCTTTCAATTGAAAAAAGCTCGGACAGGTCGATTTTTATATCGAGGGAGACATCTGAAACATATATTGACGAATCTCTATCTTGAGCCCCCTCAGGGGGTGAGGGGGCTTAAGATAGATGTCCACCCCAACTTCAAAATTTCAAATTGAACCATCCACCTTACGATACATTAAATTAGGAGAATTGAATTCTCTTCCTGAAAAAAATATTTTCAAAATTGTTTACCCCATCTCCCTTCTTCCTAAAATTCTCCGACTGTCTCAGTTTATATTCTCAACCCCTCAATTTTATTTAGTTTGATCAATTTTGTTACAATTTTTTCAAGCAACTGTGAAAATGCGACTTTTTCAGTTTTTAATTTTTAGTTGATAGCACTGCCAAACAATTGAGATACAAAAATACAGGCATAAGACAGTTGAAAAAGCTGAACCTAAAAATGCAAAAAATATAGGGTGTTCCATTCAAAAAAACATGCCGCTTCGTTTATCCCGTCAAAATGGGACACCTGTATAGTTGAAAATAATTTCATGTCATAGGTCTCATCAAACCATATAACTCTTCACTTAAGGGGTTTCTGATGCGCCTGAAAAAGTTGTTGACGGGAATCGGTTTTATTTTATTTTTTTTCGTGAAGTAGAAACTCTTCCAAAAAGAAAGTGCATGGGCATTGCTATCAAATTTTGAAAATTTCCAAAAAAAATTGAAAATTTTTTATTTTGATTTTTGAAAATTCAAAAACCAGATAGCATCGACAATGCATCTTTCCTCGAGGAAGTCGCATGCCAAATTTGAATTTTTTATTTTCAAAAAAAGGGTACCAAAAATGATTTCTCGTAGACATGAAAACGTGAATTAGTAGAAATCATTTTTGGTACTTTTTTTTGGAAATTCACAAATTTGACATGCGACTTCTTTGAAGAACTACGCATTGTCGATGCTTTCAAATTTTTTTGGAAATTTTCAAAATTTGATAGCAATGCCTGTACATTTTCTTTTTGGAAGAGTTTCTACTTGATGAAAAAAATATAATAAAACCGATTCTCGTCAACAACTTTTTTAGTCGCATCAGAAACCCCTTAAATCTTTTTCTCAATCTTGAACGGTAAGACCGCTTTGGGATAATTACGCTAGGATGAGCCACCCTCTATATATGTATGTATAACTTTTGACAGGTGACAAATAGAGCATAACTTTAAACTGTTTTGAATAGTTTTTCAAGGGCTTTCAAATGACTTTGAACCGCATGTCAAGTTCCATGAAGAACAGCTTCTGTAATTCTTTGATAGTCAAACTTCTGCTTGACAGATGTCAATCAAAAACTTATCAACTCATTCTATGATAAAACCACGTCACACACACATCCAAACAGACATCACTCTGGAAATTGTCTCAGTAGTCTTGGGAGACCTCAAAGCGAATAATATCTATCCGTCGTTATCCGTTTTTTTTTTGTGGACGATCACAATACACTCTTTTCCATATTAGTGAGGAAACGGGGAAGTAGCAGTTTGGTTGAATTTACTAGTATATCACTTGAACACGTGTTCTTTTGTCATTTTTGTCGATTTTGCCAATTTTACCAATTTTTTATCCCCAGCTATTGTGGCGCCACCGCTAGGCAAAAGTGGAAGTACATGGATTGGGGAGACTAAGTTGACTGAATGACCGAATATTAGCCCACTCCAAATGTGAAGCAGTCATAGTTTTGGAAACGTCAAACAAAAATCAAAGCATGTAAAGCACATATTGGACACACAAATAGCAGATATTTATGTTGGAAGCAAAGGCAGGTACTAGAAAACCAGTAAGAGACGTAGTGGGTGAACAAAGAAACCATCGGTCCAGGAAGTGAAATAAGAGGTCGAAAAAGGTCATACTGGAGTACGAAACGACGTTCCAGAAGAATTTTGGATGGCTTTAAAGACCAATTATTCAAGAAAATGACATTTCCCTTTGACCTTTGATGAAATAGTGAAATCGCTTCGTCAAAAAATCCTATTGACTTTGGAAAAATCACTAGCGAGATGAAAATTTTCTCTAACATTCCCCCAATAGTCATTTTTTTGCCTGCATAAACTACTTGGCTATTAGTAGTTTTTTTTTCCAGTAGCGATACAACGAAGTACTGTGGATTTAAAATTTTGAATCAGTCGGAGATTGATCAGAGGGTTCTGTTTCAATGACTTTCTCGTTTCATTCCTATTCCCAGGGCATCACCGCACGGTAGTAGATACCCAGTAGGTACTCAAGAACGCGTGAAAAAGTCCACCTGGCCCAGTGCGGATTTAAACCCGGGACCTTTCAACTAATTTTTCCGGAGTTGATAAAATTTTCCGACGAAGTGCACTATTTTATCCAAATTGGACGTTACTGGTTCTGGCATTGGACCCTTCAATTAAACATGCCGGTAGACTCCAGAAAAGCCATTGGGGGCTCTCAGGGGTATTGTATACGGGAGTAAAGAATCGGGGTTTGATGTGTAATTGTTGTTCTTAAACTGAGTTCTTAGCACTAATCGGCCTAGCTTCAACTAACCAGACTTTACTCACTAACAAGTGCATCGTTAACAATCCGACACCCAGTTATAAACAAACATTTCCAAAACACAAGAAAAATACTAGTCGTTCCGTTCAATGCATCGATTAACCAATTAATAGCCCAAACCTACTCACAGATCTCTAAACTCAATCGCCTCCAGGGCATCTACACGCTGAATCCATGGCCGCAGACAGCTTGCCGTGTCCAATATGCTTATTAAAAAACAAACTATCGTGTAAGAGCAGTTTTGAATCGAGCAATAAATAAGAGTAAAGAAAAAACTCGAGACATGTGAACAAAGCAAAAAACGAACTATTATACTCAGATTAGAATGCATTTTCTCAATTTCGGAGCTTGGATAGGTGTAGGTACGTGCAAAATAGAGGTCACACCGAGCCTTTCGAGAGCCTTGCCAGAGTCGACACACATTCAATTTTTTCGCCCGGTGAAAGTAAGAAAAGAGTCCCTCTTTCTCTCGCTTTTGTTGATGCCGGCAATGTCTGAGATATTACAGTATCTGACGCGAGAAGAAAGTCAATGCACTCGAAACGATATGCGTCATTTATTTTTTTCCCCAATCATCATTATCGTCTTAAACACCCATCATTGCCCGCGAGTGAAAGAATTAACGGGGTGGGTGTGTACCAATGTATGAAAAGCGATCCGTGAAAGTTCAAGATACCTTCCAGCAGCAATCATAAAAAAATCCGCGATTACGTCGCGCAGTAAGAGTCCACATCCGATCGGATGTCCTTTCGATTTTTAAAATCCTCCTCCGGGGCTTTTCAGCAGAGGAAACTGAAAAACTTCTAATTGGTCTGGTGATGAGGACGATGCGACGAGAGGAAATGATTCAATTCTTATTGGCAGTGGGTACAAAAACAAACAGGTGTGTACGAGGTGCACACTCGAGGAGATCCTGCGAGATCAGCGTCTGCAGATTCAGGTTCTTGCTTCTTCAGACCTGTGCCTGTGTATGTTGCCGAGCAAAAACCAGTTCACGTGGTCGTCTCACGTCGAGTTAGAAATTGATCAATTTGTTTATACCATGCCGCACATTAATTAGAGTTGTGTGTATTTATATAAGTATATAAACTTTCCCCATTAAATCAATCTCGATGTGTGTATGTGCAAGCCGGGCCCCGGCGTTTTTGTATCGTTCGTGCCTATATACCTACCGATTTTGTTGTTGTTTTACCCATGATGATGATCACATGGGCGAGTCACAGAGGAAAGCTCTTTAAAGCGTTATACAATCGTTCATCGGGACGTTTTTTTCCAATCGTGAAAGCTTTCTCAGTTCTCACATGACATGCAAAAGATTTTACGGTATTGCACAAGAGCCCCACAAAACTTCCGAGTATAAATTACTGGAGGATCGTGCGCTTCACTTTGGTAAATTGAAGCGGGCACGCTTTGATTGGAGCAAAATCACGTTCCAGAATGGCTATTTTTTATTTTTGACCCTCCATAAGTGGAAGGACCGAACAACGAACAAGAAATACAGATAAAAGAGAAGTAGATTCGATGACTTCTCTTGAGTCACGGTTTCTCAAAATGTGGGCAAGTATAAGAGATGTGCAGCAATAGAAAGAGTATTATAGCCCGTCCACAATGATATTAATGTTAACGTAATGTTATCGGCAATGGTAATGTTAGCATTTCTAATCAACGAGTTTTAATGGGTAATGCTTACCATTGCCACTAACATGATTGTGAACGTCACCATTTGAAACTCATTGCTTTGAATGCTAACATCACGTTAACATTACCATCATTGTGGATGGCCTATAAGTCTAGGTATTTCAGGAGCTGTTTTGATAGAAGCGTGAATAAATTGATGACCTGCTAAAAAGATGCCAAACCGATCTTGAACGGTCTCGACTATAACTCATCAAAAGTACCTTCCGATCCCGTATGAGCTTTCCCGTTCTCCACGGCTTAGTCTTCCATGAATATTTTTCGTGCCTATCTATTTATAAAACAAAGCGTATGGCACGGCCAAAAGTTTGCCAAGATGGTGTAGCCAGAAGAGCTTTACTTCGCAAGTCGTATGCTGTGGTTTGATCCTCCGCGGGGAGAAAGGTTCTTGATGGAATCCATACCTTTTTCTTCAACAATTACGTAGTATTTACGTATGAGGAAGACTTGAAGAAAAAATGTATCAGTTCCACAAAATTAAACTTTCCCATGCGGATGACAGTATATGGGATGCGAGGCAAAGCTTTTTTGATTACACCCATCGCACCAAAATTTCGGCCGCCTAATACGGCCCTGTTTAATAAATAGGCACGAAAAATAATCGTAGAAGAGAAAGCATGGAAAAAGGGGAAGCTCACACGGGATCGGAGGAGACTTTTAGCAGACTGTTTGAGGTTTTGCACACTTTTAGCCGGTCATCAATTTATCCACAAGATAAATTTTTAAACCTAACAAAATAAAAAAAATATATAAAATACCAGGGCTATGTAGTAGAAAATGTGCTTGGAAAAAGCTTGGATTTCATGGGTTGAGAGTAGTGATATGATGAAAGTTGCCAAAAGCGTATTTGATTTGACTTGTCAAGATATTGTTGGTAAGGTTTAACTGAGAACAGTCAAAAAAGCCGCCCTGCTGATAAAAGCCGAGTCGTTTTCACTTACCTGACTCAATCCCACTCGGTAGCTGGACAGTTCCAAATCGACCGCCAACAGCATGTCTTCCACGGCTTTTCGCTCGTCCAGGACGGGACTGGAAGCTTTGGCATCTTGACCAGCCAACAGCCTGAAACGCCGCCTAAACTCGCCCAGTGGTAAAAAGTTCGGGAAGCCTTGCTTGCAGAGCCGGACAGTGTCCAGAATTTGGGCACCACGTATCTGTAATTCGACAATGTTTCAGCGCTGGTTTGGTCAACAAAGCGAATTCGTTGGAGAATGTAAACAAAACGTAATTATCAAAATGTCCGTTAGAAACTGTGATAGACCGGGGAAGAATGGCGAGTTTCCACTACACGACGAGGTGAATTCTGTTATTAAAGGCAAAATTGTTTGTGTTCTGAAAGTACTCAATGTCTGTTGGGGAAAAATCCGCATTAAAAAAAATATTCTCAGAGCAAGGATTGAACCTAGTACCAGCCGTTTGGTAAGATAATGCTATGAGCCGCGTGTCTTTGGTCAGTATCGGTAAGTAACATACGAATTCAAAGTGCTATTTCGCGAAGGTAAGCTAGACAGCCTCTTGAAGAAAGACTCAAATTCGCAATGAAAAAACTGCGAAAAAATAAATATTATGCATACCTGTGAGCGTAGCAAAGGGACGTTCATCAAGTTATCTTCAGGTTGAGGTCCAAAAGTGGTTTTCACAGCGAGCGCCTCGCAAAATCCTGCATTGTGTTGAGGCAAGAGGCACTGGACGAAGCGCAATTTCGTCCGCCTTAAAGTTTCAATGAGGCCATCCACAGTGAATTTGGTCTGTAACAAAAAAGAACAACTTTTATTTTCTAAAATTTTTGTACGCTCAAGAGCGTCGGAATTTCGTACATCAAATTTGTTGTAATTCCCAAAAAAGTGACATCTAGTCATGAAGCAGTCCTTACGTCGTAAATTTATCAGATGGTAACTGCAATGAAACAAGGCCTTGTCGGTATTTTTTAGGATCACAAAAAAATTCCCTACGAAATTCCTACCCTTGACCGTACAGGGTGTTCACGATAAAATTCACCCCCCTCTAGTGGACTCCCCTTCAAGATATTTCGAAGAACTATCTTAAAGAACTTTTTTTTCGCGATTTTTCCCAGGGATCTTAAATCGATTCTCTAAAAGTTTCTAATTGGTACAGTATACAGGCGTGATATGTAACTTTTTTATCTTAAATGCAACACACTATACCTGTTTCATTCCGATTATATATACAGGTGTCCGTTTTTCGAGGCTAAGCATGGGTATCTCGCTTATCTTGAGAGATACAAAGTCGGTTAAATTAGGAAAAAGTTGCGCATTTTCATGACGATCAATAATCCAAAAAACAATTTGACGTATCGATTTTCGTTTTTGAGATATCGTGAAAAAACAGGAATTTGAATTTTTGTTTCTATTTTTTATTCAAAAAACGGTTGAAGGTGGCCTTTTCTAATATAGACATTGTCGGTGCACTTTTTCAAGGGGAATCCAAAGCTGCCAAAATCTTTATTCTAGCTTTCAAAGCAACCGAGATACGACATTCAACTTTTTTCTCTAATGGGCGCCATATTGGATTTTGATATTTTTGAATACGGTATTCTTTTCTGGTTAGAACGATGTGCCACATGTCATTTGTTAGATACATGTTTGACATTTACGTTTTTTTTTATTGTCGGTGCTGATTTTGTTTCCAAAGCACTCTTTGAAAAATTAAAAATTAATTTTTTGATCTAAAGCATGAATTCAACAGTGGCACGTGACACATCGTTGTAACCAGAAAATAAAATTGTATTAAAAACAACATTGAATTCCCCTTGAAAAAGTGCCTCCACAATGTCTTAATTAGAAAAGGCTACCTTCAACCGTTTTTCAAATAAAATATAAAAACAAAAATTACAAATTTCTGTTTTTTCTCGGTATCTCGAGAACTAAAACTGACAAGTCAAATAGTTATCTTCTTGGATCATTGATCGTCATGAAAATTCGCAACTTTTTTCTAATTTAACCGACTCTGTATCTCTAAAGATAAGCGAGATACCCATGCTTAGCCTCGAAAAACGGACACCCTGTATATTTGGTAGAGCTTTTTTTTCTGATTACAAATATATATGACACTTATGATTTATTTTGACAAGTAAGTTCTCGGAAAAATAATAAAATAGGTAGTCAAATAATTTTGTTTCGCGGCAAGATGGCTTTGGTTTCTACACTTCACTTAAAAAAAAAGTTATTCTCGCAGCATTTTGTCTGCAGAATTCAACTCTGCATGGATAAATGGTCTAATTCGTTCCTAATACAGGGTGTCGCGTAATTTTTAATTTTTAATTTATCTGACTACCTATTTTATAATTTTTTTGACAGCTTTCTTGTCAAAATAAATCATAAATGTTATATATCTTTGTAATCAGAAAGAAAGGCTTCATCAAATGACGTAATAAAATATAGGGTGTTGCATTTGAAATAAAAAAGTTACATGTCACACCCTGCATACGGTACCAATTGAAAACTTTTAGATGATCGATTCAACATACTTGGGGAAAATCGTTGAGAAAAAGTTTTTAGTTTTTCAAAATATCTCAAAGGGGAATCTCCTAGAGGGGGGTGAATTTTACCGTGAAGAGCCTGTACAGGTGTTCACGATAAAATTCACCCCCCCTCTAGGAGATTCCCCTTTGAGATATTTTGAAAAACTAAAAACTTTTTTCCAACTATTTTTCTCAGGGATCTTGAATCTATCGTCTAAAAGTTTTCGGTTGGTACCGTATACAGGGTGTGACATGTAACTCTTTTATTTCAAATACAACACCCTATATTTTATCACGTCATTTGATGGAGCCTTTCTTTCTGATGACAAAGATATATAACATTTATGATTTATTTTGACAGGGAAGCTGTCAAAAAAACAATAAAATAAGTAGTCGAATTAATTAAAAATTAAAAATTACGCGACACCCTGTATTAGGAACGAATTAGACCATTTATCCATGCAGAGTTGAACTCTGGAGACAAAATTCTGCGAGAATAACTTCTTTTAAAGTAAACTGTAGAAACCTAAGCCATCTTGCCGCGAAATTAAATTATTTGACTACCTATTTTATTATTTTTTCGACAACTTACTTGTCAAAATAAATCATAAGTGTCACATATATTTGTAATCAGAAAAAAGGCTCGACCAAATAACGGAATAAAATATAGGGTGTTGCATTTGAAATAAAAAAGTTACATATCACACCCTGTATATAGTACCAATTAGGAACTTTTAGAGGATTGATTTGAGGTCCCTGGGAAAAATCGTGAAGGAAAAGTTTTTAGTTCTTTGAAATATCTTGAAGGAGAATCTACTGGAGGGGGGTGAATTTTATCGTGAACACCCTGTACATACTGCTGCAAAAATTACCATGACATATTAGTATTCTATTTTACCATTTTAACTTTTGATTTTACGTACTTATTCAAGATTATACAGAGATACTCTAAAAAAAGTGAAAGATGCTGATGGTTTCGTAAAAGAAGCCAAAGCCATACTTTAATAATTAAATACGACCTCACCTCCGAGTTAATTGCCAATATGAAACAACGAAGACGAACGCGAAAACACCTACGCCGGCTCGCAAGTAGTTCAACAACCAATTTGCAAAACAATAGCTAAAAGAGAAGAGCCCCTCGGCACAGGTTGATTGTGAAAAAGGAGAAAACTTTACCAATTAGGGTTTTGTTTTATGACTTCGCTATTCGTTTCTACTTTATGACAGGTCATATCGTATAGGTAATACATGGGTAATACTCATACACCTTGAGTGTTCAAGTCATAAAACAGAGAAAAAAAACTGAAATTACCAGTCAGCTTCAACTTGCGCTAAAACGAATCCAAATTTAGAATGCAATAACTGGTAATTCTGCGCTTTTAGCACGGAGATTTTAGTGCCTAAAAATACCGTTTTGGAAAGCATAAAATGGCTGGTTTTGATATTAGACATCAGATTATGTACTTCAATTACAGATGTGTTCAAGGCTTCAGTATCGTGTCGTTTATTTTTCACATAAAATCGGCCATAATTATTGATTGCATGAACCCCTCGTCTATGAACTTGACTTGGGAAAATTTGGCCTAATTACAAAGATATTAGTCCGGACACTAAAGAGAAAATTTAGGGGGTACCCTTCACCTTCATCAAGCAATTGGGGTTGGCGTGGCTTTGAAAACAAAATATTCATGGATAGAGCGACTAAATTGGCTGAATGGCTTAATTTTCCAACTTCAAAGCCACCCCTAGTTACGGATCTTGTGGATCACACGGTATTTTCGTAGGTAATAAGACAAATTATCATCGGTGGTCATTTCGAGCGGAATCGTGTCTGCAGATTCAACGACGCGGAGCATTGCGATAGGCAGTCAAAAATCAGGCAATTTGATACATCCTATACAGGGAAGTCATTAATTTCGAAGATCCATGTTTTTCAAAAACATGTGTAGAAAGTTTCAAGGGTTTCTAAACTGATACAAAGCAACAAATAACACGAATAGTTCCCATGAAAAACTTTCTGCGTGTATTTTTGAAAAAAACTGGTTTTCCAAAATTTATGACACCCGATATGAAACTAAAAATTCAGAACACATTCAACAGTGTGAAAAAATGCCCTTGGGTCTTTTTTGAAGTGTTTTCAATAATTTGATATAATGAAGATAAATGGGGCTTGAACTTCAACCTTTTGATGACCCCCATACAGGTGTCCCAGAATAATGTAGCCAATGGCCTATGGGAGATAGCCCAGAAGAAACTAATAGATCTCTACATTAGTTTTTTGCGAAAGCTTGATATTAACTGAGATACAGCTCTTCAAAATTGACTTTTTTATTGTTTTTTTTTACGGGTCAAATTATTTGGCTGAAATTTGCCAGAGACTTGTTTTAAATGATTATCTATTTATTGCTAAAATTTCCCTAAAATACAACCAGTAGTGAAAAAAAATAAAAAAAATCAAATGCCGAAAAAATATACGTAGGGGTCTCTTATTTATTCTGGGCTATCTCCCATAGGCGTTTGGCTACTTTATTTTGGGACACCTGTATTTCCAAAAATTGAAATCCTAACTTTTTTCCGACACTCTTGAAGCACTTCCCTAAACCAACCTGTACTTTCTTCACGGCGAGCTTGAAACACCTGTCTAAAGAGATACAGAACTTATATGACGTCATGTTTTTTTATTTGCATTCAGAATAACTGAGCTACCTTGTTTGTGTTGTATCACGAAACAAGCGAACGTGGCTACAATTTATCAACTTACAGCTCTAAATATCGCTGGAGATTCCGACGCGCGAATAACACACATCTACATAATTGGCGGAGGTGCCGTTCTTCGAGAGCGTGCTGGAACTTCACGTTTTAAATTCAGTAAAATGACTTTTTGAAGCAAAAATGAAGTGACAAGCTGGGGGGCTACGGCTACGTCTGATGGCACCTGCAAAGTTTTGGAGCGAAACTACTAGCGGCCATCAGCCGTATCCTCCTAGCGCTCCCGCTTGTCACTTTATTTTTGCTTTAAAAAGTCATTCTACTGAAAATAAAAAGTGTACAGGATATACGCGGCCCGATGAAATTTTCTAGAGCCCCCGCGAATGAACTGGCGGTCAATGCTGGAATTTACCAGAAGACGCGTGGAATATTCTCGAATACAACACGCAAATATAGGTAAATGACGTGCGGCAAGGCCAGGCAGAGCAGATTTGAATTTGCAGCGAAAGTGAGCACATCGGCGAAGTTAAGCAAAGCGATTTCTAAACACGACAAATCAACTGACGTATTATTTAGTAACACGCAGTAATAAATATTGTGTGTTAAACGTTCGTTTCTCAATTATTACAGTAGGTACCCAACGCAAAATCATAGCAAGATAACCATTTCTTAACCTTGTTTTAAGAAAAGAGCCATTGGGCGAACCCTTCTGTGCCTAACTGTTTATTTGTTTAGAAAATGTTGTTGAGTGTTATGTATATTATAAAATATTACAATAAACAAATAAATATATTTGGGTACACAAAAAAAAAGAACTGAGCCATCGCGCTGTAGTTATATTATATTTTTTGTTTAAATTTGAAAAAATGTGTCGAGTTCGTAGTCTATTACATTTAAACGTCTGAAGACAGGGAACGATGAGGACTCTAGAGAAGAAGATTAAGAAAAATATGGAAGAAGTGATGGAAAACGGAGGACATAACGAGCTAGCCTTACCTGCAGACAGACACTTTTTCGTTTAATGGCGGCGTTTCCGGTCGTAAACGTCCGCCGTATACTTGAAGCTCTTCGCAATGACTGCGAACCCTCCAGGGCCATCAACGAACCGCTAAAACTTGACGCTCCCAGGCCCCTGATTGTCACGAAAAGCTTGCTGAGGTCCTCTCTGGAAACATTCAAAACATTTTTTTGCTACCCCACAAAGAAATGCATCACAGCCTAGTGCTAATTGTAAACACGGAGTCTTTCAACATTCAAGCAGAGTGGGTGACAAGTCAAACTTGCAGTGTCGTTAGGGAAGCAATATACAAATTCGATTTATCGCAGTTGAGCGAAGTTGGAATTTTAGTTTTTCATATTTTAGTATGACTTCTGTGGGATTTTTTGCATCTTTCCATGATATCCAAACTGAAGAAATAACACGTTTTTTTTGCAAAACAAATCCAAAAGTTTGTTACGTTCGGATTTTCGCACGAACGGTGGTTTGCTTCAATGCACATAGTGCGGGCGCTAAGAGCCAAAATCGGGATGAACCTTGCAAATGGTGATGAAAGCATGAAATTCGGTACACGTACTCAGAATAAGCACCTCTCTTATATAAGAGGTGGAGCCACGCCGAATTTTTACCGGAAGGGGGCTCGGGGGGCTCCTGAAAGTTTAAGGTGCTAGGGCTCCCACCAAACCGCTTATCAGTTCGTTTTATCAATTAAAAAGGAAACTCATGAATATATCGTGAGAATTGACGACATTCATCGCCTTGTCCCGGGAATTTTTCATGATGAAAAAAAATAAGTTCTTCGGCAGAACACACAAATTGGTTTTATTTTATTTTCACCTACAAAGAATTAATAAGGAGATGTGCAACACGTTGTTTCCCACAAATTCGTATTCTCTGAATTCGTTTGTGGAGTCAAAATTTTGATGGTGTATCTTCTTGAAGAGGGGCATTCCAAAGAGTAAGCTATTTTCAACACTAAGTTCAAACAGAATTTTTTCAATGTTCTGAATCGAAATTACTGAATTCCTTCCAGCAATGCATACCCTGAACCCTACTTTTGAAGTACCGCGTGCGATTGAACGTGGAGTAAGTCCTGAAACACTATCAGAATTTATCTTCTGTGATGCTACTATCCACTCTCGACCGGGGCAATTAGGTTCCTACACAGCATGCGCGGAGTGTATACACGATGCAGGGTATTTTCTCGGTTCAGTCAAATTTTTATGATTGAAATTGTGTCATAATATTGAAATAACGTGTATACACTCCGCGCATGCTGTGTAGGAACCTAATTGCCCCGGTCGAGAGTGGATAGTAGCATCACAGAAGATAAATTCTGATAGTGTTTCAGGACTTACTCCACGTTCAATCGCACGCGGTACTTCCAAAGAAGGGTTCAGGGTATGCATTGCTAGAAGGAATTCGGTAATTTCGATTCCGAACATTGGAAAAATTCTGTTTGAACTTAGTGTTGAAAACAGCTTACTCTTTGGAATACCCCTCTTCAAGAAGATACACCATCAAAATTTTAACTCCACAAACGAATTCAGAGGATACGAATTTGTGGGAAACAACGTGTTGCACATCTCCTTATAAATTCTTTGTAGGTGAAAATAAAATAAAACCAATTTGTGTGTTCTGCCGAAGAACTTATTTTTTTTCATCATGAAAAATTTCCGGGACAAGGCGATAAACGTCGTCAATTTTTACGATATATCCATGAGTTTCTTTTTTAATTGATGAAACGAACTGATAAACGGTTTGGTGGGAGCCTTAACACCTTAAACTTTCAGGAGCCCCCCGAGCCCCCTTCCGGTGAAAATTCGGCGTGGCTCCACCTCTTATCTAAGAGAGGTGCTCATTCTGAGTATGTGTACCGAATTTCATGCTTTCATCACCATTTGCAAGGTTCATTCACCTAGTGCCCCCACTAACACCACCAGTTGCGCTTATGCCATTTCCTGGTTACTTCTGGTGAGACCTAGGAATTTTGGTGTTGCCACCACCCGTTTCACGTGTGACGTGCAGGCTCGTGTTTGCCCAGTAAAGTTTTTAGGCGATAAGCGCAAGCTTTTTAAATCGTTTCGGGCGGAAAACTCGTTCTTTTATGTCACCGAATTCGTACCGACCAATGCTGCACGAATGGAAAACGGCCGCCAGCCGCCTCGGCTCATCTCCTACAGCCGTGCTCGCTGCCGAACTTACGCCGCCACTTGAATTGTCGACTACCGAATCAAAGTTAAGTGGTTTTATTATGTATCGATGGGCCAAACTTCCCGCTTAGGCGAGAATTCAAAGAGCTGGTGAGCGCTCGTGGCAATAGAGGCGAGAATCGCAACTGTCACCAAAACGTCATGTCAACGGACTGTTAATGACATAACCTAGAAAAACCGGAGCTCACACGCGACTGGAATTTTATTGCATGTTCTAGTGTTTGATTCATGTATCTTTAGGTGCTTTCCTTTTACCACCTGAACTAAGTATTCTGACCTAAGTTGTTAGTGGTATTTCACTTGCGTGCATGTGATTTCTCGCTTTTTCTCTCTCTAACTTAGATCAGATCAGTGAGTTTTGTGGTAAAAAGAAAGCACCTCTTGTCTGGCCTCGCTACTGAAATGTGCCGGATCGCCGCTTTGGATGCCGTCAGTGGTGACGGCATTTTGCGGCACACTGCCTCCATTTTGCCACGCGTTGTGTATATGCTGATCCGTTTCTGTTGTTTGTCCCCCAGGTCCACGGCCCCGACGCGACGGTTGAAAAGTTCCTCAGGCCAACATCACCAGGCGTCGGCCGAAGCTACGTCAGGCCTGGCCTGGGCGCCCTGTCAGTTTGAATTACCGACAACTTTTCGGCTGATCTAGCAGAACTTCCGGGAACCACGGGTCGACGCCAGGAACATCCGTCAGAGGTCCGGTGGCCTGATGGGGGCGACAGGAATGGAGACGCCAGGACTTCGGCAACGCATGTCGGCTACAGGGAAGTTTTTTTCCATTTTTCTTCTACTTGCGAGAAAGCTAGAAGTTATGCAGATCCGGCACGTTGCGTTTTAAATTTAAATGTTATATTGCGGTGGCCTTATGCCCCGTCTTCACTTGGGAGAGTCTTCAACTCTTTCCAGTTTAGTTTGTAAGCGGCCCTCTGCCAGTATCGTTTGTGTTTCGAAACGAGAAGCTTCACTTCTCGTATCTTGTACCTGACCCAGCGGACGTTATTGTGATTGTGTTCCCAGTTCACTTATTTTCCGTGTGTAAATTACGTTCTCGTTCACTTGTATGTTCCCTCCGCACAGTATTTAAGTTTGAATGCGGTTGTTGCACGGAGCGGACTCCTCCGGTCCGCATGGATCAAAACGTTTTGAGTTTGATCCCGCAATAAGTTATGTTGAAGAGCTAAAATATTCACCTCCCAAGCGTAGGGCAAAATTAATTTGTATCATGCTTCTCTAGAAAAACTGCAAAATTGTATACCTGGTCGCCTGCTCACTGGTGATGGCTCTTGTTCATCGAACTACAAGATGATTCTACACTTACTTGCAGCTTTCTTGCAGCACGCTGACCGCAGCCCTGGCCACGGGATTCTCCCTGCTGTTTCGCAGCCAACCTTTGGCCGTGTACAGCACGGGATTGGTGCCCTGCAAGTGCTGCAGGATGAACTGGTTGTTGCCGGGCGCCTTGCGCAGCAACAGCTGGTGATCCCTGTCGCTGTAGTGCGTGAACAGGCGTTCGAGGAACGAGTCGTCCGTCGATCCGGGATAGATGGCCTCTTCGTCCAACAGCCACAGCAAACCGCGACGGTCGCCTTCGTGCAGGTCAGTCTGGGACGTGCGAACCACGGAGTTCTGGGCGGCCTTGTCCAGCAAGTTGACCAGAGGCGTGGGATTGATGAGGTGCTCGGTTTCTTCTTCTTCGTTGTTGTCGTTGTCGAACACGAAATCGATGTTTTCTTGCGTGTACCTGTCACGCGGCGCGACCAAATTGGTGTGATGGTAGAGCAGTTGCAGGCGTTCCTGGAGGTAGTTGTGGCATAAATCTTCAAACGAAGCGCCAGCTTGGCGTCCGCACGTGGCCGGGTTCTGGAACCCGGGCGTGTCCACCAAGAGAACGGAGGTCACAGTGTGCGAGTTCGTTGAAATTGACCTGAAAACAATGAGGTTTTACTATAAACAGAACAGTGTCGTTTTCTTGACTGAGGTTCATTTTCAAGACAAAGACAGCCAATAGAATTCTTCTTAGCAACAATACAGTTTTATTAGAAAACGGAAAGTGGCGATCAAGCTAGTCTTACACACAGGGTGACGCAAGAGAAACGACCCGAGCTGTAGGATTGTTGTTACTTATTGTTTGATTTTCAAAATTCAAACATCTAATTCAATGGTTTAGAGCCAGCTCAGGTTAATAGCAAATATAAATTTTTCGTACAAGTGCAGATCTGCAGGGATCTTCCTTCTTTTGCCAATAATGTTCCAGTGCTTGGAACGTCTCTTTGGCTGGAGCAGGCTCAAGTGCCGATGCTTCCATTGCTATTTTTTTTCTTTGCAGCGTCGACATCGAATTTCTTAGATTGAAGCGTCGAAAGATCGAGCTCTGTTCAAAAGGTTAATAATTCTTTCTGAACTGTCAAATCAATTTCATAGGCTAATTTAATTTCTGTTTATTGATGGGAATTAAGAACAGGTCAGAAAAATATGCCATTTTTCAATACAATGGAGAAAACCATCAGACAACACGTCCCGCAAAAAATTTTCGGTTCGTGTTTACCGACTTCGAAATTTTTTTTTCCAGCGGAGGATCAAACCTCAGTATGAAGCATGTGGAACAACGATTTTTCTACATCATCAGAGCAAAATTTCGGCCGCCCCTTACGCTGTTTTATAGATAAGCATGAACAATAATAACGAAATAGAAAGCCCTGGAAAACAAGGAAGCTCACGCGGGATCAGAGGAGACTTTTGGTATGTTTTAGCCGAGACCGTTTAAGGTCGTTTTTACTCATCAGACTTGCTCATCAATTTATTCATGCTTCTATCAAGATAGTACTTAAAATACCTGGTCTATAATAATTAATTATTGCAAACATTGATACTGGACATCGACGTCATTTTACATTCTCTAACGAAACCGTCTGCTTAGTTAATCAAATGATCCACATTGCAGGAACCACATGTTTTGTGCCGGAAATACAAGGTCGACGATTTCAAGAAGCCCTAATGAAGCACTTGTGGCTTGTCCAGACATGCTTAGACAATAAACACTGACCTATTGATTAAATTTGCTATGCAGTTGAAGACTTCCGCGTAGAGGCCTATGGCCATTCCTTCGATGGCTTCCAGTCCGACGGCTTCCCGTTCCAGACCCTTGTCGATGGGCGAGGGCGTTCTGAAGGGAGCCCTGGGCGCATTGGGGGTGACCATACCGCCAGAGCTCAGGCCGAAAATCAACCGGGAAAGCTCCTCGACGGTGGTACCCAGAAGGTTGGCGGCTTTCTGGGCGGACTGAGGATTGGCGAACTGGTAGCGGTTGTTTGCGTTTCCAGCTGAAAAAAAAAGAGAAATCATTGTTACTGCATTTTTTAGAATGACCCTAACCTATGTCTGCCGCGACCACAGGCATTTTATAAACACCCGACCCGGTCAAGTTAAAAAAAAAGTAAGTAAAAAAATTGTCACGAACATCTCAAAAAAAAAGATGTTCTCCAGTCATGTTGAAGTTTACCACATCTCATGACTGTTACACTGAGATGTTAGACTGAGACGACCCCTCCGGCCTCTATTATCTCATTGTTTTTGAATTTTTCGGCGAGTATCTAGGGAAGTAAAGAAGTTTTGTTGCAGGTTGTGCCCACGAAACACAAACTTGTGTCTGTCTGCCTACCACCAATTAAAACACTGTGACTTGAGAAGTCACAGGGAGCTGCAGGACTTGAACCTGGGGGAAGCGCACATCCGGATTAACAGCGCTCATTGTGGGTGATAACCTGCAACATAACTGGCCCTCAGTTTTGGATGGGTGGCTCCGCCGCACGTGAATGACAGCGCTTGGCCGGACATCCAGAAAAGTGGTTTATGTGCGGATAATCCCCCTGGTAATGTCTTGGGCTACGCATTCCGGGTTACTACCCGCCCCGAGGTTACATGGTGGAACAGCAAAGCGTATACGCTAAGCCGAATGTCGGCTTGTTAATAAAGAGAATTTATTATCATCCTTATTAATAAAGTGTGATTCGGATCTGTTGACCTAAAAAAATGAAGAAAGGTGATTATTGAAGGATTTCAAAAAGGCAATGTTTCTTGAAATCTTTGTATTTACTTTAGACTTTTTCGCCAGATTGCTCAAACTTGATTCAACACCCAAATTGCATCTATGTACCAAATTTGAAAACCACATCCTCAATATTTCAGAACTTGGGCAGAAAACTAAGAATCAATGTGCTACCTAAGCGCCTTCTGGTGAATGAAGTTGAACAGCCAGTTTCACAATTGACTTCAAAGTTGACGTTACTCCAAGTGAGTTTAGAAGACTGCGACTTGAGACGTTCTTCTTCATTATGAGTTATGACAAGCAGTCTATAAACACTAAACGCACTTTGAGGAACGTCAACTTTGAAGTCGATCATGTAATCGGCCGCTAGTGAAACAGGGGAAAAGAAATTGAATCAACATAACAGAATAACAATTTGTTACCTTTGACAGCACCAGCGCTGCCCAGATGGTAAATCGCCGCCAGCACCGAAAATATCAGCTTCTGCTCGTTTTCGCTGACTCCCAGAACGCCGAAAGCGGCACAGACCTTGACGAAATCCGCCTGCGCCCTCTGCTTGTCTTCGTGCTTCTGCGGCATCGAAACGAAAAAGTTGTTCTCGTTTCCGCTCAGGTTGTCCAAAAACAGCTCTTTTCTCAAACTACCCTCGACACCGGACAGCAGCCTCTGCATGATGTGGAAGCTCGTTTCGCCTTCCACTTTTTTCGCTATCCTCGACCTAGAAAGGTGCAAATAAAGTTGTCAGCAATGTCAGCATCGTGATAATCATAAAGTCATCTGTTTCCAGTCTAACACAATTGAGCTCAGCATCTAGGATTAACTTTAACAAAAGGGTACACATGTGTGTGGAGCATAGCAGTGGTAGCTATGGCATTTAACCTCAAGTTAACCTAAGGGTAGAGTGAGCTTGGGATGGAGATATTGAGATTTATGAAAGTGAAAAACAAGTTCGTGGGGAGACAACAGAAAATGGTGACGAATGAAGCCGTTAGTATTTTGTTTCATTTTTGTCCAAAAAGTTTCTTCTAAACTCTGTTAAACTTAAAGGTATTCACTGTGGAATCAATAGACAACCATGGTGAAGTTCGTTGAATTGGTGTGTAGTGACTCATACTTATTGCGGAAACACAGGAATGGGACACGAGCACGACCCGACCCATGTTCGAACTGCTGGCTCCTATTATTTCTTGCAGACTTCTCCGATGGCGATCTGCTGTAACTAGGGATCCATGGAAAATCGACCAGAAAGTAAAATGCATGTCTATTGCAGAAGTGAAGACGAAAACTTGAAGAACGTTTACTATTTGGTGATACTGATACAGTTTCTCAAAAACTGGATACGTTCCCAATAATTATTCAACTTCCAAATTTCTGAGAAACTGGGATACCACCAAAATGTTGAAGTTCTTCAAATTTTCGGCTTTACTTCTGCAAGGAGACGTACATTTTACTTTTCGGTCGATCTTTTCCGACTTCTCAGTTGCTGCAGATCGCCACCATAAAAATCTGCAAGAAATAATACGGGGCCAACAGTTTTGGATAGGGGTCAGGCCGTGTTCCTGTGTATTCGCATCCCCATCAGGTACTAGTCACTTTCTCAGCTTGACGAAATTCACTACAGCGTAGGTCAGTCAGTGTATTTGGTAATTAATCCATCTACAGATTTTACAAATCATAGAAAAACATCACAAATCAAAAGTATTACAGAAAAAAATGGATTTCTGACTACAGAGTTGAGTGCTATCAGAGTACTGAGGCCTCACATAGTTAACAGTAGGCAATTTAAGTATGATAGATACGTGTACCAAAAACTGATGCCAAAAACCCACTGAATGTTCCGTCGACGCTAATAGTTTCGTAGTTGATGCGTCGTAAAACATTCAAATAAAAAAAAAAGTATTTAAGCTCCATGACTGCAAAAATGCTGAAATATGGTGATGAGGTGACTGACATCTTACGCAAGGTGCAAGTTGTTCAACCTGTGCTCAGCAGGCACGTTTCAAAATCCGCTACTACTCTACTTCTACCAACTGTAACCAGACTGGCAAGGTAGGTACCTTTCCAGAAGCAAAATCTGAATGCTGGCCGAAGATATCGTGCCGCTCTGGTCGAAGTCCAAGCTGAAGATCTGCGTGAAACGGGTCGCGTTGGTGTTCATCACGGTCCTGCAGTTGCCGAAGCTTTCCAGCACCATCCAGAGGGCCGTCAGCTTCTCCACGGTGAGAATTTTGTTGCAGCATCCGGCGGCTGTGACCAAATACTGGACGCAGTGCCGAAAATTCGTCGTTTTTCCGGAACCTGATCGGCCAGCGAACACCAGGGATTGGTCGCGTCGCGTCGACAGCATGCCGTGGTAGCAGGACTGCGCCATGGAGTAGATGTGCGGCGGCATGTCTTCGGTTTTGCAGCCTTTGAACAGGGCCACTACCTGCGAAACCCATTCGATTTAGAAATGGTAGCATGGAAAATTACGCGTCAATGAAAAAAAAAACGTGCTGATGAGCTCCATAAGAGTGAAACCTGCGACGTCGATTGCTCCTAAAGCTCAGTCCGCACGGGCGATATATCGCTGAAATTTGGCGATATGCCGCTGTTTTTGACATAACAACAATGACAACAATTGCAATTCAGCGGTATATCGCCGAATTTCTGCGAATCTGTCGCCCGTGCGGACCGGGTTTAAAGAGGCAACCTACTTTTGGCATGATTCACAACTAGACTGGATGAAGGCCGTACCGATCTGATACAAAGCTCTCTTCTGAACGTCTACGTTCAAGTACCTTTTCCGAATAGATGGCGAGTGGTGCCATGGGGTTGGTAACGAGCAGAGTGCCGCTTCCGGCGTAAGTGTGTATCAGGTTCGTGGCGTATCTTTGGCGCAAGGTGTGCAGGATGCTCGACTCGTTCAGGTGCCGCAAAGTGGTCAGGTCCTCGGCCCGGTCGAACTGTGGCGGATTGGCTTTTTCGATGTCGTCCTCGTCCACCAGCAGGACTTCGCCGTCGTGTTCCAGTTTCAGCTTGACTTTGCCGTCCTCCGTTCCTCCGCCGCCGTTCTTGGCTTCTTTTTGGGCCGCCGTGAAGCCGCCCCTGTGCATCAGCCACACCTTTTCCGTGTCCAGCCATTGCTTTTCCTTTTGTAAGTGTTCCTCGGACTTTGCCTGGAACAAAAAAAACGAATAATCAGCGTGTATGATAGAAATAAAACGAGCGATTAACTATTACTGATGACCAAATTAGCGGAACGATTTTTTGAAATTCTTGCTGACCCAACTCAGTAGTCAGATTTTTTTCAAAATTTTGCACGAGGAAAGCAGGAGGAGTATTCTTGAAGTCCTTAAAGTTGCAGGTTTGTGAATTTCAGAATCACAGGGTAACATGAGTTAGAATTCGTCACCATGTAACCAGACCCATTTCGCAAGATATTCAATCTAATTCATGAGATTGTTATGACCGAAAGTTTAATCACGCTTCAGCAGGTCATTGCTTTACACTTTTTCGTCTGAGTTGAAGTTTTGCTTATATGATCACTCATTATCTAGAGTTAGTTCTCTTCTTCAAAATATGCGAAATCAGTCGCACAAAAACCCAAAAAACTTGCCTCTTCTACTCGCAATGGTATTTTTGCATATCTACCTTTGATGAAGACAAATGGACGTTATTGTATTGTAATTTTACCCGTTCGGGTTTGTCAATGGAGGCGGCACATTTCCGATTCAGAGTTGGCAGGTCAAAATAAAACTGTCAAAAGTGACAGCCAGAGTGTGAATCATGTGGAAATAGCTCTGTAACGTCTTCCAGAGCTGTGTGCTTGTGCCCTATTAGTTCATAACGAATCCTCAGTCCCTAGAATGGGACGCCAAGGTCTCATAGCCCGCTAGCGGGAAAAAGATGATTGGTTCACATTTGGGTTGGTGTTGAAATCAAACATTTTATAATGGATTTGGCGTTCCAATGGACCAGACACCTTCACAAATACAAAACCTTACAAAACGGGCACAAAACAACATTGAGCCACTGCAGATTAAAGAGAAAAACTAAGAAAACCGGTTTGAATCACCCTTTAGTTGACAATTTGACAGCCAATTAGACAGCCGTTTAAACGCGCGCCAACCGGAAATGTATGGTAACCATTGCCGAACCCTAACAGCTCAAGTAAAATTGGAAAGATCTCAATCACGAAGCTCTTGATGTGTCTAGGGTATAAGTTTAGAATGCTGTCAGGACTGACACATTATTCCCGTTTACAATGACAGCTAGCTAGCCATCTGGTAGCTAGAAAACAAATGACCCAATCTTGGTCATAATTTAAAAGATTTGACCTTTGACCTACACACACTGGCAATGCAATAGGAATATTCAAGAACGGTTTCAGAAGATGTCGTTTATGACACTCGAATTCTAGCACCCGTATGGCGATTGCACGTAGAGGGCGGTTATGTCATTGTTATGGCATAAATGTCAATGGCGTCAATGTAAACTGTCAGCATGCGTCTTCTTGCACATTACACAACCCAGCATAACCTCTCTCATTCTCAACACACATGTACAGGGTGATCCACCGAGATTTCTCCCGTGTTAGAATTTTTTCCCGTTGGAATAAATTGGTGGGGAAAAACATTTTTCCCAACCACTTTTCCCGTAGAATTCAAATTTGGACACCAACTTTTTTATGTCTTAGACGTATGCACAGGGTGTTTCAAAAAAACTTCTGAATATTTTAGACACCTTGTATCTGAATATTGGGAATGATTTTGAGGGGGACATCTAGGACACGTATTGCCGTATTCTCATTGATAAAAATTGACCTGTTGCGGCGTTTTTCTTGAAAAAAATTTGGCAGGGAGAAATCTGGGATGCGAAGAGTGTAAAAGTGTACAGCCTGTATGTGATCTTATTTAGATATCAAATTGCATATCTGGACTCAGAAGAAAATGCCGCATCATTTCCAATATTTAGACACAAGATGTCAAAAAAAATTGGAAGTTTTTTTGAAATACTCTGTATACTATAAAATGCAAAAAATGTTGGTGTCCAAATTTGAATTCTAGAGGAAAAATGGTTGTGAAAAATTTCTTTCCCCATCAATTTATTCCAACGAGTAAAATGGGGTGCTCCACGGGTTTTGGGGAAAAATGAATTTAAATACTGGAGTCGTTGTAGAGCTCATATAATATTTTATTTTATTTTTTGCGTTCATTTAGGGCCCGAAAAAAATAAAGTTTCGCGTGACATCACGCATCCTGAGACCAAGGTACGTCAACAGATGGCGTCAGGTAAAGCTGTATTCCCGGATGCGAATATTCGGACAGAAAATGCGATTTTGTATGTCAAATTTTGAATTCGAAGGCTCTGATTGGCCAGTGTGAGGACTTTGACGTAAAATTTCGCATTTTCTGTCCAAATATTCGCATCAGGGAATCCAGCTTTACCTGGCGCCATCTGTTAACGTACCTTGGTCTCAGGATGCGTGACGTCACGCGAAATTTTCTTTTTTATTTTGGGGCCCAAATGAAAACAAAAAAATCGAATAAAAAATATGTGAGTTCTACGAAGGCTCTAGTATTTAAATTCATTTTCTCCCAAAAGCTAAGCACCACCCTATTATAACAGGGGGGAGGGGAAATCTCGGTGGATCACCCTGTACAACTAAGTATGTATTTTCTGTGCGACATTGAAACTGGAGCAGAACTGCCCTTGCTCCACTATTCGACCAGATGAATCACTTTTTCTTAATTTTTCAGCAAGAATCAAGTACCTATTAATGGTAATTATTGTTATAAAAAATATACCCTTAGCATTGAGTTCAAATCTTTGTAAACATCGCTGGTGAATCCACGATACGATTTCTTGTGCAGCGCAAAATCCGAGATCTCGTCGTAGCTGACGGCGGGGATTTTCGAAAAGCGCCTCTTGCGCAACTTCTTTTCGCCATCCAAACCGTTCAGGATCTTCTTCAGGCTGTCGCTGCGCTTCTTTTTCTTGTGATGCGAGTCTCTGGTGCTCGATCTCAAATCGTTGCACCAAGACGCCAGGTCCGTCTCTTCGTTCGGCTTCATCCTCGCTTCGGAAGCCTTGGTGATGGTGTTGTACAGTCGACTGGCGACTTCCGATTGTTTGACGACAGCTTTCGGCTTGTTCTCCGACAACAACGAATCCAAAGATCCGCATTCGCTGACCGCTTCCGAGCTGTTGCTCGAAGTTTTTGCTGTCGTCGTCGTCGTTTTCGATGGATCGGCGGCGACCACCGACGGTGGTTTGTCCTTCATTTTGTTTTTGGGTGTGCCCTTTTTCAAACGCATCGAACCGCCACCTCTCAGCGAACTTTCAAACGGGCTTTGGTGATTGAACATTATCATTTTGAGGCGTGTTTTTTCTGGGTCGCGCGCACTTACAAGACGAAGAAGAAGCTCTTTCAAATGTCAGAGAGTTGCACAACATTCGATGGGTAATATACTGAACGGTTCTCGCATAATCATTTCCTATTCCTATGATGGTAGGAAGCAAAAGTCGATTGACGAATTAAATTATTGCAGAGTGCAAAGTTACATTTTTTTTTTATGTTTTGATGTTTCTTTTTAGTCCTACCTACTATCATAAATGTAGGCATACAGCGTGTCTGAAGTTTCGACGTCATAAACTTGGCTATGTATAAAGGGTCATTAATGAAATTTTGTTGAAGTGTTGGCGAAATTGCAATTTTTAACAAATCTGTCCAACTCACGGACGTGTCCAACTTCAAAGTTCAACTGTCGACCTCAGCCTCTTGCCTCAGCAGCTTGAATGTTACGGGAAAAGTCGATTTTCCGACTGCAGTACTGCACATTTTGCTTCTGGGAATCATACGGTGATCATCACACTTGAAGAGCAATTCAGTGAAAAATTGCAATTTTTTCAAAAACATTCACCTATTGCTCGATTAACTGCATTAATATTTATTCAAGAACCTTTATGACAGTCCAATTTTCGACTCCAACACTTCTAGCTGTATTAAGGCTAGAGCCCATCTGCGATATATCGCAGAATTCAAATAAAACTATTTCCCGCTATTATGTCCAACTTTCTGCGACAAGTCGCAAGATCTGTCATCTGTCATCAAGTTTTTTCATGCGTCGTGCCCGTTCCTACTACTCATAGGTCGAAGGTAATTACCACGTACGAAGAATTCAACAGAAAACTCCTAATTTTACATAATGGCCGTATATGCCTTTCTCCTCGTGTGATACCTACGACCGAACCCAGAAAATATCGAACCTTTGATACGAACATTGCAAACTCACACTGATTTGACGCCATGCACTGTTTTAGTTTGACTAATTTGACTTAGCGTATCATATTTAGGTAATTTTATTTTTCTCTTCCTATTTCTCGCCAAAAAAAAGGCAATAAAATAATAACGAATCGCACAGTACATGATACAAACATTAAGTATGCATCTGTTGAATATGGAGTGGGTAAACAAACTGCAAGTATCTGATTATACCAAATCCGAAAAGATGAAAATACGGAATCAAGGGGAAAAACACACATGGCCATGATACGTTCGGTTTTTTTTCCGTTTCGGGTATGAACAATAAAGTGATTACTGAACAGTTCGGACGCTTGGCAACCATACCGATCAGCCATCAGGTCGACTTTGAAACAAAGTTGATAATTTGTCAGTATGTAATTCTTTCTTCTCCCCATTTTAATCGACACAACACAAATTCGAAATATATTTTGGTAATAAATAACGATATAATATGGTGCAAACATTGCAAGCAATGAAATATCCACAAAATCATATCAAATTCATCCTCGACGTTTTGGGGGAAAACTGAAAAGCACCAGATCTCATCGCCACTGGCCGCAAACGTCTTAAGAAGTTCACGGGCCAACTTTTCTGCGATGAATCGCGATATCTGTCATCATCAGGGCCTGGGAGTTTTATGCAATCCGCAGTACATCGATGTGGCAAAAGATTCCTAAAACTGAGATTGGTTCTCGCCTAGCTTTGGGTAGAGTAGGTGCCTGTATTAATTTTTTTTGTATTTTGAGTAAGTCGAGATTTTGACCGGTCAAATTCACAACTCTACTGAAAATATGAAAAATGTCCAACAGCTTGGACAATTTAACCATTTGGAGTGACATTGACATTTCGGAATAAAACTATGACACTAAACTTCATCGCAACTTTTACTTCTCACATGGAAACTAGCAAAAACGGGGATGAAAATTCTTGCGATATATCGCAAGAAACCTGCGATATATCGTCTTGCGGTATATCGCAGATGGGGCCTAGGCTTTACACTATACAATTTCTTGTACAATTTTTGGAACATTCTGTCAGTCAAACAATCAAGTTCGTTGTTTTTTTACGCCATTCTGGCAGATTGTTCCAAAAATTGTGCAAGAAATTGTGCAGTGTAATACAGCTTTTAGACTACCCCGTATTATGTTCACACTTGTCCTAATTTTGTCTCTCAGGATGAAAATGTTGTAACATTAACCTAACTATACGTGGACTAGGATATAGGTATTTACTGCCCATGCTACTTGACGCACGCCAAGACTACTTCCAGTATAGGAACAGTTTCATTAGGAAAAGTAAAGAAAATCAAAAGTGAAAAAACAAATAAACAAAGTAAAAGTAAAACGAGAACAATGGGATGGTTGTGTGTATGTGTGTTAGTAAAATAATATGCATATGAGAAATTCAACAAGCGCTGCATTATTTGCTTAATTCCAAAGGCAGAAGCCAAACAAAATATGGAATATGGAACATTGAACTCCGTTTAAGGAAATGCTAAAGTTTCCAATTTTCCATCGCGCGCCATAAATTGCCGCATGTTTATTATTTGCATCGATAATTTAAATAGTCTGCGCGGCACACCAAAAATGTGAGAGAGGGACACTTCACAAATTTTCACATTTGCATAAATTAACTTCTTTATAACGCACACACATAGATACACACACACACCTGAGAATGTCAATACACTTTTGCTGGATGTTTTTGGCATCTCCAGCAGGTTTTTCAATCCTTGCAATAATTTCTCTATAGCTTAAAAATGCCTGCATATATTTTTGTCAACGACAGTTATTCGGAATTCAAGCGAAATATTAATGAAAATAATTATCATCAGTGTTATGCCACCGCACCACCGTGGTGTTATGTCAGGTACAGCACAGACTTGTAGGTAACGGAAATCAATGATTATTGAAATTAGTTAGGTATTTTTAGCGCACGCTTTCAGCCTAATAAAGAATTCAATAATTAACATAATATTTTTACCAGCTACTTAGTACCTATGCACACAGTGCGATCATGAATTAAAAGTTCTTTTTTCTGTCACTCTCATCGTTTTTGATAATTTTTCTCACGATTCTATTCTTTAACCTCCCTCTTCATGGGTCGGTACCTCCAATTTTAAAAACCATAGGTATAAGCGAAATATTTTTGTCGTACATCATCTAGCACGGGAGATTTTATTTCAGTTCTCAGGTTTTTCAAATCTGAGTCATCAGAAGCAGAAGCAAATTTTGCAGTTGGTCATGGAAATTCAAACGTGATAGTTGCTTGTCAGATAAACTGTCACTTTTCTGACAGATCTGTCACATTACGATAGCTACCATAACAAAAGCATAAAGAAAGCCACCATGATCACGTCGATAACATGAACCTCACTTTTTAAAACCCGAATCAGGCAATGCCAAATCTAAAAATTATCTCAGTAAACTTGACACACGAAAAAACTATTTCGACATTTTTTGATTAGTTCTCAACCACATAAAGATGCTTAGTGTAATTATGCGTGATCATGTCTGATGTTCAATTTATTTTTACAACGTACTTAGGCACTTGGAAACACTATAAATAGTTTAAAATTAACAGCCTAAAAGCTACTGATGCCCTAGTTTCACTAATCGAATTTCAATAATATCCCATGAATCATGATTCCTTCAACACGTAGTGCAAAGGGTGTTTCAATCGCGTATCATTTCAGGGAAAGACAGATAACTGCAAAATAAGTGAACTTCCGAAAGAAAATATATTTCAGGAACTAATAATAATACTCAACGAAGAAAATGATCGGCTTTGAAAAATTAGCTTCGCTTTTTCGTCATAATTTTGGAACTTCTTTTGCCGATATTATTGAAACCTACGATTTAATTGCATTCATTCTCTATAAAAAGTCCAGTGGCGTAGAAACTGGGTAATTTGCTCCGCCAATCTTCGACGCCACTGGATATTTCTTTCTGAAAATAGATGCCACTTTTGGGTTCTCTGTTCATTTGGAGAAAAAAGTAAAAGTAAGTATTTTTGTTTAAAGCTTCGTTTTCGAGATATTTGAGTCTGAATGTTTGAAAGACGTCTGGATGTCTGGAATAATACCCCTCACGTGCGTGAGTCGTAATAGCGCATTTTCTCAGTGCAGATCTGTCATTGATAGAAATAAAGTCCAATAAAAATAAAGTCCAGCTTGAAAATAAGAATGTTCATGCGAGACAAGAGTAAGTCCCAAGTTTCATAAACAATCGTTTCTTCCAATAATAAGAGATTTCAAGATGGCGGCGGAATCATAAAATTTAGCTTGAAAATAAAGATGATAATATGTGAAAAAGGTAAGTTTCAAGTTCTATGAAAATCGTTTCACTAATAAGAAATTTCAAAATGGCGGCCAAAATGGTGGCGGAATCATGAAACTCAGTTTGGAGATAAGAATGATTATACAAGACAAAGAAGGGTAAGTTCCAAGTTTCATGAAAATCGTTCCACCAATAAGAAATTTCAATATGACAGCCAAGATGGCGGCGGAATCACGGAGTTTAGCTTGAAGACAAGAATCATCATACCTGACAAGGGTAAGTTTCAAGTTCCATGAAAATCCTTTCTTTAATAAGAAATAGAGCTCGCTGAGCTGAGCCCCATAATATACACGGACAAAAATCTAAACAAACATGATAAAATTGCCGTCCTATCCAATAATGGGATTGTAATAATGATTGCATATTTGTCTGATTTTCAACAGGCAGGTAAAAACATGGCTTTGAGTTTGTGACTTCCATCACAAGTACTTCATATTAGCGACAAAGCGAAAGAAACACAGCTTTTAGACTTTTGTCTCCGAGTTTCTGCTGAATCTTCAAGTCGAAAAATGCGAAAAAACGTAAGGCTTTTGATTGAAATTTTAAAGCAGTATTGTGAGCAAAATAAATGGGGACACCTCCAATTTGCCCGATTCATTCTTGTGTATTTTTGGCGTTGTCAGGTGTATGTAGTATTTTTGGTAAAGTAACTAAACTGTCCTCCTGTTTTTTGACTACCTTTTTGCGACGGCCCCGTGGCGCAGGGGGTTGAGTGGCTGCCTGCGGCCATCGGGGCTCCGGGTTCGATTCCCGGGAATGTCTGACAGTTCGTGTTGTCCAATTTGCAATTTTTCTGGTTATGTAAATTTAATAATAAAGGACAAAAACTTCTATGACCGGTGCAGGCCGATAAGGAGGAAAACATTCATTTTTTATTATATTCTGTTTTTTTATTACCTTTTTGCGACCTGATTTGTTCAATAGTTTGATCCCTTCTGGTTTTCGTTCGACAAGTAAGTACCGTATGGATCCCTTTATCAAAAATACAGTATATTAGCTGCTTTCTTTCGGCCAAAATTACGGATCATGATTCGGAAATCCGCTGACTGAATTGGTTGGATTGGATGCACGTAACACAGCCAACCAACCCTGTGAGCGGATTTCCGGATCATGATCCGTGATCCTGGCCGAAAGAAAGCGGCTAATGCCAAGTGAGTGTCAGAATTTTTAGGTTGATATTGCCAATTTTTTTACAATGTGGTGAAAGTTACTCCGTGACTTTGGAAGTGTCTAAGGGCTAAATTTCAAATACGACTTACAACCTATGCAAAGTTGCGCGGTCAAACGTCAAAAAAGTGATCTTTCACGTCATTTTACAGCCCTCCCCTCGGCCCACCCCGACTCTGAACCTGAAACAGATCCATGGCAAAGGGAGGACGAATATTAGAGTGAAAACACTGAAAACCTTGGGCCGCATTTGGTCAAGATTTTGAGCTCGCGGGTAATGTAAATCGAAAACAAAATTCAACGCTTTGAGATTCTAAAAACATAAGGCAAAACCAGTGACTATCTGGTATTCTTTTCCTCTAATTAGTTATTCACTTGAGCAACCTCAATTCTGGTAAACAAAGATAAGTGAGTAATAATTAATAATTGAAAAAAACTAGATCCACCCACAGCTGAAAAACTGCGACACAAGAATTCGCAAAGCAAAAATTCCCCTTTCAAATACAAAATACGCACAAACAACGTCGTATAATTAAATACAAAAGTAATATCCAGGAACTGTTTACTCTTGTCTCAACAGTCAACAATAACTCTCAACAATCGATTTTTGCATTTCCAACCATCGATCACCGCTGCTTATTGATATGTAGGTATTAGCCCACGCGCACTGACCGCAATTTTCAAAAGCACTCACTATTGCACCGCACTTTTACAAAATATCAACGACTCGTTGCACTTTCATAAATTATAATTATGACAAATGTCTCACTCGAATGAATCTCTGGGTAACATTAGAACCGCACGTTCACTGCTGGTGCTCTGGTGGTACCGCGATCATCACTAGAATTCAGATAAGTCTTTCGGTTGGCATAAATACAGAGTTATGCCATCGGAATCTCGAAGTATTATGACCAGTGAGTAGTATGGTGTCTAGCTGCTGGAGAGCTGAGAGACTACTTAACATATTCCCCCACAGTTGTCGATAACCAAACTGAATATCGGAGTCATTTGAGTAAAGTATGAATGAATGCACAACAACGCCCACGCATCACCCAACTCCCCCTTGTTTTTGTATAAATTATTTTCAATAAAAAACCACATAATTATGTAGAGCTGAAATAAACGAACAAAAAAAAAAAATAGAGCCGTGATACAAAAAAGAGAAGTACATACATACAAAAAAAAACACAAAATATATGTAAAATTAGAGAAGGCACTCATTTTTGAGAAAAAAACTTTATCAGAAAAATGTGAAATAGAAAATTGATTTCGCAAGAATTATAAGCAATCGCAAGGACGTTGGGGCAAGTCAGTCGCGCAGCCAAGAGGTTCAGCATTATGTATAAGAGGTACAGTAACGAAACGTAGGTGCGGACCGCGCCAATAATAAATAATAAACACAAGGTAACGAAAAAGCTGTGCCCACTATTATTCGAGTTTGTTGTAACCGTTTGTTTCTTCTTGGAAAAACTGAGACAGACTGCTGCAAAATCACCAGGATAATGGTTCAATTCTATTGTGTGAATCGGAAACACGGTGCGTGAGTCACTGACAGTGCGGTTTTTTTTTAGTTGGGAGGAGTGAAGCAATATTTTTGATTATTTTATGGGATTAGAGGGTTTTAATAGCACCGGTCGTGGGCGTAACTATGGGGGGGCTATAATAATCCGTACTGTAATGCAGAGAAACAATGGCAAGCAGTGCCCAAAAGAGAGCCGAAAGAAGACTGTATGGGTTAAGCTGTGGCCGGTTTTTGTACCTAATTTGGAACACACGTATACGTAACACTTCAAAACTAATTGGAAAAAAATTGCATTCCCGGTTCTCATGTCCCACAGCTTCACTTTTCCTGGTCCTAATAAGGGTGTTCTCCGACAGAGACGACTGCTTAAGGTGGCCGGATTATTGGTCAAATAACAAAGTGTTCTGTCAGTTCCAGTCACCTTATTCTCTGGAAGAAAATCACCATCTAGGTCTCTTTTGGAAGCTACAAGAATGGTCTTACACGTAACAAGCTAATGCTAAAATTTTAAATTTTTTGAAAACAATTTTCAAATCTCATACTTGATACGTTGATCAAAAAACACCTGTGAAAAAAAATTAAACTTGAATTTTTTTTTTATTTTGAAAAATTTGCTAAAATTAAAAATATCTAAAAAATATTTGTTTTTCGAGTTTGTGGAGTTTGGTTGAGTTAGGTAAAAGTTTCAAACTATAATCATATCCATTTTACCAAAATGATGAGAAATTCACTGAGTTACTTCTGACAAAAATCATTTTTCGATATAAAAAAAATTTTACTGATTTTTTCACAAGTATTTCGTTGTACTAACCAATCAAGTGTGGTATATCTTTATAACCAACATGAACTCTTGAGACGGCCCGCTAGTCGAGTGGACTGCGTGTTCGCTCGGCAAGCTGAGCTCCCGGGTTCGATTCCCGGGCAGCAGGTCTGGGTGTTGTGCTGTGTAAGCGGATTTTTTCACATGTAATCATTTCAATAAATATGCAGCAACTCCTATGGCATAAGGAATAATAACGAGAAAGAGAAAAACAAACTTTCAACTTTTAACAAACTTTAATATTTATAACCAGGATGAAAAGCGGAATAGATTCCCATATTGAAATAGCGGGTGTTTTTTTAAATCTGGCGTCAAGCACGCTGTGGTCTGGCCGAATGGGCTCTTTTCGGCTGGAGCACAGCATACTTGGACGCCAGATTAAAAAAAAAACACCCGTTACCTACAGGTATCCAGTTTGACATAAAATTTCGATGTTGCACCCTGTAAGCAATATACCACAAAAAAAATTGTGGACAGATTCGAAGCCTACGGAAAAAATCACACAAGAATCGTTTTTCATTTTTAAAATTATTGTTACGTATTTCGCGTACGGGTTCGATTCGAATATAATTGAGACGATCGGTTTTAAACACACACTGTTTGTTACTGCGTACTACAATAAATACACGCCAACAATTATCTACTTGGAAATATCGCAGGTACTTCGCTTTTATCCGCTCGTTACCACTTCGCATTCGAATTCAATACAGCTCGTCAGCTGGCGGTTGATGCCTTATACAGGTGTCCCGAAAATATACCGACAACGTTCCAAGGCAGCTTCCTCTCATGAAAACAAGAAAAAAAATTCCCATGAATATGGGTCCGGAAACTCTTCCTTAGGGAGCTACAGGCCTCTAAAGGACCCTGAAGATGGTTTTCAATCAATATCTCCGAAACCGTTCAAGGGAAATCAATCAAACTTGACACATCCACTAACCTTTTTATACGCAACAAAATGAGGCAAGATTTATTCAAAAATAATTCATCAGGGGTGGGTCAGGCTGAGGTGTGGGGGTAAAAATAACCCTTACTTTTTTGAATGGAAATTGTTCCCAAATTTAACAAGAAATTATAAAATATTGGAGTTTTCTACCAAAAAAAGGTCCCTCTGTTCAACCTCAATTGATGCACCGTTTACGAGATATTTGAGTTTGAATGTATGAAAACGTGGTCAGGAATGCTGATTTTTTTAATTACGATATTCAAGGCGAAAGAAAAACTATTTCAAAGCAACTTCATTTTTGCATGGCATTCAAATTTTGTTGAGCATAAGAAGGTTTATTAAACGTGTCAAGTTTGATTGATTGTCCTTGAACGGTTTCGGAAATATTAAATAAACAACCATCTTCAGGGCCCCACCTTTAGGGGCCTGTAGCTCCCTTATGAAGCGTTTCCGGATCCATGTTCATGAGAACTTTTCTTCTTATTTTGATGAGAGAAAGCTGTCCTATAACGTTGTCGGTGTATTTTCGGGTCACCTGTACAGGCCTCCGATTAGTGTTCCCGAACTTTCCATCATCTTCCAGCAAACTCGACAGTGACCCGGCATACGATTTTCTAGGCGACTCCCGAACAATCTCACACACCTCGCGCATAATTCTGCCGTGCTCTAGAGCCGCCGCCAAATGGACAGATGTGTCTTGATCAGGCGTTTGAGTTTCCATGCATTTCAAGGCCACCACGCACACTCTAGAAATGTCCAGAGCTCCGCGCATTTGTACACTGCGGCCGTAGAAGAGCCTTGAAAAAATATCGCGTGTTTACCAGAATGCACGGGAATCGTCGCTCGTAGCATTATTTTGAAAGGGAAGTTTCCAAAGAGGGGTATAATTTATACGTGAGTACTCTGTACCAAACCATTACTAATTTTCCATCTGGATTCCCACCATCAACTTTTAAAATTTTGTTCTAGGATTAGTTAATTGTTTTTGTGATTTTGAAATTGTTTGGAAGTGGAAGAAGGAGCAGAAAGAGTCCATACAGAAGAGTCTCATAATACTGGCGCGAATTTGGGTGGGGACATGGTATTCACTTGAATAAGTATTTGCAATTTCCCATGATTTCATTGCACAGTTGTGACTGAGGCACCAAAAGAATTTTCAAGGTCCGCTATTTAAAATTCAAAATATCACCAGATGACAGATTGATGAAATCCATTACGAAATTGAATAAATTACCTAAATTCGAACTTCGAGTGTCATTTTTCATGCAAAAACATTGCATTACACATTTTGAAATTTTGCAACGGCACCACCTCTTCTTGTTTTAGCTCGTACTTTCTTATTCTTTCGAGTTCAATAAACATTTTGCTCTTCTGCGGTATAGGTACCTATTGCATCACGAAATATACTTTTGATCAAAGTGAAAAACACATAAATTCACGAGTCTATAAATTTAATATGGATAACATTGTCACGAATTTCAACGAGGCTAAAATTTATTTCCGTCATTACGGCTCGTAACGTTCCCATGTAAATTGTTCATAACACCTAATCTGTCACAATTTAGCCGGTTGAAATGATGCCCACGGGGGTCACGGGTAGATATACAAATTGCCATGCGATATGTTGTGTAAGTTAGCACCTGATTGCTTTAAGCTTTACAGGTGTTGCATGCATGTAGTAGTTGTTGTAAACGAACGTGACTACCGCGATTGTTTCACAATTTTCCAATTTTTCTGCATGAAAATCCAAAGGCGCTCAGTGAAAAACGGAAACAGGAACCTTGAAAAAGACTGTTTCAAAAATTGATGCAGTTCTCCTGAAAAAATATCCATGTAACTATTCAAAACCAAATCACTTTTTCTCCTCATCATCTCAACAAATGTCTCTTATTTATTTTATAGTTAGCGTCATTAGTAATTAACATTCCGAAACGTTGAAGCCCACGCTTTTCCAAGAGGTGGGCTGCGCCAAAAAAAAACCGGTCTTCCAATTTTTTGAAATAATTTCCAAAGGTACAAATTCTCATAAATTCAAGATAATTGTACGCTTTGCAAAATTTGAGTACGTACTTTGCATGGATTTTCTACGCTAATTAATTAATTACTCGAATAAGACATTGTGTGAGGTGTGTATGCGCCAGTGTGTATACGACATCTTCCAGTGATTGATTATTCATTAACTGTCAAGGCATTTTCAAGGTCTGACATCAACAACGCCTAAGCACATTACACCTGAGTGGTATAAAAGGTATGAGTGAAAAAAATCATCGCACACCTATGCGAACAAAATGATAAGCATTTCCGAAACGTTTATAATAGAGGTCGTCTGAACTCGATTGAGAAAATTGAGATGATGATTGAGATGATTCATTATGGCTTTGTTCCAGATATTGAAATGCATTGATTTTATTAGGATTTTTTTCCTGTACACTGGAGGTCAACCATGATGCAGATCCTCCATTCTTCGACCCTTCGGCCTAAAAATAACGCGAAAGAAACCAACTTTTATATCAAAAACCTAACAACAACGACGCAATCAAACAAATAAAAATATCCAACAGACGTCTATCATAATTTCCAAGAGAACGGCGTAAAATTCACCGCCCTGCAGCTATAAACTCTTGTGCATAATTTCTAAGAAGGTTAAAGCTTCGTGAAAAGGGAAAGCCAGGTTTTTCATTCACTGGTATGGATGGGGATGAGCAGTGAGCATCAACTGCAGCTCAATGTTTTCCCACACTAGTTTTTGCAATGATTCAACATTGATTTAATATTAACTGCCAATCGCAAGGCCGGTTTTTGATTATTCTTCAATGTACTGCTGGGGCCTTAAATATCAAGGAAATAATTCTTGTAACATTGTTTGTAAATCAAATAATATTATGCAGAAGACAATAACGTCAGGTAATATCCTGGATAGCAAAATCATGACCGCCATAAATCATATCAGCTGGTAGGTACGCTCGGCCTAGGCTAGGCCTCGTGCTGCATTCACGTTCGTTACGCTATACCCGGTTTTTAGCGCTAGTTACATAAAATACTAGTTCGCTGAAATTCTAATTCAAATTATTGATTTTCCGCCACAAGTTGAATGCCAAAAGCTGATCGTAATGATAGCTGACCATTCAGTGGCGCAGCCAGGATTTAACCATGGGGGGGGCTAACGAACGCGAACGAAGCGAGCTGCGCCAAAGGCGAACCCCCCCCTCCCTCCTCCCGGAAAAAGGGCCTTGGTCATCCTATTTTCGAGTATAATTATTGTGGTACCAATGTTACCTACCTTAAATTGAAGTAGGTATTAAATTCAGTATTCCCTGGGGTTTGCGGGGGAAATGACAGTAATAAATGGTAGTCATGACACTTGCAAACTGACAGCTGCGCTGCGCGCACTAGAAACGTCATACACGATCGTTCGGCACATACAAACGATACGGCCGAACGCAGCTGTTCACGAAATACGGTTTTTCGTGCTCTTGTTAGATCTATCGATAGTGGCAGTTTGAACGATAACCGTTCGCTAACGAGTCGTTAGTTGGCAGTCTGAGCGATAATCGTTCGCTAACGAGTCGTGAGTGAACGAGAAGTTACAAAATAAGCTTGATAGGTATTTTTTATAGGTGAGTATACTTGCTTAAAGGACGGAGTTATATTGGTAAAATAAGCGTTGTGGAATCAGTAGATAATCCCTGTGGGTTCATTTCTTGACAGAATCTTACCATTTAGGTCTTTCTTGAAATCTACAAGGATGCAGTTTGGTTTGGCATTGGCATTTCCAAAATCGATTTTTTTTATCCTTGGATGAATAATTGGTTTTTGGATTTTGGAAATGCCAATGGGCTCAAACCAAAGTACATCCTTGTAGATTTCGGAAGAAACCTAAATGGTGAGATTCTGTCAAGAAATAAACCCACAGGGATTGATTCCGCAACGCTTATCTTATCAATTCAACTCCGTCTTTAAACCGGAAGAGTTTCTCTCTCTGCACCAATTGGAAAAAAAAACGGGCAATCCAATCGCAGTGCAACTCTTACACAGAGAGAGTAATGATCCATTTTCTAAACAACAAAGAAGGTAACAGTCAAACACAATTTTTTTTTATTTTGATCAAAATTTTTCATTGCTTCGGTCTGTCTGGGGGGGGCTATAGCCCCCTAGCCCCCCCCTTGGCTGCGCCACTAGACCATTACATAAAATTACATGGTCCTTTGAAAAAAAAAAATTTAAAGGATAGATCTTTCCAATTTTATCTGTCAGGTTTCGTATATGGAGGCGGCACATTTCCGGTATACAGTTGGCAGGTCGAAATAAAATTAGAAAAGAATAACGGAGAAATAGTGTATTATATACCAAGGTTGAGAAGTGAGCTATTATAGCATGAGCACCGTTTAAATCGTTTCGAACGTTTCTTAAAGTTGCGAAGAGTAAGAAATTGGCCCCCTGGGTCTCAGGATGCGTGACGTCACGCGAAATTTTATTTTTTTTCTCGGGACCTATGAGCGTAAAAAAATCAAATACAAAAAATAAGTGAGCTCTATGAAGGCTCTAGTATTTAAATTGAACCACTGCAGTTATAGTGGGGTCGGTACACATTAAAAACGGTACTATACGGCATTCGATGATACAGAAAATTCCTTTTGCATGAGTGTTCTGCAAGGTCTATCGAACGATAATAGAAGGGGAAGCGCAAAAGCTTCCCCTTAGGGGGGCCGCAGGGGGCCCTGTCAAGTTGACGGTCCAAGAACTCCTACCAAACCATCTTTCAACTTCGTTGAATCACTGAAATGGGGATGATGTGACTCCATTGCAAATCTCGATGGCATTGGTCGCCAAGTCACTTTCATCCTTCATGCTTGAAAAAATAATTTCTTCGGGAGGTCAGAGAAATCACTTTTTATTTTTTTTATACATACAAGAGGATGCGAGGTTGGCATGTTTTGTGTCTTAACCTGTTATTTGGCATTCCCAAAATCTTATTATTGAGTCAATTTTTCGAATTCTCAATTTTGGGTCAATTGGTAGGCTAAGAAGTAGGTATTTTTTTAACTTCCAGTTCAGACGTACTTTTTCAGTGTCCAACTGGAGGTTATTGGAATCATCATCAGGGGTGGATACACTGAACTATTTTCTAAACATTATGTCGAGAAAATAAATTCTAAACGCGCATAGAGAGTACACATTTTTTTTTTTTTTGGTCGGTCGAATTGCGATGCCTACTACCTACGCCCGTCAGGGAGAACGCTGAGCTTCGCCAGCCTAAACTAGTATGAAAACAGCCTAAACAAATTCAAAACTGACTAAAACTCTGAGTGCTGACTCAGAATTGAATTTCGAACCATATAATGAGTGTTTCAGGCAGTTTTGAATTCGTTTAGGCTGTTTTCATACTATAAGTTTAGTCTGGCGATACTCAGCGTTCTCCCTGACGGGTGTAGTAGGCTTCGCAATTCGACCGACCGGAAGAGAAATAATTTGTGTACTCTCCATGTGCGGTTTAGGATTGATTTCCTCGAAATAATGTTTAGAAAATAGTTAAGTCTATCCACCCCTGCGATTATTTCAGTAACATCCAGTTGGACCCTACCAATTAACCCAAAGTTGAGAACTTGAAAAATTGACTTCATAATAGCATTTTGGGAATGCCAAATAACAGGTCAAGACACAAAACATGCCAACATCGCATCCTTTTGTATGTATAAAAAAATAAAAAGTGATTTCTGCGACCTCCCGAAGAAATTATTTTTTCGAACATGAAGGATGAAAGAGACATGGCGACCAATGCCATCGAGATTCACAATGGAGTCACATCATCCCCATTTCAGTGATACAACGGCATTGAAAGATGGTTTGGTAGGAGTTCTTGGACCGTCAACTTGACAGGGCCCCCTGTGGCCCCCCTAAGGGGAGGTTTTTGTGCTTCCCCTTCTAACATCGTTCGATTGACCTTGTAGGACACTCATGGAAAAGGAATTTTCTGTATCATTAAATGCCGTATAGGAATGGCTACCAACCCCACTATTGGAAGGGAGTAACGAAGAAAAAACGTTGAAATCACCGTTGAGTTGATATTTTGTCACCCGTTTGAATGCAAAAACCGGAAATGTATGATATCAATTGCTTGAAACGTAATAGCCCAGGTAAAATTGGGAAGGTCCATTGCCGGCTTTGTGCAAACACAAAGGTACCTACCTGCTTCACTGGATGTATTCATGAAAGAGAAATCGGCGATCGGAATAACGGTACAAGGTTTTCACCATTATATTGACGGGGTTCAACGATCATTGTTAGGGGTGGGATGGTCAGCCCATTGTATTCAAAGAACAACGGGGGTGCGAAGTTCGTTTCTCCTCTTTAAGATCAATCACTCAGTCAGTATACACCAAGTATCGGTGAAGACAAGACATAGTTAACACTGCATAGTGAAAAGTTCAGCAAAAAGCAATCAGAAAAAATGAAGTGGTTCTCCGACATTTTCGGCTCCGTTCGTTCCCGCCAAAGAATTCCAATCAAGGTTGCAAAAACCATTGAGACAGCTGACCACCGCGAAGGGTCACCGATCGAAGTACCCATCGAGGCGGATGACCACCCTTGGATCATCATCGAAGACGATGAGTTGGTCGTGGTGGAAGACGGTCGCGAAGCACTCGCAGATTTCTGCACAGAAGGTGACGAGAGCGAACAAAACGAAGGCTCCAACTCAGAAGGAGGAGGAGAAGCAACAGAAACTAGCTGGGACGATGATGGCGGCGAAAGATGGAGGGATGATCTTCCCGATGACGACGATAATCGGGCGTACAAATCTTTCGTTTTGTACGTCGAGAAGACGTCGACACCAAAGCGGACCTACGGCGAAGACCCCTGGGACAGTTGGAACGAATGGAAGAAACAGGTGCCGTCTTTCTTCACCCCTAGCGACGACGATGATAGTGAAGCTGATTGTGATCAGTTGCTAAATGAGCGACTGTAAGTACAACCTAGCTACCTAATCAGAATTATCCCATCATATGAATATAAGAAGACTTGTCGTGCCATAGATCAGCGTCATTTTATGTGCTGACTGATCATTTATTCAGGATTATTGAAAGTGTTGCCTAGTTTTAGTACTATGTATTCAGTGTTACTGTCAGATTTTATTTTGTAATTGTTTTGTTTTTTTTATATTGACGTGTTTATATATTACATAACAAAAAAACATTAAGGGTTGGCTTTGGTGTCGAAAACTTCGGTCACTCAGCCAATTCATTCGATCCAATTATTGATGTATATCTTGTTTGCTGTGCCAGCCCTTGATAGTTTTTTAACAAATAAATTTGTATCCCTATGAACACCTAATGTTGTAATCTATATTATTTCTAAATATCGATTGTATTGTCCTTTGTACAACTAAGCAATAAATTGTATAGTAAGTGATGTGACGTCGTTTTTGTAATTGATCTGCCTCTTCACATTGGTATACGCTATTTAAATTGATTCTTCTGCCCCCCTCCCCCACAAGATGGCTGCCAAAGACGGATTGTAATGATAGCTGACACTTATTGGGTATTACAACAGAACTCATGGCCAAAACACTCTTTGAACAGAATTCACGTATCAAATTGATTTTCCTGTCACAAGATGACTGCCAAACGCGAATTGTAATGACAACTGAGATTTGCATTCAAGTAATCTAATTCGAATTTATAGCTTTTTGATACTGTAACTTGTCTTCAGCTACGACACTACTCAGATAATAGACCTTGTTCACGAGAGTACTGCAATTTACAGCGACTTGAAACCTTCGAAGACCTGGAAGACCATGAAGCACATGCGAGAAAGTCCAAGAAAGTTGACTAGTGAGTTCTCATGGTCTAAGGACTCACTGTACCAAAAATCAGCTTTGGGCGAATTTGTTCCCGGTATTTATGAAATAAAGTCTAGATTGACCGGGCTAGTTGGGCGTTGGCGTATACATTCAAGCTGTAATGTGTGCAGTTTCCTTGTATGATTTGGTACCAGGGCCCCATGGTGGCTTATTCCTGATGCCGTTCCAATAAGCTTTGATGGGGCCCCCACTTGTGACTATCAGACTTTGCTGTTTCAGGTCAAAGCGACGCTTTTGTGTCTTCTTGGGTTGGTTAAAGCCTTATAAGTTCCCTGGTGTCTATATACGGGTGTCTCTTGGAGCCCCACTGAGCTCCCCTCTTGTTTGGGGCTCTAAAGTGCAAATAATAAGAACTCTGCTCCAGGTACCTATTCAAGTCGTGAACCGTTTTCACCAATTTTCATTTGAACAAGAGGTAACTGGTTCCCAAATATTTTTCTACAATTTGGTTTTCAATTTCCCGAGAATTTTCCTGTTGAGAATGGGTTATCGATGACCAACCTGGGTTATCGAGACCGGACTCAAATTATGGAACTCAAAATGAAGCCCTTATCGAAGAAATTATCTCCAGTTCTTCAATCTTCTTCTCAAATTCTAACTTCCTCCACGAAGGGACATCTCATACAAAAATTTCCATCACCGATTTTTTTTTTAGTAGAGTTGTGAATTCACCTATACACTATTTTCCTACTACAGTGCGCTTGCGTTCGGTTGTCAAATTAGCAAGATTACGGTGCGTAATTGAATATTCGAACAGGTTGGTACAAATTCGACTAGAACATACGCGAAAGTGATTGATAGCGATGTTAGGTACAAAACTTTTTATGTATTTGATAGATTCACCCACCCATTAGCCCACCATTATATTACTATTTACATTCGATATAATTTCGAAACGTAAAAACATAAGCGATGCTTTTGCAAATGACTTTCTCTGCGATATGATATGAACACTTACAACACTCTTGAGATGTAAATGAAAGGATTGCACTACCCTGGGTACATCTGGTTGTCTCTAGCGGTAACTGCCAATTACCTAGCCCAATATGCGCCGCTCCTAAAAAGTACAAAATATTGCCAATATTTTCTATTACGAGCTCCAACTTTGATTACGGTTTGACTCCTACGTAAATATTGATACGAACATTTGGAACAGTAGATGTGTTGACAATTTGTTTTCCAGTTGGGCTTGTTAGGACGATTAGAGCATGGAATTACCATATAAGGTCCTTCTGCCGTGCAGGATTATTAATAAAGCTGCTTTTCTAAGCAAATCGCGTTCTGAAATGACATAACCTTAAAAACATGTGTCAAAACACAGCTAAAATTTCTGTTATTTCGCCGTTAACTGTCATCTGTCAGAATTTGTACCACCCTGCTGACGCTTGCGCTAAGATGGCCTTAAAACGAAAAGGATGTATTCTATTTGCTAGAGTGAAAGGGTCTTATGCTCACTATCGATGAGATGGAAAGAAATGTTTACTGCAAGCGCGCGCATACTGCACCGTCGCGTCGTCAGCCGCCTCTCTGCTTTTTAGCGCATTTTCGTAGGAAATACGCTATTAGCCGCGCTTTGATGTCCGTCCGTCTGTCCGTCTTCTAGTGGAACTCTTCCTAAACGAAAAGTCGTAGCGGTATCGGGTTTTTTGCAAATTAATGCTGATTGTCTGCGGATGGGAACAGGCACAAAAAAAAAATTGTCAGACCGCACGATTGCAAGAAAAAAAATTAAAATGTTTAAAAAGTCGGTATTCAACGCTACGGTGTGAACTTCTGCATCGAGGAATCTTGCGAACCGTTCTAGATACATGCATACATCCAGCGAACGAAAGATGCAGAAATTTTCCGTGAAAAATTCAACCTGATTGATTCATTCTCAATGAAGATATCTTCATTTTTATGCGGAATCTATACTTATGCACTTATATGCGGATGCGATTTTCAAGTCGCGGCGAGGTGTTTCAACAAGCTGCTTCTGGCTCCGTGCTTGTGATCAATATAGGTATAATTCTCACTCATTCAGGATATTTTCCAGTTTTGGTTGATGTCATTCTGTTGTTTTAATTTATTATTGACTACTCGTGTTTTCATAAATATTGATGATTTCTTGTGGTAGTTTTGATATAATCTGTTTACAGGTTTCAGTGAACAGTGTATGTACTCATCTGCACTCCGAAAATACGCTCATGAGACTCACCCCCGTGAGGACTTTGCTACTTGTTTTTCTCTCAAAACTATTACTATTCCGTATTTTCATCTTTGCGGATTCGGTGTAATCAGATGCTTGTAATTTATTTACTCACTCCATATTCAATGTATACGTTGTTTCAGATTGATTGCTATCTCAGTAGGCATTGGAAGTATATGGTAAAAGTCGCTTTAGCTTTGTCTAGTTCTAAAACGTTTATTGTTTTAGTCCCAAGTCAGTGTGACATGTCAATCAAAATCAGCCGCGAAGTTTTTTACTGTCGTCCAAACTGTCATGTTTCTGTCCACCTAGATAGCTTTTGGAAAGAAAATCGTAATAAGCACCTATCGACGCAAGTTCTAAGAATCTGTACGTGTTACTTATACAGTTACTGTTGTTCCTGTTACGTTATACCTACTGTAAAGCCTAGTCTACAATATGGTCTTTAGTTGCAAGTTGCAAGTCGCAAGGTGGAAGTGAGGTTGGAATTGCAGTCGCTAGTCGCAGTGAAAGTTGGTTCTAGACCAACTCTTGCGACTAGAGACTTGCAACTTGCAACTAGAAACCATATTGTAGACTAGGCTTTACTGTTGTGTTGTTCCTTCATTGGTTTTGATTACCTGATAATTTTCACGCCATGTGTGGGGATCCAGTTCGTTTATCTGCTACGTGAACGTGAAATGAGACGCTGTTACGAAGAATTCTTCAGAGATTCCAACAATGCAGCTGTCAACATTCAGCGCGTTGCTTTGATCTTTAGTAACGTACTACACGGTCAAACGCATACTGGCAAAAAGAAGCCAAGGTTTGTCACTACTTACAACCAAAAAGTGGCCGTGAATCCCTTAGCCCAGTCGAGAAAAAAATCAGCCAGGCGCCCGTTCTCAATCAAAAGAGTAGGTACAGTACAGTCTGTTGTGCCATATCCTACCAGATTTCGTGGTTCTGTCTTCACTAAAAGGCTCAGTTGAAGTTGAACAGCGACCCTCGGCTTTAGAAGCAGATCTTCCTTGATATCTGATCCCTCTCAAGGCCATGGACTTTGCTTTACTGCTTTACTATCTACCTGTGTGATATGTGCACAATGTTGATTGAGACTGTGGTAAGAGCAAAATCTGCTGACTCCCCAGGTGCCTATTTTTTTTAGTCCTGAGATCGGCAACAGAGACGGTTCGACATCAAAACTGCATGTATCTTGCTTCAAGTTCACCTTGAATGGGGTGCCGCACGTGATACTCGATAAAAAACTGAAGAAATACTTTCTGACTGAAAGGAGTGAAAGATCTGACTTATAACCTGAAAATAAATAATGAAGTTTCCATGAGATTTACACTTTTGATTTGACGTTTTTTGTAACTAAATCTAAAGCTGCATTTAGATTTTCATGACCTACTGGGATAGCAATATTTCTGAAACAACGTATATGTATACTTAATGTTCGTATCATGTACTTTGTGATTCGTTATTATTTTGTTGCCCTTTGTTAGCGAGAAATAGGAAGAGAAAAATAAAATAACCTGAATTAGCCATTACAGTGCATGAGGTCAAACCAGAGTGAGTTTGCAGTGTTCGTATCAAAGGTTCGATCGTAGGTATCACACGAGAGAAACGGTCATTATGACTAGAAGTTATCTATTAATTTTCCGTACGTGGTATTTACCTTCGACCTATGAGTAGTATGAACGGGCACGACGCATGAAAAAACCGCGAAAGGTCGCTAAATATTGGATACGACAGATATTTCAAAGACGACATGGATAATAATAGGGTGCATATTCGCCCCGTGCGAAGTACAGAGTGGGGGTAACGAAACCGATCACAGCGCTTTATGTGGACAAAAAGAGCAACATTGATGGCTCGGCACTGCGTGATTGGGCTGTCAATTTTCTAATGTTTGATGTCATTTATGTCAATTTGACAGTGGAAATAATTGAAATAATTGACAACCAACTGTCACAACAGATGCCACGTGGTTGACTGACAGTTTGTCAATGACAAAGTCTATGTTGACAAAGCACTTAACCACAAAATAATGACAGTTCAGGCCAGCGATCTGTAATTTATGACAGTTCAGCCATCTGTAACATAGATTCTGTAATTTATGACATGAGTGACGTTTTGCGCCTACAAAGTTGCGGACGCCAGGTGACGCTGGCGTCGTGCACGGTGCGAATAGCATATCTCGTGATTAGTACAAGGGATGCTGTTGAAAAACAAAAATCTAGTTTCTCGTTCCTCCATTCTCGAAACCCGTGTCTGAAAATGGGTGCTGAAATGACAAACTTGATGACAGATTAGAGATTTGCGACTAGTCGCAGGAAGTTGGGAATAATGGCGGGGAGTAGTTTTATTTGAATTCTGCGATATATCGCAGATGGGGCCTAGCCTCAAGGCGCGTCAACCGGAAATATATGATAACCATTACCCAAACCCAACAGCTCAGGTAAAATTGGAAAGGCCTCTTATCTGAGTAGTCCCGTAGCTGAAGACAAGTTACAGTATCAAAAAGCCATAAATTCGAATTAGATTACTTGAATGCAAATCTCAGTTGTCATTATAATTCGCGTTTGGCAGCCATCTTGTGACAGGAAAATCAATTTGATACGTGAATTCTGTTCAAAGAGTGTTTTGGCCATGAATTCTGTTGTAATACCCAATAAGTGTCAGCTATCATTACAATCCGTCTTTGACAGCCATCTTGTGGGGGAGGGGGGCAGAAGAATCAATTTGAATAGCGTATACCAATGTGAAGAGGCAGATCAATAACAAAAACAACTTCACATCACTTACTATACAATTTATTGCTTAGTTATACAAAGGACAATACAATCCATAATTTAAAAATAATATAATAGAAATCACAACATTGGGTGTTCATAGGGATACAAATTTATTTGTAAAAAAACTATCAAGGGTTGGCACAACCAACAAGATATTACATCAGTAATTGGATCGAATAAATTGGCTGAGTGACCGAAGTTTTCGACACCAAAGCCAACCCTAAATTATTATTTTTTTGTTATGTAATGTATATACACGTCAATACAAAAAAGAGAACAAAAAAAACAAATACAAAATAAAATCTGACAGTAACACTGAATAAATAGTATTAAAACTAGGCAACACTTTCAATAATACTGAATAAATGATCAGTCAGCACATAAAATGACGCTGATCTATGGCACGACAAGTCTTCTTATATTCATATGATGGGATAATTCTGATTTGGTAGCTAGGTTATACTTACAGTCGCTCATTTAGCAACTGATCACAGTCAGCATCACTCACTATCATCGTCGTCGCTAGGGGTGAAGAAATACGGCACCTAAAGATCTTATAGGTCGCAGTTCAGAAAGGATCCTCCGAGACCAAACGACCACCTCTAATCTACAATTTACAAGACGGCACCTGTTTCTTCCATTCGTTCCAACTGTCCCAGGGGTCTTCCCCGTAGGTCCGCTTTGGTGTCGACGTCTTCTTGACGTACAAAACGAAAGATTTGTACGCCCGATTATCGTCGTCATCGGGAAGATCATCCCTCCATCTTTCGCCGTTATCATCGTCCCAGCTGGTTTCTGTTGCCTCTTCGTCTCCTTCTGAGTTCGAGCCTTCGTGTTGTTCGCTCTCGTCACCTTCTGTGCAAGAATCTGCGAGTGCTTCACGACCGTCTTCCACCACGACCCACTCATCGTGTTCGATAATGATACAAGGTTGGTCATCCGCCTCGATGGGTACTTCGATCGGTGACTCTTGGCGATGGTCAGCTGTCTCAATGGTTTTTTCAACCTTGATTGGAATTCTTTGGCCGGCACGAACGGAGCCGAAAATGTAGGAGCACCACTTCATTTTTTCTGATTGCTGTTTGCTGAACTTTTCACTATGCAGTGTTAACTATGTCTTGTCTTCACCGGTACTTGGTGTATACTGACTGTGACTGAGTGATTGATTTTAAAGAGGAGAAACGAATCTTGTACCCCCGTTGTTCTTTGAATACAATGACCTGACCATTCCACCCCTGACAGTGATCGTCGAACCCCGTCAATATAATGGTGAAAACCTTGTACCGTTATTCCGATCGCCGATTTCTCTTTCATGAATACATCCAGTGAAGCAGGTAGGTGTCTTCGTGTTTGGTTGCACAAAGCCGGCAATGGACCTTCCCAATTTCACCTGAGCTGTTAGGTTTTAAGCAATGGATATCATACATTTCCGGTTTTTGCATTCAAACGGGAGACAAAATGTCAACTCAACAGTGATTTCAACGCTTTTTCTTCGTTACTCCCTTCTAACTGCAGTGGTTCAATTTAAATACTGGAGCCTTCGTAGAGCTCACTTAGTTTTTATTTGATTTTTTTGCGTTCATTTAGACCCCGAAAAAAACTAAGAAAATTTCGCGTGACGTCACGCATCCTGAGATCCAGGTACGTTAACAGATGGCGCCAGGTAAAGCAGTAGAATTCGATGCTAGAACTCGTACGGACTCGATAGCGCGAACGTGGTGAACTCTGCCGAGCGACGAACGGCTGATCCGAGAAAAAAACTTTGCGTCAATTTTGACGTGTTTTGACTGTTTTGTGTTGAAGTGTGGGCAGAGATAAACAATATGGGTGCAATAATTTGCTGTGTGCTTGGAAAGTAGTCGAATATTTCCAATACCTCCCTGGTACTGAGGAAAGAAAGAAAACTGATCCAGCCAATCTCGAACCTTGGGAACCTTGGGATGCCCACAAAAAAAAATCAAGAATGCCGCCAGAAGTTCTCATTTGGTCTGCAGCTCTTACCTAGACTGAGTACTGAGTAGTCTGCCTAAGGTTATGGTCGCCTTTCCTGCATAAACAAGAACAAGTCATAAACAAGCAGTCTGCTGCCTAGTTCCACTGAAGTTTTTCATCGCGGAGTGTTTCAGTTGCTTGTTTTCAATCCTACATTTTGCATGTGCTTGATGTAGCGTGGAAGATTTAATGTACATATTTCTCATTTCAGCCTATCGATTGAGATAGGTAGTATTATTGTAGTTGTTATTTATAAATTTATTCAAAAAAACCAAGTAAGACGCCACTCACAAACGACAACAAACTCCATCATAAATGTTTGGCATCAAGAGGTCTAATTGGTCTGCAGCCTGGGTCAAATTTCAGGTAGCCCGAAGTTTGCTGGTCTGCTGCCTGGTTCGAGTGGAGTGGAGGGTAGTTTTTCGTGTTGGTGCACTCATTTCAAATACAAACAAATGTCATGTGATTTGATGTTTTGAATTACACATTATGCCTGCCTTAGATTGAACATCAAATGCTGCAGATTTTTTAGCTACAGAGTTCTGATTGGACCTGACGCCTGTCATTGCTGTCAATGACCAACATGTGACCAATGAGAGCTCGGCAGCTAAAAAAGCTGCAGCATTTGATGCTCAATGTAAGGCCACCATTACACGTCAAAAGTGACAAATCGTGATTGAAACTTGAAGACGCTAAAATATCGGTAAAGTAAGTCACGTTTGGTTTGCCCGCGAGGTTGACCGAGTGACGTCATAGATTATAAGAAACTTTTTTTTCTAGAAGATTAGAGGCAAAATTAATGTGCCTGTTAACATGGAAGGCTTAATTAGATCATAAACAATCGAAATACTCAATAAAATAATAACTTTTTACCAATATAACACCCCATTACAAATTATTGCATTATTGGCTTGAAACCAAAATTCAAGTACGGCCCTGTTTTGATCTAAACAACACTCCCGGCTGTCTACGTATGCAACCAATGATACGCTCTCGCATTATTGGTTGCCTAACCATCAAGACTATCAACAACATTACAGAATTAGAAACCTCCTAATTAGGAACGAACTCATTGCAATTTTGACAAGGAGAAATTCACAATAACCTTTATGCAAACCGATATAATTACATAACAAACAATATAGATACACAAAAACCTTGTAAAAAAAAAAGACTGAAAGCAGGCAGGTTACCTGTACCCGTGGATAAGTACATGTTATTTTATAAATTTCTAATGGAATCAATGGAACTGTTAATCAAATCAAAGCAAAAATTCCAATCGCTTTATGCAATAATGCGAAATTACTGAAATGCCACCTTCACTGTAACCGGTTCTTGAAACATATATTATTTATTCTTTTTTAACAATATAATCTTTATCGCTAGTTATTACACGCGTCGTAATTTCTTCTGATAAACACATTATACGGTAATGGCGTTTGTTACGTGAACGACGCAGGGTTTCTTGCGGCAACGTTAGGCACGTCTGCACTTTTCTCCTGTCTGGTTTGTTTTACTTTCAAGTTGTTCTCTACTGCATTGCCATTTTAGCTTTTGTGATTCATGGCAAAAAAGAACTCGAACTCACTTGTTCTGACTAAGATGGAAGTTGTGGAGTTGATGCCATTTCTATCCACTCGGTAGCTGTAGCTACTAGGATACGTAACAAAAATGCAAGATCTAATTACAAAAATGATGAGTGGCGTCTTCTCAGTTCAAAAATTCGGTTGACGTTGAGATAGAGAGGTCTGAAGTTTTTTTTACACTGGTCGATATTTTTGCTTTTTAGCAGTTGTTGTTTGCCGTATTTGTATTGTTTTAAAGTCGAGGGTTCGAGTGCTGTGAGCCCTTTCCAGTTTGTGCCCGCCTCATACTACACACATCAAAAGAATCTAGGGGACAAGAAAATTCAGACGATTTCTAAAATCATCATAACTTTTGATTTCCGTAAGCGATTTCATATCGGTTTTCAGTGTTCGTTTGCCCAATCTTTCGTTTTCATGCCTTGATCACGTCAAATACGAACAGTGTTTCATAAGGTTGCTACAGGGTGATCAATGGAACAGTATAAAATTGCCGAAAGTTCAGTACGAGCGCGATTTCCCAAAAAAAATATTTCATTCATTCCAATAGCACAGTTATAAAGATCGGTGTTTCACCTTCAGTAACGTTTTTGAATTTTGAAAATCGAAGGTGAATTGCCAAAGATATTGATCATTTTGTGCCACCGTGTTGAACTTCCATGAAAAAAAAAGTGGTCCGATTTTATTGAAACTTGGAACACACTCATGTCTGGTTCAAGTTATTGGAATTTCAAGGTCAAATGTCACTTTCGATCACTTTCGAGCCGCTATATTGAACTTTTTACATAAATGATTCAATTTGAATGAAGCTTGAAACACACTAAAATTGAATCATTCACATAAAAGTTCAATGTGGCGGCTTGGAAGTGACCGAGGAAGATATTTGACCTTGAAATTCCAATTACTGACACCAAACATGAATGTGATCCAAGTTTCAATGAAATCGGATCACTTCTTGAGAGTTCAACATGGCGGCACAAAATGATCAATATCTTTGGCAATTTACCTTCGATTTGTAAAATTAAAAAACGTTATTGAAGCTGAAATACTAGTCTTCATAACTGTGCTATTGAAATGCATACAATTTTTTTTTTGGGAAATCGCGCTCGTACTGAACTTTCGGCAATTTTACACTGTTCCATTGATCACCCTGTAGAAACTTTATAAAACATTGTTCGTATTAGACGTGATCAAGACATGAAAACGAAGAATTGGACTATCGAACACCAAAAACAAATATGAAATCGCTGACGGCAATCCAAAGTTATTATGATTTCAGAAATCGTCTAAATTTGCTTGTCCCCTAGATTCTTTTGATGTGTGTAGATAATACGCAAATTTTCTCTTCAATTCTCATTCTACGCACCATTTGAGGTGATTTGACAATTCTCTCAAAGTGATTTGTGTGTGGCCATCCAGTGTAATGCACCCCATTGGATTTCCAGGCAATATTTTGCTCCTTCCTACAGAATGTCTCAGAAGTATCGCATTTTGAGCCCAGTGCAATATATGGAATCCTCTCAAGAACATGAAATAAACATTCAAAAAAATTAGTGAAAAATTTTGAACGTCATAAAGAAATGTATAGTAGGTTCATATATTTGACGCCGTTCAATATGATCTGCTTCTGGCTTCTGACATATATTGCTTTGGACTCAGAATGCGATACTTTTGAGACATCCTGTATATGGAGACAGCAAGTTTGAGACTAGAAAAAATGTGAGTTGCTTTGCGTGGAGTTGGCGGCAGTTGTCCCAAGTCGTAGTGTCCATATAAAGCCAGCGCTTACTTTTCCGGAAGCTTATACACGAGTGAGCACGCAACTCCGGTCACCCATCCAAGATTCGACCCCGTGTGGCGTTGCCAAACTCGAGACATATCTGTCGCTGAACGGCGCTTGAAGCCATGCCTTTTCTACGGTAACCTGAATGCATCTCCGAAGCTCCAGTGCAAGGTGACGTCACGATTTGATCTTTGGAGTCACTCTCAATATACTGAGCGTCCTCGATTTGACAAACGTCTGACGTTGATTCCGATCAACTTTACGCCACATGAAAAAGCCAGTGATATGGTCTGTATTCGCCGATAATTGAATGGAACAACATTTTTGCGGTCATCACCACCACAAGTCTTTCACTTTATCGTCATAATATAAATAAAATTCAATCCGAGAGCGGCGCTGGAAGGCATCTCTATCACTTCACTTCTTGAAGAAAAGAGATTACCATCGGGCAAAGCGGGAGCGTGATATTCAAGGCGACCACTTCCTGGTCACGACCGCGACGGACGATATGCGCTGCCATGCCATTTCTGCATGCCGAAGAGATAGAAGGGAGGAGGACCGCACATAGTAAAATCGGAGTAGAGACCGCACACGGACCGAATCGAGGAAATAGGAAACGACGGTCGACCGCAAAATATCAAAAGTCGTCGACAAGAAATCTGCATTTCGCATAGACCTAAAAAACTGGCTGGGTCTACTTACATAACAGTCGATTCAACAAATATTTGGTAGCATTTTTCAAGATCATAATGAAAAAAATATATAATATAGGGTAATGTTTTTTGAAAAAAACTCAAGTATAGCTCTGCAGTTCTTGAATCGATTGATGGTGCGGTGTATTATACAGGGTGTTTCATTGGTTAGTCCGACGCCAAAGCAGCAATTCCTATCAAATTGAAAAAATCTGCAAAAATAAATTATAAACAATACGCTATAATATGACCGCATCATCTGTGTTGTATCAATTGTTTATGGCGTCGCGACGCCATAGTGATTTGACCAGGAATTCCAAAAAAATCACCTATACGTTTGATATAATCGCATGAATACAGAAGCGCCACTACAGGTTCATGATATAAAAAAGTTGCATTTATTTTGTAGTTCAAAGGGATCGCTCCGGCCGGGCTCATTATGAGTTGAGTGGAATCCATCAAACTACATTGCACACGGACGTTGGCTACTTATTATGGCCCACTAAATTAGAGTAGACCTTACTGTGCATGGTTCGAGTGCAGGTACCTTTCCAGAGCCGGAATGACAACCATTGTGTGACATCGACTGAGTAAGTAAGCAGATTTATTGTGGGCCATGAAGGCATAAAACCTATGACTTAGGCATCTGTGCAAATAGCCGCACATGACAATAGAAAAGTAACAGTTTTCCATGACCCTTGTTGAAAATAACTTATTGACAATTATTCTAAAAATCCATGTAAGCCAATTACGGCTGATATAAAAAAATTGTAATTACACGTTATCGATTTTTCGGTTGATGGCCATCACGTTGAAAAAATCGAAGAGAAAACGTTAATATTTCTTTACAAAATGATATGAAGTCAGAACTGTAACAAAAAAAAAGAGGAAAAAGCAATAGTGCCATCTTGTAGTGGATACTTTGTAGATAATTTATGCGCAATTTGAAATTTTCACATCGATTATAAATGCCTTATTTGCTGACGGACATAACCAGTGAAACACCTGTGTGTCGGTACTATAATATACCTGTCTGTTCAATTTTATCCATTTGTCCAAAAGATACCTACTTACTGCAAATCAAAATGGTGGTACATTATAAATCACCCTGTAACTTGGAAACGGAGGACGCTCATTATTATCTCGGGAATACTGGAGTCGCCTTGAAAAACTCGACCTACCCTAAGCCATGAGGGTTTGGTTGGAAACCACCCTGTAGATTGATCGTCAAAAAATACCAGTTTGGTCGTCTGAATAGATCATGCATGAGATACATCGAGCGGAGTGAATTCAAAAAAGCTACGCATATCAAAACTAGATCACGTACAATCGCAATCACATAACTGGCGGCACATTAAGCCTATTATGTAAAGTATTTCTGTGTCAATGTACTTCGACCCGAAAAAAAAAATCGTGAGTCACACTTCTTGTGGACAGGACGGTTGTTGCTGTTGAGTTTGATAACAGTGTTCCGATTGTAACGGGTGTCGCGGTGCTACACGTGCCCACCGACGACAGCCCCGAGACTAAAGCGCCCAATAATTATTCGAACGCTTATTATAAGTAAGTACATAATAAAAATAACGAGAAATAATTGACACGACATGAAATTATCGAGTATAGCAGCCAATTAGTGACACACATACACACACCTATGTGAGTTAACAACCGAACACGATAAAACGGCAATCGTATTTCGTCAAGACGTATTAAAAAATGATTAACGTCGATGATACTGCGCCAACCAGAAGACAACAATAATGACCAATTTGTCATCCTCCTTGGATCCGACATCATCGCGTCCTCGTCGTCACGGTGGATTTCTGCAAACTCCTCCACAGTACAGTTCGATTTCTTTATTAAAAAACTAAAACTTCCACATCCTGGTCACGGCACCAGTAGAACAGAATGAAATCGGACAAGCAAAAAAAGACAATGCAGAAATTGTAGCGTTCGTTCCATATTTTCTTGTTGTTTTTACGTCGTTGATGGTTTGTTTGTCTGCGATTCTGCCTGCCTTGTTTTTCATTTCCTCTGAATGCAATTATCTTTTCATGGAATAATTAGGTGTTTACCATTCATTTTTCCACCATGGCTAGACAATTGGTAGCCAAGCTGTTTGCGGGTCAATCACCACAGTACAAACAACTGAGAAGTCTTGGACATTTCGTTCCATGACGAATCGATCCTGGTTTCACCCGTTTCCGTGGACAAAACGATAACCATTGGAGCCAGCTATTCCGCTGGCTGTCCGCATTGGGTAGCCAGCATTTTTTTCTTGCAGAACTTGAACTTATCTTGATTTCAATGTACTTTTTGCCTATTTTGGCCTACCAGAGGGTGGATCAGCATAAATATGCGAAAAAAAAAAACAACGAAAATGCGTTTGATTCGATACTCACGGTGGTAGGTTTGTTGAATCTGCGACTGCCCGAACGTCGGAGGGTCCCGCCTCTGATGTTCGAATCCTCGAGATTGACTTCGCCGCCGTCGTATCCCAATCTGCGACTCAGTTCGCTCAGTTCAGCCACTGGTTGCACCTGAAAAGTCCAAATGGATTTATTATAAAACCATTCATTAAAACATATAATTGGTCTAGGAATACATAAATACATCTATATATTATTCAATTTCGGATTTCGAATCGAGTCGAGTGATTCCATTAGAACGATAACGATGAGTCAAGACACTGCTCTGCTAAATTAAAGTTCAATGCGTCAAGCCGTTTATGTGATATTAGCAAAAAAACAGAGAAAAAGTCGAAATTTGAAGGCTTGTAGCTCATTAACGGAGTTGAATTTTCTAAAATCGACTACGCAGGCTTGCACTAATTAGGAGTCTCAAAACGGGACCTTGCTAAAGTCAGGTCATTTTTGCGCCCCTTCCATTGTCACTCTGTATATCATACAGAAAATCAAAAATAGGGTGACTTCAGGTGGTACCTTGTAGTGAAAAGATTACTCTATCGAGTAACACAAAAATTTCCAAAATCGACCACTGATTTCTCGAGAAATCGTCATTTTAGCCGAAACAAAATTTCGGGGTGATCCCTAGACCATTTGGGTGTGGATATTTTCACCACAGTTGAGAATGAATGAACGAATGAAAGGAAACAATGACTACATTTTTACATGAGTAACGACTGATGGATGATGATGCATTCTTTCAAAGTGAGGCCATCTACGCTGACGTGATTCTTTTTTTTTGTCTTTATGAATTTTTATTATTATTTTATTACGAGTATTTAATCTATGGGTATATAGTTCTTATAATCCATAACTTACCAGACTGGAAATTGTACTTCTGTTCGTATAATGTAGTTTGAATTGTTGAATGCCTATAGGGTGATTGCATGCAATTCGTTCACCTGATCACCGGCAGGCAGCGCAAGGATCGAGTTATGTTTTGACGTTTGTTAGGGAATTGCATTGGGGCACATAACAGGGGTAAGGCATTGTTAGAATGATTAGAAATCACAATCTTGATCTCCTAAACGCCGAACAAAATAGTATGTGAACAAAACATGTAAAAATGGCAGTATTTAGTGAGGTTAGTCCGGTTGACGTTGACTCCGAAATGGATGAAACTTGACAGATGACCAATGACAATGACAATGAATGACAGTATTGACATTTTGCCATAAACTCTCTCTACATGCAATCACCCTATTGCATCCGTTGATAGTGAATTCTATCTGGAGCGTCCTGTTAGTATTTAGGTTCGCCGCCAACCAATAGCGCACGTTCTAATTTTGTTTTTTTTTCTTTACCGATACAGCCCTACAGAGTTTTTATGTTAGATGACCTGATCAGTTTTTTACCAGATCAGAAATTCGTTGACAACTTGAGCGATTGCTTACTTGAAATAGGTCCATCAGAGGACACTATATGTATAGGATATCTTAAATGTATCGCATTCCGAGTCCAAAGCGGGATACAGATCCATTCAGAAACACGAAAAAAATATTTAAAAAAATTCGTGACGTCTATTTTTCAAGATATGGGGGGATCAATGGGTGGGGCTTTGCTCTCATTAATTTTCGTTAGTCGAAGTGGTTTTGGGGAATGTTTGTGATGAATAATTCAGGAAAAATTATTAACCACTGGGTGTGCATTGAAGTTCTGTTTATTATGATGGTTCATACACCTGAAAAATTCATTGTCCTTCAAAAAAAAAACCTAAAAATTTTTGCATGGCAATGAGAGAAGTCATATCTTGTTCTGTATCATTTTAGCTACCAATGGGATATTGTGCAGACATAACTGAAGAAAACTTGATTTTTGTGATTTATGACTCACCCTGTATCGTAAACAGAAATCCACTGCATACTCACTGGTTGGTAATTTTTACTGTTTTGTTCAAATACAGTTCCTCAGAATCACTTAGAATAATCAAAATAGAGGGGCGGGAAGCCCCACCTTTCGACCTCCCCACCCCCATATTCAAGAAAATAAACGTCATTGATTTTTTTAAATATTTTCCTCGTGTTCTTGAGTAGATTCTATATACCGCTCTGGACTCGGAATGCGATACTTTTGAGACACCCTGTTTAAAAAAATGTTCAGATCCGACTCGACTCGCAAGTTAAGTGGAGGGCAGCAGAAATTAGGCACGTTAATACCAAGAGGGTGACTCAACAAGCGGAACAATCAATACAATTGTGATAAAGGGAGGTCATGGCATCACATACAGGTATACAAAAGTCATGCTTCGGCGATTTGCTTGGTAGGTGCAATCAGAAAGTCCTAATGCCGTTATATTTGCTCGTGTCGACAACTTTGAAGTATTACCGATTTCAAACATTTATCACTTTCCACCGGGGAAGTTTGGAAAAACGCTCTCTTTCGCACTTTCAAAAGCCTCAATTACTTACTAGCAATTTGTAACATTTCCAAACTCGTTTCTGCGTCCGCACGCTTTGCATACATCATACGGCAAACGTGTGATAAACAAATGTGCGTACCTACCTAATTAAAATTTGCAAAAATTTGAGAAAACTTTCTCGCCATTTAGTCACAAATGCAGTCAGCAAGTGTATGTATAGATAATGTCGTCACATCGCCCGCATCAAATACCATTCTCCGTTGATAGTTCTCATTTAATTATCGCGGCAGATGTCTAACGACCTTATTGCAGTCGTTTATCTCAACCATTATTATTATTAATTTGTGTACCGCGTTGAACGCAGACATCACCAACACGTGACTCATGTCACAGACAGCGCTATTACAGTTCACGGTTTGTTTGTTTTCGCATCTCGTTTATGGAGGATCCCAAACTTCCGGCGGTTCCTTTGACTTTTATTGGTCGGACACCATGCAAACTTGTATAAAACGACAAAATCGGGAAGATTTCAGTTAACAAGATAACAAAATTGAAATAAAGTCAGTTTTAATACACCGACAGGTGAGGCGTATTATCGCTTCATCGAGGATTTTCACGAGGAAATCGAGATGAAAGCGATAAATGTATCGAATCTAAAGGTGTATTCGTCAAAACTATTCATCGTGCTATTCATCGAGCAATACTGAGAACCTCGCTGAGAAAGCAGAAACTATTTAATTTAGCTTTCAATATTTTAGGTTGGTCATTCTGGAGGGGTGTTGTCGTTGTCACTGATAACCATAACCTTGATGCTAATACACTTGTACAGCCTACTATTTCGAGAAGTGAGGTGAATAGCCATTGATATTTACAATTATTGACTAACTAATCCAAAGAAATAAGTATTCTTGCTTTAAAGGAGCCTATCCAGGGAACCATTACAAACATACATTGTTTTTACTATACCCTGACAGCCGTGAAGTGTCATTTTTCGCTGACAACTGTCACTTTTTTGGCCGCTAGTTCTTTGTTACTTACATTACACAGCTTACTTCACAGCTAATTTTTGCCAGAAGAAAGGCTATACAGGATGTTCCAGGGATGATAGCAAAAAAATTCAACTGTGGGTAGATCTCGCCAAAATATGACGAAAACCTATATACCATTTTGCAAAGTTCGGCCTAATGACGAAGATACAGCCCTCCAAAGTTTACTTTTTTCGGATTTCAAAAAGTAACTCAGGAACGTTTCAACAAATCTAGCTTCAATTCAGCAGAAGCTGGTTTGTCATAATTATCTATCAACCCGTCAAATTTGGAATAAATCCAACCAGTGGTTCAGGAGTTATGAGGGTCAATAATTTAGATTGTGGGGATGTGAGGGCCTTTCATTGATAAAGGAAATTGGGAAGAGGATAACAGACCAAACCGGTGAAAGAAGAGCGACAAGTTATTTAATCCAAATGATCAGTTTAACTTTGCAAAGGGGAAATGCAACCTCGCAGGGTACACTTCCTGCGGGTAGAGAGCTCGAAGAAATTTTCTTTTTATAGTTAATTTTACAATGTAAATATTTTGAATAAAAATATAAACGTAGAAATTCATTTAGAAGCATCCGAAGAAAAGTTGACTTAAGGTGACCCCTCATAACTTTTACGCCACAGATTGGATTTTTTCCAAATTTGGCAGGTTGACAGATAATTATGACAAACCAGCTTATGCTAAATTAAAGCTAGATTTGTCGAGACGCTCTTGAGTTGAAAATTTTTGAAATCCAAAGAAAGTGAACTTTGGAGGGCTGTATCTTCGTCATTAGGCCGAAATTTGAAAAATGATATATAGGTTTTCGTCATATTTCGACGAGATCTACCCACAGTTGAATTTTTTGCTATCATCCCTGAAACACCCTGCATACGCGTCTTAGAATAAGTGTTATGAAATTTATAGGGAAGTAGAAAATTGAAAAATAAGTGGACTTTTCTTAATAAACATACCCTCGCAAACGTATAATAAATAATAAATACATAAATCAATGAATAAATTAATGTTTTCCTCCTTATGGGCCTGCACCGGCCATATAAGTTTTGCCCTTTATAAATCACTTTTACAGTTTTACATAACCAGGAAAATTGCAAATTGAACTGCACAAACAGCCAGACATTCCCGGGAATCGAACCCGGAGCCCCATGGCTGCAGGCAGCCACTCAACCACCTGCGCCACGGGGCCGTCTAATAACGGAGATACAGGCCTTCAAAGTTTTTCAAACAGTTTTTTTAACATAACTTTTGAAACGCTCAACCGATTTTATTCAAACTCAAATCAAATCAAAGTTCACTTAAACAGGTCTCCATTGAACAATAACAACGCATTTCATCAAACATTTCTAGGGGCGAAGATAATAGGGGGTCTTCCGTCCCTCCCTCTTTTTGCCCTAGCGTCGCTCCTCGTGCCGCTAGCTATCATTGCCCTTAGAAGTAATACCGCATTTCCCGTGTCGGTATGTAATATACTACATATTACATACATAGATGGAAGAGTCATTTTTTTTCAAAACTTTTCTGGCACTTTTCAAGCATTCCTTAGATTGCGCTGAACTCCGTGGGCGGAATTTTGAGACACGCTGTATACTCTTATCAGTCCGTTTAAGGCTCCAGTGGTTCCAAAATGAGAGAGGGGGTTAAGGGTTCATAAAAAAAAATCGTATTCGGAAGAAAACTTCATAAGAAGTCATAAAATCAACTAAGGCCACTGCGGTTGCTTATTCCGACATCAATTCTGAGGTTCAATTATGAGACACCCTGAAGCGAACAGACATGAATGGGATCCCAATGGAGTTTGGACAAATTAAGGTAGAGACGGAAAAATTAGAAAAAACGTCTCAAGGTATGGGTACAACGTCTCCCTGAAACACTTGAATAAAACCAAAAATTTTTTTTTGTGAAATGGGGTCTGCTCAAATCCACTTTTTGCAGTACATACCTGATTGAGCGGCCTGTATAATTGATACGAAACACACCCGTACCGAAAATGACCTATGGCATGTTGTAGTCCAATACGTGGGTGCAACTTTGTGTCGGTTGCAAGTCGGAATTTAGCTTTTATGGAATCATTTTTGTTTTTTTGGTCCTTTTAGAATCAAAATGCATAAACATTTAAAGGAAAATTAAAAATAATAAATAAAGTTTTCGATCAGCTACGATTTTGGCAAAATATGGTTTGAAGCAAGAATATGATTGCTAGAGTTCAAATTCACAAATAGTTTTGGTTGACATTTCAGAAAAACCTATTTTCTGTTGGGGAGCACTGCGTGCGCACGCATCTGTGATAAGCATGCCCCTTACGTTCCACCACTGTATAGTTTCACCATGGTTTCACCCCACGATGAGTCACTGCACCTTCTATACGAGCTGCGGTTAGTGGGCGTTGACAATTTATAAAATGTCATCTGTCACTTTTTGGCAGCAAACTGCTAACCGTTGTTTGAAACGTGAGAAATCTTGAGAGAAATTCAACTCAAACTTCTTCCTAAAACTGACTCATTCGTATGCAATGCCTGATGAGAGTAGCAGTTGCAAACACTAATTTGCATGCGTAATGGATTATATTGTAAAGCGCCACGGATTTACGACGAGAAATTAGTGTTGTTTTATGGATGGAAATGCTAATTAATTGTTGGAAAAAAAGCAGGTGCGAAACGAGGAGAGGTATTATGTTAGACAACTGGAGCGCAAAGTCATATGCACCGTGCATTGTTGTGTTGTTCGAAAGGCCCACACGAAACGGACCGTAACTTTTTTTTTTATTACAAAGTGGTACATTTTTTCTATCTTTAAAATTGATAGGTAAATTACATGATTCTATGTGATCGATGATCAAGTATATCTACAGTGTGTTTCCGCCTTCGGAGTTCACGGCAGCTCACAGAAATGCTTCAGGGTACCAGAAAAATGCTGAAAAAATAGGTCCTTTATTTTTGTTTCATTTTTCCAAAAGATTCAAGTAATCTGTTGGTGTCAGAATATTTAATGAACATATCATTTCTGGGTTGGTACCAGACTTCCATTTACAATAGGCGGTTTACATTTAAAAAACACCACCTGGTGTAGAGCTCGTTACTTGACGTGCAGGAATTTCTTGAGAGGAACACATACTGAGACGTCTAGTAGCCTAGGTAGGCACTAGTAGATACCTGCAATACCCACATCAATGACATGAAATTTGACAAGTAGGAATATTAGCTGCAGTCTTTTTACACGAAATCTCAGATAATCTCACCTCAGTTGGAGAGAGAAAAAGCGAGAATTGCATGAGAGGGAGAAAGACACAACTAGGAATTGAAGTGAGAATTCTCAGTTCAGATGATAAAAGGAACGCAGATAATGTAACAGGGGGTTTGCTTTTGTGTCCCCTATTTGATCTTGTGGTTAGCGTAGTCAGCAGGCTACTGGTAGATCAATTTTTAGAGGTGAAGGGCTGGGAGACTGCGCAACCAGCAATGCATTGCATTGCGGTTGCGGTGAAAAAATTGCGACTGGTAACTGTTACATTACACCTTCCGCAGGCAGATTCAAGCATGGTATGCTGCTTTGCCAGTAGCTCCTGCCCCTGCTTTCCTGCCATTTAGTGCCTGCTGATCGATCCCCCAATCCCCAATGGGTCACAAAGCGAGCCTAAACCTGGATCTTGACAGTGAGAACACAACAAACGTTCGCGTCTCAATGGGGGCTGAAAGCATGAATTAATGGCGCATTGTACTATACATCGCTGTCACCATGATGACATTGGGCGCGTTCAGCAAGTCCTATGGTGGGTGCATAGTACACGTCGCCCTCTACAATTTGTCTTGCCTATATAGCCCCATTACAAACGTAGCGAACTTTAGAATATAGAATGCGGACCTCCATGTGAGGTGTAAGCAGAAAATCTTCAGAAAAAGGAGACTGACGACACAGCCAGCCCAAGGTGACATTTTCTGGCATGCCAACAGTTGGTGTGTGCGGAGGGCTCGGTCCGCCCGGAGGTGACAGTTGCTGTTGTTTTTCCTTGGGTGAAAGCTAGGGATTATGCAAAGAAAGGTCTGCGACGACGCTGGTCATCGATGTAGGGCCGAATAAATAGCCTGCGGGGTCCTTTCACAAGGAACAGAAAAATTGCGGCAGTAGATTGACAAGACAGGAAAGTGACAGTTTTGACGTGTCTTCAAGTAACGTGACAGACGACGTTGCCTGACGGCAACTTAGACATCTTGAAACAATTAATTCCCTAGATCTTCCTGCACGAATGGGCCATTTCTCCCAACAAGGTAAATCGCCTATACAGAATGTCTTCAAATTAAATATGCAATTGTTCAGGAAAATTCCACCTAACAAAAATAATACATGAAAAATAACTTAAAAAGAAAACAGCAGAAAAGCTCGGAGGAACTTTGTCGACCCTCCATACCTTCAAAATTAGAAGACCCACTTTTCAACCCTGTACAATTTACTGATTCCTTTTGCAAAAGAGTACGAAACGTCCCGTCAGATTTTGAGCGGCCATTTTGAATACTTGTAGTTCTTTTTGTTGATTTTCCGTACCTTCAGAGTGACGCTCTCCCCCGACGCCTTGATTTTATCGATGATGTCCTCGCGCGTCTTGTCCTCAACATGTATCCCGTTGACTTCCAGGAGCTTGTCGCCGGGCAGGAGCCCGGTTTCGTTGTGGTGCTGGACCATGGTGCCGGGTTCAGCGAAAATGACCGCTTTCATGGTAACAATGGAACCGGCAACGTCGCCGTCTCCACACATCCGTTCCAGGACCATGGCCCGCCGCAGCGAGAACCCAAAGTCGTTCCTGGGCGGTTTCTGACGATTCACCGAAAGCGTTCGCGGTTTCGGCAGGACTAGCGGCGTGATGTGAGGCAAGGGCAGCTCAACTTCGTCGAAATTGGAAGTCCGCGACCATCTGCCGAACAAAAAATAATTTTCAATTTCTTCCTTTACAACCACCATGGAGGTATGCAGATAAGTATGTACATAAAAAGAACACAGATATGTTATATTATAATATGCATTATGAAAGTATATGAAGGTCAATGACGATAAAGAACCTGCAACCTACAAGGTATGAAATGGCAAAGACGGTGTGGCGTGCAAGTCATACGAGTACAATGGAAATTGTTGTATTTTTTATAAATGAAAAAAATGTTTCATTCTCATGCCTGGGTGAATAATTGTCAAGGCCTGCCTAAACGAAATGTCGTGGGATGTTTTATTTATTGTCTTTCATCTGCTTATCTAGAGCAGTTAGTGATTCGTTCATAAAAACAAAAGTCTACCTGTTAGCAGTGTTAGCATCAAGTTATTTAGTGAAACCTATTGATAAGAACAATAAAAGGTTCAACAACAACTCTATTTTGTTCAATGAGCCGATTTTGAGCCCGAATTATAGATTAATTGACGCAGTGCCGATGCCGTCGGGGAAGATGCAAGGTATTACGCACTTGATGTCAACGTATCGTATACAAAGGGCTTTTTACTCGGTTTTTGCTACAACGGGAAGTCCGCGGTTGATCGTGCGTCCCTTGCAGTTGGAGATCTTTGATGGAGCTCTTGGCGTTCATTCTAGAATCTGCCCACATGATGTGTCGGCACTGTCGGTTAGGTGTCTATTTGAAGACAGAGTTGCCATCGTCCGCAGTACACTCTTGAGTACCTTTTGAAAAAGTCTCGTTTCTTCTGTGGCTGAATTGCGTACCTTCTTTGAGAGTTGAGTGGCAATTATCTACGATTGTAGCCCCTTGGTGGTCCGTTTTGACCCTTCCCCATTAAATTTAAGCTCCCAAGCGAAAAAAAAGACCTTGGTGAGAGTTCGTGTCCTTGAGCTTGAGCCCGCTGGACGATCGAGTTGTGACCTCGGAGACTTTCTGTGTAGCCTAAAAAAGTAGAAGCCGCGTTCCACTGTCTCAGTTTAGTTAAATAGGGTGTTCTTTTTTCTTCGGTGAAACAATGTGATTTTCATAATGTTAGCCCAAGTAGTTATTATCAGACAAGTCGGGTTAGACTGTAATAATAAGTAAATAATGAAAAATTGTTCTGATACACACAAAAGTTGTGATTCTTGTACTGCTTTATTGGTGCTTTGTGTACATTATTACATCATACGTCAACAATCCGAATTGAAAACAACAGGCACAACTGAGTTGAGCGAGAGCATACCTCGGACTTGTAATTATTATGCAATTTTGAAAAATCTCCGGGATGAACCTTCTTGTCGTTGTAGATAAGTGACAGTAAAATAAATTTATTAGATCTTCGCAATTTTACTGCGCACATTCCTAGATGTTCAATAAACTTTTATTCCCGAATTAAAGTTTAATTCGCACTGCGATCCAATGAAATGGGCGTGTCTTTATTTATTAGCTAATTGGGGGATAAAATTTAATTTGACGTCTTGGAGCTGAGCGTTAGAGCACTTGGACCAACTTTAAAAGCTGTTCGATTTCTGGCAGCTGAGTTTCGTGTAGCAGAAACAGATCATCCTCAAGATTACAGGAGAGTCCGAAGAAGAGTACTTGCTTTGAATATGCACAATAATACACGATCATGAGACATAAACAAACGGTATAGGGCATTACAACCCTCTGGCAACATTTCTGCATTATTGACGGTTCCATGATGCAAAATTACCGGAACATTATGAACTCCCATCACAAATATAAAAAATCGTCATCATTTCTGCCGCGGGACCTCTTACCGTAAGCATCTGTTACTGCAAATTTTTGAAGCGGGCGTTGTCTCTTCACAATGTTCAAGTTAGTTAGGTGATAGTTTACTTGAAGAAATGGCGAATCATTTACGAACTTTCAACACCTAGATATCAAATGTAAGTATACTTGATTTTGTTTGTCTATTTTTGAAAAATTCATATTTTTGGCAGAGGTATAGGCGATTTACATTTAAAAAACGCCACCTGGTGTAGAGCTCGGTACTTGATCGTGGAGGAATTTTTTGAGAGGAACACATACCCCGACGTCTAGTAGCCTAGGTGGGCACTAGTAGATACCTGCAATTCCAACATCATTGACATGAAAATTTGACAAGTAGAAATAATGTGAAAAGGGGTTTGCATTTGTGTCTCTTATTTCGTGTTATGGTTAGCGTATTTAGCAGGCTTGAAGTAGATCTAGCTCCAGAGGTGCGCAGCTGAAAGACTATGCCCCCACCAATGCACTACATTGCGGTTGCGGTAAAAAAGGCAACGTTTGCGTCCCGAACACAAAAGTAGCTAGGCGAGCTTATTAGAATGAAAAATGCAGATCTCCAGCTGAAGTCCAAGCAGAAAATCACTGGAAAAAAGCGAGGGAAAAGGTACGTAAAGGTAAATAAAGAGCCTACGGGGTCCCAATGGTTCACAGCAACAAAAGTTTGCTTGTAGTGGACTGCACAAGACAGCACAGTGACAGTTTTGACGTGCCACCAATTGACGCAACAGCCGACGTTGCTTGGCGGCAACTTAGACCCCTTCAAACAATGAATTCCCTAAATCGTCCTCCACGAATAAGCCATTTTCCCCAATAAGGTCAATCGCCTAGAGTTACGTATGTATTTCGCGTACGGGTTCGATTATGATTGAGACGATCGTTTTAAAAAACATACTGTTTATTACTGCGTACTACAATAAATACACGTCAACAATTATCTACTTGGAATGTCGCAGGTACTTTGCCTTTATCCGCTCACTACCACTCTGCATACAATACTCCTGCGTAGGCTAAGAACGGTGCTTATATATGCCTCCGATTAGTGTTCCCGAACTTTCCATCGTCCTCCAGAAAATTCCACAGTGAGTCGGCATACGATTTCTAGACGACTCCCGAATAATCCCACACCTCTCGCATGCTTCCCGTGGGTTCTGGAGTTACGGCACCTCCGCCAATTTGGCTGATGTTTTCTGATCGACCGTTGAATCTCCCCATTCAGTTTCACGGGCAAAAGCCTACACGCACGCTCTGGAATGCACTAGAACGCTCCGCACTTGTACACTGTGACCGTACTAGAAAAGTCTAAAAAGATCGCGTGTTATCCAGAATCGCCGCTCGTAACAATATTAATCAAGTTGCGTACATTATGTACTTACTTCCACAGCTGCTTGCAATCATAATTTAAAAAAAAAAACGGTATTTGCGAACAAAAAAAAACTGTTTTACGGTGGCCCAACGAAAACGAAACAGATTTTCGGGCGTTTGCCCTCATTTTTTCGAAATAAGCCCGGTCTGGTCAACTTTGTTTTCAAGGGGGACGTTCAACTGCTGTTAATTTAACTGTGAAGTTTCACCCTCGTAGTCAGGGTGGCAGCCCCTTCGAAAATTTTAAATGACAATTGGGGTCGAGTGATACATCATTGTAAAGCTTGTTCAATTGTCTTTACAGCGGCGTTATTATTTTGTTTCGATTCGATGCAAATTTTCCAAGATTATGCTAATTTCAGTGTTTTTGGAGGGTTGCAGCCACATACTTAGATAACTATACCGCTCGTAAACCTATTGCGCATAATGCCGCGCCGCGCAATAAAAAGAGCTAGAAAATACCGCCATGTTGATGGTTAATTTCCAGTGGGTCTCAAAATACCGAATGTTATAGCTTCCGCGGAATGATTTTACAGCCGTAAAACTTATCAAACCTATTGTAATTTCACTATATCTATCTAGTTTCTTTATGTAATCTTATTCAATTGCCTGTGGTGGTCTTAAAACCGCAAATTATCACTAAAGTGTGTCGTCGAGTTGGATGGTTTGGGAGCCACTGGTCTCCGAATCGATGAAACGTCAGTGGAAATGTCAAAGTGACAGCGGCTTGACGGTGTAAACAGAGTTATTTGCCTGCATTATGGAGCCATGCGATATCTCTGCGGTTCTGCCATGGGATGATAATTATCAATGATCTGGGCCGCTATTTTTGAGTCGTGTGAGAAAAGTCCCTGGGAGTTTTATATAATCCGTACTACACTTCTGTAGCGAAAGTTGCCTAAAAACCACGATTTTAGGCAACATTCGCTACATCAGTGTACTGCGGAATGTATTTTACTCCCAGGGACTTTTCTCACACGATTCAAGAATAGCGGCCGTGTGCTGTGCTCTGATGTGATGCGACTTCTTTAGCTGGCCGGGCCCCTGCTACCGTTTGTCGCGGTCGAGGTAACGGCCAAATAACCCTCAAAATGGCGGCGCCCAGTATTGCAGGTGTCGGACGTCTCTTTTGCCCGGTATAGCTATTCAAGTATGTGGTTACAGCCCCGTTACCGGAGGCTGGCTCGAAGTTGCCGAACCCATGACAGGGCTTATCCCTCTAGTGAGCATATTACACCATACAAACAATCAATTGAGAGTGAGTGAGAGATCAAGTGCCCGAAAATCTGTCTATTTCGTTTTCGCTGGGCCACCTGTATAACAGTCATCGTAAAGCCGCATCAAAAAAGACATTGACATTTACGTTGTTGAAACTAGGGGCTAGGGGGAATCCATTAATGGAAGAATTTTGTAATCGGATGTTTAAGTCAAAAATTACAAGCTCTTAGTTTTTTTGGTGGGCCATTCCTGTCCACCTTTCCCATGAGAGTTTCACGCATACCTGTGAACCCAGAACTAGCGGTTTGTAGTAGCCGTTTGTACTAGATGGAGTATGCGCTCACTGGTATGCGCGCTAGTGATTTCTATCATGGGAAAGGTGGATTGACGATCAGTGTAGCTGTTAAGCTGCCGCAACACTAGTTCAATAGGCAGAACACTAACAACGCTTGCAAACCTTCAGCGGCCAAGCATGCAAAGAGAAACAAATTAGATTTTAAGAGATTTTAGGATATGACTGCTGATACGAAATGAACTCCGTTATCACTGAAGACATTCCTACGAGTACCTGCATATACTGGTTATATCATTATGTTAATTAAACTGTTAGCCGTAACAACCCATCAAGGGTTTCGGCTTGCTTCTCTGCCTATTTATGATTGAATAGGGGGCCTGCAATATTCCAGAGGAGGCTTTCGAGGGCCGAAGTACTTGGGAGGTTTGCCTAGAAACTTGACGAGGGAGCCCCACGACAGTGCCACGTTGCAGCGGTAACCCATCCAAAGACGGGTCGCACTGTGTATGGCTTGACTTTGATCATATGTCATATGTATAAAAACGGGGTGTTACGCTTCGATTTTGGAGAAGTTGCTTCAGAAAGTTTCAAGGAAAAAAGTATATTCATGTCCCATATTTGATTCATGGTTAGGTAATCTTGGTGTTCTTTCGGAGTTTCTTTTCATTCTTTTCATTTGGGTAGGGAACAGAGAAATCTTCCTGATTTTTTTCGGTTACAGGAGGGAGAAAAAGCATGCTTGCTCTCACAAAGCAGCGGCCTGGAGTGTACTCGATTCGCAAATAGAAGAACTGAAGGATTCACGCCCAATTTAGACGTGCATTCTGGAGCACACCCGGTCTTTCTAGACTGTTCGTATTAGATCGCCGTGTACAAGTGCGAAGCTCTAGTGCATTCCAGAACATATACGAAGGTTTGGACCGTTGAAATTTACGTAGAGACTTCAGCCGAGCAGGACACCTCTGTCTATTTGGCGGCCGTGCCGGCTTCACAGCACGTCGGTAATGCATGTGGAAGGTGTGGGATTTTTCGGGAATCGCTTAGAAACCGTACGCCGGGTCACTGTGGAATTGGCTGGAGCACCGGTAGAAGACTCCAGGGATGCGACTCTCGAATGTGTTCGAAAAGTTTTCGTATGCGAATTCTCCTTTCCGACAGCCCAAATGCACACGAAACCAAGGAGATTCGTATACGAAAAATCATTCGAATAACTCAAGAATCGCACCCCAGAACAAAAGTCGGAGCTATATAAAGCACCGATCCTCGGCCTATGGAGTAGTATTCAATCGAGAGCGATAAGAGCGAGTAGAATCGGCGATAGCCCAAGAGCTAGTAGTTGTTGACGTGCATGTTGTGGTAGTACGCAGTAATAAATAGTAAGTGTTTTGAAACGATCGTCTCAATCAAAAACGAACCTAAACGCGAAGACAAGTGTTTGCGTTTGCAGATGCCGATTTACTATACCTGTGGAATCCCTGCGACTCTCCGACGGGACTCAGCGAAAACGGCGGCGTGGCGAACGACGAGTTGGTCGTGTCCGTCAGGCTGTCGGCGCTCTGCGAGGTCGAAGTGATCACCAACAGCTGCGACCCCATGTTGTTTTTGTCGCCGCCGCCCGACAAGCCGTTTTGCTGATGGTGTGGCAGGTTCTGATAGGTTATCAGCTCGTTTTGCATAGTGTTCCTGAGCAGACACGTCTGGTCGGGGACGTCGTGGCCGTTGCTGCTGCTGCTGCTGCCGTTGCCGTTGGTCATCGCACACGACGTCGGGTCCCCGTCCATGTTGGTCACGCTCAACCGGGGCGTTTTCAAAATTCCCCGTTTCGGTGGTTTCGGCGGCAACGGTGGCAACGACTTGGGAGGTTGTTGATGGTGGTTCAGAGAGTTGAGGCTGGTTTCGGAACTGTCGGATTGCGTGTGACCCTGATCCAAGTGATGGTGGTGATTCGAACCGAGTGAGTCGTGCTGATTGGCCGATTCGACGCGCTCGAGGCTGGCCAAGAAGTCGGCGGTGTAGTCGGCCGTGATGCCCGACGGAAGTTTGTCCTTGTCTTTGCGTCTGCCGCGGATTTTCAACGACCGCCGAACCTGAAATCAAAAATGCATCGTTTAGGAACAGCTTGATCTGAAGAGCGTTCTGTCAGCTACAGAAAAATTAAAAAGTTTCATTGCAGAATTGCTTCTTCAAAATTTTCACTTATTATTTATAATACAATTATTATCATATCAGTAAGGCCCAGCTGCTCACTTCCAGTTTAACTCGGTTTGGTCACTGTGGATATAAATGTTGCAACAATCAAATATATGAATACGAAGGCGCAGAGCGGACATACTGAACTTTTTTCATAATTTCGACATTCAAACTCGAAATTGACTATATTTTCGAAATTTCGACCTCAATCTCGAAATTTTGACTTAAATCGCGAAATTTCGACTTTAATCTCGACATTTCGACTTCAATCTCGAAATTTTGACTTTCAAAGGAAGTGTCGGTGGAACCGCTCCTTAGCCACTTCACTCGTAACTCACTGGATGTCTCCTCTCCAAAAAATTATTTTCCCGGAAAAAGCACCTGAACGACGGGCAAAGAGAGATTGGAAGTGTGAGAGGTGGCTCTATCTTGGTTGAAACCAAGTGTCCTGAGTTATAACGACCCGGCATTAAAAAAAAAACAGAGATTAGTGAATATTCTTGAGGCATCGCCAGTTCTATCAATACTCTTCATTTCGAATTTTTTTGATTTTTTTTAATACCGGGTCGTCATTCAACCAGCGAGGAAAATGTCACGAAGGGATGGCCCCCTTCCCTTCAGTCACTGACGTCAGTGAAAAAACACTAGAGTTACGTGCGAGAGAGCAGGCGGCTCGATAATGAAGCGATAAAGATGTTGGAAGAGAGCGAATAATGGATAATTGATCCAAGCGTACGAGTCGGGGAGTGTTGAATCGGTACCTGAGTTACGAGTGGAGTGAGAAACACAGAAACTTCCTTTAAAAGTCGGAATTTCGAGAATCAAGTCGAAATTTCGCGTTTCAAGTCAAAATTCCAAGATAAAAGTCAAAATTTCGAGAATAAAGTCGAAATTTTGACTTTGAAGGTCGAAATCATGAAAAAGTCGTATGTCCGCTCTGCGCCTTCGTACTATGACAACCAAACCAAGTTTAAAGCTCAACTTAAATTGAGCAACTGGTTCTGGAAGTGATCAAAAAATCATCAATCAATCGTGAGCATTATTTTTATCTTTTGGCGTTTCTTTGTGTTGCAACTTGCAACTGGCACTGTTCTTATTTTAAATTGTTTTATTTTGTACTTATGTATGTAGTGAATGTACCTACTTACTTACATTAAAGCCATAATCTTGCCACAAACTGTATAGTACATTTCAAAAGCAATAAAGCGTGATTTGAATTAGAAGTTGAATGAAGGAAAAATCTGTGTACCAATGAGAGAGAGCTGTAAGTTACGAAAAGTATGAGTTCGTCGTCAAATAAACTATGCGGAACAGAGGTGTATTCCCATAGGAAATTTAATTCTACCATAGCTAAATTTCGACCAGGAGGATTGTCTGTCTACTGCTGTACTAAGATTGGATGCAACATCTAGGTCTATGTGATGCCAAAACTTTTGTGATGTCGGCAAAAGTACCCGCCATATTGTTGCTTGGCGCAACTTTGAACGCGATTAACGGCTAAACTGAAGAGGTTAGGCACAAGCCCTCGGGGCCTTTTTTGTATCACTGAATTCGCTACAACTTTGTATCTCACAATTTTGAAACAGGGTGTTCATTTTCAAACTTTCCGTCCCAAGTTCGCGCCGTCAAATTTTTTTCCCAGGAGAACACCGAAACGGGTCGATTTTTATTTCGAGGGAGATACCTAGGACATGTATTGACAAGTTTTCATCTTGAATTCCCTCGCCCCCACCCAACGCCACTTTGAAGTTTCAAACAGCATTACCTATCTCGTGAAATATTAAATTGAAAGTAAAATTTTTTCTCCTGTCAAATATATTTTGAATTTTTATAAATCCCTCCCCACCCTTCTAAAAATTCTCTTATTGCTGATCAAAGTAAAAATTTCTCCCTATCAACTCCCGATTCCCATGAAAAAGATTTTCCAGCGAAAACAGGTCGATTTTTATTCCGAGGAGGACATCTAAGACACGTATTGTCAAATTTTTATGTTCAACCTCTCCGCCCTCAACCTACCCTATTTTAAAATTTCAAATGACATCACCTTTCTTCTGATACATCAAACTGAAGGTGATCAAATTCTCTTTTTGTAGAAAATATTTTCATATTTTAACTCCTTCTCAAAAATTCTCTTAATTGGGGGGCGAAGAGGTTGAAAATGAAAATTTTACAATAAGTGTCTTGACATCCTCCTCGAAATAAAAATCGATCTATTTTTGTCGAAAAATCTATTTCTCAAGGGGTTTCTGATGTGACTAAAAAATTTTTTGACGGGAATAGGATTTTCTCATATTTTTCCTTCAAGTAGAAACTCCTGAAAATTTGGAAACTAGATAGCAAAGCCCATACATCTTTATTTGAGAAAGTCGCATACCGAATTTGAATATGAAATAGTGAATTAGTAGAAATCATTTTTTGTGTCTTTTTTTTAAATAGAAAATTCAAATTTGGTATGCGACTTTATTGGGTACTGAGAGACATAGTCAATGGTCCCTGGGACGTTAGAAACAAGAACCTCCATCGCGACTTGAATATGGAAACTGTGGAAGCAGAAATCAAGCACTTTGCTCAGAAAAACGAAGCCAGACTACAGGACCACATTAACGTCGAAGCCACTCAAATTTTGAACCATGGGAATCAGCTAAGGAGACTTAAACGCAAAAAACCACAGGCCCTTGTGTAGTGCTAATTGTTGTCTTTTTCTTCTTAGAGTAACATGTACCTACAGTGAATGCGTACAACGAACAGACTTGAGGGATACAGAACCAGTGGGTGACGATTCCTGAAAATGACTTTTAATTTATTATAATTAAACTGCTAGTTAGTCTGTAAAAACTAGTTGTAGTGGAAAATCAGAATAAAAAAAATTCTTTTTGAAAAAGTTTCTACTTGAAGAAAAAATGAACAAAAACCGATTTCCATCAGAAAGATTTTTAGTCACATTAGAAACCTCTTGAGAATCGGGAGTTGATGTAGGAAAACCTCTCCATTAATTTGCAATGAAAGAATCTTTGCGGTTGGGGGTCTTTTGAAAAAAAAAAAATGTTCGAAAGAGATAGAATTTCATTACCTTTAATTTGATGTATCAAAAGATCTGGGATGAAGTTTGAAAATGATCTCTGGTGACTGTAGCTTATTCCTTTGGTCAACTCGACCCGACGATCGCAAAATATCTTCGAAAATGGAAGCTTTTCCAAATCATCGACAGCGTGCCTCGGAACCGGCGTTTTTCCTTGACCGGGCATCAATTTTACATCATACACGGTTTCTTTATTTCGATCCAAAAGCAAAACTTCATCGTCGATTTCTTCATCCAAATCATCGATTACACCGGTAACCTCACTTTGCAAGATTGTTGTCTTCGTCGTTCACAACAAAATCGATTTCCTCGTCGATGCAGTTTTTGTATTCGGCCAAGTACTCTTTGTCAATTTATATGTTTCAGGACGACCGGGATCGTTTGCATCTTATCAAATTTCCGTGGCAAAACACCAAACATTTCGTTTATCTCAATTTCTATGTTGACGACACTGTCCTTCATTCTAAGCTGCCAGTTTAGAACGTAGTCTATCAGCGTTCGAACTAACATGAAGTTGATAAACGGTGCAACCATTCGCTCTTTCAAACATGTCAACCTTCGAACACATTCAGACATGAGAACAAATTTCAAATTTCAATCCATTGCTTGTTGCCAGATTGGGCACTAGTCCTTCACTCACGTAATTCCAGCACGTTCGTATGTGTTCGCTGTCGATGTTCAAAATCGAATCAAAGAAATCTTTTTGAAATCTTTTTTCGACACTTTGCCGGTTGAAATTCAAAACTTTTTTTGTTCTGTCAAAAAGCCCTCAATCCATATATTTCCTTAGAGGATTACTTTTGAGTGTCCTTTTGGACAGTACACCTTTTTTTTTCTTGTTCTCTATACTCTGGTTCTGATATTTCTCTCTTTATGTACTCGGCTGTTTTTTCTTTTTCTTGTTCTCTATACTCTAGTTGTAACCTTCTTAGCTTCTTGTTTTCGGCGTAAACATCCCTCGCCGTTCTCTGATCGTTCCAGGAGAAAGACCACGGCGCAAGTTTTTCACCCTTCTTTATCCTTTTTACCGGGTTGCCGGGACCCGGGACAGTGGGAAATGCAACTCTGATTTTCCCATTTCAGTTTTCCATTCTCTACATTACTATATTTTGTTCATCGAGTCCCTAAATAGTACCATATCATGTTAGATTCACTCAGAAGCCTGAGTTATGTCTGTGTCCAGGAAAACATGTATTCTTTCAGGTCCTATATAATTGATTCACGATTTCATTGACTTGCTCGGCTAAAACATGACTATCTCTGATGATTTTCGAAAGAATTCGCCGGAATAAGTTTCCTCCACAACGAGCTCCCCGGGTTTAAATTTCACCTAAACAAATTTTCCTTCGAACTTTTCCGAATAAAAATATTTGCCTGGAGAAATTATCACCATAGGAAACAATTTTTTTCTTCAAGTGTTTGACACGAAAGAAGCTTTTCTGTTGCGACGTTGACTGCTTATTTTTCGCTTCCTTTCACCGCAAACTTCCACATCCGGCTCTAGGCCGCGAACTGTCAAGTTGACGTTGACAGTTTATGAAATCAACATAACCTGGCTTTCGGGTAATAAGCTACTTGTTCCTGTATGTGTAGATGAATGAAGGCAACCATTCATACACCAACCTTAACACGACGACATTAAGGACGGAGTTAAATTGGTAAAATGAGGCGTTACGGAATCAATTAGTGTGGGTTTATTCCTTGACAAAAATTTACCATTCAGGGCTTTTTGGAAAGCTACAAGGATGTACTTTGGTTTGAGCCTATAGACATTTTCGAAATCCTAAAATTATTTTTTTGAAACTTGATTTTTTTTCAATTTTGAAAATGTCTATAGGCTCAAACCAAAGTACATCCTTGTAGATTTCCAAAAAGACCTGAATGGTACAATTCTGTCAAGGAATAAACTCACACTGATTGATTTCGCAACGCCTTATTTTACCAATTCAACTCCGTCCTTAAAACACCATCTAACTTATACTTACCGAAATACATTACGGCCAGCGTATAAGAACGGTATAATAATCTACCGCTTACAGCATTATTTTGTATTTGAATAAATTAAATCGAACACAACAACAAAAAAACTCAAGATAAAAAACACTTCTCATTCATATTCTTCTCACCTCATCAAGTCGTAAAAGTTCCTCGGCCGACATGCCGGCACGTTCGCGTTTTTGTTTCTCCTTCCGGTCCTTCTTGTCGCGCTTCCTCTTTTCCTTATCATCTTTATCTTTATCCGAGCTTACACCCGTGCCTGCCTTCTTGATGAAGTTGAACATGGTTCACTGAAAAGAACAAACATCAATTAAAAAAAATTCTGTTAGTTGTTCAAAAAAATACCAAAAAATCTTGACCTCAAAGTGAGCTCTTGAGCTGTATTACAATGATGAAAACACACAAACTAAAAGCAGACGTTAGGTTTACCTATAATAAATAACTTGAAAATTATTATTTTCTACTTATATCTTATCGCAAGAATCGGCTTATACAACCCGGTGCGTTATCCTCGGAAACGTATTGTGCGATAACGGTTATTGTGCATGCCAAATATTAGATTATGATGCGTAATATATTTTTGGATCCTCAGCTGGCAATATTTTCTATTTTCCACTGGGAATGGCCAGTAGCGGTTGTAGGTAGGTATAAATCGCAAATAACGGGGTCACTGTGTCCTAGGCTCTCTAGTTTATAGAAGTCTTGTATAACACGGCAAAAGTGTTTTAATGGAAGAATGCAAGACAAAAAAAAAACGGACGAGAAAAAACTAAGCTAATAGGAAACACTCCGCTCTAAATTCTTCTGAATTGTACTCCGATAGTGCGAAAACAATACCCATGTTACTATTCCGACTTTCTTCCGTTCTTGTCATTACCTATTCTCGCGAGAACATCACCATCACAAGCGAATGTAACTTTCCCATAATAATTCGTTTGGATTCCTATTGGTAGGTATGCTATGGTAGCAATAGCAAGTGGAAGGCCGAAATGTTAGTGATGCAGATAGCAGATAGTATTTCTCGTGCGAAAAGGTGAAATTCGTTTTCACCCAGATGAAAGGGAAAATACGAAGTGGCTTCGAACTTTAGCCTTTATTGCTTTATTCGTAATCAATGATGCTGAGTATCCAATGGCCCGAAATGGATCTTTTACCTATCATCGAAATTTCATTGATCCGAGCATTGATCTTAAAAGCTGCTAAAAAAAGGCGTTTTTCACCACCTAGATGGTTCCTTCGGCAAGTCAAGAGCTAAAAAGTTTCCTAATAGCCTTTTCTGAAGTCATTTTAGAGCCCATCCAATCCACCTCCGTAATTTCACAAGGCTTCAAAAGTTGGGCTATTGCTATTTAATTCGACATGTTCCCGCGTTTTTCTTTAATTAACCGTTCATTATTCCGTATATAGGGTGTTTCAATGGATGGGGATATAGTATTATGTCCGGCGTCGTAATCGAGATGAAAAATATAAATTGGGCAAAAATTATTGCTACGTATTTCGCGTACGGGTTTGAATATAATTGAGACGATCGTTTCGAAACACACACTGTTTATTACTGCGTACTACAATAATTACACGCCAACAATTATCTACTTGGAATATATCGCAGGTACTTCGCTTTTATCCGCTCGCTACCACTTCGCATTCCAATTCAATACTGACTGTCGCATTGAGGACGGTGCTTTTATATGCCTCCGATCAGCGTTCCCGAACTTTTCATCATCTTCCAGCAATTTCCATAATGGCCCGGCATATACGGCTTCTAGACGACTCCTGAATAATCACACACACACACACCTTTCGCGTGCTTTTCGTGTGTTCTGGAATTTGCACCTCCGCCAAAATGGACAGATGTGTCTTGATCGAGCGTTGAAGGTTCCCAATGTCAAGTCATCGCGTATATTTTTGGAAACGTCCAGAGCCCCCACTTGTATCTATACTGCTACATGATGGATGGAAGAATCCAAAAAGATCGCGTGATTACCCGGATGCATGGGATCGCCGCTCGTAACATCATCTACAAATAATGCATTACAAGAGGGACTATCGGTGTTTCCGATTTTTTTCTCGTTTCAGTTTCAACTAAAAATCGCAATTTCATACCGAAATCTTAATTTCTAGTTTTTCATTTCTGCAAGGTCGTGGCCACAGATCCAAAAATTAATAATTAATACCTACCTACCTAATTACAAAATTTTGTATCCAACCGTAATTGAATTTGGTCAGTTGGTCAAGCCAAGTCACTCCGGTTTTGTACTGGAAAGATACTTGTACTCGAATCCCGCACAGTAAGATCTACCCTAATTTAGTGGGTCATGATTAGCCGACATCCGTATGGAATGTTGCCATAAAGTTTGATTGATTCCTTCGTTAATTCCACTTGAATTTGAATGAGCCCGACTGGAGCGATCCCTTTTACTTGCCACAACACAGATGATGCGGCCATATTATAGCGCATTATTTGCAGATTATTTTTGCCGAATTTAAATTTTTCAACTCGATGAGCAATACCTGTTACGGCGCCGGATACAACCAACCTTGTATATCTTCGAGATATCCTTGCAGCCCGTCGACTTCAGCTGTCCCACAAAGCACTCAATCTGCTTCTGGTTGGCCTATCCCTACACCTTTGCGAGGTGCAGATAACACGTACAGAAATATCGACGAGAAGTGTAGAGAATAACCGTAATATGTTCGCATATTATGCACGAATTCATTAAGCTGCGGTGTGTTAATTGGTACACGTTAGTATGCCGACTAGTTTTTTCGAGTGGTTTCTGGTCAGTTAAATTCCTTGACATTGCAATGTCAATTAGCTCTCGACGGCAAATGATTGCTAACGCAAAAATTTTCGACACGAATAATCTGTTACCTATTAACCGAAATGTCGAATTCGCCATGCACAAAAATCTAGCAAGCTCTAATAATTTGATAAATGATGTAATTTTTATGGGAGCTTAGGTAAATTTACATTTTGCGAGCGAGTTCAACGTTTCGTCTCAGGAAAATAAACCAAGTGTGTAAGTACAAAGCAAAAAAAAATTGTGGTGAGTTCAGTTCATTATAACTTGAACATTTTATTCCGGATGTGAATACTCGCTGCTAATGGATAAAAGTTAAAAATAAATTAGCATTAGCGAAATGGTAATCGATTGAAGTTTAGCATATAAATACGGGTAAAGATGCTAGTGAGATTTGCAAAAAAAAAATAGAAAACGTAGGAAGATCTCATGTGCGGTGAGAACTCGGGTGGAAACAGGTGGGAAGTTGATTAATTGCTCGTTTAAATTGTTAGATCTTTGCAAAATGTGTCAAAAATTTCATCAATTTCTTAATATGGATGCCATAAAAGATAGAAATCGTGGAAATCAATTTATTATTATTATTCCTTAATGCATGATTTTACTATTCATAACGTAGCATATGTTCAAAAAGTTATCACCGGCCCATCCATACGGCACCAAAGTCGGGCTTTGTAAAGAAATATTGTATTTTTACCTAAACATGCATGGACTGAAGCATGGTCAGTTTCAAGCATTAAACACCAAATGCTCGATGTTCAAGATATCGATTTAACATCACAGCACATGACAGCTATTAACCCCATTGTTCCAGGCCACAATGGGCCAATTAAACTACAACCCCGCAAAGAGTTCCATTGAACACCAGGGAGAGGGCATCGGAAGGGAGAAAATGCCATTCGGTGCTGCTACATTCCCGAGTGCATTCTCGAATACATATTAAATTCAGAACAGAATAAGATTCGGAATAAGTAATAGTACAAGCCTACATGCACTAGAAATTATTTTTTCACGTTTCATAAATCTTGAAGCATTTTGTTAAATTGACCATGCCAAATTATGACAAATGGGCTGGACCAGCCTTTAATTGCAGAGCAGAATCGGATGTATTTCCTCAACTCTTGTTTTTAGTTATACAAAAATTACATCCAGAAATCACAAATAACTATCACTAAAAAAAAATCGTCGTCATTTATGGTGCGGGACCACTCATCGCAGGCGTCTATCCCTCTCAATATTTGTATCGGGTGTAATTTACTCACGACGAACCAGAATTTCATTTGAAAATCCGTATTCACCCTAGTCTTGTAGTTGATAAAATTTAAAAAATTCAAAAATCTTCCTAAACATTTGGCTCAAAAAAAACGCAATAAAAATGTTTATTTTCACAGATCATACCTACAGGTGTCCCAAAATGAATAAGTATCATTCCACCATGTTCCAGTCGGGCGTTATGAATTTTCAAAATTTCTGCTAGCCGTTGCCACTCTAGAGGGCCTTTCACCCTTGGTTTTACCAGGAAGACTCGCTTTTGATGGTGGACTCCACTCAAAAATTCATTCCTGCTCGGGGATCGAGTTTTTTTGAAAAGTTCCAACTGATATCGAGAGTAGATTGAATTGGGCGTCGTGTAGACCTATTTGAAAAATCGGCACAATTCCGGTTTTTCAACGGTAACTTTCACAAAATGAAGTTTGAGTTTGGAAAAACTGCTGTGTAAACTTCAACATACGGTGAGCCCACGAACCTGGTGAGCCCCACGAAATATTCTTTTAGGTGCAGACATGCTAGGAATGAAAGTTGGAGAAAAGACTGAATAATTTCTGGAGGAAAAACTTTTCAAATCGGACCCACTGTTTTCGAGTTTTTCTCTCTGGAAAAACTGAAAATTTTCCGAAATTTTCAAACTTCTCATCTTGTGAACTTTTTTTTTTAAACAAGAAATAACTGGTTCTTGAACATCTTACAACAATTTTTTTCCCAATTTCCCGGGAATTTCCGGATTGAAAATTTAGAACTGGCTTGGGTTTTCGAGACCGGACTTAAATGATGGAGTTGAAAGTGAAGCCCTTATTGACGATTTTTACAATACGATTATTTGGAATAAGATTTGAGGTTTTCCTCGAAAATTCAAATTTTCCTGACAAAATTTTCAATTAACTGAAAATTATTTCCAATATTTCTCTCTAATTCCAACTTACCACCCGAAGTGACGTTTCGAACAAAAATTTCCATAGGTTCCTGGATACTATTCATAGTCTATTCGCTAGCTACAATTCTGTATTTTTTCAGAGGTCGAAAAGGTTTTTTTTGGAATATTAATCAATTAAGGTCCATAGAATCAGATTTTTTTTGGTGGCAACGCTCAAAAGCAGTGCGGTCACCCCGTGCACCCCCATGGGGGCCAGCCCCCAGTTGATCGAATTTCAGTTCTGTACCTCGAAAGATCGACACAGAATTATAAAAAGTTCAGGATGTCATGAAAAAAACTCCCTTAAAAATCATCCACAATAAAGATACAGCCCTTCAAATTTCAAATAAGGCGATTTTCGTTGAGGTACAATTTCCACAATTTTGAACCGATTTTGCTGAAAATTTGGCTAGGCCTCTCTGTGACACGCATCTAGAATGGGGAATTTCAATTTTTTGATAAGTTGTCCAGTGGCGGAGCAACTGGAAATTTTGACATAATGCCGTCCCTCCTCATTTCTCAAGTCCCTGGTCAACTTTGGACTCTGAAACTTTCAGTATGTATCGAATATATTGTTCAGCTACGATGTTCCCAAAAAAATTGGAATCAGAGCTGGTTTCTGGGTTTAATGTTGAATATAGAAGAGGGGGATTTGCTTTCATTTTTTTAGCTGAATATCCTAGTATTCTTTCTATATCAGAAATTTGTGTTCAATTTTTTTGATTTTTTTGGGAACATCGTAGCTGAACAATGTATTCGATACATAGTGAAAGTTTCAGAGTCCAAAGTTGACCAGGGACTTGAGAAATGAGAAGGGACGGCATTATGTCAAAATTTCCAGTTGCTCCGTCACTGAACAATTTATCCAGAAAATGAAAATCCCCCTTCTAGATGCTTGTTACAGAGGGGCCTAGCCAAATTTTCAGCAAAATCGGTTGAAAATTATGGAAATTGTACCTCCACAAAAATCGCCTTTTTTGAAACTTGGAGGGCTGTATCTTCATTGTGGATGACTTTTGGAGAGTTTTTTCATGACATCCTGAACTTTTTGTAATTCTGTGTCGATCCTCCGAGTTACAGAACTGAATGTCGATCAACTTGGGGCTGGCCCCCATGGGGGTGCACGGGGTGACCGCAGAACTTTTGAGCGTTGCCACCAAAAAAATCTGATTCTATGGACCTTAATTGAATAATATTACAAAAAAAAACCTTTTCGACCTTTAAAAAAATACAGAATAGTAGCTAGCGGATAGACTATCAGGAAAGTTTTGGAGTGATACATAGCCGATTTTATTCTTGTTTTCAACAGTTCTCACCGTTTTAACATACAGACCTCGAAAAAGCAGAAGAGATTTTCAAAAATGTTGAAAAAAGTAATGGGCCACTCAGGGAAATTTTATTCTTACTCTTATTTTCTTATTGCCGAATAATCACCAAGAAATCGCCAAAGAATCGCTCATCCCTGTAACACCTGAATGACAATATTTACGATTTACCTGACGGTCAACCCCTTGACTAGAAATAATCACGCAAAACTCGATTTACGAAGAAATCCACCATTCAGAACTTTTGCTATGAATGCTATGTAAAGTTGTGTGCGAATGCTGAGAAAATTGCGTGATATAACAGAAAAGTGGATTGGAAAAGTGCATTATGATCGAGATTATGATTATGCATGAATTTTGCGTAATAATTATTGAGGTATTTCATTAAATAATGAGTTTATATCAGTGCTATACATGACAGGTATTGACTTCAGTAAATGTTGAAAATGAATTGAAAATTTGACACCTAGGTAAATGACATCAGAAAGATTTTTGTGCAGCTTTTCCGAGAACAAAGTGAGTGCAAGACGAAGGTAGCTGACCATTGGTGAATAGTACAGAATAGCGAAAATAGCGAGAAAAATAGTCAATGTTTAGAATGTTGAGATGAATTCACTCAAAGTAAACCAGATTTCAATGAAGAAATTAGAATCAAGATCATATTAAGATTCAAGATTGGCGAAAATTAACACAGCCACTGAACACAGCAGACTTTTTTTCATCGTCAGAAGTGCAGTCCAGCTTTTTTTCCCTCTTCACCACAAAAGGCGAGAGAGGAAAATCAAAAACCCACATACCTGTTCTATTAATTACTTGACAGGCTGACGGGTGAGTGACAGGCAAGTTTTCCCCAAAATCCCACGGTTTTCTCCCTCCGTCATTCCTTGCTTCCGACAAACGCGATCGAGTTATAAGTTGACAAGATGAATATGCTTATACGCTCGGTCCGACTGAAATTGCGAAGAAAATTGCGACTAAAATTGAAATTAAGTCATAAATCGAACTTTATCTACTCTCGAAAACTGTTGGCGACATGGTGATTTCTTCTTCTGATTTTCCTAGCCGTGCTTCACAAAAAACTACGTAGATAGTTGTGGACATGCCTGTTTAGCAATAGTACAAAAATCGAGACAAAATATGTTAATTTCGAGGCTTAATTTTAAATATGTATAGCGGCCAAAACGGCGGAGAGGTTGATGACTGGATTTATGAGATCGGCCCGAGGATCAGCCACAGCTACTGATGCATACTGACTTTTTACTAGGCCTACTGTTTCCAAGATTGTTACGAAATTCGCCGGAGACTCGACCAAACGAGAAGCCACAAACCCGGAGACCCCAATGTGGGGTAAGCCAGAAACCCGTACAATTGGCGGAGGAGCCCTTTGAAAGCTTGCCGGATTCATAGCTGAGCAAGCTGCCGGACTTCTTCAAAATACTCCCAATTTAACCACACAAAATATTTGGTGATTAAAATTATTGTTAAGAGTTGACTGATCTCCTTCAAATGCAGCCGGAATGGATAAGATTCGACTAGCGAAAAAACGAACTTGATATGTTGATGTTGGACTCGACGACTCGATGTTTGGAAAATATGGAACATTCAGCTACCGGGAGAAAACCGAAAAATTAAAAATGAAGCAGCCATAAATAGCCATTCGAGATCTTCACGGCAGTACCTCGACCTTGTAACTGAAAAATGTAACTTTTTACAGGAGAGCAGAAACAATTGATTTGAAGTTCGGGAATAGTACAGAAAATTACGGTATTTTGCAATCTTATCAAAGAACAGTTACTGTTTACAGTTACATGCAAAATATCGTAATTTCCTGTATTATTGGACTTGGAATCAGTCTTTTTTTTTGCGCTCCTGTAAAAAGTCCCATTTTTCAGTTACGCATACGAGGTACTGCCATGAAGCCCTCGAATATATTTAATGTTTGCAAAATCTGATAGTCACAAGTGGGGGCCCCATCAAGGCTTTGAACGGCAGGAAGACACCATGGGACCCTGGTACCGAATCATACAAGAGAACTGTGAAGTTGCTGAAGCTACAGAATACAATAGAGTTTACGGAGCCCCAAAACGATACTTGAAGACACAAAGGATCTGGGCGCACTGTTGCCTTAAACGATACAAGAAAACACACCGAGATCTGCATTCATAACCATTTTGTCACTTTGACATAGATACGTCAATGTAAAAAAAACTTACCGGTTTGGTTGCTAAGGAAATTAAATGGGCCAAAAGTCGAGCGAACAGGCAAGCCCGGCTGAAATCGGCCAGGCCAAATTTTGAAAATTCATGGCGCCCGTCTTGTTAATGATCGGAGACTCCAACTGCAGCATTAATTTGTGCTGCTTCCTGCCAAATTTGGTTCCAATCCATTGGATAGATTTTGAATTAAATCGAGAACTAAACGGTAAAGTTTTGAACTTTGACATTTTTAATTATTTGACAGATGACAGATATGGCAATACTTCCAATTGTTACGAATACAGCTTTTTGAGGGGTTTCAGATGACATATTGCGAGTCAAGTTCCGTGATGTATAACTTCTGTCATTTTTTGATAGTGACATTTCGGTTTGACAGATGACAGACAAAAACTGATAGGCTCATTCCACGGACCAACAATGTCAACAATACCGAATTTCAAGTCGATCGGATCAACGTTGCGGCCGAGGTTGCGACTGTAATCGTAGCAGATTAGAGACACACAGACACACAGACAGACAGACACACAGACAGACAGACACACAGACAGATATCACTCCAAAAATGTTCTTAATCGTCTTGGGGGACCTCAAAATAGATATATGCGTCTTCATCTCGGATTTTTTTTTTAGCGCGTTCACAATACTTCCCCTCCTCGTTGGGTGGTGGGTCGGGGAAGTAAAACTCTTATGACCAGTTCCACTAGCGAATTTGATCATTGTTAACTAATTGAGATATTTTCTCTGGTGAATATTGGCTTAGTGACCCTGACCACAGAAAACACAAGTTTCACGAAAGATTGTGGAAAATTGTTTAGACAACAACAGCTTGTATGCATTTTCCTCGGCATTTTCCGTGGTCATTCAACCAGCACTGACCTAGAATCCATCAGAGAAAATGTCTCAATTAGCTAACAATAATTAAATTCGCTGGTGGAACTGGATGTTAATTTGTTTTAAAAAATTAAAATATGAATAGTATAAAATTAATAAAACAAAAATAAAAGAGCTTGAAATCCAACTCTTTGACCCCCAGATTTTTAAAGATACGTAATTATAAAGACTTTCTGGAACTATAGGTGTCCCAAACCGCAACCGTAAAAAAAGTCCATGGCAGCTCAGGGAAATGCTTCAAGAGTGTCAGAAAAATATTGGAAAAAATTAGATTTTAATTTTTGAAACTATGGGGACTTCAAGCACCTTTATTTTCGTTAACCGTACCGATTTTTGTAAACTCTTTGAAACAAACGAAAAAGCATCTCTTTTGAACTCTTGAAAGTTTTAAAATTTCATCCACTACAGGGTGTCCGTTTTTCGAGGCTAAGCATGGGTATCTCGCTTATCTTTAGAGATACTGAGTCGGTTAAATTAGAAAAAAGTTGCGAATTTTCATGACGATCAATGATCCAAGAAGATATTTGACTTGTCAATTTTAGTTTTCGAGATATCGAGAAAAAACAGAAATTTGTAATTTTTGTTTTTATTTTTTCTTTGAAAAACGGTTGAAGATAGCTTTTTCTAATTAAGACATTGTGGAGGCACTTTTTCAAGGGGAATTCAATGTTGCCAAAATCTTCATTCTAGCTTTCAAAACAAGCGAGATATGACATTTAACTTTTTTTCTCTTATGGGCGCCATATTGGATTTTGACATTTTTGAATACAATTTTATTTTCTGGTTACAACGATGTGTCACATGCCACTGTTGGATTCATGCTTTACAGCAAAAAAAAAATTTTTAATTTTTCAAAGAGTGCTTTGGAAACAAAATCAGCATCGACAATAAAAAAAAACGTGAATGTCAAACATTTATTCAACAATGACATGTGGCCTCGCATGTGGCACATCGTTCTAACCAGACAAGAATACCGTATTCAAAAATATCAAAATCCAATATGGCGCCCATTAGAGAAAAAAGTTGAATGTCGTATCTCGGTTGCTTTGGAAATTAAAATAAAGATTTTGGCAGATTTGGATTCCCCTTGAAAAAGTGCCCTGACAATGTCTAGATTAGAAAAGGCCATCTTCAACCGTTTTTTGAATGAAAAATAAAAACAAAACTCAAAATCCTGTTTTTTCACGATATCTCAGAAACAAAAATCGATACGTCAAATTTCATTTTGGATCATTGATCGTCATGAAAATGCGCAACTTTTTCCTAATTTAACCGACTTTGTATCTCTTAAGATAAGCGAGATACCCATGCTTAGGCTCGAAAAACGGACACCCTGTATACTGCCGTGCTAAGCCTAAAGCGCGTATTTACATTTTGATAAATTTGATATACTGCAGTTTTATGCCAAGTTTTTATGTCATTATGTTATAGTATAATATGAATAAAACAGTTAATTGAGAGCTCTAATTATTGCGCTATCCATGTATAATCATAACCACATGATCGCGAACATCATCATAGCCCCTAAAATATGAGCATGAAAATGCTGTGTATCAAATTTATCAAACTGTAGATACGCGCTTTAGGCTTAGCACGGCAGTATAATACAGGTGTTCCGTTTTACAACGCTCACTATTGGGATCTCAGAGACTATTTTTGTGAGCGATGACAATGCGATTGATGGAATGACTGAAATAGGCCGGCGCCGCCTACGATATGCAAACGTGCAATTATTATGGTGCGGTTTTTTTGTAGCGAAATTTGATTGAAACGAAAACTGAGCGGGCTGTGATGTAATTTTGCGGGTCAGGCGCGGTTTTACAACAATCACTATTGAGATCTCGGCAACCGAGTCGAAAACGGTAAGAAATACAAAGTTGGTTAAGTTACAAAAAAGTTTTATGATAAAGTAGGTTCACTTGTACCGTGATTCTAGTCGGCTGTGAGATTTTGTTTTTAAGTTTCCAAATGTGAAATGTAGAAAATCCCCCAGAAAATCCCCAAAACTTTGCAGTTGGCTGCTCTGGCCGGACCAGTTTTGAAACACATTTTTTGCGCATTTCCTTTGCAGATAGTCGGAACATTTTTGCGGGACGTGATGTCTGACGTTTTTTTCCATTTTATTGGCAAATGTAACAATTTTTCAACCTGTTTTAAATTTTCGCCAATGAACAAATAAATCAAGAGCATTGACATTTGACAGTTGTGAAGAATATTCCTAACCTTTCGAAGCCGGTTCAACTTTCGATGCTTCAAATTGAAGATTATGCAATGCCCTTCGTCCAAAAAAGGGGCCCCATGCAATCATCAACCCCTTTGCCTCTTCCAGTCAAAAATGCAAGCCAAACCCTGAAGAATTATGGGCGATACAAGGATCGCCGGGCAGTCTGTCATTGGCAAAAGAATTTACGTGTAAAAAGTAAATTAAACCAAATTTCAAAAAACCCAGCCGCTCAAAGTTGCGTATTGGACCGAAATTGATGTAAGTACCTTCAATTTGCAATTTGCTTTCGTTTTGGGGCTTCCCGGGACGAGTTTTTGTCGACCCTGAATAGGCCGCCGTCAAGATGACTTCGATTTGCGGCCGCCCCGTGCTCTTTTGGTGTCTACATGACGGTAACACAGCTCTGCGTCCCCCTAGTTGCACGTCCACTCATGACCAGGTCAGTTTTCCAAGATTTTAATATCAATTTGATAAGAAATATAACTTCACTTCGAGAGAAGTCAGTTTCACACCAGGTGAAAAGGCGGCAAGCCTACAATGCTAATGTAGAAAATTTGCCCAGCCAACCAGAGTCACAGTACAAGTGAACCTACTATACATATTTTATGACTTTTTCAAATATGTCATGATACCCCAAATATCTTTGGTCGTTTTTGAAATACCTATCTTAAAAAAATTGAAAAACGTCAAGTCGAAAATTTAAAATTACCTCGAGAATTACCTACTTCTTTATTATGACAGCTATCAATTTGAAAATTGGTTTCTTGACACATTTTTCGAAGTCCCTTAAACGAGCCTTTAAATGTCAATTATTTATCCCTGCGTCTCGCCCTGCGTCTAGTACAGTCCCGTACAGTCCATGTTTTTATGAAAGACCACTGTGGTGCAAATGACAAACACCGTCCCATTAACGGTGAATGCAGAGGTGTGTGACATTTGCACCACAGTGGACTTAAAAAAAATGGACTGTAGACATTTATATCGAGAAAGTTTTTTTTATGGGAACGAGTTCTGTTTTTTGATACTCTACATCAGTTTAGTAACCTCTGTTACACATCACGGGTATTTTGAAGAATTTCGGTTTTCAAATTTTTTTGACTCACCCTGTATAGTAACTGGAATTCCAAAACACATTCAACAGTTTAAAAATTATGCTTTTCCGTTCGTTTTTAAGAGTTTACAAAAGTCACCTCAGGTGCAGGTAACCAAAATAAACGGGGTAAAGAGTTCCGCCCTGCAAAAATAAGAAAAACTCTTCAAGCATTTCTTCAAATTAAACTACCCTGAGCTTTGTTATGGTCGGTTCGGAACACCCACCCTGTATTGGAGCATTTTCCTAAACTGTCCTGGACTTCTTTTGCAGCGAGTTCAGAACATCCGTATAATATTTATTCAGTAGGTACATACCTACATGGTACCATTGTATGATACATACCTACCTATTTACCTGATAATTATTAAGACAACTGCTGGCAAAAGGAGCACGGTACACAATTATTCGACGGGGGGATCTGGCAGTCTGGCACGAGCCGGGAACCTTCAACACTCCGAAACCCTTTTCCAGCCCAAACATAACAAACAAAAATGTAAACAAAACTAACAGTAAGCGCCAAAGATACAACCCAAACTTGAGGAATTCCAGCGATTTTTCTCGGAGTTCTTCGCCTCTTCGTCAGAGAGGAAGAGGGAACTGTGAACTGTGAAACCTGAAATCAGCTGGGGGACACCAAGGTCGTTCACATGACCGTCTGGTCCCGTCTCGTTTTCCTCCCATCGATTTTCCTCCCAAGGGGGCACGCAAATCGCGAATTCTCCGTCGTGGTCTGCACGCGAGATTTTTGCACTTTCACGCAGGGCCTTCCCGAGTTCCAAGAAAATCAATTTTCGAGCCAGAGACATAACCTCACTCCATCCGTCTGCAGTCTCCAACCACCCCCACGAAATCTTCAGAAATAAACGAAGGACGTGACAGACACGCCTGCTTTTTACGGGCAAAAACGCACGTGGCAAATTGCAAAAAAAAACAAAACACAAGCACCGGAAGACCCGACCAGAGCACACTTTACAAGATAAACTTTACACACCTCTTTTTCCTTTCGATGGCAAAGTTCACACGTTCACTTGACACAGGCTGACACACTTGGAGGGCGGTTTTAGCACTTCGAGGGACCCGGAAAGCACACGCGGCGAGGCATTTTCACTACGCGGAGAAAACTGGCGGAGAAAAGTCGTCCTACCCCGATTTTGACAGTTCTCGCTGCCAGACGCACGAACGTCAACTGTTTTCACTACTGCACTCGCTCACTTGATTTACACGCCAGCACGATGGCATCTGACCGCTCGCGGTGTTGTTGTCTTTCTCTTTTCCGGTTAAACGGTGCGGGTGGAAAGGCGACGCGAGATGGCTCAGGTCCCGTTATGGGATTATTAAAACAATAACAAACAACAACTTTTTTTTCTGAGCGATGACAATGCGATTGGAATGACAGAAATAGGCCGGCGCCGCCTACGATTTGCAAACGTGCAATTATTGTGACTGTGGTGCGGTTTTTTTTAGGGAAATTTGATTTGTACGAAAATTGAGCGGGATGTGATGTAATTTTGCGGGTCCGGCGGCGCATAGGCAACACATAATACACCGGCGCAGAGCGGTAGAACCCAAATCGCGCAGGACCGGGTTTGCCCCTTTTGTCATTTCGTATAATTTTTAACCAGACAAAGAATGGTTCTTGGCAACACTTATTACTTCTTATCTATGTTAACTGGTGTCGTACACTGTTCAGCTCAATACACGTTTTTAATAGACCCGAATCAAGGAAAATCTCGCCGAATAGAGATCACTGTAGGTATATCACGTATCTTTATCTTGTTTATTATCACGTAATAATGATAAACAAATTTTAATACAGGTTCGTGATTCACAACTTATGACTTCCCTTATGATTATTGAGATTATGGGCAGTGCCAGCCTTAGCACTGATGGCGCCCCGAGCAAGGATACCAAAATTGCGCCCCTATTAAGTGTTTGATGGTGAAGCGCAGAATTATGGTGCCGCAGACGAAATATTTTCGTGAATAATAATAATAATAATAATAATAATGATAATAATGATGCCAATAAAAGATAAATTTACTATGAGTAAACACAAATTCAAATAAGTTTTTTTCGATTTTTTTCCACCTGCGATTTTTTACCCCTACGAGTTGGCGCCCTGGGCGGTCGCCCGTCTCGACCTACCCTGCTACTGCATTACCTTAGACCTACGCTACTGATTATGGGGCCCCAACAACTGGACTTCATATGTGCTTAAAAATAATTCAAAAGGCTATATGTATGGTTTACAAGAAAAAAAAAATAACGAAAATTTAGCAAACATGTGTGAGGCTGATGGGTTTATTTTTTCATCTGTTGATGCATGGTGTTGATGAAACATACGATTCTACATGATTCACCAATAGTTTAACAATTAACAGAAATATTTCTATATCCCATAGGTACACTTTCTATTTTCAGTAGAATGACTTTTTGGAGCAAAAATAAAGTGACAAGCTGGGGGGCTACGGCTACGACGGCTGATGGCACCTGCAAAGTTTTGGCGCGAAACTATCAGCGGCCATCGGCCGTACTCTCCCAGCGCTCCATCAGCTTGTCACTTCATTTTTGCTTCAAAAAGGCATTCTACTGAAAATAGAAAGTGTATGGAAAGTGTGTGTGTGGTCTTCTTTAGCAATAATCGGAGGTAAAAATAAATAGTCTGTCAATGTCAACTTCGACTGATGATATGATATGACTGATGCCTTACATCCCTTTCCTCCATCCCATGTGCAATGTATCGCCAACTCGATCGCTAATGTTGGTCGTATTTATCCACTCGGGAGTCTGTGACTCGGGTTACTATATGCCGATCAGCTTTTAAATTCAGCACTAGAACGGTAATTTTTGCACGCCAAGTTGGCAATTCTGCGATATTTGGGGATGCTCAAGTTTGTAATGTTGGATCAATATTTCATCAGATGACCTTGAATTCGTATTGTCAATCGAGTACAGCGCTGTTGCAAGATTGTATGAACGCTCAAGACGTCTTGATTTTGGTAGACTTTCTCCAGTTTAAATGGGCGACTGGTGAACAGTTTTTTTTTGAATAAAATAGTGAATCATAATATACCATCATATACTAGGTTGAGAAAACTGTTCTAATGTATGGTCAGAAATGAAGGCCTAGTGTCTAAAACCTAGAACGGCTCGGCACTCTGTCACTTACCTGCCATTCTGACAAGGTAACAGCAGGGACCCGGACCGGACCGATTTCGGACCAAAAACCGGACCGGAACCGTAATTTTTATCTGGACCCGAACCGAAACTGAACATATTTCATGTTTCATAAATATTAGGGAACGAACCCGAACCCTTAAAATGTTTTTCCGGGTTTTTTTCGGTTCTCGCCAGAATTTTTTTTTTCGCGTTTTACTTTATGTCTTGTTTTGTAAATAATCAATTAAATAATTGTATTATCGTCGCGCAATACCTGCGCTTTTCCACTACCAACGAGGAGATGGGCACATTCGCGCCACTACCAACTGACCTCTCACCCCGCGCCCGCCACGCACGCCTTGTGACTCCCGGGACAGGCAAGAGCTTGTGAATTTCCGAATCCGCGTGAAAATCATATTATTATGGGGCGAAAAAGCACAAGTTCAGTGCATAATCACTTTGATTTTGTGTTTGTGGCAGCGGAAAACAAATCCAAGTGCAAATTATGCTGGGAAACTTTCAAGTTGAGTGTTGAGTTTAAAAATGACTAATTTGTTGCCTCAAGGTAAGGGCCAGTTTTGAACTATTACAGTAGGTCTAGGTAGCGGATAGTGGTAGGTACTCAAATGCCCGAATGTAAGTAATTATATTACTATGTATATTAGTTTGGTTCTTTACTAAGTCTATTTCGGTTTCGGTTACTCGATTTCCTATTTCCCGAGTGTGATCTTCGAGGTGATCTTTTTGATCAGTTTTGTTGCCATGTTCATTTTTGCATAATTATTCCACGAATAGTGCTAAGTATGCCGCTATTGCCAAATTACTTCAAAGCATTAGGGAGTTTGCGATCTCACGGAACGTACGACGTAACGTAATGTAGAACGTGCACGTGCAAATTCCCCTGTAACCACGGATGTAACCAAGGAATTGCTGAGGGGAGTTTGCGTGCACACGTACGTACGACGTAACGTAACTTTCAACGTGAAAATTGGCGGTTTGCTCTTTGGAATTCCTTAGTTACAGGGAAATTTTCAAGTTCTACGTTGCGTTGCGTCCCACCCAGCATAGCATAAATCCAACAAACTTTGATATAAGATTCTCCTAATCCTCCTGATCCAGAAGAATATAACACACATGTCTTGAACTTGCTTCATAAGAAAGATAGGTAGGTACAGGTGTCAAAGTTCACTTTTTGAGATTTTTGAAAATTTGTAATAATTGCGAACCATTTTACTAAATTAGCTAAAATTCAGCATAGGCGGGCTTCCCAGATTTTAAAGTAACAACCTTAATTTTCCGAACCGAAAAAAACCCTTTTGGACCGAAAAAACCGGACCGGACCGGACCGAAATATTTTTAGAATGGTGTGGTCAGAACCCGAACCCAAATTTTCGATCTCGTTCCGAACCGGACCGGACCGGAACCCTTATTTCATTTGGGTCCGGGTCCCTGGGTAACAGTCATAACAGCCAAGGCAACACTGTAGCGGAATATGATGCAAGGAGACGCCAGAATTGGCATTTCATGTCAAAATTTCCTAACCTCACTGGACTTCACCACAAAAAGCCCGTTTTCACGTAACTTGGTCTGTCAGCGTCCGTTACACCCTAGGAAACATGGCCAACCGCATTTTAATTTCTACTGAATTTAAAACGTGATCGGCATATACCTACCTGATTGTTTGTGCACCTGCTACTTGTAAATTTTAGTTAAATAGGTAATAATAATAGTCACAACAACAATAATAACATAACAATTGAATATAGTCCGGCGTCACCGAGTTCACAAGCCGGCTGCACTTGATAAAAGTTATGACATGCTGACAAGTTCCCGTTCATAGCCCAGGCATTTTAGGTCAAAAATCGACAAAACCTAGAAATAATTCGCCCAAGGCTGAATTTTTGAGCATTGCCAGTTTGGACCTAGTACAACAACATATCAAAATACCCATTCTTTCCCCTGTCCGCGTCTTTGATTTTCAGGTCCTCAGGTTCTTGAAGTTGCATCGCTGATCTGCGACTCATGCCGTAGCATTATTCTTGGACCGATCAAACTCAGGCTCGGCTTGAATTGAAGAGAAAAGACCAAACAACGATTTTCTGGTGCGAAAAACCTATTTCCGGTACGCGGCAAGCCGGCAGACCCGCTAAATTCAAAATGAACGCTGCTATTCGCGACGACTTCTCACAGAATTCTTGCTTTGTATCGTTTGTGACCAATAAATAGTGACAACCCAGGAGTCAATGCATTCAGCAATTCTTTAGCTTTCCAAGTGTGTATCTATGGTGCCTGTGGAAACACTGATTGCAGATATATGCCGATCACGTTTTAAATTCAGTAGAAATTAAAACGCGGTTGGCCATGTTTCCTAGGGTGTAACGGACGCTGACAGACCAAGTTACGTGAAAACGGGCTTTTTGTGGTGAAGTCCAGTGAGGTTAGGAAATTTTGACATGAAATGCCAATTCTGGCGTCTCCTTGCATCATATTCCGCTACAGTGTTGCCTTGGCTGTTATTACTGTTATCTTGTCAGGATGGCAGGTAAGTGACAGAGTGCCGAGCCGTTCTAGGTTTTAGACACTAGGCCTTCATTTCTGACCATACATTAGAACAGTTTTCTCAACCTAGTATATGATATGATGGTATATTATGATTCACTATTTTATTCAAAAAAAACTGTTCACCAGTCGCCCATTTAAACTGGAGAAAGTCTACCAAAATCAAGACGTCTTGAGCGTTCATACAATCTTGCAACAGCGCTGTACTCGATTGACAATACGAATCCAAGGTCATCTGAGGAAATATTGATCCAACATTACAAATTTGAGCATCCTCAAATATCGCAGAATTGCCAACTTGGCGTGCAAAAATTACCGTTCTAGTGCTGAATTTAAAAGCTGATCGGCATATATAAACCCCCAAACTAAGCGTGGGTCAGGGTGATGCGATTTCTGTGTTGCGCCATATGAAGCGATTGTTCACGCATAAAAACGTAATTTCAATCCAATAGTATCATATTTACTTGATTCATTGACTTGGTTTGATGATTCAATACATTTAAATTGAAATAGTTTTTTCAGTTCAATACGAAGCCAGTATTTGTTCGAAAAATTTAATAGTTTTGTCAGACATTCTCCAAATGAGACTATTCTTTTAAACTCATATTATCGAATATCTTAGATGTAATAAACTTTGTTTTTGAAACAAATTTATAGGTAAACTTGTTCAGAACAAATGAAAATTTCCTCTCAAGCATTTCAAGATCTCCAGCTGAGAATATTGAAAACTTCACAGTTTAGAACATAATTGTGATTTCAATCTGAAAATGCAATGTTTGAAACAACATTTTAACTTACTGAACTCAAATGCCATAATGCTTGAACTAAGACAATGATCAGTTCCCCCAAATATCCAATTATTCTTGAAATGATTGTATATTTTTGGTCTGAGAACTGAGACTCTTGGATCAAGAATATATATTATCAATCCGCTCGAAGTTTCATTGTATTGCGTCATCTTCCGGCAACAACACTAGCACGCGCACAAACACGCCAATGTGAGCTACTTCTGCTCCTGCAAAAAAAATTATACCTACCGCGTGTGCAACATGGAGCCGTATCTCCAACTTTGGGGTTGCAATCCAGAAATTATCGAGGAATTCAGAGATAAGCTTCTTTTACTCACTTGTTCAAACCGTGCGATCCACAAAATTCGACATCGGAGGTGGCTTTGAAGTCAAGAAATTCGGCCATTCAGCCAATTAAGTCTATCCATGGCTCCAATCCATCAATATTTTGTTTCCAAAGCCAACCCCAACTCCGAATTTTGTGGATTACATGGTATCATTTGATAAAGGAGCTTAAGATGATCAGTGTTTTCCCATCATTACTACATAAAATTTTGTGTATGTATACCTAAATAATTATGCGAGATTCTCTTTTCTTGCAAATTTCAGTTGAATTCACGCAAGTTGTCCACATAGTGATGTTGCAGTGCCGGTTGGGTGCGGCGGCAACGCTTTTTTGTTTTTGAATAAGAAGAAAGAAGAAGAATAAGAAGAATACAAAGAATTCGTTTTTGTATACCCATCTGGATTTGGATTTCTATCGATGTTTGTATTTGAACTTCTGCGAAATACATTTTTTTTTAATATACTATGCTTAATTGTTGTAATTTCAGCCTATTATCCATAAGCTTGTTTAGGTATACAGGGTGTCCCAGGACTCTTGCCTCAGAGTCAAAGCCAGTTTAGGGAAATGCTACAAATGTGTCAGAAAAATGTTTAAATAAATTGGATTTTAATTATTGGAGATATGGGGCGTCGAACGGTGGGACTTTGCCCCCTCTTATTTCATTATCTGATGAGATTTCAAAAAAATTGAACTTTTCAGTGTGTGTGCAACAAATTTATTCACTTACTGTACAGGGCGGCGCCCGCCGGCGACTCAAAAATTTTAAAAATACAGATTTTATAAAAATGGCCTGTAAAAGAATTCTATGGAAACGAATTATTTTACTTCCTGTCTTACATCGCATTGGGGACGTCTGGAACTTTTTGCAATTGTTTTTAGAAAGACAAAAATTTACTGGAAGTTCTTCAGATAATAAAAATTGGAAGGGGCAAAGTGACCCCTTTGACGCCCCATATAAAAAAAACACCAATTTTTAACATTTTTCTGACACATTTGAAGCATTTCCCTAAACTGCCTTTGACTCTGGGGCGCGAGTACTGGGACATCCTGAATGCTCTTGATAAACAGAATCAAGATTCGAATATTTTCGATATAAGATAATCCTATAGTTGAACTGAAACCATTAATTTATTTATATGAAAGCAACGTACTCTCCCTGTAAACATTCAATATATTTGCTTTAACCAGGAGCAGTATTAGTCCAATTAAGTTATAATTCTATCTCAAGAATAATTTTCTTCTACCAAAAAGCTAATATGCGGTAGTCAAGCCGATTGTTCTCATAACAAAATTACTTGCTGTATTGTTGCAAGACTTATCTAATCTAATTGCAAGACTATCGTATACTTTCTGTGAAACACTGGAAATACTCCGTTTAATAAGTATTATATTCAAATTCAACGTGCTACAGCTTTCAGCTGACACTATGACAGTCTTCTTTTGGAGAAACTAAAACTCTTGGAGTGAGAATATAATCGCTTTGCGTATATACAAACTTAACATATACTTGACATTAAACGCTTTGTCTTAACTCAAGATTACCTTTTTATGCGTGTTGAAACCCGTCAATCCATTGAATGCAAATACATCGTAATTCGATGTATTGTATATCCCGTTGATATCATTTTGGTACAAAAAGTGTCGATCATTGTTGAAGGGTGCTCGTGGGGAGGCGAAGCTCGGCTAGGCGTTTTTTTTTTCCTGGGCCATATTGAACCGATCACAACAAGTTTGGTATCTTTTCCGATTGAATTCAATGTCGTGAACTCGAATCCGATGTGTAAATTTGGATAAAATGAGTTTGAACAAGTGAACTTGGAAGAACTTGTTTTTTCTTTGACAATTTTGGCGATTTTTTCTCACTATTAGATGTGTTCATCTTTATAAATACTTCAAGGGCCATTAGAATGAAGTGTATTCTTTACGAAAGTCATCCACTCGATATATATATATATATATATAATTTGGTTTCTCGAGTTTAAAAAATCGATTTGAACTTGAGCCGGCGCGGCGCATCGTCTACTAATTACCTGAACACTACAGCATGCACCTGTGAATAAAAATATGAAAATAGTGAATGACTATTGGTTGAATAAGAACTCATCTATGCAGGGATCTGTGCAGAATTGAATTCCCTATAACATTCGCCGTAAATCGCACTGCAGGGTTTTGAGTTTTGAGTTATTTGAGGGTAGAGGTAACAGCTCCCATTTGAAATATAGAGTATGAATCTAGCTGAAATGTTATGCCCCTCCTCGAATAACGAATAACTCAAAATCCTGCCTTGCGATTCATGGCGATTTAAATTATGTTATAGGGAATTCAGTTTTGCACAGATCCTTGAATTTTGAAAGATGAGTCATCATTTTTTCAATAGCTTGAGTTATTTTTATTTGAAGGTGCATGCTGTAGTGTTCTGGTCATTAGTAGACTCCGCGTCGAGCCGGCTCAAGTTAAAATCAATTTTTTAACCTCTAGAAACAAAATTATACATCGGGTTTATGATTTTCGTGAAGAATACACGTCAATCTAATGATGTCTTAAATATTTTCAGAAATGAATAGCTCTAACAGTGAAAAAAAATTCTCAACAGACTCAATTCTGAACAGAATATCAAATTTTCAGGACGTCCATATTTTTTCCGAGGTTGAAATCTATCTTTCTTGTACTACATGGCGCAAGACAGAGATCGCGTTACCCTGACCCGCGTTTAGTCTGGGGGCTGTATATTTGCAATCGGTGCCTCCACAGGTACCATAGATACACAGCTGGAGAGCTGAAGATTTGCTGAATGCATTGACCTATGGTTTGTCACTGTTAATTTTTGACAAACGATACAAAGCGAGCATTCCGTAACAAGTCGTCGCAAATAGCAGCGTTAATTTTTAATTTCGCGGGTCTGCCGGCTTGCCGCGCATTGAATGTGGGCCACTTGCACCAGATGATCATTGTTTGATCTTCTATCTTCAATTCAAGCCCAGCCTGAGCTTGATAGGTCCAAGAATAATGCTACGGCGTGAGCCGCAGATCAGCGATGCAACTTCAAGAACCTGAGGACCTGAAAATCAAAGACGCGGACAGGGGAAAGTTTGGGTATTTTGATATGTTGTTGTACTAGGTCCAAACTGTCAATGTACAAAAATTCAGCCTTGGGCGAATCATTTCTAGGTCAAAACCTAATTTGACTGGGCTATCATATTAAATAACATGCACACTATATATTTATATATATATTTAGACAAGAATTTGCGATTTTTTTTTCGATACTTCACATCAATACGACCCACATAGTCAACATAGCTACGAATTATTTTAAATGATTCCAAATTCAAGGCAGCGCGGCGTTGCCGTTGCCGATGAAGTGCTGAATTCAACCTGCTAGGCTGAAGGTGGACTTCTGCTCGCGAAAAATAAGAATAAAAATAAAAATAACGATGAGAATAAAAATAAGGAGAATAAGCACAGCAACTGCCCATTTATACTCCAGAAATAAAAATAAGAATAAGAAATAGTTTGAATAAACATTGCTCCTAGGTGTCACTCGAAGCATTAGAATGACAGCCGGCAACATTTTTAGTTGCAGTTTTTAGCTTCATGCTGTTGTTATTGTGGCTGTTTTCCTACTTGTTTTGTTTACGCCGGGTTGCTCACTTCGAGTTAAACCTTAAACCCGGTTTGGTTACTGTGGAAATAATTGTAGCAACAATCAAATCTATGGCAACCAAACCAAGTTTCAAAATTAACTCGGAGTGAACAGCTCGACGTTAGTGTTATACAGTACCTATCACTAATCTGTAGATAATACTTGAATAGGTAGGTATAGAAAGGAATTTTTTAGATCGCATTATTTCAATTGATATCATGTGTAGTGTACTTAGGAATCTACTTCTCAATCTAAACTATTGCAGTAATAGACAAAACCACTAATGAGAACTTGTAAGGATAACTGGTAGATGACGCCACACTTGGACCGCCGTCACGAAGCAACCCGTGGGAGTTTCTCGCCTACCCAAAGACAGGCGGTTTCAAGCAACTTCCGCTACATCGGTGTACTGCGGATTGCATAAAAGCAGCCCCCATCGTCATCGGCAAGGCTCGACTGCGTTCGTCACTCGTTCGGCTTATCTTCGAGCAGAAGTTGAAAATATCCAACTTGTTATTTTTATTTTTAAATTTTTTGGGCAGTAGCGGCGACAAGTTTTTTTTTGAGGGGCTAGGATCTCGTCATTAACGGAAGGAAACACAAGCCACGGAAGGCTTTAAAACACATTGTAGAATATTATTCCACATAAGTTAAGCACGAAACTTGTTTATTCAATAACATCGAGGATGTTTTTTGCAGAATTTAGGCAACATTTTGCCCTCAAAGACTCTTTTACGCCGCCACTGTTGATAGATCTGCGCATCTTCAATACGCAACTCAGTCATTTTCAACATTTTCTTATTTTTATTCTTACTGTTATTTTTATTTTTATTCTTATTTTTCGCGAGCATAAATCCACCTTAAGTGATCAAAAGGTACTTACGAAAACCCTGATCTGTGTGATCCAGATCACTTACGTCAACCAATCCAGTAGGTACCTAGGTACTCTGTTTTGTATTTGTGACTACTGGATTAGTTGACGTAAGTGATCTGAATCACCAGATCAGGGTTTTCGTGAGCGCTTAAATTGTCGGTTCCGGATTCATTTATTACAACCTACTACTAAATAAACGTCAGATATATAGGCGGTGGAGGATTGCGCGAAGTTGTTGAAGATTCAGGTTTGGAGAGGGTTGGCGAAGGAAAGGTCCATGTCGAAAAGGCTCGTTGAGGACACTGTAAACCTTGATGGGTGGTGTTAGCCATGGAAAGAATGAATTCCTATCAAAGACAGAAAGAAACTCCAAATTTTTTTAATAATTTTATTATTTGTTGTACTTGGGTATCCGTGACTTGGAAATAATTAATATGGCTCTCCCAAAGGCTTTATAGTCAATTCATGTACCTAAAATTCAAAACTTGTGAAAGTATTTCAGTATTCAGGTGTTTTTATCATATTTCTCACCTGAACATGTTTAGGTGTTGACAAAACATAGATAACTCCATCGGCAATGTCCTTGGGATCAAGCACGGCTCTTCCCGCATAGTGATTGCTAGCATTCCCCGAATTTAAGACCGTCATTTCAGTGGCGACCAAACCAGGACTGACACTCTGTCAAAAAGAAACCAAACGTCTAGCGTCTAGTCTACACTGAAGCCAATTAATTCAGAACGATACAAAACTTACGCTGACTTTGATTTTGCTTCCGAGTCTCGCCAGCTCTTGTCTCAACGTCTCAGTCAAGGCCGTCACGGCATGCTTCGATGCTGAATAGACGTTCGATTTGACACCAGGGGGCACCTTGTATCCCCCTATGCTATTAATGTGAACTACATGGCCATCGATGTTGTTTTCTCTCATCACTTTTATCGCTTCCCTGGTAGCTATCGACAATCCCAAGACGTTCAAGTCAAACACGTTTTTCCATGTTTCGGTATTGCCTTCGAAAAGCGGTTCGATTTTCAAATAGCCCGCGTTGTTGACCAAGATGTGGACGGGGCCAACGTTCTTGGAGGTCCATTCGAAGGTTTTCAAGATATCTTCTTCTTTGGAGAAGTCGGCTTTGAACGGGTGGAGTTTGCCGGAGAGTTTCAACTTGGTAAAGTTGTCGGCTTGGGCTCGGATGCGATCGACACGTCTGCCAACTCCAACAACCTGAAAGTTACTAAAGGTTTACAAAACTAGCGAGATGGATACTTTGGTTGGTATGATACTTACAATGACCCCGTTTTCTACAAGGAGCTCTACAATGCCAACTCCGATGCCGGAACTGGCACCCGTGACTACGGCTACTTTGCCTTTCCATTTTTCCATTGAGATCACCATGTTTAAATGTGTTAGTTCTGTGCCTAACTTACAAATTGTTGCGTTTGATCGATTTTAATCTTATATAAGTACTATTGATAGCAATAATGCTAATTTGGTTCATCAATATTTGTTAAGATAACCATAATCTGGGCAAGTGATGAAATAACCAGATTCTTTTCCAGTTCTATGTTGATAACATTATTACATATTACATATGTATCTACCTATAAGTATAGAAACTTTTTCGAAAGTTTATAAAAAGACCGAGAATAAGACAAGTGAGTATTCAGTCAGGACCGAAAACTGGATTCTGTCTAGGTATTTGTTTTGTAGCAGAATGTTTATTATTTAGAATCGATTGAAAAAAGAGCGCTGCACTCCAGAATTGAAACTCCTAATACCTCAAAGCGAAGAGAAACTTCAAAATCTATTTTTTTTTTTTAATAATTTTATTGTTTGTTGAATAATTAATAAGGCTCTCCCACAGGCTTTATAGTCAATTCATGCACCTAAAACCCAAAAAATTTGTAAAAATACTCAGGGCCGATTCTGAGTGGTGTGCTGGGTGTGCCCCTGCACAGGGGCGGCCAAAATTCAAGGGCGGCGAAAAGTCTTCAATTTTTTCTAACGAAAAATTGAGTGTCGAAAAAGGAACTGATGTTATGATTTTCGAGACCGACGGCAGCCGCCCTGCGTAAATTGTGATTTTTTAGTGCAGAAAAAATACAACAGGTTGTCAAGAATGGAGGCGAGGCGGCCGCTCTGCGTCAACTATTATAGATATCAGACTTCTTTCTCAGATAAGTATCTGAGGAAGGGCAAGAATTTTCATCTCTTGGTAACATTTCGGATAGTCTGTTTGAAATCGGATCGGCGTGAAAAAATGCGGTGTAGTACAAAAAAAATTCACAACTTTCAAAAAAACCGCACTACGATCAAAATTCGAAAACCATTTAGAGATATTGACATGTGCTTTTCAGAACTGCACTCAGAAAAAATCTGGGATCTTTTTCACAGAAGCGGGGCATTGAATATTGTGGACCGGTTTTGCACTTCTTCTGTTTTCACCCTGTATAGCTCACTCAACGTCGTTGAACCTCTGTACCATCCAAGTATCTTACAGCAAAAAAAACACGCTATCCAGCATGACCACGATTTTCAAAATCGATCCATTTTTACCTGAGATATTCACATTTGAAGTGAGGCAAAATTTTCTAGTGAATCAGTTCAATTGTTGCCCAGTTTATTTGAACAGCTTTATCTGATTCCATCCAACTACAAAATCAATATGCTTACCTATGAATTGGTATAAGTGCCTGAAAACTCATCTATAGGTCGCGGGAACATAACCGTCACCTTGGCACCCGCTATGGCAACGTTGCAAGTATGCCTGACGTGGCAACTGCGCAATGCGCATCCTTTTCGTCGTTGAATTGACATTAAACGCTCGCGCAAGCGCAGACAGGGTGCCAAGGTACCGCTGTAGAGACTCGTTTGTTTTCAACATTTCTCAGACAAATCTTGAGTTTAGCACAATTATTTTTTTGATAAAGTGGCAATTGTTCAATAAATCATCTATATAATTTATTACAACTCAAGAAAACGGTATTCACAAGTACTAGTGAAAATAATATTATACCATATACCCATCTTTAGCACGCGATTTTTGCTCCCGCGACCTATAGGGTGTGCCGAGGGATATGCTGAAGTGAGGTGGCCATGGACGCACCTTGATCCTCAGCGGAAAATTGATTAAAATTGTTCATAATTTTGTTTAAAATGAGGGGGGCTTTGGCGGTTTTAGGTCCGCAAAAGTGAAAAAAATCGCCTGCGGTGCAATTTCTAGAGAGCCCAGACGCCCCCGCTAGAAAATTGCTGCGGGGTTACAGCTGGCGGGCGGCCAAATATTTTTCGCACAAGGGCGGCCGATGAGCCAGAATCGGCCCTGAAAATACTCAGTAAGAGTATACCTATATTTTTTACCTGAACATGTTTAGGTGTTGACAAAACATAAATAACTCCCTCGGCAATGTCCTTGGGATCAAGAACGGGTCTTCCCGCATATGGATTGCTAGCATTCGCCGGATTTAAGACCGTCATTTCAGTGGAGACCAAACCAGGACTTACACTCTGTCAAAAAGAAAGCATACATCTAGTCCAGACTGACACCAATTGAGAACGACAAAAAACTTACGCTGACTTTGATTTTGCTCCCGAGCCTCACCAACTCTTGTCTCAGCGTCTCAGTCAAGGCCGTCACGGCATGCTTCGAAGCTGCATATACATTCGATTTGACACCAAGGGGCACAATGTGTCCTCCTATGCTATTAATGTGAACTATGTGGCCATCGATGTTGTTTTCTCTCATCACTTTTATCGCTTCCCTAGTCGCTATCGACAATCCCAACACGTTCAAGTCGAACACGTTTTTCCAGGTTTCGGTGTTGCCTTCGAAAAGCGGTTCGATTTTCAAATAGCCCGCGTTGTTGACCAAGATGTGGACGGGGCCAACGTTCTTGGAGGTCCATTCGAAGGTTTTCAAGATATCTTCTTCTTTGGAGAAGTCGGCTTTGAACGGGTGGAGTTTGCCGGGGAGTTTCAACTTGGTAAGGTTGTCGGCTTGGGCTCGGATGCGATCGACACGTCTGCCAACTCCAACAACCTGAAAGTTACTAAAGGTTTACAAAACTAGCGAGATGGATACTTTGGTTGGTATAATACTTACAATGACCCCGTTTTCTACAAGGAGCTCTACAATGCCAACTCCGATGCCGGAACTGGCACCCGTGACTACGGCTACTTTGCCTTTCCATTTTTCCATTGAGATCACCATGTTTAAATGTGTTAGTTCTGTGCCTAACTTACAAATTGTTGCGTTTGATCGATTTTAATCTTATAAGTACTATTGATAGCAATAATGCTAATTTGGTTCATCAATATTTGTTAAGATAACCATAATCTGGGCAAGTGATGAAATAACCAGATTCTTTTTCAGTTCTATGTTGATAACATTATTACATATTACATATTGTATCTACCTATAAGTATAGAAACTTTTTCGAAAGTTTATAATAAGACCGAGAATAAGACAAGTGAGTATTCAGTCAGGACCGAAAACTGGATTCTGTCTAGGTATTTGTTTTGTAGCAGAATGTTTATTATTTCGAATCGATTGAAAAAAGAGCGCTGCACTCCAGAATTGAAACTCCTAATACCTAAAGGCGAAGAGAAACTTCAAAATCAATTTTTTTTCAAAATAATTTTATTGTTTGTTGAATCACTAATAAGGTTCTCCCACAGGCTTTATAGTCAATTCATGCACCTAAAACCCAAAAAATGTATAAAAATACTCAGTAAGAGTATACCTATATTTTTTACCTGAACATGTTTAGGTGTTGACAAAACATAAATAACTCCCTCGGCAATGTCCTTGGGATCAAGAACGGGTCTTCCCGCATATGGATTGCTAGCATTCGCCGGATTTAAGACCGTCATTTCAGTGGAGACCAAACCAGGACTCACACTCTGTCAAAAAGAAAGCATACATCTAGTCCAGACTGACACCAATTGAGAACGACAAAAAACTTACGCTGACTTTGATTTTGCTCCCGAGCCTCACCAACTCTTGTCTCAGCGTCTCAGTCAAGGCCGTCACGGCATGCTTCGAAGCTGCATATACATTCGATTTGACACCAAGGGGCACAATGTGTCCTCCTATGCTATTAATGTGAACTATGTGGCCATCGATGTTGTTTTCTCTCATCACTTTTATCGCTTCCCTAGTCGCTATCGACAATCCCAACACGTTCAAGTCGAACACGTTTTTCCAGGTTTCGGTGTTGCCTTCGAAAAGCGGTTCGATTTTCAAATAGCCCGCGTTGTTGACCAATATGTGGACGGGGCCAACGTTCTTGGAGGTCCATTTGAAGGTTTTCAAGATATCTTCTTCTTTGGAGAAGTCGGCTTTGAACGGGTGGAGTTTGCCGGGGAGCTTCAGCTTGGTAAAGTTGTCGGCTTGAGCTTGGATGCGATCAACACGTCTGCCAACCCCAACAACCTAAAAGTTACTAAAGGTTTATGAAACTAGCGAGATTGATACTTTGGTATAATACTTACAATGACCCCGTTTTCTACAAGGAGCTCTACAATGCCAACTCAGATGCCGGAACTGGCACCCGTGACTACGGCTACTTTGCCTTTCCATTTTTCCATTGAGATCACCATGTTTAAATGTGTTAGTTCTGTGACTAACTTACAAATTGTTGCGTTCGATCGATTTTAATCTTATATAAGTAGGTACTAGTTCTATAGCAAAAATAATAAGTGGTTTATCAATATTTGCTAAGATAACATAATCTGGGCAAGTAAAAAAATAAATAAACTTTTTTTCAGTTCTATGTTGAATACCATCAGTACTTATAGAAACTTTTCGAAAGTTTAGAATAAGAAAAGTAGGTAGTTACTTTATGCTACATAACCTTAGTACGTTATTATTATTATTATTACTGGTATCATTGAAGTAGTTAATCTTGGTAATAATAGGTTACGTAGTCAGAGGAGACTTTGATTCAGTCTCCAATGATCCTCTTGTCTCTTGATTTCAGCCTAAGCTAGAGGATTCGACGATGAAGTTATAGTCAATAAATTTAGTAGAGAGCTCGCTAGATAGTCCAGCCAAGCAAGTTACTAGGATATAAATCATCACACATATGATACCTATGTATAATCCAATTCAAACAGCTATCCAATATCCACGGTGTCACAATTGCGGAAGATTTGGACATTTGTATCGCGATTGCCGTCTACATCCAGAAAAGCGGATACCGACATCTGATGGTATTTCAAGAAAAGTCGAAGGGTTGAGTATCTATAATTCGATATCGAGCATAGTTACAACATGGACTGATTCTATTCAAATATTTATAAAAAGAAGACGTGATTAGCTATTCCCGAGGCCATTTATAATAAAATTCTCACTAAAAAAATGCCGCACATCCAATGAATTCGGACTGATAATAAGTAAGGTACTCGGTACTCTATAGGTAGGTACCTACATATGTTAATTCAGAATGTTTGACATCTCCGATGACTGAGAAATGTTGAATTTGCTCTAGAAGTAGAAGTAATGCGTTCTCCAAGTCAAATCGAGTTCATGATGGAAGCTTATCATTAATTCGTGAATGTTTTTGATGGTCCCGCCACATAAAACTTAATTCCGAGCCGGAATTTTCAATTTATCCCCGGAATCCGAAAATACATTAGTCTAACCCAAATGTCAAATTTTACAGCTGCTCGTTTGAATTAGAATATGACATCACATTAGTTTAGTAGGTATATTATTATTATTATTATTATTATTATTATTATTCTCGGTTATATTATTAATAAAGTCGCATGACAAAATCCATCAAGTGGTCTATCAATATTTGTTCATGAAGGTACCTATAGGCTTATGCCTTGAGATCGGAAAATTGTAGAGACACCATTTTTTGGGTTTTCTTGAAAGCTTTGTTGTCACGATACTTACACATTGTTGCCATATTGAAAAATAAGTTAATGTGATATCTTCCATTTATATTCTAATGAGTAGTTACAAGTAGGTATTCAAGTGCCTAACTTTCAAAGTTCCATCAAGCTGTCTTGATTATTTTCACTAACAGAGAATGTACAGCTGGTCAAAATTAGAATAGGTACCTATGACATATTTTGTTGATGCGCATGCGTCACGCATTCTCGCGATGCTAGCGCTCGGTTAATTTCTCAATTCTTTCGATGTAACTGAAGTCGAGCAAGTCGTCTCTGAGCTGGTCTTTCCAATTTGTCTCACAAATTTCAACTTTATACAAATGAAGCTTGGAAAATTATGTTGAATTTGAAAAATAAGAGCGATAAAAAGGCATGCCTATGTATAGGTATCTCCCTCAAGGTCTAGTCGACTGAAGCACGCATCAAGACCGTCATTTCAGTTGAGGCCAAACCAGGACTGACACTCTGTCAAAAAAAAAAAAAAACATCTAGCCTAAACTGGAACCAATTTAGAACGAGAAAAACCCTCCGAGGAAAAACCACGGAAAAACTTACGCTGACTTTGATTTTGCTTCTGAGTCCCGTCAGGCAACTTTTTGATATTAAAATATTAATCTTTGAGTTGACTAGAACCATGTCAAATTTCATTTCTTAGTTTTGAAAAGCAAGGCCGCTACAGTTTTTTCAAGCAAACTTTGAAAACGGGACTTTTTTCATTTTTAAATTTTTAGTTCGTCAATACTGTCATACAATTGGAGAACAAAAATTCAGGCATAAGACAGTTGAAAAAGCTGAATACAAAAATGCAAAAAATATAGTGTTCAATTTATTTTAAAAAAATTGACATTTCGTCAATTCCGTCAAAATGGAACAGCCTGTATAGCTGAAGATAATTTTAGGTCATACGTCTCATTAAACCATATAGTTTTGTTTTTCCACATATATTTTCTATCTTGAACGGTAAGGCCGCTATGGGATAATTACGCTAGGATGGACCACCCTATACAGAGCACATCTATCAAGGCGTCAGAATCTAGCTTGCATCGTAACCACATGCTAACACAACCCATTTTATCCATAGCTTGCTCTAATGAAGGAAGCCGTGAAATTGATTACATATGGGTTTTATTGATGTGACTTGAGAGAAGTTATCTTCGACAAAAATCAAAAATGCGAGAAAAGTTGGTGTTCCCAAATTTTTGCTCGGTGTTGGTACTTTACATATATAGTTTTCCATTTATTTTGATCAAGTCTTCACCACCCTTCTGAAAGAACGCTCCGAACAAAATTTTGCCTACGTCCCTGATGACACTCATCGGGAAAGTATTGTGGTAGAGATGCTCGCGATGAGGGGTCTGGCGGCAGAAATTTCTACGATTTTTCAAGTGGAACATTATGTAATCTGAGATGGGTGCTGAATAGTTTGATGTCGATCCAACGCGAAACACCAATGCTGACAGATGAGATTGGGTTCTCAATACCAATTAATAAATTACAAATATAAAACAAATATGCAATTAAGTAAAATAAAAACTACCACTCAAAATAAGTATAACAAAAAACAGATATTCAATGCAAGTTAATGCAAGAAAGCGACTTCAAACGTTATACTGATTGGACGGAGAAGAAATGTGACCTGAGTGTTTTTTGACAAGTTTGACTAGACACTGACTTGAGATTCTCTGGTAGTGAGTTATAAATGCAGCAAGCATTATACGAGAATGATCTTCGAAAAACGGACGTACGATGTCTGGGAGTCGCTAGCAACTTGGAGTACCGCATATTTCGATCGTGCTGATCGTGCCTGTATTGAAGTTTTTCGCGCAGGTGTACAGGTTTCGATGTGACAATCAAGCGGTTTACAAAAACAGACATAGCATATCTGAACATATCCTCCACCCTCAGCCAACCAAGCTCGTGAATTCGCAGTGAAACTCTATCATACTTGCGCAGCCCGTAAACAAATCTACAGCAGGTATTTTGTATCTTTTGTAGACGATATTTAGACAAAACATCTAAACATGGGTAATACACAACAATACAGTAGTTAATAATCGGGAAAATTAACGACTCACAAAGTTTCTTCCTAAGTTTAAAATTCAATATCGAAAAGTTAGTGTATAGGATTTTCAATACTGCAAAAGACTTCCTAACAATCATATTAACGTAATTTTTGAATCTTAGGGAAGTGTCAAATATGATTCCAAGATTTCTCGCTTCCTCAACGAACGTAATACGTTGATCGTAGATAAGTAGGCTGTTCAAGTGAGGAGTCACTTCACACGCGATATTCTTTGGAGCAAATAAAAGGGACACAGTCTTTGCTACATTTAGTTTGAGCCCTTGAGCCGATGAATAGTTTTCAACCGATTTTAGGTCCGTATTAAGTGCGGCCATAGCTGCTGTGACGTTCTTGGGGTGGAAGGAATAGTAAAGTTGGGTGTCATCAGCATACATTTGGATGCTTGCCTTATTTACATGTATTTTGAGATCTGCTGTGAACAATGAAAAAAACGAAGGGCCCAGATTTGTACCTTGAAATACACCAGAGGTAACAGGCTTCGGAAAAGAATAGTTTTGGCCGAGACGCACTAACTGCAGGCGATCGCTCAAGTAGCTTGCGAAAAAATTTCTCGAGTGTTCATCAAAACCATAATAGTGCAATTTGGCGCAGAGAAGGGAATGATCTATGGTGTCGAAAGCTTTTGAAAAATCGAGGAGCACCATTGCAGTTGCATAGCCTTTATCGTAAGACCTTAAAATGTCATCCGTCACCCTAGTCAAAGCGCTCGCAGTGCTGTGGTTCTCGCGAAAGCCGGCTTGTTCAGCTGGAATGATTTTGTTGTCGATCAAGTAACTGCAGAGTTGTGGTTGTAAAATTTTTTCCAGGATCTTTGAGAAAACGGGAAGGATGCTGATTGGTCTAAGATCATTCGGGCAGTTTGGAGCTTTGGTCTTCGGTAAGGGGACAACTATTGCTGTTTCCCATTCTTGAGGGAAGTAACCAATCTCAATACAGCAATTCATAAGATGTGTCAGGTGTTCAACAATTACAGGGCAACAAAGCTTTAACATTTGTGGAGATATACCATCTATATTGATGGTACATCAACAATGATGGTACATCTTATTGATGTCACTATAATTCAATGGCTTCTGGCAAGCAAAGTACGCAACTTATCAACCCGGTTATGGCGGCACCTTGTAGGTGAGAGTTTCAAGTTTTATTTGACACCACACAACCATAGTTGTCAATCATCAACTCATCAAGAACAGAACCAGAAAGTTGCAATACTTTCGTTTTTTCATTTTGAAATTCAAAAGTTCTCATTAATTTATGGATCAAATCGATTTAAATTCATGACAAACTTAAGCTAGAAACTTGATTTTATTAAGGCTAAAGTTGTCTTAGTCAATCTCCATGGCTATGACCACCATTTTCCAAGAAAACCTCTGATAAGAAATAAAGTTCTCGTCGGGTGTCACAGAATTACGGAACCGAATTTTATTGCAAACATTCATCTTTTCTTGAGATAATCAATGTCCCTTATTATGTCTATGAATACCTGGCCTTTGACAAAGCCCTCTAAGAAAAAACGAAGCGATTTCTTAGCACTGTTTCTTACTATGGTCATTATGGTCAAGCTCAATTTCTTGTTCTGTCGCACCGTGCACACAAAGCTTATCGACGACTGACAACTATGGCTCTAGTGTCAAACAAAATTTGGAACTGTAAGCTAGAAGATGCTGCCATGTCCCTGTTAATAGGTTGTCTACTTTGTCTGGCAGAGGCCACTGAAATAGTGACATTACCTACTAAAAAATACCCTGTATTTCTGTAGAAAAAAAGACGTTTGTCTAGGCATTCAAGAAAAGTGAATCGTTCATAAAATTATGTAAATACATCGATCTCTAATGATTTCTACAAAAGTCACGTGTAGTTACATATAATAATATACCAGTAGGCTTCTAAAATTTATCCCTCGGTTTCGTCCCTTTTCTTTTCACAGAATAACTAATGAAATAAAATAAATACCGGTTCATGTTGGAACTTGAAAATTCACTAGAATTTCTCTTTCGTGATGTGAGACTGGACGATAGGAGTGAACAGGAAGAATTCCCGCAGAGACCTTATGAACTTTTCTAATTCTAATGGTTTTGCTGTGAGGACATACGACAGGAAGTCAACTCCAAAGCCTTTCAATACTAGACACGAGTCGTTATTAATCACATATCCTTTGATTCGAAAAAGTCCATGGTTCATTTGTAAAACAATCGTTCCGTGTCGTATCAAAATTTCTTTCAAAGTCAAACATAATTACACCCGATTGGAATATGTACTTCGGTCACGTTATTCCCATTTTGACAAAAGAATTGGAATTGCAGATTACAAAGAAAACAAAAATAATGGAGTAAGATGGCCTCGGGTTGAACTTATGAATAGTACAGGTGGACCAAAAGTCAGAGTAGGTTTTGAAAAGACAATAAGTTTTGTTTTGACAATAACTTTTACTTTTCCTGGAACGATGAAATTCGCCACAGAAAAACTTCCAGCTGTCAATGGAAACAAACAAAATATTTCATGCCAAAAGCCCTAAAGATAAACCGGCTAGTTGTTTTTGAAAACGTACTCTGATTTTTGGCTCACCTGTATAAGGTAAGTACCTACATAATTGATAGCCAAATTTATAAATGACTTGTTTTTAATGTTTGATACGAGTGATGCATAACATTACATAATAATAATATTACTTAATTAATAGTAGTATGTAGTAGTAATACAAAGAACAGTGGCATGGGTATGCAATAGTACAGTACAAAGATTGTAATGTAACTATAATGATATAAAAATAGGATTTTTGGCGGCGGCAATAATAATAATAATAGCTCTTCTTTACTGGACTAGTCTTTTAGGATTGAGCCTTGTAAATCCTCGTGCAAGTGACGTTTCCTGCGCTCATCACCTGAAACAAACAAAAATTGTAAATAAGTAAGGCCGGAAAGAGTAAAGCTTTGTTTCTGGCGAAAAAATTAGATATTTTGACTTGATACTGAGGTCAGGTTTAGCACTGATGCTAACAACAATCACATTTGTTGAAATTGTCTTCTACAATCAACTAAATGCCAAATTCATTCTTGACGAATTGTTGTTAACATCAGTGCTAAGCCCAGCATATACGTGGCTTGAGTCGAAGTGTGAATAACTGAGCATTGAGTAAGTACACAAAGGTGAAATACCTGGTAGTACCTGCTCTAGAATAGACAATCATGAATAAAATAGTAAATAGTAGATGTTACATGTAGAAGTTAGTGTATTATTATTATTACACTTGTATGTCACCCATTACTTCTAAGGGTATTTCATGTAGGTTTTGATGAGTTGAAAATCATTCCTATGTGTCAACTACTGAAGCTTTACTAAAATTTCCATTAGCTACTTTTTTGTGTTCTTAGGTTTGCAGTAAGGTGAAGTAAGCTAGCTTTATTGCATTCTGGGCTAAAAATTCTTTGAGTTCAATCAGTTGAAAAAAGATTTTATTACTAACATAAAGAACACAAAAATTACTCAAGAACGCCAACTTTAGGGTGTTCTATCTTAACTACCACCATGAAGTGAGAAGCTTTGGTGCTAAAACCGCCATTTCCGATTGAAGTAAAAAATTAGAACATTAGTTTTCCTGTAAAAGCTACACTTTGATAAGGTCTGCATAGGGATATGTAGCATTTAGAACATAACGTTAACGTTTTCTACCAAACTAAGTTCAAATTCAAATCAAGCTCGATAAAAAAGACAGCTTTTGTCATTTTTTCAGGTCTCGTTTTAAATATGGAGATGCCGGTTTTTGCACCAAAGCTGCTCAAGTAACAACCGCTTTGGGGCCAGTTTTTCCACCCCTGGTTAACTTCACCTAGAAGTTGAACATCACGTCAACAATCATCGGGACAATCGCTTTTACGGCATTTACCTCTTCTTCCAGTTCAAGACATTGAGGTAGGTTGAAGCTAAGTTTTTTTTGCGGCAGATAACTTCGAGTGAAACTGTAGTGACGCTTTTGACAGATATATTCAAACTAATTTCAAACATGACAGTGACGCCTAAATTTAATTATGCAATTGACACATTAGTGAAGGCCACACACGATAGAGGTGTGAAGCCTTTCCAAATTATTGTGCGAAAAGCTTACCATTTTGATCTCATCAGTACTCCAGGTTCTATCGATCACAGTTTCCTTGCCGGCGTTGTCCTTCTGCACCTCGTGCAAAGTACTTCCATCGATGGTGATGGTGGATTTGACTTTCCTGCCATCGGGAGTCTCCTGGTCGAATTCCTCACCGGGCTTGAACTTGAGGACCACGTTCTTGAAGGTCGAGCTCGAAGATAACACGTACTGGTCACCTTCCTTGGCCAGGTCCACCACGGGCGAGACTGCATTGCCCATCTTGCGGGTCACCAGTCCCACACCTGTTCGGAAACAAAAACCACACAATTATCAGATCATTTTGAATGAAACTTTTTTCGAAAATTAACCTAAGGCCTTCATGTACTCATCGAACTTGTCGCTTTTCTCCAGCTTGTATTTCTTGCCCAGGATTTTTTCGAGAATCGACATTGTGTTATTGTTTTACTGTATACCCCTACTGAACTGAATGAAAATTGGCAGGAGACTGACTGGAGGTGGCTTGAATCACGAGGTCTTATAGTTGTATGCTGCACAAGATAGTGAACGAACTATGGACATTAAACGGATTGGAATAGCGTTTGTGTCTCCGGGTGTGGGTCTTGGGTCTTGGGACTTATCGACAAAGATAAATAAAAATTTATTTAAAGGCAAGATCGAAAAATCGAATGTGTACAAAATGCCAAATCCGGGCATTAAGCTATGTAAGTACAGATAAAAAATAATAAAAATTCAAAAGTCGATGACATGTTCCAAATGTTTCCACTATCGCTTTTATAAACACACAACAATTATGTTAGATAATAATTGCAGATGTCCGAGGTCAATGTTAGAGGGGACATGTCGAGCATTTCAATTGAAACAATCATGCGCCAAATCACTTTTTTATGCTTAAAAACAAGCATTATTTAAAATGACACACTGCAATAAACAAGTATTGCTTAATCATTGGCTAGTGCGGTGTGCTAAATTTATTTTTTTCAAAAGTTCCACAAATAAAAAAAATCCATACGTCATCCGAACTTGTAACTTTGAACCCTCCAGCGTGATTGTACGTCCAAAAATTGCAAATAATATTGATTGTTGTGGTTACGTCTGAATTGCTCTGATTAAGATATTCTGATATGTCTAATTTTTACTAGCAAATAATAATTTAGGGCCATACAGGTACCTACAGGTACAGATATCTACCTAATAAATATTCCTTTTGCGTGACGACGGGTAATTAACATTGTGCAATTCCGTCTTTATTAACTGCTGTTAAAAATGTTTGAGGTTCCTAAGCAATACAAATAAGTAGGTATGATAAACAAATTTTTTTATGAGCTGATCGTAAATTTATATGTCATTGCACATTTGCTAAAAATCATTTGGTTCCCAGCAGACTCTCATGGTCATCCAATCATTAGATAGTATGATTTAGTCAAACATGGCATGTCAGAAGGTTGTTAGAAGACTGGTTAGAGGTTACTTATACTGAAATATTGTTTTTCAGTTTTTCAGAAAGTCATACGCATTACCCATTATACATCGTGGTAAAAAAAAGATTGACAAAAAGAGTTGACATGGAGCAAAGAAAATTTGTTGGAGTCAGGTTGAGAAATTGGCCAAAATTTAAAAAAGTCCAAACTTTTTATCGACGTACTGGCTAACAACTTTTTGGTCGCTATGATACCAACATACAGATTCTCTACATTCTCTAGTGAAAAGTACTCTTCACCAGTTAGGTTCACCACTGCTATTGTCAGCATTCCGTTACTCATAAAATCATCGATCAAAAATAGAATTGTTCCCGTTTATTTGGAATCATATCTAATAGCTGTATTACACTACACAATTTCTTGAACAATCTGTCAATTAAACAAACAAGTTCATTTTTTTTGACACTATTTTGGCAGATTGTTCAAGAAATTGTACAAGAAATTGTGTAGTGTAATAAAGCTATAAGATTTTAAATTCCATGTCTTTTATACCGATGTACGTATTTTAGGTAGGTGCATAATTAGGTATAACATATTTACCTTTCATGGCTCATAGCATAGGTTGAATTCTGTGTTTCTTTTCTCATTTTTGAATATCTGTAGTCGTTGTAATAATCATGCCGTAAGTTGACAGCCTTTATCAAGTAATCATAGTGATATTGGACTAAAAGAATAACCTCAAGCAAGTGCTTTTGCCTAAATTTCAATACGACAAAAAAAAAATTCTAAAAATTTCTGTTGACTTCAAATATCTATAGATACTTTAATTTCTACTGGTTGTTGTGGTACCGTCCTGAAGTATCGGCAATTATTTAGAATCCTATAATTTCTTTGAATAGAAGCATTTTTTATTTTTAATGCTAATTTTACGCAAAAGCAAATGCCTAATACCTAGGTTGTACTTGATCATTAGGCAAGTGTATGTTTATTTTCAAGGATAAAAGGGTCAAGAGGATTAGTTTGGGCAGCATTTGATAGAGAGTTTTGGCAAATTTGTAATCCAGAAAAGGCTAATTTCATATGGAACAAAATGTGCAGGTGGAGATAGGTGGGTAACTAAGAAAAATCCTCGGAAAAATCTTTGAACTGGTAATAATTACTAATGTCCGCGAAATGGACCTACACATACCTATTATAATTTCTTGATAAAGAATGTATTTGTTATCGAAAATCGACTTGTTATGACTCATAGTACCTACAATCAAGCTCTCACCTATTCTTAAAATAATTATTATACAGTGAGGGGCAAGAGTAGGTATATAGAGCAAATTCATTGGGAAATTCGCATTTTTTTCTCGAGAAATTCCTTGAACAGGTCGATTTTGATTTCCAGTTCCGCACATTTTGATGCGGAATTGTCATATTTGCTGCCATTTTTGTGAAAAGGGGAGACGACATCAGTCTTTTTTTTAAATTAACCCTCTTTTTTTTGCAGATTCGAATAGAATATGAAATTCTGGTTTCAGCAATATGCACATGCACACCTTTTGAACTGATAGTTTCCGAGATAATAATGATCACAAGTGGTGAATTTCTAATTTTTTAGTTTAGTTAGTTAGTTTAGTTTAGTTAGTTAGTTTAGTTTAGTTAGTTAATGTTTTGACATAATAAAATCGTTATTATCGCAGAAATGTTCATAGAATGTCTCAAAATATTTCACTCCAAGGTCAAAGTTTTCCAGTCGCCCTTGAGTTTATTTTTTTGCAGAGTGGCCCGCGAGATCTCCGTATCTCATCTCCCTCGATTATTTCTCATGGTGATGCCTCAAATCGAAAGGCTACATCAACAGACCACAAAATTTGGAAGACTTGAAAGATCAAATTCGTGAGAAATGTCGCTTGATCATGATCAGTGTAAAAAATATCCAAAATGTTATCATTTTACTTTCCCGGCCCCACCAACATGGAGGGAAAGTATTGTAATCGTGCAGAAAAAAAGTTTTGAGATTTCACCGGATATATCCATTTTGAGGTCCCCCAAGTCGATTAAGACCATTTCCAGAATGATGTCTGTCTGTAGGTGTGTATGTGTGTGTGTGTATGTATGTGTGTGATCTTCCACGATAACTGCCGAACCGTTTATCCGATCGATTTGAAATTAGATATGCAGACATGGTTTCGCCCTGGAATGACCGGATTAGTTTTTGGCCGACATCTGTCAAACATAAGTGTCACTATCAGAAAATGACAAAAGCTACATCTCACGGAACTTGACTTGCAATATGTCATTTGAAAGCCCTTGAAGAACTGTATTCAGAACAGTTAAAAGTATTTTCCTACCTGTTGTCTGTCAAATTATAAAAAATATCAAAGTCTGGAACTTTGCCATTTAATTATTCAAAATCTATAGGACAGATGTGAACCAAACCCGGCAGGAAGCAACATTACCAAAGAATCAAACTAATGCTGAAGTTGAAGTTTCCCACCGTTTTCCGGACAAGCGCTATGGATTTTCAAAAATTTTCCTAGCCGATTCCGGCCTCGCTTGCCTGTTCCTCGATTTTTGGCCTATTTAATTTTTTTAGCAACATAGCAACCAAACCGGTAGGTAACTACGTTTTTGTTACGAATCGTATCAATGTCAAAGTGACAACATGAACGCTGTTCTCGGCAGGTTCTCGGTGTTTTCTTTTGTATCTTCTTGCATCATTTGGGGCAACAGTGCGAACCGATCCTTTGTGTTGTTTGGGGCTCCGTAAACCCCCTTGTGTTTTCTGTGGTTTTAGCAACTCCAGTATGCTCATTCCATTGACGTATATGTACAAACTGTAATGTGTGCAGTTCCCTTATTTGATTCGGTACCAGGGCCCCATCCCCACTGACGTCCCCATCCCCATGGTGCCTGCCGTTCAAGGCCCTGATGGGGCCCCCATCTGTGTCTATCAGATTTTGCCGTTTTAGGCCAAAACTGCGGCCTTGTGTCTTCTTGGGTTCGTTGAAGCCCTCTAGGCTCCTGGTGTCAACGGGTGTCTCTTGAAGCCCCACTGAGCCCCCTTTTTTTTAGTTTTCAGAACTATCGTGCCTTCAGGTGTGGTTCGGACCTAGCTTATTGATGGGCTCGAAGTCTCATTTCAGAGGTCACCACTTGGGGGCCCTGAATTGCAATTGATTAGAACTCTGCCCCAGGTTTTCAATCCGTGACTCATTTTCACCGGTTATTTTTCAAACAATAATTTAGGTTGCATCATTAGAGGCAACAGTGCGCCCCGATTAATTGTGTCTTCAGGTGTTGTTTGGGGCTGCGTAAACCCCCTTGTGTGGAACTAGCATTGCATTCTTGAGATATCACAACAGTTAACTACCTCTAGTTCTACCTTTTGAATTATATCATCACCTTGTACCTACCTAGTTCATAATGCGATCGCGCAAATTAAACGGTTCTGCCATGATAACTACCGAATTGTTGATCCGATCAAATCGAAATCAGGTACGAAAGCAGAAGTTCAGCCTGGAATGACCTGATTAGACTTTGGGTGGATGATTTAGTTTGGAAGCCCTCCGATGGCACATTGGGTCTGGGCTTGTCTGCCCAAGCTCTAAATTGAAGATATAGAGTTGAAATTTGACACACAGATGCAGAAAGTTCTCAGTCAAGTTTGTGTAATCTCATCATCATGTCTAAAGTAGGAACAAAAATTTTAATATGGAACTAGCATTGCATTCTTGAGATATCACAACAGTTAGCTTCCTAGTTCTACCTTTCGAAATATTTTATCACCGTGAAAACCTAAGAGCCTGTTATGTTGTGAATGTTTTCAATCAAGTTTGTGTAATTTCGTCATCATGTCTGAAGTAGAAACAAAAATTTTGATGAGGAACCTGCACTGCATTCTTCAGATTCCGCAACAATTAGCTTCCTTGTTCTTTATACATTACGAAATATTTTATCACCTTGGAAACCTAAGAACCCGTCACTTGTTCTGTCGGCCCGACAATGGATGCAGGATGCTCGCCAAACGCTCAACTCACTAGAACTTTTTCAATCAACTTCTCAATTGAATCCCACTTTCCCGAAGGGACGCTCAGATCAAAATCATTACTGACGTCCCTGGATACCGCCGGGAAAGTTTTGTGTCGCCCCACAACAGATTTTGGATATGTTATCAGAATCAGATATCAATGAAATCAGAAATTATCTTGGTCAAGGGTGGTCTTGAAATGACAGAGCTGGCCGTCTACACCAATCACGCGGCTTCAAACATGGCGTCAGAGCCACCCTTGACCAAGACAATGGTCGATCTAACTGTACAACGATCGTGTGCGCAATCACGTGATTGCTCGAAATTCAGTTTTTTTGTGGAAGCAACCAACCGAATTCGACCAATTTGAATTTTGGCTTACATAATCAATAACTTGGCATGAACGCGACCATCATACCAGCTTTCATATGAACATGAGAAATTTGCTGTTTTTTTAGATGATTTTCAAACTGTACCTAAGTATAGGTACCTAAGTCTTGAACTACTCAGCAACAACCTTGATTCTCTAGCAATAAATGCTATATAGTGTATAGGATGGGGTACTCCTGCAGCTGATGCGGTTTGAAAGTTGCCAGGTGGTAAGGTGATGACGTTTCCGTAATAATTAGATTTTTTTTCTCAGAAAAAATGCGAGTGATGACTGGAACACGCGCCAGTAAATGTTATATTTACAATGTTATAAACAGCTTCAAACATCATCAATTCATCATCAGAAAGTTTACAGAGCCCAGAGCCCTATACCTACAATTATTTGAAACATCATTCATCAAAAACTCGATCTCAACCATTTTATTCGCCATCAGAGAATTGTAATAAAAAATATACTATAGTATGTTCACTTGTACTGTGATTCTAGTCGGCTGTGAGATTTTGATTTTAAGTTTCCAAATCTGAAATATAGAATATCCCCAAAACTTTGCGGTTGGCTACTCCGGCTTCATTTGGCACAATAAATAGTTCACTAAGAGACACGAAGTCGTTCGGACCACTTTTGGGACACATTTTTTACGCATTTTCTCTGCAGATAGACGGAACATTTTTGCGGGACGTGATGTCTGGCGCTTTTTTCCATTTTATTGGAAAATGTAGTAATTTTTCGAATTGTTTTTGATTTTCGCCAATGAACAAATAAATCAGAGCAGCTTTGACATTTGACAGGTGTCAAAAATATTTCTAACCTCTCGAAGCCGGTTCAACTTCACGTGATTCAAACTGAAAAAATACTAGTCCGTCTAAAAAAAAGGGTCCCATGGAATCATCAATCCTTCCACCTCTTCCAGTCGAAAAAACACGCCGAATCATAAAAAACTATTGGCAAGACAAAGAATATCCCAGCAGGCCTGCTGTTGCAGCAGGATTCACGTGTAAAAAGGTCATCAAACCGAATTTCAAAAATCCAGCCGCTCAAAGTTGCGTATTGGACCAAAATTCATGTGAGTACTTTCAGTTTTCAATTTGCTTTCGTTTTGAATCTTGGCAGACCGAGTTTTTGTCGGCCTTGAATGGCCGCCGTCAAGATGACTTAAATTGAAGGCGGCCCCGTAGGGTTCTTGAATGACGGTAATACAGCTCTGCGTCCCTCTAGTCGCATTTCCACGTATGACAGAGTCAGTTTTCCAAAAATTTTATATCAATTTGATAAGAAATATAACTTCACTCCTAAAGTCAGTTTCACACCAGGTAAAAAGGCAGCAAGCCTACAAGGCTGAAGTGGAAAATTTGTCCAGCCAACTAGAGTCACAGTACAAGTGAACCTACTATACAAGCATGACATATCTCATATCTCAAGCACCTTGAAGCTTAACAACGACCTTTCATCATTTATAGGTAGGTACTTTGATTGGTACTATCGGTGTGAATGGCTTTTAAATATTTATTTGATTTTTTCATTCATTCAGTGTTCGGTTCCATATTATGCCAAGGCTTGAGCGGAACAGTAACTTTTTTCTCAAATTAGGTGTGAGGTCACCGCTTGGTTAATACATGCCAAAGCACTAGAGAGCGCATAGAGGAAAGCCACCTCCCCCGGCGGGATTTGAAGTCCGGACTTCTGGGTATGAAGCCAAAGACGGAGTCGACCGAGTTACCGCCGGGATAACAGGAACATTTGAAAGTGAAATTGAATGTTATCTGGCATGAAAGTAAACAAAGAGAAATGTGTTTGCTGAAAATTATGAAAAAATAATCGGCCGAGAATTGATAAATTAAAAAAATACTGTCCCGTTTATGCCAACTTTCCCCTCTTGTTTTCTTCATTTTATATACAGGATGATATTTTTGGTTTCGACGTTCCCAATACGTACTTACAGGAACAAGATTTTACACGAAACATGTAGAACGGAGAAGGTACCTAATAAATTAATTGTTATGACATGGTCAGTGTTTTTCCATTTTTTTTCCCGAAACAGTGAGTCAGTTTGAACCTAGTGCTCTGTTGTACCTATTTAGTACCTGCATGCAGTTTAGATTTAGAATCGACTCCATTGTATTCATTGTAGTTCCTACATAGGTACTTACTGTAGTGGCTTATTTTCATAACCGATAAGTAATAAATAATATCTAAGTGCTAAATCACAGTAATTACCTAAGAAAACCTACCTGAAACTAATAGCTGCAATAATTTTTCTTCAGTTCCTTACTTAAGTAGGTATATAATACTTTTCATTCAAAAATGAATCACCTCCTAAGCATCTTAGAAACGTATCTATATTGATTCATGGCAGGTACGTAGAGGTAGGTATTTAATTATTGCTAAATGTTACTTCAAATATCTAACTAAAAATGTTGTGAATGTATTTAAGATGACCGAAATATTGGTCAAATAAGTTTATGCGCCATCAATCCTCAAGGGCATAATCTTTAACAGGAATTCATGATTTAGGTCTCCTTTGAAAGCTGCAATAATAAAGTACCTACTTGAAACTGTAGGTAGATTTCCATGCAGTTTTTCAAATAATTAAATTATCTCTAGTTCTTAAAACAATATTTTTGAGCCTTGACGAGGGAAAAACATCTAAAATATTTTTGAATTGTGAAAAATATGAATCTACAATTTCAGGTACTTAAATAGATTACCTACTTCCTTAGCTTTCGAAAGAGACCTGAATAGTAAATTTTCGTCAAATAATAAGCTCTCAGGCATTGACCGCGCAACATCTTATTTGACCAATATTCCGACTCTATACCTTGAGTAAATGCTCAAGTATCTACGGTATTTAGTTTATTATCTATCTAGTTAGGTAATAGGTAGGTATATGAGTGTATACTTACTTTTCCATAATTTTCAATCAAAACAGCATAGCACCGTGATTAGATAATGTTCAGTGTTTACCCTGCGCAAATATTTTCACTTGCCTGTGGTCGGTTATGTCAAATCCAAAATTAAAATTATCAAATAAGCAGAAGATTGAAAGAAATTTATCTTGTCCGACAGTATCTTATGAGGCGCCGTTTGTGTCATTATTAATGATTGATGTTATATTTTAAAATTCAAATTATTTAAAGCTTGGAGCACATATTTATCCTAACTATCAAATTTATATATTTAACATGCATTTTTATATGAATATTCTGTCTTCAAAAATATATATTTTTTGAAAAAATATTTATTTTTCAAAACAACAATGGTATATACGTATATTTTGTCAACATCTTACATTTTTCATATGTTTAAAACTATAAATCTTTTTTTTGTATAGGTAAGTATATAAAATATGTTATAAAAGGTAAAAAATTTCATGTAAGGGTAGGGAAGGTGAATATATTTTTATTTTGCGAAAATATTTATTTTTCAACACAATAATTATTTTTTCGATAAATTAGAATATTTATATTGAAAAAACCATATATATATAATTGTAAAAGAATAATTATTATATTTATTTATTTTTATAAATATTTTTTCTTGAGAATATTTATTTAAAAAAAGAAACATTGTTTCCAATTCGTGAACTAAAATAATTATTCCATTATGCATTATGCATTATTATAAAATAGGAGCAACGAAAAAATATATTTATAAGTGAGGTGGCGCTCGCGTCGCGCTTGATGTGATCCCGCGCTGGTACCACTGGTATGCATTGACAGTTCTGTTGACGTTGACGTTGGTGTTTGTTTGTTTTATGTGAAATGTGTGGTTACTACTAGCATTGTCTACTAGTTATGTTCTTGGCTCTGGTTGTTGGCTTCTGTTTTTTTCGGATCCATGAAATGAAATGGATGTGGCGGAGTTCTTACAGGATATCGTGCGTGATTATGAAGAAGCCCAAAGGCACAGATGCAGTTATGACCTAACGTATGTGAAGTTAGCTCCTGGGAGCCAGCTCCTCGGAGCTGGCGTCCTGAAGCTAGCTCCTAATTACAGCGGACCAAACAAATTTTGATTATGTTGTCAGAAAACGCGTTTTCGCTGGACATAACACCAGAAATAAGATGTCATCACTTACGACATGCTTACGACGACGCATGATGGGTGATCGATCACGCGAGAATTCCCCTATACTGGAGATTTCTTCTTTGAGAACAATTTTTCCCATCTATTTCAAAATTGAAAATTATGATATTTGCAACTTTTAAAATATACAGGGTGTCGCAGAAAAAACAATCCGTTCACACCAGTTCACGCTCGAGTTCACAGTTCACACACCTCTATAATTTACTCTTCCACACGGCGATTTTTGTCAAATTTGACGCCAAATTTTACGTTGAGTTTGGTTAACTGGGCGACAACCTATCAAGTGAGCAAGAATATTTTTGCTAGATAAAATGGCAGCCGATGAGTTATCACTCGGCGAGCGCTCTCGCTGATAGGTATGTGGCGTTCAGCCGTAGGCGGCTGAGAGCTTAGTAAGCGCTTTCTGCGGATGAACATAGCCATTGGTGACTTCCATCGAGCAAAGACTGATGAGGGGGCACAAAAAACAACCCCAAAAAAAAATCCTAAATTCCCAACCCAATATTGAAAAATACATTTGAAAAGTTTCCCATCATACGAATTCTTTGAAAAACTCCCGGAACGTTTCAAACATGAGTGGCTTTCATTCAGCAAAGTTTGATGGGGGGGCACGAAGAAACAACCCCAAGAAAAAATAATTCGAAATTTCCCAACCCAATATTGAAAAATTCTTTTGAAAGGTTTCCCATCATACGAATTTTCTGAAAAACTCCCGGAACGTGTCAAACATTGGTGGTTTTCATTCAGCAAAGTTCAATGAGGGAGCACAAGAAAAGAACCCAAAAAAAAAATTCTGAATTTCCCAACCCAATATTGAAAAAAAAATTTGAAAAATTTCCCATCATACGAATTCTCTGAAAAACTCCCGGAACGTTTCAAACATGAGTGGCTTTCATTCAGCTAAGTTTGATGAGGGGGCACGAAGAATCAACCCCAAGAAAAAATAATTCGAAATTTCCCAACCCAATATTGAAAAATTCTTTTGAAAGGTTTCCCATCATACGAATTTTCTGGAAAACTTTCAAAACGTGTCAAACATTGGTGGCTTTCATTCAGCAAAGTTTGATGAGGGGGCACGAAGAAACAACCCCAAGAAAAAATAATTCGAAATTTCCCAACCCAATATTGAAAAATTCTTTTGAAAGGTTTCCCATCATACGAATTCTCTGAAAAACTCCCGGAACGTGTCAAACATTGGTGGTTCTCATTCAGCAAAGTTTAATGAGGGGGCACGAGAAAAAACACCAAAAAAAAATCTAAATTTCTCAACCAGATATTGAAAAAATAATTTGATAGGTTTCCCATCATACGAATTCTCTGAAAAACTTCCGGAACGTGTCAAACATGGGTGACTTTCATTCGGCTGAGTTTGATAAGGGGGCACAAAGAAACCACCCAAAAAAAAAATAATTCGAAATTTCCCAACCCAATATTGAAAAATTCTTTTGAAAGGTTTCCCATCATACGAATTTTCTGAAAAACTCCCGGAACGTGTCAAACATTGGTGGTTTTCATTCAGCAAAGTTCAATGAGGAAGCACAAGAAAAGAACCAAAAAAAAAGTTCTGAATTTCCCAACCCAATATTGAAAAAAAAATTTGAAAAGTTTCCCATCATACGAATTCTCTGAAAAACTCCCGGAACGTTTCAATCATAAGTGGCTTTCATTCAGCTAAGTTTGATGGGGGCGCACGAAGAAACAACTCCAAAAAAAAATAATTCGAAATTTCCCAACCCAATATTGAAAAATTCTTTTGAAAGGTTTCCCATCATACGAATTTTCTGAAAAACTTTCAAAACGTGTCAAACATTGGTGGCTTTCATTCAGCAAAGTTTGATGAGGGGGCACGAAGAAACAACCCCAAGAAAAAATAATTCGAAATTTCCCAACCCAATATTGAAAAATTCTTTTGAAAGGTTTCCCATCATACGAATTCTCTGAAAAACTCCCGGAACGTGTCAAACATTGGTGGTTCTCATTCAGCAAAGTTTAATGAGGGGGCACGAGAAAAAACACCAAAAAAAAATCTAAATTTCTCAACCAGATATTGAAAAAATAATTTGATAGGTTTCCCATCATACGAATTCTCTGAAAAACTTCCGGAACGTGTCAAACATGGGTGACTTTCATTCGGCTGAGTTTGATAAGGGGGCACAAAGAAACCACCCAAAAAAAAAATAATTCGAAATTTCCCAACCCAATATTGAAAAATTCTTTTGAAAGGTTTCCCATCATACGAATTTTCTGAAAAACTCCCGGAACGTGTCAAACATTGGTGGTTTTCATTCAGCAAAGTTCAATGAGGAAGCACAAGAAAAGAACCAAAAAAAAAGTTCTGAATTTCCCAACCCAATATTGAAAAAAAAATTTGAAAAGTTTCCCATCATACGAATTCTCTGAAAAACTCCCGGAACGTTTCAATCATAAGTGGCTTTCATTCAGCTAAGTTTGATGGGGGCGCACGAAGAAACAACTCCAAAAAAAAATAATTCGAAATTTCCCAACCCAATATTGAAAAATTCTTTTGAAAGGTTTCCCATCATACGAATTTTCTGAAAAACTTTCAAAACGTGTCAAACATTGGTGGCTTTCATTCAGCAAAGTTTGATGAGGGGGCACGAAGAAACAACCCCAAGAAAAAATAATTCGAAATTTCCCAACCCAATATTGAAAAATTCTTTTGAAAGGTTTCCCATCATACGAATTTCCTGAAAAACTCCCGGAACTTATCAAACATTGGTGGTTTTCATTCAGCAAAGTTCAATGAGGAAGCACAAGAAAAGAACCAAAAAAAAAAATTCTGAATTTCCCAACCCAATATTGAAAAAAAAATTGAAAAGTTTCCCATCATACGAATTCTCTGAAAAACTCCCGGAACGTTTCAAACATGAGTGGCTTTCATTCAGCTAAGTTTGATGAGGGGGCACAAAGAAACAACCCCAAGAAAAAATAATTCGAAAGGACCCCGCACGATGCTTATGGAAAATGGCTCCCGGTTAAATTCTTTGAATTTTTGATATGTTGTAGCTCATGAGATACTAATCAAATACCGTGAACCTCAAACTCAAATAATGGACAGTTTTTTACCCACAGGGGGTTGAAGTTGGAGGTTTTGACGGCTTCAAAATGATATTATGACGTTAATAAAAGCTTTTCATTTGGTTTCTCTTCAAGTTGTATTTCATGGTTATTATATTCATTTGACAGAAAAATATCAACCCCCTCCTCCACCCCCAACCCCTATCTACCATCATAAAATTCGAGATTACTCCCAAAAGCCATGCGGATGGCTTCTGTGATTCAAATTATGAATTTTGACATAAAAATTATTTTCCACCCCTAATGTTGGGGTGCCGATTTTCCAATTTTCCTCGGTTAATTTGGCTGAATTTTGAGTATTGTGTACTGCTAATTCTGCTGAACAAAAAGTTCTCATACCAAAACTCATTCCTATGAACAGTTTTTGTTCTGCAGGGGACTGAAGTTCAATATTTATGCTCTCAAATCTTCAACTTCAGTCCCCTGTAGAACAAAAACTGTCCATAGGAATAAGTTTTGGCATGAAAACTTTTTGTTTAGCAGAATTAGAAGTATACAATACCAAAAATTCAGCCAAATTAACCGAGGAAAATTGGAAAATCGGCACCCCAACATTAGGGGTGGAAAATAATTTTTATGTCGAAATTCATAATTTGAATCACAGAAGCCATCTGCATGGCTTTTGAGAAAAATCTCGAATTTTGTGATGGTAGATAGGGGATGGGGGTGGAGGAGGGGGTTGATATTTTTCTGTCAAATAAATACATTCAGCATGAAACACAACTTGAAGAGAAACCAAATAGAAAGCTTTTATTTACGTCAGAATATCATTTTTTAGCCGTCAAAACCTCCAACTTCAACCCCCTGTGGGTAAAAAACTGTCCATTATTTGAGTTTGGGGTTCACGGTATTTGATTAGTATCTCATGAGCTACAACATATCAAAAATTCAGAGAATTTAACCGGGAACCATTTTCCATAAGAATCGTGCGGGGTCCTTTCCCATCTCAATATTGAAAAATTCTTTTGAAAGCTTTCCCATCATACGAATTCTCTGAAAAACTCCCGGAACGTTTCAAACATGAATGGCTTTCATTCAGCTAAGTTTGATGAGGGGGCACGGAGAAACAACCCCAAGAAAAAAAAATTCGAAATTTCCCAACCCAATATTGAAAAACTCATTTGAAAAGTTTCCCATCATACAAATTCTCTAAAAAACTCCCGGAACGTGTCAAACATTGATGGCTTCCATTCAGCCAAGTGAATTGAGGGGGCACGAAAAAAGAACCCGAAAAAATATCTCAATAATCTCATTAAACTTTGCTGAATGAAAACCATCAACGTTGACACGTTCCGGGAGTTTTCCAGAGAGTTCGTATGATGGGAAACTTTTCAAAAGAATTTTTCAATATTGGGTTGGGAAATTTAGATTTTTTTTTGTTCTTTTTTCGTGCCCCCTCAATTCACTAGGTTGAATGGAAGCCATCAATGTGTGACACATTCCGGGAGTTTTTTAGAAAATTCGTATGTTGGGAAACTTTTCAAATGAATTTTTCATTATTGGGTTGGGAAATTGAGAAATTTTTTGTTGGGGTTGTTCTCCCGTGCCCCCTTATTAAACTTTCCTGAATGAACACCACCAATGTTTGACACGTTTTGGAGGTTTTTCAGAAAATTTGTATGATGGGAAACCTTTCAAAAGAATTTTTCAATATTGGGTTGGGAAATTTCGAATTATTTTTTTTTGGGGTTGTTTCTTTGTGCCCCCTTATCAAACTTAGCTGAATGAAAGCCACTCATGTTTGACACGTTCCGGAAGTTTTTCAGAGAATTCGTATGATGGGAAACCTATCAAATTATTTTTTCAATATCTGGTTGGGAAATTTAGATTTTTTTTTTTGTGTTTTTTTCTCGTGCCCCCTCAATAAACTTTGCTGAATGAGAACCACCAATGTTTGACACGTTCCGGGAGTTTTTCAGAAAATTCGTATGATGGGAAACCTTTCAAAAGAATTTTTCAATATTGGGTTGGGAAATTTCGAATTATTTTTTTTTTGGGTGGTTTCTTTGTGCCCCCTTATCAAACTTAGCCGAATGAAAATCACTCATGTTTGACACGTTCCGGAAGTTTTTCAGAGAATTCGTATGATGGGAAACCTATCAAATTATTTTTTCAATATCTGGTTGAGAAATTTAGATTTTTTTTTTGTGTTTTTTTCTCGTGCCCCCTCATTAAACTTTGCTGAATGAGAACCACCAATGTTTGACACGTTCCGGGAGTTTTTCAGAGAATTCGTATGATGGGAAACCTTTCAAAAGAATTTTTCAATATTGGGTTGGGAAATTTCGAATTATTTTTTCTTGGGGTTGTTTCTTCGTGCCCCCCCATCAAACTTTGCTGAATGAAAGCCACTCATGTTTGAAACGTTCCGGGAGTTTTTCAGAGAATTCGTATGATGGGAGACCTATCAAATTATTTTTTCAATATCTGGTTGGGAAATTCAGAATTTTTTTTTGGGTTCTCTTCTTGTGCTTCCTCATTGAACTTTGCTGAATGAAAACCACCAATGTTTGACACGTTCCGGGAGTTTTTCAGAAAATTCGTATGATGGGAAACCTTTCAAAAGAATTTTTCAATATTGGGTTGGGAAATTTCGAATTATTTTTTCTTGGGGTTGTTTCTTCGTGCCCCCCCATCAAACTTTGCTGAATGAAAGCCACTCATGTTTGAAACGTTCCGGGAGTTTTTCAAAGAATTCGTATGATGGGAAACTTTTCAAATGTATTTTTCAATATTGGGTTGGGAATTTAGGATTTTTTTTTGGGGTTGTTTTTTGTGCCCCCTCATCAGTCTTTGCTCGATGGAAGTCACCAATGGCTATGTTCATCCGCACAAAGCGCTTACTAAGCTCTCAGCCGCCTACGGCTGAACGCCACATACCTATCAGCGAGAGCGCTCGCCGAGTGATAACTCATCGGCTGCCATTTTATCTAGCAAAAATATTCTTGCTCACTTGATAGGTTGTCGCCCAGTTAACCAAACTCAACGTCAAATTTGGCGTCAAATTTGACAAAAATCGCCGTGTGGAAGAGTAAATTATAGAGGTGTGTGAACTGTGAACTCGAGCGTGAACTGGTGTGAACGGATTGTTTTTTCTGCGACACCCTGTATATTTTAAAAGTTGCAAATATCATAATTTTCAATTTTGAAATAGATGGGAAAAATTGTTCTCAAAGAAGAAATCTCCAGTATAGGGGAATTCTCGCGTGATCGATCACCCATCATGCGTCGTCGTAAGCATGTCGTAAGTGATGACATCTTATTTCTGGTGTTATGTCCAGCGAAAACGCGTTTTCTGACAACATAATCAAAATTTGTTTGGTCCGCTGTAATTAGGAGCTAGCTTCAGGACGCCAGCTCCGAGGAGCTGGCTCCCAGGAGCTAACTTCACATACGTTAGGTCATAACTGCATCTGTGCCTTTGGGCTTCTTCATAATCACGCACGATATCCTGTAAGAACTCCGCCACATCCATTTCATTTCATGGATCCGAAAAAAACAGAAGCCAACAACCAGAGCCAAGAACATAACTAGTAGACAATGCTAGTAGTAACCACACATTTCACATAAAACAAACAAACACCAACGTCAACGTCAACAGAACTGTCAATGCATACCAGTGGTACCAGCGCGGGATCACATCAAGCGCGACGCGAGCGCCACCTCACTTATAAATATATTTTTTCGTTGCTCCTATTTTATAATAATGCATAATGCATAATGGAATAATTATTTTAGTTCACGAATTGGAAACAATGTTTCTTTTTTTAAATAAATATTCTCAAGAAAAAATATTTATAAAAATAAATAAATATAATAATTATTCTTTTACAATTATATATATATGGTTTTTTTAATATAAATATTCTAATTTATCGAAAAAATAATTATTGTGTTGAAAAATAAATATTTTCGCAAAATAAAAATATATTTTTAATTACAAAAATAATTGTTGTTTTGAAAAATAAATATTTTTTCAAAAAATATATATTTTTAAAGACAGAATATTCATATAAAAATTGCATGTTAAATATATAAATTTGATAGTTAGGATAAATATGTGCTCCAAGCTTTAAATAATTGGAATTTTAAAATATAACATCAATCATTAATAATGACACAAACGGCGCCTCATAGTATCTGACTGAAAGTACATTGACGTTGTTATACGGTGTCTTATTGTATATTGTCACGTGGAATATTTGTCTGATAAGTCCCAAGTCCGCCTTGAAACAAGTGAAAATAAGTGCAAGGTGTAAATAACACTCGTTGACGTGCACATAGCATGTAGGTAGATATGAGTAATATTTATTAAATTTTTATCACGTTCGCTCCATGTTTGCTCTATCTACATAAGTAGAAAAAAAGTAAACATACAGGCACATAATGCTTGTGTGAAGATAATTACGCAATTTTGACATTTTTTCGAGGCTGTATTATTCTACTCATGTGAGCCACCTTGTCAACTTTCGTTCGCGGTTCGATATAGAATACGTTTGAATTATCTAACAACGATTCCAACAGGCGACAGGTGTAAATTTCCTTCGGAATTTACGCCGAAAGCTCTACGCTTCATGACTGCGTCCTTTGTCCTTTGTTACCTTCATAAGTGCCCATATAAGTAGTCACCTAATTTAATTACTTGGAAATGAAAATAATGTTAAATAAAATACAAGTTTTACGAGAACAATGATAATTTCGAATTTATCTGCGCAAGTTTCTTTGCTATAAATTTTTCTGAATTTTCTTCTGTTTATTTCACTTGAAGTTCACACAACATTTGTCTTGATACATATAGACAATACAAATAGAAAAGACCATAGTCATCACGGATTTTTACGGTTGCGTAGGAACCAGGCGAGTCCATCATTCAAAAAAAGGTTGGCTGATTTTTGATGCCCCAATATCCGTGACGATTGTGGTGATAACATATGGTCTTCTCTATTTGTATTGTCTATACCTACGATTTATTGGAATTATTATTTTTTTTATAAAAATGGCCCAGTAGCCTAGATACTGAAGATTCAATTTTTTGTTCATTTCTCTTCCCCCCCCTAGTCTTCGACACCACTATGTAATTTTGAGAAATAATTTGTGTTTTGGTTTTCTTTTTTGATTTGAAGAAGAAAGTTACTCCTGCAAAATTTTGATTCAAGGCTATGTTAGAGATATTTGAGTTTGGTTGTTTGAAAAGCATCTATTCATTTTAGTTCAGTCACTAGTCACTACCTACATAAATTGCTCAAAATTTGAAATGTCGGTATCGAATATTTTGCCCCTTTTCAAAATGGTATAACTTTGGATTGTCATACCTCGGGTTCCACCAACATTTTAAGAGCAGATTAAATCTATCACTCTGACCGTGCGTTCCACAAAACAGATAATACGAGATTAGTTGATTCGCGATTCTTGTTTGTTAATTTGTAGTGGACTGATCAATGAAAATGCTGGTTTATCCCTTAATAATGAAAAGATGATGGGTCTAGTACAGATTTCAGGCATTTTTTTGTGAGGAATCGCCTAGCATTCAGCAGAAAAAAGTTCAGATAATCTGCAATCAGCCTTGATCGCTGATCATCTTTTTTATGGAACTGACGGTGACCTCGGGTTCCACCAAAATTTTAAGAGCAGATTAAATCTATCACGCTGATAGTTGCTATGCACCAGCCAATAGGATGGCCAGTTGCTTAGTTACTATCAGAGTGATAAAGTTATCGCGTTGATAAAAGTTTGGTGGAGCCCGAGGTGATAGTTGCTATGCACCAGCCAATAGGATGACCAGTTGCTTAGTTACTATCAGAGTGATAAAGTTATCGCGTTGATAAAAGTTTGGTGGAACCCGAGGTAAACCGATTCCGATTTTGTCTTCACGGTTGCTTAGATACATCTTTCAGCAATCTACTCCGTTGGCGAGATTTCTTAATTTGTTTCTATTACATTCGTTCAGTTCAATAGATCCCTGTTTTTGTGAACAATTTTTTTTTTCAAATCCTAACAATATAATCATGGAGCCTGATGTCTTGTCTCGGAACTGTTTTAGAAAGTGAAGAAGAAGTTCAACAATGATGATGATTTTTTTTTTGAAAAGTTGCATTTTAGACATCTTTAAAAAATAAGAAATCGAGGTTATATTTTTGAAACATATTCAAACTAAAATTTTAGAATGTGTTTCTGAACTACCAAAACATCTACATAATTATTCAATTTGAGGTCCGTACGTTAAAAATTTCGATATTGATACGATGCAATAAGTGCACCCTCTAAGGGCGGATTTCAACCAAAACCACGTAAGTTCATTAGACGCCTATACCATGGCTCCATACCAAATTTCAGCTCAATTGGATGTACTGTTTGGGAGTTATCATGGACGATTACACAGAGTTAGATACACAGACAGACAGACAGACAGACAGACAGACAGAACGCTTTGATCTGGAAATGGTCTAAATAAATCGATTAGATGGACCTCACAAAAGAGTTGTTATTCTTCGAAATCCGGAAACAATTTTTTTGCGCTTTCAATTCTCAAATTCTTAAGCAACAAACATGCAAAAGTACAGGTTCTTATCATCAAAAATGCGATCTTATTTCCAACCGAAATGACTAAAATGCAGCTTTTACTAAAAAAAATCATGTCGTCATTGTTGCACTTCTGATCTGGAAAATTCGAAAACCGTTTCGAGATAGAACATCAAGGCTTCATGATTATATCGTTAGAATTTGAAAAAAAAATTGTTCACAAAAATGGGGATCCATTGAACTAAGGACAAGTTTGCAATACTTTACATTCCACCCTGTAACAACTGTAACTGAAATAAGTCAAACAATCTCGCCAACCGGCGAGTATATTGCTGGAAGATGTATCTAATCAACCGTGAAAACAAAATCGGAATCGGTTGAGACAATCAAAAGTTATACCGTTTTGAAAAGAGGCAAAATTTTCGATACCGACATTTCAAATGTTGAGCAGTTTAGTTCCGAAAAATTACAGTGGAGGGTGAGACTTTGCACACACATTCCTTGATCGACATAAATTATCTGTGGAAAAACCCCCCTGGAGCTTGGACTTGAGAACCTTGGATAATAGCCGTCCGAATTCAATATCTCAAAAAATCTCAAAAAATCTCTGAATAATTGGAAACGTTAATAAACTATTAAATTATGGAAATTTGAGAGTTTTGTGAAGGTATTTCTTCTTTTTTTGTTTTTTTTTTATTTCCTCTTTCCTATAATTTAGAAGATACGCCATTTCATCAAAATATCTAGTGGCGTCGAAGAACAAGGGGTAAAGAGGAGTGCAGACCCCCAATATTTACGCCGCTGTCGCCGCTTCACTTTTTTATAGAAAATCAAGGTCAATCAATCTTAGGTATAAATATTCATATAGCGTATGTGCAAAATTTACGTAAAATTGGTCAAGTAGTACCAAAATAATGCGGGGAAGCCGATATTCGAAATAAGTTTTTATTGCCTTATCTCTATCACCTTCTGAAGTTTGGCAGATTAAACCGGGAACATCCCGTGTAAAGAAAAACAAGTTTCTCTCTTCCTAATTTTGATGAAAAAAAAGAGGAACATAAATAGTTGACACCATGGTTGTAGGGTAGATCTAACTGACGAGCAAAAACGTATCACATCAAATTTTTTGCTATTGCAATAAATGCGGTGAAGACTAACCTTATTAGTGTAATAACTATGACTCGATTGAATAATTTGCTTCATTACAGGCATTATGATAAAAAATAAGCTTAGTGCCTACTTACAATTAATGAAAAAGCTCCTTTATAGCTGTATTGCTTTTTTTAAATGGAAATCATGCCCGAAAAATTAAACCGTGACTGTACCATCGCGACCAAAAAATATCAGAAAATAAGTTAATTTGGAGTATAGATAGGTGTCTCTGAAATTTCACATCCCGAGTTCAGGGCAATACAGGGTGGTTCAGCGATGATAGCAAAAAATTTAGCTATAGGTAAATATTTTCAAAATATGACGAAAACCAATATACCATTTTGCAAAGTTTGGCCTAATGACGAAGATACAGCCCTTCAAAAATCACTTTTTTTGCATTTGTATCATTTCTAACTCAGGAACGTTTTAACAAAATTATCTGAAATTTAGCACAAGCTGGTTTATCAAAATTATCTATTAACCTGCCAAATTTTGAAAGAATCCAACCAGTGGCCCCGGAGAAGTTACGGGGCATTACCTAAGTCTGCCGGTAGACAGTTTTGACAAACCAGTCTATGCTAAAAGGTTAATTTTGTTGTAACTTTCATGATTTACAAATTTTTGAAATTTGAAAAAAGTTGACTTTGAAGGGCTGTATCTTCATCATTAGACCGAACTTCACAAAATGGTAGGTATACCTATAGGTGGGCACGAGAAAATTATTACAAAAATTATTTGCATTTATTTTTGAAGACATGGAGTGGTCAAAGAGCTGGACTTCGCCCCTCTGTACCTTCAGTATCCAAAGTGATTTTGCGAAATTGTTCGTAATCGACTAATCAGTAAGGATTATCAATCATGAATGTGCACTGAACTTTTGTCAAATACAGGGTGAGTCAATGATATGGGAAAGCTTGATTGCACCTACGCCCTTATTGATACCGAAAATGAATATAAACGGGAAGCAAAAGTGCAGTGTATGAAACTATTTTGCCTTATACAGGGTGGCTCATTTTTGCAGAGCAGCCATTTAACCTAATTTTTTAAGCCTCGCCAGACGTAGTGCCGGAGGCTATTTGTGGCCGCTTTTTTTTTCCTCGTTCCTCATTTCTTAACACAATTCACCTAAATCTTCCGTATCTTTTGAACGGTTCAATATATCCAGTTCATTCTTTCGCTAATCGAATCTCAACTATTGCAGGTTGATACCGACGACGATTAAAGATGATCGGTCAAATATAAACAATTTTTAACAACAAAAAAGAATGCACAACTCGTGAAACTCATTTAAAATAGAGAAAACGCATGGATCTCAGCCTTTTCATCATCATATTTTTGGATCTAATGAAGCTTTGTGCCTATTTTTTTTTTAATTGAAGTACATATCCCGACCTTTGTCACAGTGTGACAGCGATTGAGAAACAATGGTTTATTATTTATTTATAAGGTTTATAAACATTTTCATCGGCTATGAATGCAGCATGATTTTCAATCAGCGAGGAAAATTTTTATTTTCACAGTTTTCTATATACAACCAGCGAAGCGATTGGAGCCAAAGTATTGCAGAATTTTTTAAAAGAAAGAATTCTGATCTAGGACTTATAGTTTTATAGATATGATTTTTTTTCTGACGCAATCAACAACTGTAAAGAAGTGTTGCGCGCATGCCACTCATACATACTATGCAAAATGCTCTATATTACTACTGAGGTGGGCATTTTTTGTATAAAGCTGAGCTTTCACAGAAATAATCAGATATTTGCTTTTTACAAAAAAAAAAAACAAGGCACCCGTTTAGGCTAGCCGAGTTATGGGGCTAAGACTGCCCTCAACGGTACAATGGTATTAACGTAAAATAGGTATGATGGAGATGAAACTATTCACCCCTACCCTAATTTCTACATCGAAAAGGTCATATTCCAAACATTTGCTCTGCTCGTGCCTTTCAAACTTTCAAACTAGTTGAATAATCTCCCATTTTTACCGCAAATCGCAGATGAGAGGTATTCTTACGTGTCACATACAGTTTCTCTTTTTATTTTATTGCCTTTTTTTGCATTAATGACTACTTATTTTATCTCAGGTCACATTTGGCAAATATGTTTCGATATCACTTCATTGAAGTTTTAGAGTAGGTACCATCATTATTAATTTTTTGCCAAGCAAGTTTCAAACAGTTTCTAAGCTAATAAAACAATAACGATACTTCTTATTGTATGATGTGTGTACGTGTTTTATGTGTACTTTTTGCAATAATGTACCAAAATGATTTATTGCTGCGAACACCTTTTTTTTTGGGCGAGGCTTCCTATTAGACACACCGCAAGGTGGGGAGATGGACTGGTTTAAATAGCATTCTCTGTATATCTTCATATACCGGGTGATCATTTGAAAACTATCCAGCTGAATTAACTCTCGATTCCTAGTGAAGATGTTTTCGAGTAAAAACAGGTCGATTTTCATATCGAGGGGGGCATCTAAGACATACATTGGCGAATTTCTATCTTCAGCCCCCTCGCCCCCACCCACCCCAACTTCAAAATTTCACTACTTACTTTGCGATACATCAAATTAAACAGAAATCATTTCTTTCTTGAAAAAATTTCATACAATTTTCAAAATTAAAAAAAATAGATTTCAGAAAGAGAATTCAATTTCCTTTATTTGATGTATCACAACAAAGTAGGTGGTGTTTTGTTAAATTTTGAAGTTGAGGTGGGGGAGAGCAATGGGATGAATTTGGGTAGCACTTTTTCCACCGAAAATTGTATTCTTTGATGCTATCTAGGATGATGCTGACTGAACTAAAGAGAACTGAGGGGTTCAGAATAATCATTGGGACACTTGGAGAATTTTTAGGGAGAAGGGGGGTGTGGGGTTGAAAATGTATCGCAAAGTAGAGGTATAGTGTCATTTGAAATTTCAAAGTTGTGGTGAGCGGGGGCGAGGGGGCTGAACATAGAAATTTGTCAATCTATGTTCTAGATGTCCCCCTCGATATAAAAATCGACCTGTTCTTGCTCGAAGAAATATTGATATTGACTAGGAATCGGGAGTTATTGCAGGTGGATAGTTTTCAAATGATCACCCGGTATTTGGATTTGCCCTTTTTTAGGCCTGATAAACCGGTTCAATTTTTGCAATTCGCATCAGCCGTTTGGAACTTTCCTTCTGTGTCTAATTTGCCTGTGTCTAATTAACTGCCTGAGGTATCTTTTAGATCGTTTATTTGCACTGTGATGATTGATAGATGATAGCCTTAACCTTACTGTGACACATTCATTTTGGGAAATTTTAAAAGGCGATAACTTGATTTTATCAAAGAACACCCCCTGTATTTTTCATCACTCAGTCGTATTCAGCATCATATTCTACATATTTTCCAACCCTCATGTTGTTTCTCAAAAGTTGATAATTTGGAAGATGATTAGGATTTTCTGAAAATGCATATACAAACAGATCTCATCGATATTAACTTGGCGTGCCGCAAAAAACAACAGCATTCGATGAATTCTGACATATGAGTATGTACTAACATCAAAGTTGTATCAGACGCTTTTGGCTTTTGTTTTTCATGGCATATGCTGGTAAATATCGATGAGTTAACAAAAAGTCATATTTTTTCAAATTTTGGCCATTGTCACAGATGACACCCGCCGCGCTGATACTTCTATGCTCCGCGTCAAACACTATTGCTAGGTCTTTTCCAGAGGCGTATCTACGGGGGGGCAAGTGGGGCACGTGCCATGGGCACACTTTGATCCTCAGGGCGCAGATGAGAGGAAAAGATGAAAATATGAAAAATGAAAAATGAGAAAATGAAATAATGTAGATATTTGAACTGTTGGGCACGAGGCTGGGCATGATTCGTGTGAGCAATAATTGACAAGCGAAATGGGAAAGAGAAAGAGGGAACAAACCAAAACCAACACATCCAAACAGACGATCAACTTCCGACTTTTTCATCTGATCCAGATAAAGCCTAATAGGAGGGCCGAATTTGTCGTTGGCCCGCCTGGATTCTGAAAAAAGCCTAATTCAGGGGCGCAATTTTCATGTTTTGCCCTGGGCGCAATTTACCTCAGATACGCCCCTGGTCTTTTCTTTTGGCCACAACAGTTTGCACAGAAGCGGGCTTTAAAGTGTGAAAAATTCAAAACAATCTTATCCTAACGATTGCGTTTCCCGTTTCCGCTATTCCATTTATTACCATTTCAAATTTTCGTAATTGAAACCGATGCCCTTGAACTCCTGTTTCCACTCCAAAAATGATTTATTGAACATGAACAAAAAAGACAATAATAATCTAGAGGTAGGTAGCTATATCCAGCTGATTGAATTTTAAATTGATTTTAATGAATAATAAACAGAAACTTACCGAGTTCCTTCATGAATTCATCAAAGTTCTCGCTGCTGGCCAGCTTGTACTTCTTGCCCAAGTATTGGTCGACCATTTTTGCCAATTCCTGCAAAAAAAATTGATTCGTAATAAGTACTTTTGTAACAAGGGCGGTGAGCGTGTGTAATCACCCCCTGTCGTGAGATAAAAAGTTTAATAATAGCTGAGGGCAGTAATCACGCAGGATGGGACTGGTGGGAGGAGAACTGAGGAGGTGATACACTTTCAAAATGCTATTTTCGGAATATAGGTACAGAGATGTACAATTTTTTTTTTAGCCGTTTGATCTAATAACGTTATGAATTACTAGTCTAGCTCAAGTACGATCTCTTACTCACACGTTTTCTTCTCACACGCACGCACAAGCCGCTACTAAAAATACCACACGCACACAACCGTTACAAACGAGAGTTGAGGATGTTGTGCCGCCGCAGACGCCGGGCTTTGAATCGCGTAGGGTGCCCGACGTCGCCTGCTATTGGTCCGTTTTCGTGTTCCCGTTTGAATTCTGAGGTGGAATTGATCTAGTCGACTGCGAAATGCGCTTCTAAATTTCCAGGGAATAAGGACTTTGCGTGCGGAGACCGCAGTGGAAAAGCAATAAAAGCGCGAGGATCGTATGATGCGCACGAGCACCTGAAAGCGGGAGCTTTGCGGAAACGGATGGTGTGCTGTAAAGATTTTTAGGGCGGAACGATACGATATTGTTTCTTGTTTCCTGTATCGTTCGATGCTGTACTGAGCCCTACCTAGGTAGGTGTACCTGGAACTGCATAGGCAAAATGTATGGTTTTGGAAAATAGGCAATTTTCAAATTTGTGCAACGAGAGAAGTTGAAAAGAAAACAACAAGGAAGCTGACTTTTGAATAATGAATTTTCTTATTAGGTACTTATAACACCATCCTAAAGCGCCTGGAGTAAGCGGAAGAGGATTCCGGCACATATACTTTTGGTAGCTCCTACAAGTTGGTAGCAGTGTGGTGAGAGGTATGAGACTGCCGATAGAGATGTCGAAGGTGATCCATCGGCCTTCCTTTTATTGGCAGCAGCATATTTTGTCAGAACTCAACCTTTTTCATCCTCAAAGCAAGTTTTGTACTTCACAATAATTCAATAATCTAAACCTGGCATCCGTTTAGGGTTATCACCGGAGACTCCAACGCAAGAATAAGACACATACCTGCACATTTGGCGGAGGAGCCGTTAAACGAAAACTTGTACGCTTTTACACTGAAAGATCTTTGTTAACTGAATTCTAAAGTATACCTCCTACTCCAATCTAGATTTAACTCCACAGTCAACGAAGATGCAAAGTGCTCCAATGAAAAAAGAATCGTCATGTCTGCTGCGGAACTTCTCATCATAGCATCCTCTCTGCAACGTCCTTGAAGACGATTATTTCTATTCCATCAAATAAACTATCTTCGAGATTATTTTTTACAATTGTGGCGGCTGTGATGTGATCAACTGGCATTTACTATTTTTCGACCGAACATTTATACCAAGGCTCCTACCCTTACACTAAATTACATCAACATCGATCAAATATTTCCGAAGATAAAAAATAAACTGGAAATTTACCGAGAAATTTACAATGCAAAATTCGCCGTTGATTTTCATAAAATCATAACTGAAGAACGAACGTCCTCTTGGGCTGATTTTTGTTTTAAACACGTTTCCAAAGTCTCTGCTAATTATGAAGTCATTTCATAGAAACGTGAGTATTTTCGATTACTATTTTTCCAGCTTTGGCGGCCGCGATTGCCTGATGTTAATAAAATTTCAACCAAACGTTCCATCCCTCAGATACTACTTTTATGTAGCAAGTTTTATCAAAATCTGCCGTTTCGAAGCCAAAAGCTCAAGGTGCGTTCAGTCAGCTTATTTAGCCGCAAGTTTTAATTTTAGTCGCAAGGGCAGCGAGACCCATTGGCTCTTATCAACCAGCCTCCTCAGAACAGCCAATAAGCGTTGCAGCGCTTACGACTAAAATTAAAACTTGCGGCTAAATAAGCTGACTGAACACACCTTTATTTTCATGCCTATACAGGGTGGTTCAGCTTGAACGTCAATAAATTTAAGAATCGATAGAGGATCAAAAATGAAGGGGACTTTACTTTCGTTTCGAAATTCGACAGAAAAAAACTTCAGTAAATTTTTGGTTCAAATTTAAATCAAATCGGTTAAACGGTTCAAAAGTGATGCGGAAAAAACGAGTATTTATTTCCAACTTTGAAGAGCTATATCTCCACTATCAGGCATTTCTCAAATATGTTCACTGGAGAAAGTCCCCTTCATTTTTGATTTTCTATCGATCCTCAAATTTAATGACGTTCAAGCTGGACCACCCCGTACCTACTATACTGTTAGATGCAAGTTCACAAAGTTGTATCAAGTTGCAGTCGATCCAGAAACACGAAAAAAAATCAGTTGTGTCACCCCAAAACTTCCCCGACAAGTAGCAAGGAACGGAAGGAAATTTTATTATGAGACATCCCTTCGGGTGAGGAGTTAGAATTTGAGAAGAAGATTAAATAATTGAGATATTTTCTCTAATAAGGGCTTCATCATTTGAGTCCGGTCTCGATAAGTCAAGCCGGTTACTCATTTTAAAGTGGAAAACTCTCGGAAAACTAAGAGAATTTCAAGAGAAACTGCCTGAAAATGTTGAAGAATCAGTTACCCTTTGTTTAAATAAAGTTGGCATAAATATGTTCACAAGCTAAAAAGTTATAGAAATTTACAGTTTTTCACAAGGAAGCAAATTATGCAGAAAGAAAAGCGAGTGATGGAGTCAGACGCATTGGTACATGAATGAAGGTGAACGATCCGAAACTGGCACCACAGAAAGTCGATAACGTAGGTCTGTTTTACATTTTCAACAGGGAAATTCCCCGGAAATTGAAAAAAAAATTGTTGGAAAATGTTCAAGAACTAGTTACCTCGTGTTTAAAAAAAATGATGGAAATCTGTTCACGGGATAAAAAGTTGCGAAATTCGCAGTTTTTCCAGAGACCAGAGATGAAAACTCAGAAACCGTGGGTCCGAAAATTTTCCCTCCAAAAATAATTCAATCTTTTTTCCAACTTTCATTCCCAGCATGTCTGCACCTAGAATTAATATTTCGTGGGGCTCACCGCATGTCAAAGTTTGCATTGTAGTTTTTCAAATTCACGAAATGTGCTAATCTCATTTTGAAAAAATTACCGTCAGAAAACCGGAACCGTACCAATTTTAAAATGGGTCTACACGATGCTCAATCCAATATACATCCCAATATTGGTTTCACTTTTTCGAAAAAAGTCAATCCCTGAGCAGGAATGAATTTTTGAGTGGAGTTCTGCATCAAAAGCGAGTCATTCTGGTCAAAATAATGGTGAGATGCCCTCTCGGGTGGCAACGGCTAGGAGAAATTTTGGAAATTCATAACGCTCGACTGGAAAATAGTGGAAGATTTCAACGGCAGACTTGATTTGACTCTTTTGTTTTGTTTCCTCCTGCCAAATTTGGTTTTAATCCATCGGATAGATTTTGAATAATGAATTGATAAAGTTTTGAATTTTTACATTTTTTATTATTTGACAGATGACAGATGGACAAAAAAATCAACAGTTTTGAATAGAGTTTTTTTAAGGGCTTTCAGTTGACTATTTAAAGTCCAGTTCCGTGATGTATAACTTGTGTCATTTTTCGATAGTGATATTTCCGTTTGACATATGACAGCCTAAAACTAATGAGCTCATTCCACGGACCAACAATGTCCGCATACCGAATTTCAAGTCGATCGGATCAACGTTGCCGCTGTGATTGTAACAGATTACAGACAGACACATATACACACAGACCTAGACACAGACAGATACAACTCCAAAATCCAAAAATGTTCCTAAGGGGGGACCTTAAAATGGATATATCCGTCTTCATCTCGAAAAATGTTTATTAAGCGCGTTTACAACACTTCCCTTCTCGTTGGGTGGTGGGTCGTGAAAGTAAAAACAAGGGACAAGCTCATTTTTACCGAATAGTCACTTTTTGTAATTCAAGAATCAAATTGTATGCTGCACACATATTCTATCGAGTTCCTGGTGTGTCATCTCCCTGCAAACCAAATTTGATTGGAATCCGTTTGGTATACTTCTCAACTTATTGACCGTCAAAGTTTTTATTTTGACAGCTTATAGCTTTTGACAGATGTCAGATAAGTTGTAACTTTTACATGTTTTGAGTAAAGTTTTAAGGAGCTTCAAAACTAGCTATCAAAAATCAAAATCGTTGCGTCAAAACCTCCTGACACTCTTTGACAGTGACATTTCCCGCTGACAGAGCTCGTTGAAAGTCTTATTTTCTCTTTCCTAACATAAAATCTACGTGCATACCAAATTTGGTCGATATCGGTTCGGTTCGACGGAGGGAGGGGGGTCAAAAAAAAATGACAATACGGACTAACATACACACAGACCGACTTTTTTGACAGATCTTGACGTCTTAGCATACGGGAAGTCCAAAAAACGTATTTTTTTTCGCGATTATCTTTTTATTCCTGATTTCCGTTTGACAGATGCAGCCAAAAACTAATGGCCTCATTTGACAGCAGAACAAGAGGTAGTATTAGTGAAAAATTAGCGTAAGCATTTGCTCACATTTCAAAGGAGTTGTTGAGAGAAGTTTGCTTAGCAACTCCTCAAGAACCTATACTATTGGATCGAAATAATTGAGAGTGACTCATTCTAATCCACAGCGGGTGTGAGTGAGTAAGTGAACACTTGGAGCGTGGATAACTGAGATTGATTCATACTTTCCATCCTAGTTTCACGTTCTTCGCCGCAACGCTCCAAGTATTCACTTACTCACTTATGCACCCACTGTGGATGTGTAGAAGCAGATGCTTATGCTATTTTTTTTTGATCAATACTACCCCATCTGTATACCAAATTACAAATTGATCGGATCAACTGTTATCGTCGCAGACTACAGACAGACACACACACACACACACACAGCCATACACACAGACACACAGAGAGACATCACTCCAAAAATGGTCTTATTCATCTTTAGCGCGTTCACAACACCTTCCTCGTTCCTCGCCTCGTTGGGTGGTGGGTGGGTCAAGGAAGTAAAAATAGAAACTGGTTTCGTGGAGTTGATGAAGGACATGTCATGGTATACGGAGTGAAAAGACTGGGAAGCGGTCAAAGAGGACAACTTTGACCGGAGGAGAGACTCGAAAATGACGCAGAAAGTTATAAAAATACGCTGTGAAAATTCGGTGAAAACCTGAAGAACAACAATGAACAGAGGGTTATTGTGTTAATGACTTTTGTATCCTGAACGGCCTAATAGCGGGGTACACATAGTTTTACACAAGGACATTCAAAAGTACACACGGGAGGTGAGTAGAAGAGGTGAAAGGTCAAGATTACTTTTTGATGGAAATAAAAAAAAAGCAGATTGATAGATGCAAAAGGTACATAATATAGGTACCTACCTAGGTAGTAAATAATACTAAATAAAAAGGTACACTAATGAATTATTTACTTACGCTTTCAGAAGAGACCTCTCCCAGGTTGACAGATGGGCGAACTTTGGAATAAAAGCGCGAGAGATGCGTACAGTCGTTTCCACGAAGTGTTGGTGGAGCTCAAAGTGCACTTTCCTGGAAGAGAAGTCAAATATAGTAATTCCAAACAAGAAAAAAAAACAAGAAGAAGAAATGGTACACACAAAAACTGCAGAATACGAAAAACACGTTGGACGCTATCACAACTATTTCTACAGTGACAAAAAATAATGAAGGTATCTTAATTTACAAATCGCACACAAAGAAATACACCGCGGCGATTTGAGAGACACGAAGAAGAGCTAACGAAGACGATATCGATATATTAGCAGCTTAGAGGTGATTAGCAGAAAGCTTTATGGAATATTAATCTTTCGTGGCTGAAGATCTCAGAATCAAAGCTAAATTAAAATACATACATACCATAATGGAATCTGTGATCTGTGACTCAGTAGCGTCATTTTATTTGTCAAGAGTTGGCAGATTTGTACGTCAATAAGATAATTTGAATCAGCATTTCAAAAAAAAGTCCAAAATGGCAACTTTTGACAAATGAAATGACGCTACTGAGTCAGAGAGCACTCGATTATGACAGCCAAAATTTTTGACCGCAAAGTAAATACTTGAAAAATTTTTCTTTTAAATTTTTTTCAGAAATGCTTTTTACTTTCCTGACCCCTCACTAACATGGAAGGGAAGGTATTGTAATCGTGCAGAAATGTTTTATAAGATTTCACCGGAAATATCTATTTTGAGGTCACCCAAGACGATTTCGAGACCTTTTTTTCAAAGAATATGTACTTAATTGGTTCCTGAACATTTTCCAACTTTTTTTTCAATTTCCCGTAAATTTTCCAGTTGTAAATGTAAAACCGGCCTGGGTTTTCGAGACCGGATTAAATGATGGAGCTGAAAGTGAAGCCTTAATTGACGATTTTTATAATAAGATGATTTGGAATGAGATTCGAGGTTTTCCCGGAAAATTCAAGTTTTCCCGACAAAATTTTCCAAACAAAAAAATAAATTTCACAGTAAGGTGGATTTTACTTTAAGAATAAAAACGAATGCATTGAAGGAAGTGGATAACTAAGTATCTTGGAATAAGGATCGATAATAGATTGATAAGCAATACGAAATGTTGTGTAAAAGAACGATAAAAATGGTAGGAGCTCTGTATCTATAGAACAGAAGAAGTTTTCAATTGTAAAACAAAAAACATCATCTACCATGCCTACTGCGAAACTATTGTTGTTACGAGCGGCGATTCTGGAGAACACGCCATCTTTCTAGATCTAGACTCTTCCCATTAGGTCGGAGCTCTGGACATTTCCAGGATATACGCGATGGCTTGGCGATTAAAATACACGAGGAGATTCCAACGGTGGATCTGTAACATCAGCCGAATTGGCGGAGGTGCCGACATTCCAGGACACACTGGAAGCACGCGAAAAATGTAATTTTAATTTTTCGGGAGTCGCCTAGAAATCGTACGCCGGGTTACTGTGGAGTTTGCTGGAGGACCCATGGAACATTCGATATCCTTAGTCGGAGCTAAACAGATCAAAGATTGAGGTGGTCCACCCCGAAAACTCGCTCAGGTTCAAATGAGGACATCGTGACGAAAAATGAACCGATTTGAAAAAAGATGGTGTTAGTGATTCAAGCGTTCTTCTGACTGCAAGTTTTATATTTGGATATCGTGTTCAATGATATACTGTATGATATACAGGGTGACAAAAGAAGGAGTGCAAAGTGGTTCATGTTTAGGCGTGTGTAACTTTTTTTAAATCAATTTTAGATTTTTCCTAGCTACATTTTTGCAGACCTCGCAGCAATATCTCGAAACAGTTTTTGACATTTTACAGCATTTTGTTTCTTGTACAGGGTGTTCACGTATAAATTATACCCCCTCCCTGGAGACTTCCCCTTGAACATGATTTCAAAAATAGAAACGATTCTCCCATGATTTTCTCCGTGGGTTTCGAATCTGTTTACTATATCTTTCTGGGACATTTTGCTTACAGGGTGTAACATCGAAAATTTTTCTCAGATTGGACACCCTGTATTTTAGTATGGGAATCGGTTCCGTTTTTTATCTTGATTATAAATATTTATTACACTTGATAGGTTATTCAGAAAAACACCTTTTGGAAAAATTGTTGAAGTTTCAAAAAATATGGGAAAATCTTATTTTTTCAAAAGTTTGTCAGTTTAAGGTGAGTTCAATAAGAGATGGAAAGCGGAATTGATTCCCATATCAAAATACAGGCTGTCCAATTTGAGAAAAATTTTCGATGTTGCACAATGTTGCTCTTAATGTTTGTCAACGGATTAAGAGCCCACGGGGAAAATTGTATCAGAATCGTTTTCAATTTTTGAAATTATGTTTGAGGGGATGTCTCCAAGGAGGAGTGTGAGTGTATACTTCATACGCAAACACCCTGTACAAAAAATTGAAGGCTGTGAAATGTCAGAAACCGTTTCAAGAAACTGATGCGAGGTTCTCAAAAATATAATTGGGAAAAATCTAACACTGTTTTTAAAAAAGTTACACACGCTTAAAAATGGATCACTTTTCACTCCTACTTTTGCCACCCTGTATATCATACAGTATATTAGCAAACATGATATCCAAACATGAAACTTGCAGTCAGAAGAGCGCTTGAATCAGTAACACCATATTTTTTCAAATCGGTTCATTTTTCGTCACGATATTCTCATTTGAACCTGAGCGAGTTTTTGGGGTGGAGCAGTATTGAATTGGAAGTGATCGAGAGCGATAGAAAGCAAGTAGTAGTCAGCGATATTCCCAAGTAAATAATTGTTGGCGTGTATTTATTGTAGTACGGAGTAATAAACAGTGTGTGTTTCGAAACGAGCCGATTGAGCCAAGATGGCGGCGGGGCATCAATTGTCAAAAATTGGATGTACGTTACTGAAGTTCACATCGCCTGCAAATTTCACTCAAATTGGACTATTTTCAGAAAAATTCAAAATGGCGGGGCGGCCAAGTCACAAAAATCATTGGTCAACTTTATATGGCGGACACGTACGCATTCGATTGGTGGCACCATATCGATATCTCTTTTCGTTGAGGCATAATTCTCCTAGTTCTATCACTTTGAAACATGTACAATGGGGAGGATACAAGATGGCAGTGAGGCATCATTTGTCGAAAATTGGATGGATCTTGATGTGGTTTACATTGCCTGCAAAATTCATCCCAATCGGATTACTTTAAGAGAAATTCAAAATGGCGGATCAAAGATGCCGACGAGTACCAAAAAACAAATGTCAACTTGACATCCTGGACATATGTATGTACTATTAAACAGCGTTTACATCACATCGATATCTTTTTTCCCTGAGGAGCTACCCCGGGTACAGACGGACGGACGGACGGACAAGTGTAGCCAAAATAAAAGTTTGATTTTTTTTGTGTGTGAAAATCGCATATTTCACATTAGGATATTGGTGTTTGATTTGACTATCACCATGTCAACTTTCATCTCTTAGCTTTAAAAAGCAAGGCCGCTATAGTTTTTTAAGCAAACTTTGAAAATGCAATTTTTTTCAGTTTTTAATTTTTAGTTGGTAGCGCTGCCAGACAATTGGAAAACAAAAATACAGACATAAAACAGTTAGAAAAGCTGAACTCGAAAGTGCAAAAAAATATAGGTGGTTCCATTTAAATTTATCCCGTCAAAAGGAGACACCCGGTATAGCTGAAATAATTCAAGGTCATAGGTCTTATCAAACCATATAACTTTTCTTTTACATCTTTTTCTCTATCTTAAACGGTAAGACCGCTATGAGATAATCAGGCTAGGATGGACCACCCTGTACAATGTACATATGTGTCAGTTTGGTTCCAAATCAAAATTGCTAAAATTCTTTCATAAGTTTAAAAATGCTAATGAAGGTGAAACAATTTTGCCAAAATTGGAAAATATAAAAAAATCATCAATAATTCTTTTGTTATTGAACTCAACAAACATTACAGAGCCTGGATTTAAGGGCGTTTTTATATGTATGCTTAGGTACTTAGCTACTAGTTTCATCTCAATGTCAATTTATGATGCATAATTTACGGGTTCGACTCTTCGGGCATGAACTCTACAACAATGAACCAATTTATCTTGTCTGCATTTGTACTCATTCATCATTAATTGAAGCTACTTCTGCGGGTATTATTCAATTATTATTACAACTCGTACGCATACCATGTAGCCCGCGTTTTTCTTGTGTGCGTCGGTGTATTACAACTTACTGTTAACTATTACATCATGATGTAGTTACAGACTAGAAGCAAAATGAATAATTATGTGAGAAATCCGACTGGGCGGGATACGACAACCCGATTCATCTCTGAAGCGCTTTGAGCGACCAAATAATAAAATCCTCGGTGAAACCCAACCAATCAGGTTCATGACTCGAATTTTTGCAATCGAACCAAAAAAAAAAAAAAACATGGAAAATTCACAGACCTCTCCCAGAAATTATCCGGGAGGGGTTTTGGGAGGACAAGGACGGAGAAATTTGGCACCAAATGGAAGAAATTACAGAGGAATACTGGCAAGGTCTAGGATTTTGAGTGATGAAATCGCGTTTACGACTACCAAAAAGCAATGTAGCTTCTTGGCTCCCACATAAGTACGTACTCGTATCAGCGTAGGTATCCGCCATATACTCAAGCGAGAGGGCACTTCAACAAATCCTCGCCTGCGAACTGATTAGGGACGGAGTTGAATTGGTAAAATAAGCGTTGCGGAATCAATCCATGTGAGTTTATTCCTTCACAGAATCTCAGAATCTCACCATTCAGGTCTCTTTTGAAAGCCACAAGGATGTACCTACTTTGGTTTGAGCCGATTGTCATTTTCAAAATCCAAAAATCAAAAAAATTATATTTCGATTTTGGAAATGCCAATAGGCTCAAACCAGAGTACATCCTTGCGCTTTCGAAAGAGACCTAAATGGTGAGATTCTGTCAAGGAATAGACCCACAGGGATTGATTTCGCAACGCTTATTTTACTAATTCAACTCCGTCCTTAAGACATAGATCGAAAAGAGTGAAACCATTGAACACGATGACGACTAAAAGAACATTTAAGTAGCTTAACGAGCATTTATTGTAACTGGCCAGTTGCGTGCCAAAGCAAATTGTAGAACTCATTAGTGTAACCGTCATTTTTTCAATAATTCATAAGAGAATTGTTTAATGTGCTTATAAGTAAGCATATGTATACTTGATGAGTCTATAGCTACTAGCTAGTAATGAGTAGGTAGGTATTCATCCAGAACGCAGTATTTTACTGTTCATCGACGCAATCAGCACATCAAGAGGGATAAATTCAATTTTCAACAGCGTCGCTCAGGTATAATTTGATGAATCGGAAGAGGACAATCAAATTAAAACAGCTTACCACGAGGTGTTTGCTTCATCGCATCGATCCTGTTCCTTCAAACATCCGACGGAATTAATTTATAACCTGATTGAGCCAAAATTTAATATCGCGAAAATCCAATCGTGGAACTTGAAGGAAATTAAGTACCTAGAATAGAGAGATAAATCAAACAGAACGAAGAATATTGTAATCCATCAACGGAATCTTACTGATGGAGCAAATTAATTGAATTCGAATACAAGTGAGAAGTAGATTTTATTACTTCGTAGTTTAGTTAGTTAGTTCAACACTCTACACCAGTGGCGGACTAAGGGAATTGGGGGCCCGGGGCGGAATTGTGAGATGAGGCCCCTAAGGAGTGAAAGTTGAGAATATGAAGGGGGGCCGGCAGACTTTTTGGCCCGCCCTGCCCCGCCGTAATTGAGCAAAAGCCTGAGAAACAAAAAATGTGTTGTTAACTTGACTATAAAACACACAGTAGCGCAGTCAGAATTTGAGAGCGGAGAGGGCAAAGGCAACGGTGAGGGTGCATGTCAGGGAAAAGTAGCGCCGCAGGCGAAATTTTTTGGGCATAATAATAATAATAATAATGCTGACGATGATAATCGGTATATTTCGTGCGTTTTGCGATTTCGGTTTTCGACGTTTTCACCAAAATTACTTGATAATCAAACTTCTTTTCAGAAAACTTTTGCGCCTCTTGAAAATTTTCGCCAGAATTTTTTTCTGTATCGGTCTAGTGTGGAATGAAGTGCCATGGGCGCTTGGGAGGTAGGGGGGTGGTCTCATTCGCCCACTTTCGCCCCCCTTGGCTATGCCACTGACCACCAGTACCTACAAGAAGTTTCTGGTTCCAGCTTTAGATGTTGAATTGGATTTGGACTGTTGACTCAATGCTGAAACCTACTCGTATATACCAAATTAGGAATAATATGATTTTGTACTACCTGCAGCGCGCAGACAAAATAATTTGTTGTTTTGTCTTTCCCCTCTTTTGAAAAGAAATGATAAAATACAAAATTTCAAGAGGCTTGAGGCCCCTGGCACTGTGATATCCGGGGCCGGGGCCCCTAAAGCCTTAAGTGAAAATAATTCGCAAAGACTCCGTGATACAGCCACACCTCTATTGCCTGTGTGTAGGCCCCCAAACCTGTTGTCATGGGGCCTGCCAAGGTAACTTTAAAATGGAAAAAATAGGAAAACAATGTCTCTCACCTGAGTAATATGCGAAAAAAAAAAGATCCTCAACGAGGGAAAAAATTGGATTTTTGGATATTATCCCAATTTTTTGCAGTATTTTTCACAAACAAGAGGAATTGGGGGCCCCATCAGATGATTGAGGCCCCGAGGCCCGGGGCGGACCGCCCCCGCCGCCCCCCCCTTGGTCCGCCACTGCTCAACACAATGATTTCTCGGCGGTATCCGCAACGACGCCGACGCGACGTAGGTAATGCTTTTTATCGAAGCGTCATTTTGGGAAGAAGAGAACCGAATGAAAAATTAAGGTACCTAAACACCTACCAAGGCCAAGGGCCTTATTCTTGAAACGGGGAACAAAGTTTCCATGCGATGTTGCTATGCAAGGAGAGCTATGATTGGTCCTTGCCTAGCAACTACACATGTGAACTCTGTTCCCCGTTTCAAGAATAGGGCCCCCAGGTCGAGCGAGCACCCTAGAAGACAAATTTTGCGTATACAGCTGCATTAAACAGCATTGTGGCTCAAAAAGTCTCAGGGGGCTACAGAACCTCGACATGATAGAAATTCGGTTTTATCCACCACCCTCCTCAGAAACGAACGGGTGTATGTGGCGCGAATGCAAGCGTCCGGCTGATCTCGGTGTTTCGACCGGGAACGACTTTCTCGTAGATTTGAAAACTCGTAGCACCCGACTGGGAAATCGTGGAGGCTCCTGACCGCTGACCGAAACTTTCTTTTTTGTTCATTTGCTTTTTACCGAACTCGGATCTAAATCATAGAGTAGTTTTCGGATTATTAAATTCAACATTGTTATTTTATAGCTTTTGAAAGATGACAGATGGAGCATTACCTACTTTGTACTACTCTGAATTCAGTTCTTCAAGGGCTTTCAAATAGCACAATCCGCACGTTGAGAAATAGCCTTTATCATGTTTTGGCAGTCACATTTCCGTTTGACAGATGGCACCGGTAAAAACTAATGAGCACAATTCAGACTGAAATATGAAGACTGTTTCAGCGATGATAGTGAAAAGTTCAACTGTGAGTAGATCTGATTTTTAGTTTTCATATTATGTCAAACAAAAGTGTGCGACTATCAACACATGACAGAAGCGATTTGTTACAACTCAGCTATAATGTTCTAAGCCCTTGAAAAAATGCATCCAGAATAGCTCAAGAAGGCTCTGTCACTTGTCAAAAATAATAAAAAACCACCAAATTTGATCCAATAACTCAAAAACACCCTGTGGATTGAATCAAAATCCCCAAAAAAAAGCAAGACAACAAAAAATAATATATCAGCTTTAGCTGCAGTTTTCCTCTCTTTCCCGAATTTTCGAAGTTGCGGGAAACTCTTTCCTGGTCGAAATCACTGGGAACGGCCGGACGCTTCTGTGTTTGCCCCACATATGACCATGGCTACATAATACCTGTTGAAATTGATTCTTTTGACACGGCTCGTCAGTGGTAGAGGTTATTGTGCCATTCTTTACAAACTTAAAATTTATTCAGAATTTTATACCTAGGAGTAGTTGAAATTTAGTAGTAGTGAGAGTGAGTATTGAGTAGTGAAGGTGGATGAGAGGTGGTTCTCTGAAGAGGGTGGCACAATTCAAGATGCCATTTTACTTGCAGCCTTTTGAGACCTACTACGGCATAAAGATTTTTTATGGTCATAAACAGAATAAGTTTTTCATCTAGGTACTGGATCTGCTATATTTTCTTAGGTATTTTTCAATCAGGTCGTTACCTTTCTTCCGAAGGGATACTTTCAATGAAACTTATTTACATCTCTGATGGATACTCCCCGCGGAAGTAATGTGTCCACAAAAGTAAAGTGAAATGAGATCAAAATGATGTCGCAGAGAATTGATTTTTCAACGACATAATAACTGTACGTCTCAAAGTACTTATTTTTTTGTATGTTTTTATTGAAACAGCGAAATTATCTAGGTACCAAGATGAGAGTTCTAGAAATCAGATCAAGAGGAAAGCAAATATTGCGTGGAAAGCATTAAATGATAAAAAACGATTCCATAATCATACGTAATCAGTAATCACGATGCAGTTAGGTACCTATCATAAAACAAATAAAAAAGTGTTGTGTAAAGATGAGCAAATGAGATTTTTTCTACTAGTCATTTGCCAATTTCTTTGTATTGTATCCACTTTCTTTTACTCTTATACAGCTAATACTGGCTTAGTTTACACCGTGGCTTTGGTCGGCGACCTAAGCACTAAATTCGACCCAAATAAATTTAGTCCAAGTAGTGTAAACGATCACAGAGAAGGACCAAGAAGGTCTTTTGTTAGCCGTGGACTGACCTAAATTTAGACTGGAATCAATCCCCAAAGATGGCAGAGGATAGAATAGAATAGAATAGAATAGAATTAAGATTGATATACAGGGTGTCCCACAAAGCAACCGACATGGCTTGAGGGTAAATGTACTTTTTCAAGGCAAATCAGAATCTGCATTCGAAATTTTTCTGACGTCTTCCGTTTCCGATATACAGGGTGATTTATGTGTTCAACCGAAAAGTCAGATTGGTCATATCTCAGGAATAGATCAATAGAATCGATTGAAATTTTGCAAGTATATTCCAAAAGCAAGGGCCTTTGTAGCGCCCTATTCATTTATTAAATAAATACAGGACCGTACCCAAAATTTTGTTTTTCGAGTTTCTGTTGAAAAAGTCACCCTGTATAGATTTTGTTTTTAAAATCTTATGTCATATTCGGAGACCACATAAAAAAATGCTACAAAATGCGATTCGCTAATTCGAAAAAAAATTATTTCCAGAGATATTTTAGAAATATTTTGGAAAATTTGAATTCAAATCACTCAAACGCTATTCCAGATGGTCAAACAAAGTCACAATTTCAATGTTGATGTTTTACCAAACTAGGGATCATTTCAGGAGATTTCCGGGAAACATGAATTTGGGTAGGAGTCTGAGGTACCAAATTCATGTTTCCAGAAAATTCTCCTGAAATTATCCTTGGTTAGTAGGAGCACCACAATTGAAATAATTACTTTGTTTGACCATCTGGAATAGCGTTCCACTGATTTAAATCAAAATTTTAAAAAATATTCCTGAAATATTTCTGGTAATAGTTTTTTCTGGAATCAGCAAAATTAGTGTCAAACAATTTAGGAACCGCATTCTGTAGCATTTTTTATGTAGTCTCCAAATATGACATCAGATTTTGAAAAAAAATCTATACAGGGTGACTTTTTCAACAGAAACTCGAAAAACAAAATTTTGGGTACGGTCCTGAATTTATTTTATAAATGAATAGGGCGCTACAAAGGCCCTTGCTTTTGGATTATATTTGCAAAATTTCAATAGATTCTATTGATCTATTCCTGAGATATGACCAATCAAACTTTTCGGTTGAACACAAAAATCACCCTATACAGGTGATTCATGAGTGACCTTACATAGACTAATGGGAGATAGAGGACTTCGAGGCGAGTCAGGATCCACAGAAGAAATTTTGTTTTCTCCACTGGTTACGAAGATACAGGGTGTTTTGTGTGTTTCGTTTAAAACTTTGATAAGCTATATTTCTGAAACGGCTGAAGATATTTTGTTGAAATTTACCACTGATATTTCTCTGTTGGAACTTATCCAGAAGCAATACCAGGTAAGTCAAAATCCGGGGCCGGGTAAGAAAAAATGTGCCCCTTTGTTATTTGATCGAAAAATACATTTTCTGACCGCTTTTCTAAAAAACTTATATCGGATTCGAAAAGCAAAGGAAAAATGCTTCAAGAATCATTCTTCAATTTAGATGGCACACCTGAACTGGTTCGACAATAAAATAAAAAGTAAAATTTGTGAGTAAGTTTCCATTTTCAACCGGACATAATCGACTCATTGTTTGATTGAATTCACTCAAATTCAATTTTTGGCTTGTCTCTGTTAAATAGAAAATCTTGGCTGGAAGAAAAATCCCAGAGCCGACCTTTTTTTTTTCAATTACAAATTCGAGAGTGAAACACAAAATTAGACTCGATTTGGTCTTGAAAAAAATCTTCGGCTATGGAATTTTTCTTCCAACCAAGTTTTTCTATTTCACAGAGACAAGCTAAAAAATGAATTTGAATGAATTCAGTCCAACAATAAGTCGATTATGTCCGGTCGAAAATGGAAACATACCCACCATTTTCAGGTGTGCCATCTAAATTAAAGAATAATTCTTGGAGCATTTTTCTTTGGCTTTTCCAATCCGATATAAGTTTTCTAGAAAAGCGGTCAGAAAATGTATTTTTTGATCAAATAACCAGGGGGGCACATTTTTTCTAACCCGGCCCTGGATTTTGACTCACCTGGTATAACTTCTGGATAAGTTCCAACAGAGAAATATTACTGGTAAATTTCAACAAAATATCTCCAGCCGTTTCAGAAATATCGCTCATCAAAGTTTCATACAAAACACACAAAACACCCTGTATCTTCGTAACCAATGGAGAAAACAAAATTTCTTCTGTAGATCCTGACTCGCCTCGAAGTCCTCTATCTCCCATTGGTTTATGTAAAGTCACTCATGAATCACCCTGTATGTATATCGGAGACGGAAAATTTCGAATGTAGATTCTGATTTGCCTCGAAAGAGTACATCTACCCTCAAGCCATGTCGGTTACTTCGTGGGACACCTGTATACCAAATCTGGGCTCTATTTTGAAAAAGGTCGATAATCCGGGGGGGGGGGGGCATAGGGTCAAAAAAGGCTTGGACGTGTACAACTTCGTGAAGATATACAGGGTGTCCGTTTTTCGAGGCTAAGCATGGGTATCTCGCTTATCTTGAGAGATACAAAGTGGGTTAAATCAGAAAAAAGTTGCACATTTTCATGACGATCAATGATCCAAAAAGAAATCTGACGTATCGATTTTAGTTTTTGAGATATCGTGAAAAAACAGGAATTTGAATTTTTGTTTCAATTTTTTTATTCAAAAAACGGTTGAAGGTTGGCCTTTCCTAATCTAGACATTGCTAGGGCACTTTTTCAAAAGGAATTCAAAGCTGCCAAAATCTTTATTCTAGCTTTCAAAGCAACCGAGATACGACATTAAACTTTTTTCTCCAATGGGCGCCATATGGATTATGATATTTTTGAATACGGTATTCTTTTCTGGTTACAACGATGTGCCACATGTCACTGTTGAATAAATGTTCAACATTTACGTTTTTTTTTATTGTCGGTGCTGATTTTGTTTTCAAAGCACCCTTTGAAAAATGAAAAATTTTTTTTGCTCTAAAGCATGGTTCAACAGTGGCATTACGCCCCTGAATTTTGTTTCTTGATCACGTTGCTATTATTCGATAGAGACCTATCCTGGTTAACTTTTTTCTAAGTTTGAACAAAACCAGTTGAACGGTTCAAAAGTTATGTCAAAAAATTCATTCCAAAAAGTCAATTTGAACACCCTGTATCTTTGTAACGGAGCATTTTAGGACATCGAAGTTATATTTTTTCCTGGTCCATTTTTGATGGAGAATCTCCCTTAGAAGTTTGTAACCGTAATTGCGAAACACCCTGTATATCTTCACGAAGCTGCACACGGCACGACTTATGCCCCCATACTACGACCGGTGTAAACGCTGAAAGAGAAGGACTATTTTAGACAGAATTTGGGTCAGTGTTTAAATCAGTCCGGTCCGGCGGTGTAAACGTGGTCAATGTTCTCTTTCTCTTCATTTTCAAATTTTTCAACAAATCTCAGAACTCGCATCTTTCATATTGTTACGAGCGGCGATTCCCGTGCATTCTGGTAAATACGCGATCTTTCTAGAGTCCTCCACTGGATTACAGTGTACAAGTGCGGAGCGTTCTAGTGCATTCCAGAGTATACGTGATGGCTTGGCAATTGAAACTGAATGGAAGATTTAAACGGCCGATCAGGAAACATCAGCCGAATTGGCGGAGGCGCCGTCATTCCAGAACACACCGGAAGCACGCGAAAGGTATGTGATTATTCGGGAGTCGTCTAGAAACCATATACCGGGCCACTGTGGAATTTGCTGAAAGACCCATGGAACATTCGAGATAATTAGTTGAGACCTATATAAGCACTATGAATCGCCCACGCCCACAGGACCAGTTATGAATTAGAAACGATCGAGTGCGAAACAAGCGAAGTAGTAATCGGCTATATTCCTAAGTAAGTAATTGTTGGTGTGTATTTATTGTAGTACGCAGTACTATTTTTAGTGTGAGTTTTAAAACGATTGTCTCAATTATAATCGAACCCGTACGCGAAATACTTAACAATATGGATGTTTTAACTCACGCTCCCCAAGCGGGGTCCAAACGAAGCGCACAAGGGTTACAACCCAGCTCCCAAAGAAGGGTCGCAACGCAGCGAAGGGACAAGAGGCGTGGATTCTTCGAGAGGTAGTTGCCTACTCAAGAGTAGTTAGCTCAAGGTTAAGGGTCCTTATCAAACAGGTACCTACACATGAACAGGTTCCAAAACGAACGGCCAAGAGTTGCATCAAATATTTCCAACGGCAAGAAAGGCACTTGATTTCTAGCCCCTAGTTGACTGGTAACAAGGAATTTAAAATCTTCATTTTATGTCAAAAATGTAGGTACTAAAAGATTTTTAATCTAGAAGGTAGGTAGTATAGAATCATTAATTAATATTTCTCGTATTATTTATGTCATTTAATGGGGCCTTGCACTGCCACTTTTACACACCGAGGGCGCCACGACCGTTGGGGGCAAATTCGACGATTTTGACGGCGTTGACGCTTCAGCGACCGACGTCCGTCATTTTATGTCTTGATTTGAAATTTGGATAACCTCTGTTTCTTGCTTGACGTCTCCAGTCACTGTCAGTTACTGGTCAAACTACTCAAACTCCCCTGTTTTTCGCGTCGTTACGGCCGCTTTATCGAAGTAGGCGCCCCCTACAGTAGTGGCGACCTCACGTTGAGTTTTTCAATTGCAAGGCCCCATTGGTAAAAGTATTGTTTGCAAAACAGAGAAGAGCACTCTTGATAAAAGCACATACTTATAGAGAATATCTAGGTATACCTACCAAAATTCATCAAGAAGAACACGACCTAGTCAACAACATTCTTATTGCATCCTTCGTTTTCGCGAAGAAAGATCCGTTATGTAGGTAGTCTGCAAAATCGCCACCTATTCACTGACCTATAAAGTGACGAAATAGGTAGTGAATTATAATTACTCAATCGTATTTAGATATGCAGGAATATTCCTCAAGAAAACAAGCTCAGTTGTTTAGTCTTCATCTCTTGGAATTTTTCTAATACTTGACCCCCATTGAAGTTGTTTGCTTTAATTTTCACGAGCATAATAATAATGCTCGTGAATAATGATATAATAAATAATGACTCTATGGTACGAATAGAGTACCATCTATCAAAATAAATTAACATTACTGTTTATTACTATTATTACTTTCATTCTAAGATAGGCATCCTATGATAGGCACCTACCTTCAGTTCTTTAATTGATACCTAACAATAAAAACAGGGGCAAAACAGAGTGCTAGTGAATTTGTTTCTGATTTCCGTCCTTTAATCCCCAAAATAAATCACATCCGCCATCAGTAATCCGATTAAGCAAGAAATCAAACAAATGAAATTAATGATGATAATAGAGTTACAGGGTGACTCAAAAGTATGGAACTCTTTGACTTCATCTTTTCCGGATCATCGGATCTTCCGAAATAAAGGTTTTTAGAGCATTTCATCACCAATCTGTCAGTTCTCACTAGCGGAATGAGATGATATCTTCAAGGATATTCTATCCTGTAATTGAATCCTAACTAGCCCTTCTATTGGTCAAGTTTATTTGAGTAGAATACCTTAATTGAGTTATGGAAACGAACGGGTTTTACTAGCGACACCGATTTTTTTCTTGTTTCAATAAATCAATCTTCCTAAAAAAATTTGAGGATGACATCCCTTTGAATGCTGGGTCGGCATTTGAAGGGAGCGGGAAATGTTACGTGGCGAAACGACCGTGCACGAATAATTTTTGGTTCTTGTGAAATTTTATATCTAATTACGAATAACTTCTAGACAAATATTAAAGTGAAATACTTTTATTTAGATATGAAAACGAACGGCTTTTACTAACGACATCAATTTTTTTCTTGTTTCAATAAGCCAATTTCTGTGAAAAGTCAGTTGATATTATGTGATGAGAAATTGACTGCTCAGAAGGCACCTCACAAAACCAACCAGTACCTACCTAAACGCACCGTCAACGAACGATGCCAGCCCAAATCGATAAGCCCAAATAACATAATTTCCTTCTGATCGGTCAATTTGCTGTCAGAGCACAAGTCAAACAATATGACGTTTCCCTAATTTGAGTTGTGAACAATAATTAATTCCGAATCGAACGAAAACAAATTCATTTAACCCATCATCCCTCACTCTTCCCGAGACCGCTGCAACCACTTCCGCGACCCCAACCCTGACCCCACTTCAATCGCTTATCAACCTCCCCCTCCCCTCCATATTCCTCCCCAAAAGCACCCGTGTAATGGCGGCTTTACAGAACTTCGTTTGTCGCCGGCGACAGTGTCGCTGGCCAATAGGATTCGATCTGCCTGTACTCCCCTACCCCCCTCCATATCATTCCCGCGACACGAGTTCCTGTCGTCGTGTCGTTCAAATTATTCAACTACAGTAGAGTGGGGGATTGTCGCCGGCGACATACGAAGTTCTGTAAAGCCGCCATAATACAACAAATCACACGGTGTTTGATAATTGACGTTTCTCTGCCCGCTTGATTTTCTATGCCTAAAATGCGCATCGCTTCCCCTTCGCACTCCATCAGCCCTCGCCCAACCATCCCCCCACAAATCTGCGCAAGTCGCCGTTCAGCATCCCCAAGCATTTTCCGAGGTCTACTCGAACCCGGAAAATTCACATTTTTCTTTTTTCCTTTCGCAATTGCCTTTCGGAAAATCATCTGATAGTTGCGAATCGGAAAATGAGGATCATTTATCTTGCAAAAAAAAGTCGCGAATTCGGTTTGCACAGGAATTTCGAGGCATGAACCGACCTGTTGGGGTGGGTCTTGGGCAAAGAGAAGGGGTAGCCCAGGGAGGATGCGAGAGATGATGTGAAATCTCGTTATCGCCGTGGAGCTTTTGTTGTGGAGTTCTCTAGTTCAGCGGGACTGGTTTTGTGTGTGCGAGGAAAAGCTGACGGTGTGAGCGAGCGAGTTTTCCGAAACTCCGTAAGTTTCTGTGTGTATTGCCGGAAGTTGCCTATCATTTTGACGTTTGTTTGAATTTTTTGCTCGTTTGCGACGGGCAAATTAAATTTGGGGGTTATGATCACTGGAGGAAAATAAATTAAATTCTCGAGTTCGAATATTTACAAGATTTATATTGCAGATTTTCTCGTCGGAGCTGTAAAGTGAAGTTGGGAAAAGTGGCGAAGTTCGAGGGCAAGTTGTTTTCGGCGGTGAACAATTTTTTTTCGTCGTCGCCATTGGTCAACCAAATCAAGGATTTGATGGTAAGTTGAATACCTGCACCTCTGGATTTACGGATGCCTTGACGGTTTCTTGTGAACAGGCCAGGCCAATCACCGAAGCCATGAATATTATTTGTTCTTAATTAATTTCGTTGATTCGGCGGCGGTCTTTATTTTTGTTATTTTGGCTAATAAAGGGCCAAAAAATTACCCGATCAATTTTTTTCACTAAAATCTTTTGAAATAACGGAACTAGGAGGGTTCGAAGCACCACTCTTTGATCCTTCGTAAGTTCGAAAATAAGACTCGAAGAATTTTTTCTTATTTTTTGTAGGCTTTGTGAAAATTCCATGTGCCGTACTGTATTAATCCGAACTTTCGAGATTACCCTATATGTATCTCACTCGCATCCTGAAAAATCGGTTGTGTCACCCCAAAACTTTCCCGAGTATGATAGTATCCAGGAACCCATGGAAATTTTTTGTTCGAAACGTCTCTTCAAGTGGAAAGTTGGAATTAAAGAAAAAGATTGAAAATAATTTGCAGGAAATTGAAAATTTTGTCAGGAAAAGAATTTTCCGGTAAAACCTCAAATCCTATTTCAACTCATATCATTGTAACAATCGTCAATTAAGGTTTCACTTTAGCCCAATCATTCAAGTCCGGTCTCGAAAACCCAGGCCAGTTTTACATTTTCTACCAGAAAATTCCCGGAAAATTGGAAGAAAAATTGTTGGAAATGTTCAAGAACTAGTTACCTCTTGTAAAAAAAATGAATAGAATAGAATAGAAATATATATTTGTCTTCACCATTCGGTATACAAAGGTAAAAGAAATTGCATTCAATAATAAAAATAATGTACAACAACAGTAGTATTTAAAATGTTTCCAAACAATACAATACCATACACACAATACATATCAATCGAAAGATATTTTTATCTCCAATATTAGAGAAGTTTTATAAAACTATAAGAAATACATATAAGGATTTTAAATGTGCCGAGAAAGTTTTAATTTAAGAGGGAGGCAGAACAGAGGGTGAACCTTCATTCCTCGATCAGTGCTGCAAATTTAGTAACTGCGGAGACGAAATTGTAGATGTTGTTGATTTTTTCTTTGTCGAGATTTGTGAAAATAGAATGGAAGTTCTCATATGTGATTCCCGTTAATTGGCCGAGCAACCAGTGACTTCTTGGTTGGGCAAGAATGGGGCAAGTGCAAAACAAATGGAAGAGGTCGTGGACGAGTCCGGTGTTACAGAAAGGACATGGTTCATCTTGGTCGATTACAAGTTTGGTTTTGTTTATATAAAGTCGCAATTTTGCATGGTAACCGAGCTTTATTTGGCTAATAAGTCGAATTCTATTGATGGGAATATGGAGAGCCAGGTAGTGATTGTGATTCATCGAATGGACAGTGTTACTAAGGATGCTTCTGTATATTCTGCTGTAAGGTGAAGTGATTGCATTGTTTTTGTCTTTTGTTTTCAGGTGTAATGTGCAGATATCTAAGATTTCGGTTATATCAGACTGGGTGAAGAGTGAGTCATTGTTGAGGAGATGCGTTATATTGTTATTCTGCAACAGGTTTCTGAATTGCGTGAACCAATTGTATTTAATGTTATTGGTGGGGGACGAGTCTAAATTCTTCAATCTATTAAGACAAAGTTTGGGTAGTCTTGAGCTCGGCATCTTCTGCACTTTGTACCACCATCTAAGGGAGCTTTTTATAACGTCAAGTTCCATGTGATTCAGATCCGCTTCGAAGCGTACAAAGCTGTTTGGAGTTGTTGCGGGTAAATGTAAAAGAGACTTTATGAACTTGACTTGGACCTTTTCTAAGTTTTCGATGTGTCTGAGGGACCGAACTTCAGATGCGTAGAGGAGAGTTGTTTTTACCAGAGATTGGAACAGTTTAATTTTTGTCTGCCATGAATCAGATTTTCCACCTGTTAGTATTTTGAACACACTGCCAATTGCGACCGTCGCTTTCGAATTAAAGTGTCCCTGTGCCTTCAGAAACAGGCCCGACGAGCTGAACGGGACACCCAAGTACGTAAATTTGCTGACTATTTCAAGTTTTTGTGATCCGTAAAAATAGTTATCATTGTATTGGGGTGGGCCCTTACTGAATATCATTACTTTGGTTTTATCTGTGTTGACAGTTAAATGAAGTCTTGCCGAGAATTGTTCTATAGCTTTAAGTTTGTTTTGCAAGTCAACTGGTGAATCTGCGAATATGGCGATATCGTCAGCATACATCAGCGCAATGACATCCACAATCCCATCTATGTTCAAACCTCCAAAACCAAGACCTCTCATATAGGATTCGAGTTCGCCAATAAAAAGGGAAAAGAATAGGGGACTAAGAGGATCTCCCTGAAGTACTCCCGTGGTGATTCTGATCTTGTCGGTGAGCCCAGCTCCCGTCCTGACCCGAACGAAAGCATCACCGTAAGCCCTGCTGAAAACCCTGACGAATTTTCCACTGATTCCCAAAAGGTACAACTTTTCCCATAAAAGACTATGTTCAACAGAATCGAACGCGGATCTAAAGTCGATAAAACAGACGTAAACCTTTCTTTTCCGTAATCTGAGATGCAGCTGGATGATGGATGTCAAAACAAATATATTATCGATGCAACTCCTCGCCCTTCGAAATCCCGACTGACTTTCCGGGATCAATTCTTTTTCCTCGGCCCACGCATTCAACCTCAAAAAGAATATCTGGCTGAAAAGTTTGGGTATGGTGTTACAAAGAGCTATCCTTCTGTAATTGACAGGATCTTGCGTATTGCCCTTCTTATAAATCATAGAAAAAATGCAATCATTCCAGCCGGTTGGTATAAATTCCCTATTAATGATATCGTTAAACAAAAGTAAGAGAGACCGTCTGTGCTCAAGGGGTAGGGCTTTTAGGAATTCATTGCTGATCATGTCGGGTCCGGAAGCTTTCCCGTTTTTTAGGTGTGACAGGCAGACGTTCAACTCAGAGAGGGTTATGGGGTCGTCCAAAAAAGGGTGTGAAGCGTCAAAGAAAGTGTCAATCGGAGAATTTGGTCGAAAGTAAAGAGACGCCATATGTGTCTGCCACACTGATGGTGCTATTGGGTTTACTCGCGGCGTTCGATTAAAAGAGCGGACCGTTCTCCAAAACTCAGAAGCATCCTTCACATTCGAAAGGGCCTGTCGTCTACTAGAATAGTAATTGTTTTTGCTGATCTGAACTGTAGTTTTGAAACTTTTTTTTGCGTCTATATATTCGGACAAAAAGCTATCTTGGAATCCATTTTTTTTACATAATTTTAATTTGGTTTTGGCTGTTTTTTTTGCTTCTCTACAAGGTCTATCGAACCATGGTTTGGAATGGCTATTATTAGATGTACGAGTTCCTCGGTGCGTGACTTTTAACATCCCGGAGTTGCAGGCTGCATTTCTAACATTTTCTATAAAAGTATTCCGATGTTCCTCGACTGACGAGTTTTGTATTATATTTATGCTGTTGAGCGCCGCCACGTATCTACCTTTGAAGTCCTCACGCCATATAAACTTTACCGAGTAATTCTCCACAGGGTCACCCTTACTCGAAATTAATGGGGCTTGCCACCGCGAGCCATGGGAGAGACTGACACAGCATGGAAAGTGATCGGAGTTGAAAAGTTTGTCAGTTACAAGAAAGTCTTGGAGTAAAATCTGCCCCTCCATGTTTGACCAGCACAAGTCCACAACACTCTTACCATTTTTACTCACAAAAGTGTACCCGGCAGGGGAGTCACTAGGGGATCGACCATTCAACACGAAAAAGCCTCTCCCGGTCAAAATGTCAAGGAACTCTTTGCCTCTTTGATTATGCGTTTTGTCCGCGGTGGTTCTAGAGTTACTAAAGCCGTTGCCTTCCATGGTACCTTCCTCCATCTGGTTACCGTAACCGATTCTAGCGTTGAAGTCGCCCGTCAAAAAAACAGGAACATCGCGATCCGTTACCCTCTGTAGTGCCTCCTCCAATAGTTCGGCAGATGTTTCACAGTTTAAACTTGGTGGAAAGTAGAAAATACCTAAAACAAACATATATTCATTGTCATGAACCAAAATAATAATCCAATACTCTTTGTTGTCCAGTATAGAGAAAGAAGGGAATTTCTTTTTATTTATCAGAACTGATATGCCACCACTCGGTCTACCTACACCAGTAGATTTTTTTGCATAACTAAATACAGCAGCAAAATCATTATCAAGTTTTTGTTGACAAAAAATGAAAGATTCTTTATAGATCCAGGTTTCAACAAAAGCAACAATGTCAAAATTCAAAATAAAGTCCATGTCTGATGAGTCCAGATTAAGGACATTTTTGATGCCATTAACGTTCCAGAATATTATATTCGAGGTGACCGGGCGCAGCGTGTATGAAAAAGGTTGCTCGACTTCGTTCGATATCAGTGGAGAGGTGTTATGATGGTAATTCTCAGGCGTGTTTATGTTCATATGCGGTGCGTTCTTCAACTGGTGCGGCTCTTCTTTTCTCTTTTTCGGTGGTGATTGCTACGCTGATGCTGAATTATATGTGGTGTTTTTTCGTAGAATTTCCGTGTGTTTGATATAGCATGGGCATTGGCGATCGTTTGCTGCATGTATTCTCTGTTTCTGGGGGAATCCTGAGCGCCGACAGTTGATACAGTCGAAATCTTGTGCGTCGCAGGTCGCCGCTCTGTGATCGCCGCCGCAGCGGTGGCATGTTTCCTTTTCTTGTTTGCAGTACTTGCTGACATGATTGAACAGACAGCATTTGAAACACATCGCCACTGATAGTTGTTCTTTGATGTAAATATTCGTCAAATTAATGACGATAGTTTGCTTCTTCAGTAGGAGTTTTGCAAATTCTGGTTCGGCTTCGAAAGTCCAGTCTTTTTTTGTTTGATTTCGGCATGGTTTCGCTATCACATATTTGAGTTTCTTTTTTATTTCTGCTTCATCAGTTATTCTGGCAATATCTTCGTTTTGTTTGATGATGTCTTCGTAAATATCTTCAAGTGGGATTTCGTTTTGTAGTCCGCATAGTGTAATTGTCGGGTTTCTTGGTTTCTTTTCTGCTACTTCGATGTCTTGCTCCTTATTAATTTCTTCGATTAGTTTATTTTTTTGTTGTTCTGATTTTGCGATTATCAACATCTTATCTGTGCTCATTTTTATTACATTCTTTACGCCTCCGTCTATGTCTTGCGGTTTCAGCTTTTTTCCAACTTGGGTCCATCTTTTGGAGATGTCTTGGCCGTCTTTTGTTTTAATGATTACCTCGTTTGATTTTGTTGTTTGAGGTGGTGTTGTCCATGGTTTCAGGGCTTCTTTGACTTGAGCGCTCGTTATTTCCGGATATGTTTTCATTGTTTCAGCGTACGTTGCTTGTCTCGGAGGTTGTTGTTGGCGGCGTTGTGCTCTGGTCGTTTGTAGCTCTAATTTTTGTTCTATCATTTTGTGTTTCAATTTGAGATCCAGATTTTGTTGGATGAGCTTCATTTTTTCGATGCGGGTGCGATAGACTCGTCTCTCCATTTTTCGACTGACGTCATATATTTGTAAAATGGCGTCAGTGGTTTTGGTTTGCTCCTCTTTTTCGAAAATTATTTTGCCCTTTTCTTCTTTTGTTGTGGCGGCTCTGATTACTGCTAATGCCTTCAGTAGGTCTGCTGCATCCTCTTCTTCTCCCCTTTCATCTCTTTCTTCGTCTACGTGTTCATCCGCCGAGGTGTAATCTTCCATGTTCGTTTCCGATTCTTCGTCTGACAATCCTACCTTCGTCAGGTCTGGGCTAGACTTTACAGATCTGAAACGTTTCGGTGGTGGTGATTTCATTGTGAGGTCCGTGAGACTTCCTATGCAGGGACCCCTGTGGCCTCTGCAGGAGCGGAGAGTCTGATACGGCCCTGTATTCTGTTATGTATGAGGAGCGTTGCGGCGATAAGCGAGCGTATAAAGAACTGCAGCCAATTTGGCAACCGGTGACACTCAAGAACTGTTTTCACTCAAATCACTGGAAAGCTCGGGTTGCAAAGCACAGGTTGGTCAAGTCTCGAACTTTTTAGCAGATTTTAGCACTTAAAGAAGAACGATTTGTAAGCGAACGACACTTCGAACACACGCCTTGTTCCGCCATCTTGAATCATCTCTGTAAAAAAAATGGTGAAAATCTGTTCGCGGGGTAAAAAGTTGAAAAATTTGCAGTTTTTCCAGAGAGGAAAACCCAAAAACCGTGGGTACGATTCAAAAGTTTGACTTAATCTCCCCTCAAACTTCCATTCCCAGCATGTCTGCACCTAAAATGAATATTTCGTGGGGCGCATGTCGAAGTTGGCACAGCAGTTTTTTCAAATTCACGGAATGTGCAAATTTCATTTTGAAAAAATTACCATCGGAAAACCGGATTTTGAAAATGGGTCTACACGACGCCCAATCCAATCTGTACTTTCGATATCAGTCGATAATCGAAATTTCGATAGCAATTTCTCGAAAAAATATATCCCCAAGCAGGAATAAATTTTTGAGTTGAGTCCTGCATCAAAAGTGAGTTGTCCTGGTCAAAACACGAGCGAAAGGCCCTGTCGGGTGGCAACGGCTAGAAGAAATTTTGAAAATTATCAACGCCCGACTGGAAAATAGTAGAAAACTGCAACCGCATTCATTATTTCACAGAAAAACCATGTCCGCAAACCAACTTTCAAGTTGATCGGATCAACGGCTCGGTAGTTCTCGTGGAAGATCACAGACAGGCAGACAGACAGACAGACAGACAGACACACACACACACACACAGACAGACATCATTCTGAAAATGGTCTCAATCGTCTTGCCTTGGGGGACATCAAAATGGATATATGTCCCATACACCTTCTATTTTCAGTGTTAACACCATTGTTGTTGACAATAATTCCTTACCGCCGGCGCCGCCTCAATAACGACAATTTGAAAGGACCAACTTGAATTTTGTGACATTCCATAAATTCCAAAATGAAAGAGTTAAGCTGTCCGTAAGTAATACATCTTATATAGGTATGTATGTATAGTCTATAGAGTCACGATTTGCCAGGCCTTTGAAATTGAAACTTGTGACTCTTGTTTAGAACTTTGGAAACAACAAAAATGTCCCTCTGACAGCGAGTTCCACCAAAGTTTTTTGAGCGGATTATCTGGCCATGCAATAGGGTAGTGACCACCATCGAAAAATATAAACAAAAATCATACTAATCGAATGTAGAGCCTTAATAGCAAGACTACGTTTCGTGAAAATTCAAAAAAAAAGTTCCAAGTGTCTCGAAATCTGCCTTGAAAGTGGCTACTTTTGCGAACGATTTCAAATCTACCGAGCTGTAAGGCGGGCTGTGACGTTTCAATCTTTTGACAGTAGTGGGGATGACCCCATCTCCGTTACCTGTGTGTCACTGTTGACGTTGACGTTTGCCGGCATAACATAACCATTGAAGTCTGATGTAGTTTTGAAATATTCATAAATCATAAAATATTTTACCATGGGTAAATTTTGGGAAGTCGCCTGTTCACAATCGGGCTCCACATTTTCAAGCAAAACAACTAAACAACACGAATCACCGCACAGATACAAAAAGCGTAAACAATATAACAATCAGCTGTTATGAGCGTTGACGGGTTGACGCTAGTGCTTTTTGTAGTAAGTTCTGTAGTGTTGTCAAGCCTGCTTCTCCGCCTATGAAAGATTGTGACGTCATCGCGCCCGAGATCGCGCCAAATTTGAAATGATCGAAAACTTTCATAATTTTTTTTACCAAGAAAACTTGCGAAAAAATTCTGTTAACTATATAGCGTCACTTATCAAGAAGTGAACTTTTAAAAAATATATTGAAAAAAAATTCGGTCACTACCCTATTGGCTGTTGCATGGCAACTATGAGCTTAATGAAGTTAATTCGTTCATAAAACGGTGGAATTCTTAAACCCCGTTGAAATTTTAACAAATTCTTGACAGAATGTAAGCCAAATCTAATTTTTGGACGTTTCTAGGTGACTAAGGCGGACCATTAAATGTTTCGGCAATAAATTAAAATCAACGTTCTACTCGTTTTTACGTTAAAAGTTACGTTACGTCGTACGTACGTGTGCACGCAAACACCCCAATACCTACTGACTTAGGTGTTCATATTATTGTTGCAATGGAAGAAACATAACCACGCTGAAAAGTTTTGAAAAATAAATGAGTCAAGGAGGCCCTTGAAACTAATGGCATGGGTCGTAACTCACCCTATGTAATTGAATCACCCTAAAGTAGCTACTTACCCACTTACTTGAAACATCTATTCGCTATCGAAAAGTAAATGCAACACTCAATTAAAACATTTGTTTTCCTTAAATTCTACATAGGTAAATCACAATAATGACCTCGATAATGACTCAAATAAACTATGCTTGTAAAATGAAGGTTAATTATAGTAATTATATAATAATTATACTCACAATACTCACATGATGGACAATAAAGTATTAGTGATGCTGTAATAAATAATAATGAAACAAAACGTATCCTGGTTTGACATGCAAGAGAGAGAGTGCTGATATATTAAATATTTAAATGAAATACCTGTAGGCTGTGAACTGGAAATTTGACGTCGAGTGCCCCAATGAAGTACTGTCAGTCTGGATCTGAATCAAAAATTTGTCAAAAATCTTGGTTAGAACGTCATTACATACCGGGTGATCATTTCAAAAACCACCCACCCGTAATGACTAATTACGATTTTTTTTTCGTTTATTCAACGTCGGCCTATTTTTGCAACGAGGCCTAACACCGAACGCCGATGAATGTTTTCCTCCACTATACCGGAAATTTTGACGTACCCCTGTGTGTGTCCAACACCAGGTAGGGATTTTTCCAACATCGCATGGGGTCGGCACCATCGTTTGTATTTTACGTGCTATGCCGCACACGGCGCGTCTTGCATTTAGCAAGCATTCCAACTAAACCAAAGAGCTTGTTCTGGGGACGAAAATCCGAGTGCCGACAGTGGGACTCGAACCCACGACCCCTGGAGTGGTACCCAGTCGAACGCGCTGACCACCACACTACAAGCTCCTCTAATTACGATTTCTAGTGAATAGTTTCTCCCTCCCTAGAAAAACTGCATATTTTCGAGCATATTTTCAACTTTTCATCCCATGAACAGATTCTCACTATTGTTCTTCAACAAGAGGTTACTGGTTGGTTATCAGACATTTGTCATTTTCCAACAATAGGTAGCAGGAACAAAAATGGCGTACTCAAGATGGGTATATGGTATGATGTTATTTTCACTAGTACGTACTTGTTGATACAATTTTCTTCAGTTGTAAAGTTGTAATAAATATATAGATAATTTATTGAACAATTGTCGCTTTATCATAAAAATTTATGTGCTTAACTCAAGATTTGACTGAGTAATGTCAAAAACAAGCGAATCTCTACAGCGGTGCTCTGGCACCCCCTCAGGCGCAAACGCGGGCAAGAAGCTGGCAACAGACGCTTCGTTCTCGGCTTCGTTATGCCGGCGTGCCTGCAACGTTGCCATAGCGGGTGCCAAGGTGACGGTTATATTCCCGCGACCTATTTCTTTTTCCAATTTTCGGAGAGTTCACCAGTTGTGCATGGAAAACCGGCCTGACTTAGGAGCCTTAAGGCCACCGGATATTGTTCCGGAAATTGTTCCGACCTTACTATACCATATCTGCATCTGTCTAACTATAGCAGTTACAGAAAAAATGGATTCCATTTCTGACTACAGAGTTGAATGCAATCAGAGCACTGAGGCCTCGCATAAGGTCTGTTTCTGTGTCCTGCTCCAACTTACTCTGAAGCAGACGTTTCCTGGCCGTGACCAATCAGACAGCTCTATTTTATGCTCTAAGCGCTCCAGAGTAAGTTAGAGCAGGACAAAGAAGCAGACCTATAGTTAACAGTAGGCAATTCAAGTATTACAGAAACGTGTCCCAAAAACTCACTGAATTTCCCCGTTGACGTTAATAACCTAGTAGTTGGTGGGTTGTGAAAACATTAAAAAAAAAAAATGAAGCAGGTACCTACGTTGCAATCCAACAATCGAAGTGAGTAGTCTATACATAATACCGGGTGATCATTTGAAAACTATCCACCCGTGATATAACTCTCGATTCCTAGTGAATATTTCATCGAGCAAAAACAGGTTCAAATTCAAATCTCAAATTCAAATCTTTATTCGTTTCTATTTACAACGCAGTTGCATGAAATATGTCAAGAATAGCTGAATAGTATGTAGGAAAAGATATTATTTATCCAATCCTATTGAATGATGCACGCATTATCACGCGCATACATGCCTGCATTTTTCAATAAGACTGCATAAAGCATAGTATTCTACTCGCGGGTAATGGCTATTACTCATTCGGATACTTTACGACACTCGCCAAGGCTCGTGTCGGCAAACTGCGTCCTCATGAGTAAGAAGCAATCATTACCCGCTTGTTGAATAATATACTATTATCCTCGCTATTATCGTATCATCACTTATTATGATCGCTTTATGTTGAACCTTTATCAATAATTATTAGGAACATAATATCATAGTACTTAACTCATAATATCTTAGTTACTCATAATATAATACGTTAGATACAATAGTTTCCCCCTGCACCTTGCACGCTTGTTCTCGCACTCGCCACTCGCGACACAGCCATATTCTTTTTCATAATATACTCTTGACTTGTCTGGCAGCAAATCTAATCTTGTACCATCTGCTACCTCCAAAATATTTGCGGGAACATCAAAATTTACCATGATAAATCCCAAAAATGCACAAACTGACTTTTCTCTTTGAAAACTGTCGAATTTTTGTTATCACAGAAAATAATGAATACCTACCTATATGATTGTTTATATCTTTTTCCATCGCCATTCGCCACTCATGATGATTATGCAGCTTTTGACTGAACTGAAATACAATTTGAATCTAATTCTGTGATGATACGATAAAGCTTTGAATATAACTCGAATATTAGTGATTTAAGCACACTCGGACGTTGTCCAGGTGACTCGGCTGTCGCCTCGTCACCTGACAACGTCCTCGTTTATTATAAATCGCATAATATTCTTGTTATATCATAAGCTATTATAATTGAAATCATGTCGTACCTTATTTCCTTATGACGTAAGTTTTGAGGCACTAGCTCCCTGTCCATAACAAAGGAAGAAGCAATGTGAAGCAAGAAGCAACCTGCTGTGGTTTCAAGTTGGAGTAGGAGCAGGCCATGCAGTAATTACGGGGCTCCCAGCGAAACGATGCAGATTTAATAATGCTGCCTGAATTTCTGTAAAATCGACATTCAAAGGTTGTAAAGTACCTTATAGGCTAAGCAGGTCATCATTGTATGGTATCAAATTTTAACATCAAGTGCCGCTATAGCCAGTCAATGGCGTCCTCACAGGCTTGATGTATTTCCATTGATGTTTCCCGTAAAACGTCTTATTGGGCAATCTGACACAATATGGTCCATAGCTTGGACTGGGTATCCGCAGTCACATCCTGGTTCTTCTGAAGGTCCCCATTTATGTTTAAAAAATCGACACCTCTCCCATGGCCGGTTCTGATTCGGTTCAGTTTACCCCACAAATGTCTGTCCAGTTCGAATCCTGCAGGCTGCATTATGCGGATCTTCGATCAGATTCAGTCTGTCTGGATTTGTTCTTGACCATTCGTTCATCCAAGCGGTTCCTGTGTCGAAGTTTTGTTCCGAGAGCTCGTTTGCTAGACTCCACGCCGGTTTTCTTGATTTTATCCTCGTTCGTCTAGTGCAGTCCTGGTGGATTGGCAATTGATGATTGTTGTGGCATTTAATATTATATTCTTCTTTTATTCGCTGTATACCAAATTGTTGTTGAAATACCCTGTTGAAAAAATTCTATGATTTTTGGTTTTGAAGTTATGGAGAGACAAAAAAGTTGATCCTTCGATTGCTTTTATTTCCAATGTTTCAAAAGATTTTAAGAAACTGGTTTATAGAAAAATAATGAGCACACAAAATCAACCTCTGAACTGAATCTGTATTGAATTTCTGTTTTCTATACAGGGTGAACCATAAACTACAAAAATTTAGTTTTCCTGAGAAACCAGGAGCAATTCTATCAAAATGAATTTTGTTTTATAGTTAGTTTTATTGTGCTCTACATAGGTTATGGGACCAATGTGGCTGGTTGCAGGTACTTTTAGAAAAACATTATTTTCAGGATTCACGACTCACCCTGTATACACAACAGAAATCCTCTGCAGATTCAGAGGTTCATTTTTTGTGCTCATTTTTTTCCATTATAAATTTACTGAAATCTTTTGAAACAACGAAAAAAAAGCGATCGAAGGACCAACTTTTGTCCCTAACTTCAAAACTAGAAAACTTAGAATTTTTTCAACAACTTTCCAGCACTCTACTACACTTCCATATTACGCACCTTTAAGGTGGTCCGACACTTTTGAATCACCCTGTATATATTGTATGGTATAAATAAAATAAACACTAAATATACAGACAAACGTGGCAAACTCGATATAATATCAAATTTTAAATCCATCAACGATACTGGTGTGGCGCCCTCAGACGGCTAACTTTCAAACTAATTGTTATGCACATCCACATGCTTTTCGAGAACGCACACCTGGTGGCAAATATGGTGAACCCGCTCACAGCTAAGTTCTCTCTAGAGACGGCCTTGCGCATATTGTGTTGCCTTATGGTGCTATTCTGTAAAAAGATACATCGATGTAAGCGCTGCATCGCTGTAAGATGACACATGTGACAATGCAAAACATTATTACTTTTGTCATTTTACAGTGATGTAGCGCTTATATGCCGATCACGTTTTAAATTCAGCAGAAATTAAAACACGGTTGGCCATGTTCCCTAGGGTGTAACGGACGCTGACAGACCAAGTCACGTGAAAACGGGCTTTTTGTGGCGAAGTCCAATGAGGTTAGAAAATTTTGACATGAAATGGCAATTCTGGCGTCTCCTTGCATCATATTCCGCTACAGTGTTGCCTTGGCTGTTATGACTGTTATCTTGTCAGAATGGCAGGTGAGTGACAGAGTGCCGAGCCGTTCTAGGTTTTAGACACTAGGCCTTCATTTCTGACCATACATTAGAACAGTTTTCTCAACCTAGTATATGATATGATGCTATGATGGTATATTATGATTCACTATTTTATTCAAAAAAACTCTTCACCAGTCGCCCATTTAAACTGGACAAAGTCTATCAAAATCAAGACGTCTTGAGCGTTCATATACAATCTTGCAACAGCGGTGTACTCGATTGACAATACGAATTCAAGGTCATCTGGGGAAATATTGATCCAACATTACAAATTTGAGCATTCCCAAATATCGCAGAATTGCCAACTTAGCGTGCAAAAATTACTGTTCTAGTGCTGAATTTAAAAGCTGATCGGCATATACATGGGTGTATCTTTTTTACAGAATAGCACAATAAATTACGGCGTTTTCAACGTTTGACGAGAGTTCTAAATTCCAGTCGCAAATGAAGACTATACCGAAAAATCTAGATTTTTTTAATAACATCTTTTCAAACTTCGCCTTGTTTCTCATCCACTGGGCGTTTTCCTTTGTTTTGTTTTGAAAATTCGCCCTTCTCTTTCTGTCCCGTCAAGCTCAACTTTTACTTTGAAATTAGAAAAAAAAGGACGAGTGGATGACTAGATCCAACTTTTATCTTTCAATATAGGGACCAAAATCATCAAATGCTGACCTAAAATAAGGCTAAATGGCAGGCAGCCCTAACATGCTTTCATGTGCATTTTAGTGTAATTTAACCCGCGCCCTCGACCATTCAATCCCCATGCTTGGTGTCAAAAACTAAAATACATAAATACGTTTGTACAATGGGGCATCGACTCCGGCATCAATGTCATATTATTTACATATCAATTTTGGTCATATAATAATATTGTATCAGTGTTTTTGGCAATAAAGAATGTATTATAATGTAGGTACCAACAGGACATGAGTATAGATACCTACAGTAAAAAATCAATTATACCTAATTGCTACGTAGTACATTGCTTACATAATAAAAAACGACAAGTTATTATAATTTTTGAAATTCAACATATCACTCAAGTCACTATAATAAAATCTAACAAAAAAAAAACGGTGGCAAGATTCTATATACTTAGTATACTATAAGATTCTAGACCTCTATACTTAAGTTTTCCATATTCCCAGCTTCCATTAGCTTCAGTTTCTTGTAAATGAGCAGTGAAGCCTAAAAATGAATATATAAGTCCAATTCATTAGCTTGATTTCGATATTAGCATGGCAATAAGATCATGAGTGTGCCTTACATAAGCATCGGTAGCAGCGTAATTTATTTGTTCAGGTTTCAACGGCACCTCCCATATAGCACAAGTACATCCATTGGACGTCCATAGGCTATCCTGAAATGGACATACGGAGATCCATTGGACGTCCATAAAATGTCCAGTGGATGTCTTATGGACAGCTTATGGACGTCCATTTGGCACTAATTTGTACGTCCCTAAAACGTCCTTTATGGGATGTCCATAAGATGACCATTTGTGATAAATTTGGACATTCAAATGACGTTTCTCAAAAAAAAGCGTTTCAATCATTGAAAATATTTATTCTTAAAAAAAATTAAAATTTCAAATAACAATAAAGCAAACCAGCTAGCTTGGGTTGTTGTTCCCTTCGTCACAGCTTGACTTGCTGACGATTCTGGCATAGCTTGGTTGTTGATGCTTTCAACATAACTTGGCTTGTTGTTGTTGGAGCTTCCAAGATATCTTGAGTTGGGTTGTTGTTGCTTCCGGCATAGCTTGGTTTGTTGACGCTTTCGGCATAACTTGGCTTGTTGTTGGAGCTTCTGGGATAGCTTGATTGTCAAAAGCTACTGGAATAGGTCTCGGTCTCGGGGCAGGCAAATTAAGTGAAGGAATTACATTTGGTTTCAGTTTCTTAAGCAATCCAATTCGCTCGTAGTCATTATCCAAGAAATGATCTGAACAAACATGCGCTGCTGAATAATGAATGTTTGTTGATCCCTGGCCTAGGGATGGCTACTCCACTTTGAGTCGTTTCGGAAACCTGAAACGATTCTTTTGTAATAAATAAATAATGGAATAAAATCATCGGAATCGTACACAATAGGTTATGTCGGGTTTTTCCGTTTGTCGAAATGTTTGCAACTGGGCACAGAACAGGACGGCATTGTCAATTTTCAATAAACACAATAGAGTCTTCTTGGTCAAAAAATCACTGGAAAGCACGGAGAAAACTTTGCACAAAGAAATGCGGCTTTGAGGAAAACGACGCGACGCTATCACAGTGACAGTACTGATAGTAGTGACACCGAGTGACACTCAGGGATGACAAGTATTCGCAGCTCTGCCAACCGACAAGAACTAAAGTCACTAAAAGGAGTAAAAGGTACTGTTGATGTACGTTAATTATGTTAATTAAGAAAAATGGCTTTTCTTTCAAATTACCGCAATATTAATGATAATAATATGATATTAGGCCCAGTGGCCTAATTTTTGAATTGTGAGTCAACTCTCAACTTGTTTTTATTGCTGTCGAAATAACCACAACTGAAAAATAATAGTTGTACGTACCTCGAGTTGTACGTACCTTGTCACATATTTTTACACTTTTTTTTTATGACAATGGACTCCATATGTTTAGATGTTGAAAATAAGAATGTCCGTAAAGTGGTCCATGAAAGACGTCCATGGGTCGTCGTTTCTGTACATCCATAGGATGTTCCCTAAATGGATGTCTTATGGATGTCCAAATCAAGTCCATGGACATGAGGACTTGATATGTACTTGAAATGGACGTCCATAAGATATCCTGTGCTATATGGGCTTACTCCAGTCACTACACCTGACCTGAGCGTTCTTGTCCAACTTCATATGGAGCTAGAAAATGATTAAGATTACAAATGCGACATTCTAAAAATATAAAAAAACGCAGAACATACAAGACCATTAACTAATTTCTCCATACTGTACACCTCATTGGTGCCCAGCACTTTATTCGCCAATATGCCGGAGTCGATGCAGTTCTCCATTATTTTTTTAGCATTAAAGCCTCTGAAATCTCTGGATAACTTCCGAATATCACTACAATAAAAATTGTGTTAGTTCCAAAAATTAAAAAAAAAGCACCTGCGTTTCTCTTACTTTTTGACACAAACACCGGTGAGCTTGACTCTCGGGTGCATCAAAAGCAATTTCAAACTCTTTGGTAGAGTTTTGAATTTCACCACATGAAAAATGTGCGTTACGGCTTCAGAAATGCACATCTGAATCACCGCTACTTTTCCAGTTTCGTTTTTCTGTCTGTCGTACTTCCATTCCATGTCGAAGCCGATCACCATGGGATCGTTACAAAAACTCATTTCGGCTTTGATTCTGGAAAATTCAGAAGAAGTTGAAATAAATCTAGAAACTTTATTGTGATATCTACGTGAGTTCGGCACAAATTTTTCTAATTTCAGTGCAGGTGGTGTGATATCGCACCACATTATCGAACACAATGAAGGGTCGACGGTTCCACTTTTCTTTTTCCTTCTGGATTTTTGCCTACAATTTATGGTTTTGGTAATGTGGAAATCAAGGGTTACTCGATGAGCTTGAACTATTATACTGACCAGTTCCTCCTTACGTTCTTCTTCAGTAAGGCAATTTTGTAGACGTCTCTTGATGAGTATTTGTTCGTCAAATGAGGTGTTCATTTTAATCTTTTGTTTGTAATAGTTGAAGAATCGCGGTTTGTTTACAATACTCTGTGTTTACAATCAACTTCTGTATCGCACTGGGCCAGGTGATTTTGATGGATTTTTTGGCGGGAAAAGTTTTGACCTAACCAAGTAACCACGGAAACAGCCTGCTAATCACAAGTCACATGCACATCACAGTCGTGGATCATGAGAACACGTGAGAAAACAAAACAAAACAAGAAAACTTAACCTAACCTTACTGTGCGTGTATAATTGGTTGCATATATTACGTTTTACGTTACACGTTTATTAGTGGACGTGGTAGCCACAGGTGTTCACGATAAAATTCACCCCCCTCTGGGAGATTCCCCTTTGAGATATTTTCAAAAACTAAAAACTTTTCTCAACGATTTTTTCCAGCAATCTTGAATCGATCGTCTAAAAGTTTTTAATTGGTACCGTATACAGGGTGTGACACGTAACTTTTTTATTTCAAATGCACCCCGCCTATATTTTATTACGTCATATTTGATGAAGCCCTTCTTTCTGATAACAGAGTATACCGGGTGGGCCATAAAAAACCGTGCTCTGAATTTTTCGTTCTAAAATTTTATTTCGCCACTGATTTTAACGATTTTTTCAGCATTGGCTAGCCAACTGAATGGGCTACCATTTCCGTATTTCAAAATGGCCGACATTTCAAAATCCAAGATGGCAGAAACAATTGAAAATAGTTGCGAGTTGAAGCGAAACCTACTTTTCGTTTTTTTCATTTTCGCATAATTGATCCAAATTTAGGTATCCTGTCCGCCAATCCGCCATTTGCTCATTTCTCAACCCATTTTCTCAAATTTGGTATCAATGGCTAGCCAATTGGACAGGATATCTTTTTTATGAAAAAATGACGTACATGCCAAAATCCAAAATGGCGGAAACAATTGAAAATAGAGTTTCTTTTGTCCTTATTGCTTTTTGATAAAAATTAGCAGAAAGTGAAAACATTCTATTTTCAATTGCTTCCGCCATCTTGGATTTTGACAGGTTTGTCATTTTGTCATATGTAAAAGGTAGCTTGTCCAATTGGCCTAGCCATTGATAGGTACCTACCAAATGTGAGAAAATCGGTTGAGAAATAAGCATATGGCGGATTGACGGGCAGGACACCTAAATTTGGGTCAATTATGCGGAAATGAAAAAAACGGAAAGTACGCTTCGCGGTTCAATTCGCAATAGCGCATTAGCAGCAGATATATAACCCGATTTTATTGGTTGTGTTCTTGAATTGACAAGGAAGGTCTAATCCTTCATAATACATTATTGGTTTTGACTTTCTGGTAACTTTCAATAAAAAGCAACGAGAGCAAAAGAAGGCCTATGTTCAATTATTTCTGCCATCTTGAATTTTGGTATGTCGGCCATTTTGAAATACAGAAATGATAGCCAATTCAATTGGCTATCCAATGCTGAAAAGTTCGATGAAATCGGTGGAGGAATAAAAATTTTAGAAGGAAAAATTCAGAGCACGGTTTTTTATGGCCCACCCGGTACAGGGGTTTCAGATTTAAATCGCGTCCTTTCAGGAGATGATGGGAGACATCAAAACAAATAGACTTTCTCTATTATAACGGAGATATGGGCGTTCAAAGTTGAACTTTAAAAGTCGGTTTATCGACATAACTTTGAAACTTTTAAACCGATTTTGTTCAATTTGAACCGAAGCACACTAAAATAAGTCGGTATCTAACGATAGTAACGCGGTCCATTAAAATTTTTCAGGAGCGTGGATAATGAGGGATGCCTCCGCTGTTTTACCCCTATTTTTCACCCCTTAAGGTAATTTTGTAGATTGTTCACATTTTTGAACTTCACGTTCAATTTCAAATAAAAAGTTGCCTCTGCAAAATTTTGATTAGAGGTTTGGTTTTCAAGATATTTGGGTTTGAAACTTCGGAAAACGCATCAAAATATCCACTTTCAAGAGCCTAAAAAAAGGTTTTTTCGTGAAACTTCTCGTTTCTTAGAAAAACTTATGGTTTAGCAACTTATTAAAACACCTGAAAAATCTATTTCAACAGAGAAATCATTAGTTACCTTGGATTTTAATTTGTAGGCCTTGTAGGCCACCTGTAAATTTTTGTAATGAGAGAAAAAGGCTTCAGCAAATAACGGAATAAAATATAGGGTGTTGCATTTAAAATAGAAAAATTACATATCACACCCTGTATACGGTACCAATTAGAAACTTTTAGAGGATCGATTTAAGGTCCCTGGGAAAAATCGCAAAGAAAAAGTTTTTAGCTCTTCGAAATATCTTGAAGGGAAATCTACTAGAGGGGGGTGAATTTTATCGTGAACACCTGCACAACCTAAATAGGGGATATAAGTTGCAATCAAGGAGGTTATAATTATAGCAGGAGGGAACATGAGCTCAAAAAAGTGAAGCCGTGTGACGTCACGTTCTGGGTATGCAACCCGTAAGTTATGAACCACACGAAGGCACACGACCACGAGTCACAGAGGTCCATCCCACAGAATCATAAATCTGTCACTGCAAAAAGCGTAGTGACAGAATCAGTCAGTTTCTGTGTTTGTGTTTTTCCTTTGCCAATTTCTCATTTTCATAATGGCGGAATCAGTAGCTTTCATGGCTTTTGGATGCCGAGACCACTAGCGGTCACCGCCCAGAAAGAAATTTTTCGAGCAGAAAAAGCAAAAGGGCATAGCGTAGCAGAAATGGAAAGCAGAACAGAAGGAACAGAGATGAACAGAAGCAGGTGCAGATAAACAAGCTACAAGACTCTAGATATGCCAAACCAAGAATACAAAGACCTACAAGGCAAAGTGCCCAGATGCACGCTTAATCTAAACGTGAAGGCTGAAAGCAGCGATTTGCAAGGTTGGGGTGTGGTGATGGGGTACAGACGAGTAGCTACTGGAAGCTACCAGGGTATATCATGTTGTGGAAAGGAGTGAGACGATGGAGCACTTGAGGTCATGTCAGGAATCGCTGAAGGAGGGCAGAACTCTGAGGCAATTGTTGGGAGATGACGAAAAGGGGCTGAAATGGATGACAAAGATTGAAAGAAAACAGAAGAGGTGCAACACTGATGATGACAAGAGTGGCAGTCGAATTTTGTTTTATATTTATCAACATCCTTATATTTTGCGGCGTAGTGGTGTGAATAATACAAATAAAAATGTAACATTCTCATAAAATATCAACAATAAAACTCAGTTCTTTCTCGACATTGAGTATCAAATTTTTCTTGATGTATGAACTTCTCATCGTCTCTTGTCTTCAGCGAGCGTTCTTCCTTTATTCCAGCTCAGTCAATTTTCTGTTATTTATCTTACTGTTGCGTCCTATGCTTCTTTTTGTCTTTCTTGATTTCTTATTCCTGTCATTCTCGCTTATCGTTCTACTGGTCTATCCTCGTTCATGCTCTCTAGGCGTCCTCAGCAACTCAGTTGTCTCTTATCTACAAATTTTGTTACAGGCCTCATCTTAGCTCTTTTCTTACTCGGGGTTACGAATTGTGTCTCCTCACTATTTTTTTTACTCCGCAGACGCATACTTCATCCCCGTTGCTTCACGCTCCTTCTGCATTCTCTTAGATAAGACTTCCATGTCTCACCTGTGAGTCATCAGTCAGTATTGATCTGAAAATCGTATTATAGGTACTTTCAGCTTGGTCTTCTTCGTTACTTCTTTTTTATTCATTAGTGTCTTAGTAGTACATATTACTGGTGGTATTCTTGTACAGACTTTTTATAGCACTAATTAGTTTCTTTTTCACTCCTCGTTGCTCTCTGAATTTTTTGATGCATTGTGAAGATGAGGCTTTGCACGCTACCTTTTTATCGGAGTCCACTCTGAGTGTTCAGCAACGTTGGCTCTATTGTCTTTTTCAGTTTCTTTCCCAGTAGTTGTATATTTGCATTGGCATGTTCAGCAAGGTGATGCATTTATGGTTTGCACACTCGTTAAGAACCCCCTTTTCTTTTCTATGCTTTATATTGTAGATTTCCAGCAGCAATCTTTTTCCCTCTTCTCCCAAAGCTATTTATTATCTCTGATGTAAATTTATCATGTCCAGGAGCTTTGCCGTTTTTCAGTTTCAGGAATGCTTTTGTTCTTTCAGGTCTTCTGTTAGCGTCCCTTCATTTCTGTCTTCGATCGTATTTTCTTTGTTAATGTCGTCTTCATCAGTCTACCTTGGTTGTGCACTCGGTAACTCTTGGAAATATTCACTCCATCTTTCCATTACTTCTTCAGAGACCACCAGTAGTGCTCGATCCTTCCTTATTGATTATGGAATGTTCTGGTGAGGTTCAGAGATCTTGAATATGGAAAAGTTATTTTCAATTGTAAATTTTCAAAGAGATTTACTCAAGTTTCAATAATAATTCTTGGGCCAAGCAGTATCGTTCTTCTGATTCATCATTATTCTGTGGTTTTTTAATGCCTTTCATCATGGTGCTCTAAACTAAGATCTAGGCCTCCTAAAGCTAAGCCTCACATCATATCCATTTCATCAAATCATCACCTATGCACAAAAGAACTTGAAGGTTGACTGGGTCGAGGCGGTCATACTTCAAGTGACTTTTTTCTTTGTTCACTTTCTTCTTGAGTAAAAGGCAGTATCTTCTCTTCGATCGTGCATGTGAAATCCAAAAATAGGCATCCTTGAATTTGGAAAGATAAAACCAATATTATCAAAATTTTGTGGCATTTTTGACTCTCAATTACCTAATTGACTTGCTTCCATTTTATAAGTATGAATTATCCAGTGTAGGTGCACACTAGTACAACACACACGTAGGTCCGTACGCACAATATTGGTAACTGTACTAGGTTAAAAAGGTAGGTACACAGCAGCTGTGCACTGGGCAGTGCAGGAGGCATACTTTGGCTTGCTCGAGCTTTTCATTTGTTTGGTCTTTCATGAGTTTGCAAGGCGGTTATGTCCTTTTCAATTCGGCACTGGACAAGGGCACACGTCGTAGAGGATACAATCAGATCATTTGGAGCTGCAAATCTTGAATTGGGCATATTCGTAACTTCAAAATTTATTGTTCTAGGTTCACTTACTTGTGCAACAGTATTTTCTAGTTTGGATTGTCTTCTGCTTGGAAAAACTGTCTCTGAACGGCGATCGCTGCGGTTTTCACATTCAAAAACCTCAAAAGCGATTGAAAATGCCACATTGAAGAGCGAAACTGACAAATGAAAAAATTTAACCACAAAAACGAATGATATGCTGTCACTTTGCTGTATAATTCTGTGGGATAGACCTCTGTGATTCGTGTACCTTCGGGTGGTTCATAACTTACGGGTTGCATACTCAAATACATGATTTCCCCTCACCCCGTTCCGCATCAAATTTCCTCGCCTACAAGCTGGGTTACGTTCCCTCCTTGTTGCAATACACCCATTCAGTTTTACCTGGTCTGCGCGCGCATCTGCACGACTCGGTGCTATGATAACGGTGCAGGTGAAATGGTGAAAAATGACATCCTTGGAAAAATCAAAGTCAAAGTGTCAAACAGTTAAAGTGATGAGTGTACGGTACATTCGCGTGATCCCTGGTACATACCATGTATGCTCCCTGCAAACATCACTTTGAAAGAAGAGTGTTTAAAAGCAACAAGATGTGGTTAGATTAGAAGTCCCCGATCGCAGAAAACACGGACAGTACCTAGTAGCTCCCAGACTCCCCAGTTCCTTTGAGTGTTTCTGTCCGCGATAGTGTGACAATCTTATAGGTCGGCCTGTCTTCGGCTACTGTCACCTTCTGGGAGCACTTATAGATATAGTAGTAGTTCTCTAGGCCCTCGAAGAGTTGCTGTCGGTGACAAAGGATGCAAAGCTTCTTCCATGAGGTTGACCCGAAATACATGTTCTGTAATAGGTGGGAATGCTGCTGACCTGTATGTTTTGCGGTTACACTGTCTCTGCCTCTCCTTTCTTTAGAGGGGTAGCCCTGGCACACATCTTGTTCCATGTTGAGTGGAGATCACCTCATCATTCAGCAGTGAATTCTCACTAGCGTAAACGTCAAAATGACGGCAGTTGAAGTCTTAATTCACATGCTCCGTCAAAAATGAGACATACAGGGAATATCAGGAGCGCAAACCTCATGCTGAATTTCCCTAGATAGTCGTTCAGATGCGCGCGCAACTCACTTTGTGTCTCTTTTCTCACACAGATTTCTACATAAGTCTGTCTCTCTCGTTTTCGCCGAATAGGTCTATTGCAAATGATATAGAGGCAAACCATTTTGCAGGATTATAACTGAGACCTAAATAAACGGTTTGACCCGCAGTGCTTTTTTTTTAGCGCATTTTCGTGAGAAAATGACGCTTATATGGCCGGTTTGTCTGTCTGTCCGTCCGTCTGTCCGTCCGTCTGTCCGTCTGTCTGTCTGTCCGTGTAGAAATTAAGAAGTTGTACTCCTTCTCGAGGAATAAAGCTAGAGCCTTTGAACTTTTTTTGATAGATAGCTGATGTCCCCAAGGGTGGCCAATGGGCATTATTTTTTCATCCATGCATAGTTATCATTACTATTATCAAAAAACAGATATTTACTGTGCACTTCTAAGAAGTTGAACTCCTCCTCGGGGAAGGAATCTAGAGCCCTGGAACTTTCTCCAATGGTAGCTCAGGTCCTCGTGGGTGGCCAGTGGGCAGATTGGATTTTTTTCGTTTTTTAGGATTTGAATGACGCCACTTTTTCAAAATGGCGGATATTTTCTAGGGGCATAAGGTATCAAATAGCCTGGTGATGCGTCAAGCTGAGTGAAAATAAATGGGGCTATGTTTCAATCGGTCTGTGGGATATCAAAGACTAAGAAAAAAAATAGTGGAACATTGACATCTGCCGCAGGCAAATTTGGTGGAGGTGCCAAAATGAATTTAGTTCGGTCATAAGAAAATGGCTGTAACATTTTCATTTTTCAACGGATTTCAACACAAGACATCTTATTTTGTGAAAAGTGAATTCTCCTTGTTATCTTATACTTTCCATTCAAAAAAGTCATTGAGGAATGTTGAAAAAAAAATTTCAAAATGGTAGATTGAAAAAAAAAAATTCAAATAATACCTATTTTTTATTTTTATGAAATTCATTGCATTATTTGTAGACTTCAATGTGCCCTTTCCAAATTTGCACTTGTCCGATTAATATCTTCGCAGCGCGCACCACCATATTGAAACAAGTGAATCCCCTCACGTGCGTGAGTTGCAATAGCGCATTTTCTTAGTGCAGATTTGTCATTGATAGAAATGAAGTCCAGCTTGAAAATTGAATGTTCATACGAGACAACAGTAAGTTTCACGTTCCATGACAATATTGACAATCATTCCACTAATGAGAAATTTCGATATGGTGGCCAAGATGGCAGCGAAATCGTGAAATTCAGCTTGAAAATAAAAATGATCATACAAGACAAGGGTGAAGTTCCAAGTTTCATGAAAATCGTTCCACTAATGAAAAATCTCAATATGGCAGCCAAGATGGCGGCGGAATCATGAAACTCAGCTTGAAAATAAGAATGTTCATAAGAGACAAGGGTAAGTTCCAAGTTTCATGACGATCCCTCCACTAATAACAGATTTCAAAAAAGTGGCCAAGATGGTGGCGGAATCATAAAATTCGGCTTGAAAATAAGAATGTTCATACGAGCAGACAAGAGTGAGTTCCAATTTTTATGTCAATTGTTCCATTAATAAGAGATCGATTTCAATATGACGGCCAAGATGGCGGTGGAATTATGGTTCGAAAATAAGGATGTTCATACGAGATAAGAATAATTTCCAAGTTTCATAATAATCGTTCCACTAATATGAGATTTCAATATGGCGGCTAGAATTGTGGCGGAATCATGAAATTTAGCTTGAAAATATGAATGATCATACGAGACAATAAGGGTAAGTTCCAAGTTTCATGAAAATCGTTCCACTAATAAGAAATTTCAATATAGCGGCCAAGATGACAACGGAATCATGAAATTGACCTTGAAAATAAAAATTATCATACGAGACAAGGGTAAGTTCCAAGTTTCATGCAAATCGTTCCACTAATAAAAAATTTCTATATGGCGGCCAAGATGGCGGCGTAACCATGAAATCCAATTTACCCACTGGCCACCCTTGAGGACCTAAGCTATCCATCTGAAAAAGTTCCAGGACTCTAGCTTCATTCGCCGAGGTGCCGAGGAGCAGTTCAAAGTTCAACTGCTTAAAAGTGTACAGGAATTTTTTGTTTTTTGATAATAATAGTGATAACTATGTATGTATAAAAAAATAATGCCCATTGGCCACCCTTGGGGACATCAGCAGTGGGCAGATTGGATTTCATGGCTGCGCCGCCATCTTGGCCGCCATATTGAAATTTCTATTTAGTGGAACGATTGACATCAAACTTGGAATAACTTATTCTTGTCTTATATAAGCATTTTTATTTTCAAGCTGAATCCATTATTCCGCTGCCACCTTGGCCGCCATATTTAAATCTCTTATTAGAGGAACGATTGACATCAAACTTGGAACTCACCCTTGTCTTGTATGAACATTCTTGTTTTAAAGATGAATTCCATGATTCCGCCGCCATCTTGACCGCCATATTGGAATCTCTTATTAGTGGAACAATTGACATGAAACTTGGAACTTACTCTTTTCTTGTATGAACATTCTTATTTTCAAGCTGAAATTTATGATTCCGCCGTCATTTTGGCCTTTATATTCAAATCTGTTATTAGTGGAGGGATTGTCATGAAACTTGGAACTCACCCTTGTCGCCTTGTCTCGTATATTCGTTCTTATTTTCGAGTTGAATTTCATGATTCCGCCGCTATCTTGGCCGCCATATTGAAATTTCTCATTAGTGGAACGATTGACATGAAACGTGAAAGTTACTCTTGTCTTGCATCTTGCATGAACATTTAATTTTCAAGCCGGACTTAATTTCCATCAATGACAGATCTGCACTAAGAAAATGCGCTATTGCGACTCACGCACCTGAGAAGATATTCACTTGTTTCCTACTAGTCCACTATTAGAGGATGGGATGACCCAATCCCAATGTTTGATCGGGTTACTCATGACGCAAAATGGAAAAAATAAAATTAATAGGTAGGTATACGTAATAGGTCGAGTAATAGGTATTAATACCTACGCTATTGATGTTTTCACCGCAAACTGGTGGCAAAATCTCTGATGGTAAAAAATCACATGCAAATCCTTTTATTGCGGTAAGTACTTGTGGTATACAATATATTTGGACAATAACAGTGATCACATCATTTATATTATATGGAAAGTACAGAAAAAGCATGCCAAACAGTGGCGTAGACTCGTGAACAGGAAACTTGACCAGCAGTTTGCTTTTGCAACTGGCCAAATTTAGGGCGGCGCGGCGTAACTTGGAAAATACGGCGATCTGATTGGTTGATTAGAGCTATTATAACGTCGTCACCATAGTAATCCGCAACTGCGACGTCACTAATAATTATTAAATATAAGTTCTAATATTCGAATTTCAGTATGATTGTGTCGGCTACGTCAATGTGAAAGCTCGAAGCTCTTCTAGATGTAGGTACCTACGTACCAACCAGATTAAGTGGAAACGTATGAATACAATCAGTACGTAGGTACTCGTTCATAACAAAAGAGTGATTTATTATTCAAAAGCACAAGACACATTTAACAATAATGAAGTTAATAGATGTGATCCGAAGTTTGGGGTGCCCTCGACATGGCTCGATCAATGTAAATACAAGTGTACCTATACCTACTACGTACACGTAGGTACCCACCTTGCCCACCACTTAAGTACACAAGTATATTATTATACCTATTTGGCCTTTTTTTCTCTACTCAAGTGTTAGCTTAGAATCTCTTATTTATTTTTATTTGTTTTTTTTTAATTTCATTTGCATAGGTACCTACCCAGCCTTGAAATTAGGGAAACTACCTACCTGAATAAACGTTTGATTCTCACGACTTTTTCACCATTTCTTCCACGTAACACCGTAAAATAATTATCGATGAATTGTTTAATATACAAATAACAATTATTCTGCTGTTTGACTTCCTCCGGATCGTTTGAAAAACTGATCTGATGAGAGATATTCAAAGGAGAAGAAGCAGGAGGGTACAACTCTGTTTAAAAAAAAATTGATTCTTCTACCTATTTGCTTTTATTCTGCTAGGTCAGGTCAACGTAACCTAGGTTATGTTATTAAGGCAAAATCACAGATCAGCCAAGGTTGTTTACTTAGAATGAAGTGATGATTAAATGGCCAAATTACGTGATGCTGATGTTGGTACCTACACGCGACGTGGATAAAAATTTCGGGTATATTTTGCAACGATGGGTATTACAAAAGAACACAAGGGCTCCATTTCCAAAATACTGTTCATACCAATCTACTCTTTGCGATGAGAGACGGGAGTACAGACGTCTAACTTTTTTTTGTATGAATTGCAGACTCGTCAGACGAGCCAAGGTGACGCCGACGGCGAAGGCACCTTCGCCAGAGTAGACCACGAGCCACGAGGCCATGAAGTGCACTTCAAAATCCCATCACCCGCAGTACCATCGATGATCGACGAAGATGACGAAGACGATGATGACGACGACGACGAACCGATCACCCCTCCACCAGTCAAACTCGAACGAAGCGCGCGGCATTCCGAAGTCTCCAAGAGCCAGATGAAGGAGTTCAGGGAGGCCTTCCGTCTGTTCGACAAAGACGGGGACGGCAGCATCACCAAGGAGGAACTGGGCAGGGTCATGAGATCTCTGGGTCAGTTCGCGAGGACCGAAGAGCTCCAGCAGATGTTGCAAGAGGTGGACGTGGACGGAGACGGGAATGTCAGTTTCGAAGAGTTTGTGGACATCGCGTGGTCTGCAGGTGTGTTCGAGACATTCATTCAATGAGACTTGAAACCATTTTACAATCATGTAAAAGCCTCGGTAAAAGCATTATAAATAACTTCAAATTATTAGGTCTGTTTTGGCAACATTCCGAAACGGTTTGTGAACGGTCATAGGCAAGCGCCCAGGTGAAAATTCGTTTGACCTCCAACCTCCAACACAATGGAAGGAAAATTCATCTGAGCGCCCATTTCTGACGTTTCGCAGACCGTTTTCAACTGGTGCTGCCGAAATAGACCGGTTACTACTTAAATAATTTCAGGAGCTGGAAGCGACCCAAATCACGTCCTGTCGAGAGAAGAAGAAGAGAAAGAACTGAGAGACGCCTTCAGGGTCTTTGACAAACACAACAGGGGATACATCACAGCTTCAGATCTCAGAGCAGTGCTTCAGTGTTTAGGAGAAGATTTATCTGAAGAAGAAAGTAGGTATTCCAGTCTCTACAATGATATTATTAAACTACCTACATACGTTGTATGTGTATAGTATAGGTAGTCATCGATTAGCTGTTTCCAATTTAGGTGTTGAATGTAGTTGATGATTTTCAAAACAGTAATAGGTATGGAGGCAGTCATTGTTCTGGAACACGGACTTTTGGAAGCCTATTTTATGAAATAATGTATTATTACGGTCCAGTATTTCCATCGCGAGCTAACACTACTCTGAGGTTAACTTGAGGTTAAGTGTCATAGATACCATTGTTTTAACTACCATTGTTATGGTATGGAGATGAAAATACTAGGCCTAAGACCATCGGGTTCCTTCAAGAGCAGTCTGTAAAAAAAACAAGCCACACCCTGTATCCTATTAAACTCTGCACCAGTTACTGAGGCATTTCAAACAGTAGTGCATAGATAGTCAAGTACCTGTACCCACTTGCTACAGATAGATAAGTGATGTTTATTTTCGACTTCTTATCAGTCGAAAGAAAAAATACAGGAAATAATAAATCATTTGCCTATAATACTTTAAGGCTTTTAACTTGGTTCGAGTATCAAAACCAAAGGTATGAAACCTAGATACTCAATACTCATACAGCTCGTTTCAAATATTTTGTTGCAAGTAGGTATTGTTCCATGATTATACATCACACTACCTTTAGTTTTATGAAAACAACACCCTTTTTGTAATAATTCCACTTGCACGTTGCAGTTTTCGTGAAACAACCTGTATCCGCTCGTCTGTATTTATCACAAATGGAACTTAAGTTCATGATTTGATATTTATAGACCAGTATGTCTAATTTTAGATTTATCATTTCCAGTTGAAGATATGATCAAAGAAGTGGACGTAGATGGCGACGGACGTATCGATTTCTATGGTAATATCTTTATGAAGTTTTCACTAATAAATAGGCAGTTACGCACCTACTATATCTACAATCGGAAGCTATACCTCAACCCAGATCATGAAAAACTGTAAAAAGATCTTTTATTTATCTTTACAACTTCATAAATTCTTCAAACTGGTCTAAAGAGATTAAGAATTGAGCTCTGAATTTATCGTGCTGTAATTAGGGAGCTTATTCTCACCAAGATTAATCGCTCCAACTTCCCTGGCACTCTCAAGATAGTAGGTGTATCCCGTTCACTTTCTATTTTTTTCAGTGGAATGACTTTTTGGAGCAAAAATAAAGTGACAAGCTAGAGCGCTGAGAGGATACGGCTGGATGGCCGCTCATAGTTTCGCTCCAAAACTCTGCAGGTGCCATAAGTCATAGCCGTAGCCCCCAAGCTTGTCACTTTATTTTTGTTTCAAAAAGTCATTCTACTGAAAATAAAAAGTGAACGAGATAAAGTTCTTGAGGTAAGTAGTCCTTTATGTTTAGCAAAAATCTCACTACAAGATAGGTGTGTAACAAACATACAAATATACCCTAACAACAAATAAACAAAACATCTATTCTACAGGGCTATTCTGTATCTTGTAACGACTCGTTAACGCAGTAGAGATGGAGGTATAGGGGATTTATAGTTACAGACAAAGATAGCATGCACATAACGGACGCGATACGGAATACAGAATAGGCATGTTAGTAAGACACCCGGTGTGATATTGACATAATAAATGACAGCACTGTTGGGGCACTGTCATTACATCAGTGAAGTCACATTATCTGGCAACAGTAGCAAACGCTATTATTGTAGGATTTTATTATGTCTTTTTTTAAATGCCGTTCACGATTCAAACTCAGTGGAATGACTTTTTGGTGCAAGAATAAAGTGTTAAGCTGGGGTGCTACGACTATGGTTGATGACACCTGGGACCCTATTTTCGGAACCGGGGAACAGATCACCAGGGGCCCTATTTCTAGGAGGATGTGATCCGTTCACATGCGAAGTTGCTAGGCAACCAGGGCTGTGATTGGCTGCGCCGCGATCGCCCCGCGATCGATCCCTTCTAGAAATAAGGCCCCAGGTGATGTTGCCTAGGTGACAGCCAATCACAGCCCTGGTTGCCTAGCAACTTCGCATAGGAACGGATCACACGTTTCCCGGAAATAGGACCCATGCAAAGTGTTGCAGCGAAACTATCAGCGGCAATCAGCCGTATCCTCCCAGCGCTACAGCTTGTCACTTTATTTTTGCTGAAAAAAATCATTCCACTGAAAATAAAAAGTGAACGGGATATACTAACCTGTTTTTTGACAATTCCAGAATTCGTCAATGCATTAGGAGAACCAGGCACGGAAGACAGCTACGACGATGACGACGAAGAAATCATCGGCTACTAAAATGATATGATCTCCCTGCCTGAATCATATCGAAGAATAATTCTACAATTAATTATAATTACCCAATCAAAATATACCTACCCACCCCTACCTACAAAACTCTGGATGTTTCCTCATTTCTATTGATGTGTTACATAACAATCAACTCGTCTATCGATCTAATTTAAATACATTGAGATATATTTAAGGAATTTACATGTATCTTCCATTTTGAACAAATCTACTTATAAAATAATATACTTACCTAATGTGTATTATACATTTTCCTTGCTTCAATTATTGAAGAAGCTTGGGTGATACGGTTGAGCTTTGTGTCAAATTGTCGTTTATGTACAAATAAATTCTTAACAATGATTATACCTTTTTTCTTCCTCTCATTTCATATAATACTTATCAGTAGTTCCGGGTAATCCTGTGAGTTTCAACAATTGATTGGTTCAGTTAGTCAGGAAAATCCGTTGGAAAGTCCATTTGAAAACTGGATCAAGCCTCCTGTAATCTCGGATTTCATTTAATCTTAATCCGGATTACCTAGGTAGATATCTGTTCATGTTCAGTTCCAGAGTCAAGTCTTAATGGAATCTACACAGTCTGTTGGATTTGTAAGATGAATCCGAAATTAGTTTCAAAATGAAAGCAGGATAAAGCGCACGTTTGTGGAAAATGTAAGGGGGAGCAAAATCAGAATTTTTCGAATGACTCTTTCCCATTGGTGAAGCCTTTTTTACCCAACAGTAGAAAAAACTGAGGCGTACCGCCTTTGATGCGCCGACAATAATCGGTAAAATTAATCAAGGCCGCGGAATCGAGTTATGTGGATATTCAGAATCAAGTGACCAAGACCAAGACTCGAGTCGCTAGTCATCTAATTCATACGTGAGAATTGAGCAAATCTCTAAAACTTTTTTTATTTCTAAACCAGTGCAACGCAACCTGTCTGCATCCTGTATACCGCAACAGGGCACCATAACATGATCAAAGTATTTAATATCAATAAATCTGCACTTGGCCCGCATACGAGCACCCGGCGCGGTCCGAAATCCGATTCCAGCGGTCTAGATCAAGTTACCTGATGGGAATGTTCAACGACTATACGCCGTTCGCTGTCGTTATGGATGCGAAATTGCAAAGAATGGGTTCCGAATGGCTTGGAATGGGGGAGGAGTATCGATGGAGATTCACTGTTGTATCTGGGACCTGAGCTGCCGTCCGTTTGATACTTGTCGCATCCGTTACCGAGTGCTTCTGTGGGTCTGTTAGAGCAGAGTTTCGACCTACTTCGAGGATGCTGAGTTGAGACCCGTTGATGCTGCGTTTCGACCCACCTAGAGGAAGCTGAATCAAGATCCTTCGTTCCTTCGCCGATGAGCTTCGACCACGATGCAGCGATTTGCGTTTCTATGCGTGTTCAATCTCCCCCGTTCAAATGTCAAATTCGTGGAGCAAATTTTGCGCCTTTTTTTCGTAGCTGTTTTCTCACCATCAGAGGGAGAACAATTGATGATATTTACCAAATTATTGTTTTACAGTTTTATAGGTTGTCCGCAGGTCGGCTGTTGATTGTCTTGCTTTTCCGAGGCTGTCCGCCGTCATCACGCGTAATCAATCTTGCCAGAACCAAGAAACTTGACATTAGTATGTGAACATTATGGACGTTTGTGTTGTCTATGCCGTTTTCTCAAAATTTCTTAATATTCTGTGAGCCATGCTCAGTTATTGTGCAGTGGTTACTTGTTCCCAGAAGGATGGCATCACTAAGGTGACCAACCGTCCTGATTTGGTAAGGACAGGTTTACACTTTTACACCTTTGACTTGTTTTATGTTCATGTACTGACTCGTGTACTGATTTGTCCTGATTTTAAACAAAAATACTAATTTGTCCTGATTTCAAGCACAATTCGGGTTTTTCTGATTTTAAATTCACTGCGAAAATATCAAGTGATTCACCACCTCACCCCTCTCCCACATCATCACCCTACCACTTCCCTTACACATAGGTATTTTCGTTCCGAAACTGTGGTATTGTAGCTTATAAAAATTACTTTGGAGAAAAAGTATAACACTCGGCGAGTTCCTTGAATCAAACTTCGGAAAAAAAATTGCCAAAGCTGGGATTCGAACCCGCTCTGAATTTGAAAATTGGATCGGAATACTTTTGTCCAGTCAATGTGGCCATTCGTCCCACTGTGCACCGTACAGAAACGCAAAAATCACTACATCGTGGTTTCGACCCACCTAGAGGATGCTGAGTTTAAACCCTGATTGATGCGTCTCGATCCACCTGGAGAATGTAGAGCTGAAGTCCTTCCATGATGAGTTTCGACGCACCTAGAGGCTGATGAGTTGCTACTCTTGAACGAGTTTCGATCCGCCTCCGGGAAACGAGTGGAAACCCGTTGAATTTCGATCCATCTTCAGGTAGCAGAGTTGAGATCCGTTGATGATGCGTTTCAATCCACCTGGAGAACGTATCGTCAAGACCCGATAGAAACAAGCTCTCTCGAGTCGGTATCTCTTGTAACCGAGTGACGACCTCAGCGAACGGAGAGTTAGACTTGGTGATTTGGTGTTGGTGCTTACGATTGAGCTTTGTCGTTGAGAATGTATGATGGGGTTTACGCGTTCGTTCTGAATCTGCGCGCATGTGCTATTGTCTGCTCTACCATTGAGTCACACTCGGAGTCACATTTCCGCCTCGCCCTTTGAAGAGTATCTTTCACAGAAAAAGTATTCGAGCCCTTGGGCCTTTTGGACGTTGCGTTGTGTCTGCGGTACACAGAGAGCCAGACCTGGTGAGTTAGATCTGCGTGGCTGAAACTTCCAGTTATTCGGAATATATAAATGTTGAGAACAGCGTCGCCTCAGCTGAGAAACGTCGCCCTAGCTGAGGAACCTGTGTGAATAGTCAAAGGTGTGAATAATCACACACACCTTTCGCGTGCTTTCCGTGTGTTCTGGAATCTGCACCTCCGCCAAAATAGACAGATGTGTCTTGATCGAGCGTTGAAGGTTCCCACTGCCAAGCCATCACGTACCGTCCGCTTTTTATTTTAGGCCCCAGCCCGTAGCACCTTTAATATGGGTTTCACACCCAATATATTATATATTTTTGAAATCAGAAAAATAAGATCTTCCGAGTGATGATATGTGAAATTATTTTTGACAGATGTCATTTTTTGACAAATGACAGATTAGTACTTGTGATACATCATTTTAAAGCCCATAAAATTTTGAGGAGAACCGTGCTCTTATTTTTGAAAAAGGGTGTCTTTTACAGCTTCTAGGGGTCTTTCAATAGGAAAAAATGTCAATTCCAGAAATAGACACTCAATAAGTGATAGATATTTTTGATATTAACTAATGGTGATGATTTGATATTTAAATCGTCCAAATTATTGGTAAACTCTATAAACACCTTATCTTTCAGGTAAGTTCATGAAAAAATCGAGGGGGGTCATATCTGGCAAGCTCTGATGTCATCGCGTTGGGCCGGTAGTTCCAATTCACTGATCGTCGAATCTTTCATTCGAGGAACAAGGAGGCGGTCATTTCGAGCAACTTTTTTTGGGACATTTTTTGTTTCATTGTGATTAATCAATAATTATCATCATTAGTTAACATTAAAAATAGGTACCTGCTTAACCTACTTACTTTTTATGTATTTCTGAGATTCAACATTTTTTTCCTATTGAAAGGCCCCTAGAAGCTGTAAATGATACCCGATTTCAAAAATGAAAACACAGTTCTCCTCAGAATTTTATGGGCTTTAAAATGATGTATTACAAGTACTATTCTGTCAATTGTCAAAAAATGACATTCGTCAAAAATAATTTGACATATCATCAGTCGAAAGATCTTGTTTTTGTGATTTCAAAAATATATAATATGTTGGGTGTGAAACCCATAATAAAGGTGCTACGGGCTGGGGCCTAAAATAAAAAACGGACGGTATACTTCTGGAAACGTCCAGAGCACCCACTTGTATCTACACCGGTGCATGATGAATGGAAGAATCCAGAAAGATCGCGTGTTTACCCGAATGCACGGGATCGCCGCTCGTAACACTATTCTAGCATTTCGCGGATAGACCATTGCAGCAACAGATTCTGGAATATGCTGGAATAAAGTAGAAACGACGAGAGCCTTTGAGTACTTTTCAGCAGGACACCTGAATATTCTGGAATGTAAGAGCGAACGTAATGAGAAAATATTTTATAGAATTGATTAGATTATATCGTTAATAGCTAGCTGAGGCTGGATCTATAACAACAATAAATATTTTTCTCCCAATCGGCTTTAGTTTTTGCCATATGAGTTTGCTCGTTTATTCGTCAATTTAAAATACGTGTAAAAGTGCGATTTCGGAGAAGACAACACCCAGAATTTTTACTGCGAATAGAACCCGGGACTTCCGCACCGCAAGCAGCCGCAGAATCACCTGCACCACAGGGTCGTCTGCTGGATCTCTATACGTCATCATTAGTTGTTGCTTTTTGGTCGAAACACCTCTTCAACTTTAGACCTTTCCCTCTACAAAACCACATGGGAATTCTGTAGAAAAGTTGCGGAACTTTTCAAAACCCACACGCCGCAATCTAAAGACACGTTTTGTCAATTAAATTTCAAAACTGGCCGCGATAAGAATATGAAAAAAAAAATGCTTCTTTTCATTGACATTCAATAAGCGCCGATTAAAGGCTTTCTTTGTTAGCAATCTTATCGAAATCGATGATAACGAACCGTGATGATGATAATTAAGTATGTATTCCTTAGACAGACAATAAGTGCTCGTTGTTCAATGTGGTGGAATTTCGTAATTTTAGCATCGGTCCTGGTGGCCGGTGCTAAGTGTGACGTCAGTGATTCAGGTAATTTTATCTGAGCCTTTAATTTTTTTTTTTCGATTCTCAGAAAGATTCTTTGGCACTAATCATGAAAAAATTGCAGATATTCCAGAATTGAGATTCGTGGACGATTCGGTGGATCCTTGCGATGACTTTTATCAATATTCTTGTGGAAATTTTAAAAATTACTATCAGCTTGACGATACGCAAGAAGTTCTGGGCCAGTTTACTTTGCTTGCCGATGAACTGGTCAAGCTGGGAGCAGGTATGATGATAACGATTTGAATTTGGTAGCAGCATTTCTGCCTTTTGACAACGTTGATCCGCAAGTGATTTCATGATTATTTGGATCAACTGGATCAACGCGCTAATGGCAATTCGAGATGAATTGACCACCGGACGCAATACAAAGCTGCTTTTTCTCAGAAATACTGTCGACGAGACGGGACGAAACCGACCCTGTTGCCTTCAGAAAAGCGAAAGCTGCCTACCAAGCTTGCGTCGACACGGCGTACGCAGACAACATTTCATCTCCCGAGCTGGAAATCGTCGTCAAAGCTGGCGGCATGCCCATGTTGAGCGGCAGTCCCAACGTTGGCCGGACGGAGTTTTCCTGGAACGAAATCGGCGACCTGGTTGCCGACTACGGCGTGCCCCTCGTCTTCGAGTACACCATTGTGGCGCAGACCATCAGCAAAGACAGTTTTTGGGTTTATGTGAGTATCGAGCTTGCCGCCTTCAACACGACCGTGAGTCTTTTTCTTCTTGACCACCAGCTGAGCACGGACCAGCTGAGCAACCCCACGTTCGTCGTGCCAGAGATCAACAAAGGCTTCGACCAGATAATGAGCGACGCCATGAGGGAAGACCTGACGCGTTCCGTTCCCATGAGATCGGCCAAGGCAGGGACGGCGCCTTTTGACGTCTTCCTGCGGAGCATCAGCAGGAAACTCATCGATAAAGTGGCGCCGTGGAAAACCGACGCGGAAATGATCGACGATTTGAACGACATGGCCGATTTTATGCGACAACTGTATGCCGGAGGTGTAAGTTTTCGTTCCTCAGTAATTATACCTACATCTAGGGGTATAACGTGTAGTACACCAATCCAGGCGGGTGATAACTCGAATACAGCAACGCTCAGCGCGGCCAAAAGTTGAATGGGAGACCGCCGGTAAGTGGGTACCTAGGTCAGTGGGCGAGCCAAGGGCGGGTCTCATCTAAACTGCTCAACAATGAAAGTGTTACAAAGCAAAAATTCACCCAATTTTGAACCGCTGTAACTTTTGATTGGCACAAACGATTCTGATTCTGTTTCAAGTACTGAGGAGCCCAATCTTTTGGCCATCTTTCTTGTCAATATGGAATCCATAGAGCCCCTCATAAAACTTCTACAGGGTGATGAACAGAGCAGTGCAAAATTGATGAAAGTTCAACATACCCCCGTTTTCGTTAAAAAATTTTTTCGGGAGTATCAACACCAAATTTATGAAAAATGATGTGTTCCCTCGAAACGGTTTTTGAATTCGGGATTGCAGTCGAAACAGCCAAAATGTGATTCTTTATTGTGAATACTGTATATTATTCCTGTAGCAACGCAAAAACATTAGAACTTTTCATATCAAGATGACGCCACTTGGTAGGCTTGTTCACAGAACAATTCTGAGCAATTTTACTTGCAACACGTTCCTATTGTCTAGTGAAGAGATGAATAAAAGCCCAATTGGCAGCGTACTTTTTCGTACTACTCCTAAAATTCGGGTTTTTAGCATTGGAAAAGGTTAATTTTTACTCTCTTCAGTCAACATGGGACTACGTCATTAGAACTGGATTAACCACATTTCCGCTATTTTGGAATTTTTTGCCTTTACCTTAAATTTCAAAACATTAGGCATGTTTGGCATCATTTCTTGAAATGTTGGTCCCCTAAATAGGATTCTGTCAATAAGATCTGTCTATCTGTTTGTTTATCTATCTATCTCTTTCCGAAAAAATATTCATAGAATTTTTAACCCCCACCCTCCTTCTTCCTGAAATTCTCTGAATGTCCAATTTAATATTCTTGACCTCTCAATTCTTTTCAATGCAGTCAACGTCATCCCTCATAGCATCGGAAGAGATAATTTTCTGTGGAAAAAATACCACCCAAATTTCACCCTTCCGCTCCCCCCACCTCATCTCAAAAATCTAAAATGGCAATACCTACTTTGTGATACATCAAATTGAAGGAAATCAAATTCTCTCGATGAAAAATTTTTTTTCAAATTTTTCAAAACCCCTATTTTTTCACAAAGCACCCCAAATGTCTTAATTTATTTGGAGAAGGGTTAGAAATTCCAAAAAAAATGTTTTCGGAAAGAAAATTCAATTCCCTCCAATTTATGTATCACAAAGTAGGTGGTTTCGTTAAATTTTGAAGCTGAGGTGGGGGAGAGCAAAAGGGTCAATTTGGGTAGCACTTTTTCCACCGAAAATTTTTTTCTTCGATGTTTTCTATGATGATACTGACTGTATTAAAAACAATTGAGAGGTCCAGAATTAAAAATTAGACAGTCAATTTTTAGGGCAAAGGAAGGAATTTTTAGGTGGGGTTCAAATTTTTGTAAATATTTTTTTCAGGAAGAAAATTGAATTCTTTTTAGTTTGATGTATCGCAAGGTAGGTCATGTCATTTGAAATTTCAAAAATGGGGTGAGTGGGGGCGAGGGGGCTTAAGATAAAAATTTGCTAATTCATGTTTTAGATGTCCCCTCTGATACAAAAATTGACCTGTTTTTGCTCGAAGAAATATTGACTAGGAATCGGGAGTTATTGCGGGTGGATAGTTTTCAAATGATCACCCGGTGCAGTATTCACAATAAAAAATCACATTTTGGCTGTTTCGACTGGAATCCCGAAAATTCAAAAACCGTTTCGAGAGAACACATCGTTCTTCATAAATTTGGTGTTGATACTAAAAAAAAAATTTTTGCGAAAACGGGGGTATGTTGAACTTTCATCAATTTTGCACTGCTCTGTTCATCACCCTGTAGAAAATTTATGAAAAGCTCTATGCATTTCATATTGACAAGGAAGATGGCCAAAAGATTGGGCTATTCAGTACTTGAAAAAACATTAGAATCATATGTGCCAATCAAAAGTTATAGCGGTTCAAAATTGGGTAAATTTTTGCTTTGTTACACTTTCAGGCAGATATAAAAATGGTATTGACTTGGACCTGAGGGCACAGCCTCAGTCACTTAATGAACATTGAACAACCTGCATTTATGACCAACAGTACCGATGACCACAATCGAATCAAAATCAATAATCGAATGCCCCGTGTTCAAAGCTTCGAACCTCTCTCATCGAATTGCCCAAATCAGGTCAGTGACGCAGCTATGCCTTGCTGATTCTGCAAAACCTTTGTCTTCATTCTATTCCAATGCGGAAATGACCTAGCGTCTGCTGATTTGGACGATGCGGCGATACTTTGGCTACAAGTGCCTGCTTTTTATGAACTTTTACCTAGGGCCTTTATGTCATTACTATGTCATTATTGGAGCCTTCACCATTTATCTGGTGTCTTGAAGGTAGCTGAAAATACGGTATTTAAAAGGTCACAGCTATTTGCAGAGTATTGAATCGGTTTGACAGACCCTATGGCTGTTCAAACTACACAGCACCAACTTAATAAATGAAGTTTATAAACAAAACTGTTACTTTCACCCCTTTGAACAATAATAATTTGATAACATGGAAAATAGACTTGCTTTGATGTAGTCTGCAACTAGAAGATGATACACAATAATTATTAGCAATTGGTTTAGCACTTTTGGTGATTTATTCTTCGCGAATCCAAAATCTTCGGCCACACATCCGCTCTTGCACACTCCACTGCACCAGTCCCCTCTTCCTCATCCAGGTTTTTTTGCCCTCTTTTCTACCACCCCCTGTCGAGTGTAACGACCCCTGGCCTACCAACCCCGCTACGCTGGACGACCCTTGTACCATTACTTTCTCCCACAATATCGCTCCCTAAAGCCATTTTAACATTTTCCCAACCCACGCTAATTTATTCCAATTGTTAAATTTTACCTTCAAGATTTTAAGCAGGCCATCACAATACATATATTCTAAATGGCGGAGTAAAAAACACTCTCGGCGTGACGTTAGTAGGTACGACCAGTACAACAGTAACCGTGTTTTTGACTTGAAAAAATCAGTTGAAACTATGATATTCTCTGCTTTGATCTACATTTGAACAATGAAAAAAAATTCATCGGATATTATTGTAAATAACGTTTTTAATGATATTTTAAAGGAATGTTTTGAAAATAAAATTCATGCGAGGACATTATTGTCTACAGATAGTCGAACATGGCAAAGAAATTCTTCCGCTTTCTCCATTTCCAAATCTGACCGAAATACAAAACTGGACCGACCAAATGTTCCCGAACCAAAGCGTTGTAAGTATTTCTCTTTTCGTATAAAAAATAGGTGAGTACCTGCTTAAATATTGATTCTATATTCCCGGAACGTTTCAGATAAACTGGGTTGATTACTTGAGCCACGTGTTTGGAAATTCGGGCGTCAACATCACCGAGTCCGACGTTACCCTGCTGGTGGCCTCCGCTCAACAGATCTACGGGGTGCTCAACTTGGTGCACCAGACCGACCCAACGGTGCTGAAGAATTTCGCTTTGTTGCGTCTGTTTTTGTTTTTGGCACCGGACAGTGACGCTTCTACCAGGAAAGCTTTCGAAGACTATTACAAGGCCAAGAACTACGTCCTGTATCCGAGGTCGGAGTACTGCGCCCGGAAAATCCTGGACATGTCCGGTGAGGTCAGCTTGAACTTTGCTGTGACGTACGGCTACCAGCATTACCACTACAACAATAACAAATTGCTCAAGGTATGGCCACCTTTTGGTCCCTTCCCCACATACCAACAGCTTATCGAAACCAAACGGTGGGGAGGGGGTCCGTTTGTGGAGACCTGACGTCGGATTCAAACTGCATGGGTATTTTTTTTTTAATTTCCGAAATTTGAACCCAACTAACGGGCGCGTGGAAAATTTTCCAAAATTTACCTTGGATTTATGAGCATTTTTCGAAAATTTCATAATTCATTCCAATTTTTCAAGGGATTTGACGTTTGAGGAATTAATCCAAACATTCCTGTTACGGTTTTGCGGCCAAAATTTGGCATTTGAAGAAAACTGAAGGAAAAGTTGTGTGAAATGCCGACCGGGGGGTTTGGGGGACCTCGTGTCCGTGTCATCAGGTGCAGTGGCGTACCAGCGCGGGGCGAGGGGCGGTCTGCACTGGGTACCAACCATAGACAGACGTACCAACAGTAAGGGGGTGTCAGTATAGTGTCGAATTATTCGCGGTGCAAAAGGAGTCTACAAAACTGGGACGCAAGGCCTTGAAGGGTGCAAAACAAGGTGGTGAAAACCCGCCTTCCAAAAAAATTTCGACTGCGGCGCTTTTTTCTCACATTAGTCACTATTCGTAGTGTTTTCCGCTTTGTCGATAAATCGTTTTTCGATGTCCAAAAATACCATCTCACCAATTGGGCGCGATTTTTCAATTTCATTCGGTGTGTCGTGGTCTCCAGCTAGTTTCGTAACAGCACCTACTACAAGAAACACGTGCAAGCATGATCTCCAATAAAAATCGGATTTTTTTTTAAATTGCAGGCACTGCGACTCGTGAAAACTCTGACGCAGACGTACGAACAAGTCCTGCAGGACGTCGACTGGATGGACGACGAATCGAAGCAGGCCGCTCTTAGAAAAATCAAGAACATGATAGTGCTGTTCGCGTTTCCGGAGTTCGTCCAGGACACGACCAGTCTGGACGAGTTCTACGAAAACATGAGGATCTGCACGTGGGACAACTACGGAAACTCCCAAAGACTGAGGGCCTTCAAGCAGGCTTACCTGTTCAACCAAATCGGGAAGCCCAGGCAGAGAACTTTGTAAGCACAACATTATTCCGAAGGATGATGTACAGCAAATATTTACAAATATTTTCTTGATTTTCTAGCTGGGACAAGTCCACGTTTGATCCGAACGCTTTCTACAACAGGGCTAACAATAGGATAGGTAAGAAAAATCAGATTGCTTTCGAATTATATTCAGAGAGGTGATTATGGAGAATTCAAATAATGATATTAGGTGAAACACACCATAAAGACCAATAAAATATTGGTTTCAATCCCACTAAGTAGGTAGGTACTGTGAGAAAACCCCTTTCCCTAAATTGAATCAATTAGCTGTAATACTATGATCGACCCTACGTTATGTTTTTTTGTTGTGCCGTAGATTTTGATTACTTTTACCTAAGTCATTTAACTCAATTACACCTACCTACCTCAATTTCCCGTCGTGTTAATACTTCAGTCATACTATAGTAACCCCAGTTCTTTGAAAGAGGATGAGTTGAATAAATGTTGAAAAGTGTGTAAATGTGTGTGGGTGAATGTGAGTCATTTAACACAAGACCTAATCTTTAATACGAATTAATCAATCATCGCCAATTTAATTAGGTTGACCTTAATTATTCATTACATGATTTCCAGGCGTGCTGAAACCAGCTAACGATAGGAATTAGTTAATTCAAGTTTACATTTGGTTTCTGAAAGAAAAGTACACCTTAATAACGCGCGAAACCCCACGACTAATCAACTCAACCCGTTCAATTTGATTCTGTTCGCATTCTTCCTAATTTGCAGAACTATTATTGGTGAACCCGTTTCCTAACCCACTTGAGTTTTAATTCCCTGCTTAATTAATCAATTGATACTTCGTCGACTTTTTATTTCAACCCTTTCTTCCTTCTCGCCCATTTTTCACTTGTACGAAAAGAAATCTCGATTATTCAATTGTACTTAGAGAGAGATGGTTGTTCACTGAGTATTTTCTTGGTATTTCGGAATTGTAGCCATTATTTTAATTATCGATCAAATAATTCACTCAAGAGTTGATTGGTTACGTTCAACAAATTTATATCCGGCTGGTGCTGTAGTTTTGAACTTACAGACTTATCCAGTAGCTCTATTTTACGCTGGATTAAATAATTTCACGCAAATCTGCAATCAGGTGTGCAATTTATCACGGTGAGCCTCTAATTAAGCAGCCTGCAAAAATGATGTTATGTTTCTTTATGTCTTGAAGTGTTTTTGAAACGACACTGAATTTTCTTTTGGGAACTCGACCTTAATGCTTATGAACTCCTTGTCGTGCAAAAAGGGTTAAATCTTTTACTCTATGGGGAACGATAACGCGTGATCGAAATTGTCGCTCAGATTTGATTTGCATAAATACTGCTAGTGCTTTGTCTCAAGCTAATAGAGTCTACAAAATCATACTCTGAAGAAAGCTAGATCTCTTCGAAAGGCTTACTGAGGTTTTCATCCTTTTTCTGGCGTCTTAAAGGTGGCTGAAAACAGGTATTCAAAAGCTCACAGCAACTACAGGGTATAAAATCGGTTTGGCGCTTCCTATCTATGGCTGTTTGAAATATCAAAAACAAAACCTACTATCATTTTATATACAAAACAATTACTCCAAACCCTATTTAAACAACCATCATTTGATTACCTACAATGGAAATCAGACTTGCCTTGATTTTTTTTTCTCGTAACTGATGCACTACACTTATGAACAGTGGTTTTAGCACCCTTAATAATTTACTCTTGACGAATAATAATTTTCTTCTAGCCAAACACATCCATTCGTCTCGACCTCACTTTTACCAGTCCTCTTCGACTACCTACGACGCCAATCTTTTCACCCCCGTCCCTATTCTCGGACCGATCCTGTTACCACCCCCGTCTCACGTCTAAAACCCCTGGCCCACAAACATGCCACTCAGGAATGCGGCGTGAGCATAGTATTTCTCCTTATCCTACTTCTTTCCTTCCCTATATCGCCCGTAACTCTCATTTATTCTCAAATTATAATTCCCTTTTATTTATACAATTTTAAGCTGCCCATTACAGTACCCCTAGTGTCCATTAGGAAACATGAAAATATGATTGTTTAGGAAACATCAACCGTGAGGTTTGTATTTTACCTGTCTTGTGTCTATGGAATCCCATCAGTTTGACAATTTTCTTTGTCTTGATGTTGTATAAAAAAATATTTATAAGTAATAGCCAACTAATAACTTAAATAATAATGACTAATTAATTTATCGAGAATATTCCTTACGGTCTTCTGACTGCTTATTCGATTTGAACAAATTTTCACTAGAATACTTTTTCAATAAAGTCAGGGGTATCATGAGTAGAATCTTACGCTTGTGACGTCACAATGCTTAGCAACAGTCTATCAGAGAGGTGGTTGCTACGCAACGTGACGTCACTTACGTAGAATTCTACTCATGATCGTGGCTCATGATACCCCTCCCCTGACTTTACTGAAAGAGTATTCTAACAAACATCTTTTTTTTTCTTTGAACTACACCACAAATTATTTTTCTGCTTTCACATACCGGTTTTGCCTTTCGCCATCGTCAGGGTTTGTAAAACTTGTCAATATTTTCACAAGTTTATTCGAAAACGAATTATTTTTCAAATATTCCACAAACCCTGACGATGCCGAAGGGCGAAACCGGTTGGTGAAAGCAAAAAAATTAATTGTGGTGTAGTTCAAGGAAAAATAAATATACTTAATTTTACAAGCCAACGCCACTACAAGAAAATGAATTTTTACCTATTCACTAACGTAGTATCATACTCATTGTGAAAAGGCTCCAGGGGCCAGTGTCATGGTCAATGTCATGTTACAATTTGACAATAATTGTCAGTGACTGTCACGCGTAACCAGATGGCTACTGGCATCAATGGGGCCTTGCAATTGAAAAACTCAACGTGAGGTCGCCACTACTGTAGATGAAGCGGCCGTAACGACGGGAAAAACAGGGGAGTTTGAGTAGTTTGACCAGTAACTGACAGTGACTGGAGACGTCAAGCAAGAAAAAGAGATTATCCAAATTTCAAATCAAGACATAAAATGACGGACGTCGGTCGCTGAAGCGTCAACGCCGTCAAAATTGTCGAATTTGCCCCCAATGGTTGTGGCGCCTTCGGTGTGTGAAAGTGGCAGTGCAAGGCCCCATTATAGGCTTGCTCCATCAAGAGTTTCAAACTAGTCAGAGCCAATAGGAATCGAGAAATACAGTTTGCACTCATTTGAACGCTTCTCATTGGCTCTGACTAGTTTGAGATTTCTGATGGAACAAACCTTATGTCAACTTGTCAGCTCGTAATTTTCATGCAATACCCCCCCCCTCCCCAGATGAAGATGTATTCTGCTTGATAGTGTTCTTGAATATTCGGTTGTTGATACTATGGGAAGTTTCCTATTGAATCCCATAGGATTTTAGGGAGGATAGGAGTCCTTATCCTCCCTCATGAATATGAGCCTTCAAGCGTAGGTACCTTGTCGTGGATTGTAGATTCCATATAAACCATAACAGTTTCATATAATTCTCAGTATATTCGAACGTGTTTTTTAGTGACTTCTTTAGCTGTGATATGATAATTTTGCAGTCCTGCCGATTTCAATGCTCAATCCCATCTTCTTCAACGGCAGCGTCAACGTCGTCGACTACAGCCGCTTGGGCGCCATCATTGGTCACGAGGTGACGCACGGATTCGACGGTCAAGGTCACAAGTACAACGAAGATGGTTTGCAAAAAGGCTCGTGGTGGTCGAACGAAACCTCGGAAGCGTATAACGCAAGGACCCAATGTTTCATCGATCAGTACAGCAATTACTATATTGCAGAGCTCGATACATATGTGAGTAGGTATTGCAGTTTTCTGTACAGGAATATTAGTCCAGATAATTCAGATTAAGAGCACCAACCAAGCACCCGAGCACTTGGATATCGCTTCGCTTAACTTCGCCGTTGACGTACTCCTACCGCTGTGAATTGAAATCTGGTATCGGTCGGCTCATCTGTGCTTATGATATACTTTAGTGTTATGTTCGGGAGCATTCCACGCGTCCTCTGGTATATTTGAGCCTTCGCCGCCAGTACTTTATATTCCGGCTCTGGACGCGGTGCACCTTCGCCAATTGTGCAGATGTCTCACTCGCGCGTCTTGATCTCCAACGTTCTCGAACCTTCTAAACCGCACCGCCTCGAATATACCAGTATAATACGCATCCGTCTTTATTCTCGAATGTAGTGGAATCTCACGAGAGCCTCGAAACTCGTAACAATATGGTACTTGACTACTTGTAGCACAATATGGTACCAGTAGCAAAATTTGAGCTTCTCCGATTATTCGACTTTTAAACATTTTTTGAAACCTTATAGGTAAACGGCAGTTTGAGCTTGGATGAAAACTTGGCCGACAACGGAGGCATAAGAAACGCTTACAAAGCTTTCCAAGCACTCGGCGAAGTAACAGATCAAGCGTCCAAGTACACCATAGACCAGCTGTTCTACATAGGATACGCCACAGTAAGTTTTTTTTCAGATAAATTTCAGTAGGTAATTTTGCTTCTTGAAGATGTGGTGCGACGAAGAATCGAACCAGTACCTTGGCAAGATTGTATCCGGAGAGTACCCGTACTCGCCCAACAAGTATCGAGTAAACGGAGCTGTGTCGAACCAGGAAGAGTTCGCTCGAGCTTTCGGATGTCCATCCGGCAGACCGATGAACCCCACCACCAAGTGCATCCTTTGGTGATTTATCTATCTACTTATAGCAATATCAACAATTAAAAAAAGTATTATTATAAAATAATTACGCATGTGGACGTGTATGTTTTATTAGAGACTTAGAGACTTGAATAGAGACTTTTCACTGTAAGACTATTACAGACTATTATTACTGTAAGGTGTGCAACAAATTAGCTAGACCAGGTACAGGCGACATTGACGCATAACGTGGCTCATCTTGAGAAGTTCCTTTGCGACTTTGAAAGTAACATTGACTTTGGCCCAACTTCACATAAATTTGTGAGGTTTCAGGCTTACAGACTTACGTTCTCCATTAAATAGCAAAAAATGTAGCCTCAAGAGTATCATGACAAATTTACGTGAAGTTGGTAACAGTGGGAATTCAGGCCAGCATTTCAAGATTGAAGGTCAAAGCCGCTTTCTTTCGGAATCACGGATCATGATCTTGAAATCCGCTTACTGGATTGATTGGATTGGTTGCACGTGACATATCCAACCAACCCCGTGAGCGGATATCCGGATCATGATCCAGCTGATTTGTTGCAATGCTAACACTGTAAAAACTTACGAGAGACTAACTACCCTAGTCGCCAACAACAGCTCGTAAAGGGTGTAAACCAAAACGTGGGATGCAGAACCGACTTTCGTGCGTATCTTCACGCTGCTGGTGCCTTTCACCAAGTAGTACAACGTTGGGTAGAACTGCAAAAGATTGAGATTTATAGTAAAGTCTTGCTATGTAAAACAGATTGCAAAGTCTGATCAGTTGCACTGAGCACAGAATCGTTTGCGGGAACTATCGATGGATGGCAGCGGCTGACAACGAGCCCTCGTGGCACGTTCTATAGTGTTGTCACAATTATACTTGCCCACAGTTCTTTACTCTGGGCCGCGAAGAAAGAACTCCCGATATGAAAGGGCTCGGTCAGTGAAAAAAATGGGTCTCTTGCATTCTATCGCCGCCATGCACCTTTCCTAAGTGAATCGCACGCGACCGTCCTCTCCCCGACTATTGCAGGTTCGTATTGGTCCATCGCGTCGTGTCTTGAGGTTGCCGGTTTTCTCACAACAGGCCGCCTTGTATGGCACTTAACTGAACGCGGCCTAGGCCGCCACTGGCTCCCATCGGCTGCATGCACCGCTTGTGCCGCCACCGGCTGGCGCCGCAACTGCCCAAATCAAGACACGTTGCCGCCAGTGCCTCCCATCGTCTCAATGCACCGTAATCGCGACCAGGGGCCTTATTTCTAGCGGGGAGCGATCACCAGGCGATCACAATTCAGCCAATCACAGCCCTGGTTGCTTAGCAACTTCACATGGGAACGGATCACATCCTTCCTATCAAGGAGGTTATAATTATAGCAGGAGGGAACATGAGCTCAAAAAAGTGAAGCCGTGTGACGTCACATTCTGGGTATGCAACCCGTAAGTTATGAACCACACGAAGGCACACGACCACGAGTCACAGAGGTCCATCCCACAGAATCATGAATCTGTCACTCTGTCACTGCGAATAGCGTAGTGACAGAATCCGTCAGTTTTTGTGTTTGTGTTTTTCCTTTGCCAATTTCTCATTTTCATAATGGCGGAATCAGTAGCTTTCATGGCTTTTGGATGCCGAGACCACTAGCGGTCACCGCCCAGAAAGAAATTTTTCGAGCAGAAAAAGCAAAAGGGCATAGCGTAGCAGAAATGGAAAGCAGAACTGAAGGAACAGAGACGAACAGAAGCAGGTGCAGATGAACAAGCTACAAGACTCTAGATATGCCATACCAAGAATACAAAGAGCTACAAGGCAAAGTGCCTAGATGCACGCTTAATCCAAACGTGAAGGCTGGAAGCAGCGATTTGCAAGGTTGTGGTGTTGTGATGGGGTACAGACGAGTAGCTACTGGAAGCTACCAGGGTATATCATGTTGTAGAAAGGAGTGAGACGATGGAGCACTTGAGGTCATGTCAGGAATCGCTGAAGGAGTACAGAACTCAGAGGCAATTGTTGGGAGATGACGAAAAGGGGCTGAAATGGATGACAAAGATTGAAAAAAAAAACAGAAGAGGTGCAGCACTGATGCAACTTTTATATTTATCAACATCCTTTTATTTTGCGGCGTAGTGTGAATAATACAAATAAAAATGTAACATTCTCATAAAATATCAACAATAAACTCAGTTCTTTCTCGACATAAGGTATCAAATTTTTCTTGATGTATGAACTTCTCATCGTCTCTTGTCTTCCGCGAGCGTTCTTCCTTTATTCCAGCTCAGTCAATTTTCTGTTATTTATCTTACTGTTGCATCCTATGCTTCTTTTTTTCTTTCCTGATTTCTTTTTCCTGTCATTCTCGCTTATCGTTCATCTGGTCCATCCTCGTTCATGCTCTCTATATAGGTGTCCTCAGCAACTCAGTTGTCTCTTATCTACAAATTTTGTTGCAGGCCTCATCTTAGCTCTTTTCTTACTCGGGGTTACGAATTGTGTCTCCTCAGTATTTTTTTTACTCCGCAGACGCATACTTCATCCCCGTTGCTTCCTGCTCCTTCTGCATTCTCTTAGATAAGACCTCCATGTCTCACCTGTGAGTCATCAGTCAGTACTGATCTGAAAATCGTATTATAGGTACTTTCAGCTTGGTCTTCTTTGTTACTTCTTTTTTATTTATTAGTGTCTTAGTAGTACCTACATAATTATTACTGGTGGTATTCTTGTACAGACTTTTTATAGCACTAGTTAGTTTCTTTTTCACTCCTCGTTGCTCTCTGAATTTTTTGATGCATTGTGAAGATGAGGCTTTGCACGCTACCTTTTTATCGGAGTCCACTTTGAGTGTTCAGCAACGTTGGCTCTATTGTCTTTTTCAGTTTCTTTCCCAGTAGTTGTATATTTTCATTGGCATGTTCAGCAAGGTGATACATTGATGGTTTGCACACTCGTTGAGACCCCCTTTTTTTTTTCTATGCTTTATATTTTAGATTTCAGCAGCAATCTTTTTCCCCTCTTCTCTCGAAGCTATTTATTATCTCTGTTGTAAATTTATCATGTCCTGGAGCTTTGCCGTTTTTCAGTTTCAGGAATGCTTTTGTTCTTTCAGGTCTTCTATTAGCGTCCCTTCATTTCTGTCTTCGATCGTATTTTCTTTGTTAATGTCGTCTTCATCAGTCTACCTTGGTTGTGCACTCGGTAACTCTTGGAAATATTCACTCCATTTTTCCATTACTTCTTCAGAGACCACCAGTAGTGCTCGATCCTTCCTTATTGATCATGGAATGTTCTGGTGAGGTTCAGAGATCTTGAATATGGAAAAGTTATTTTAAATTGTAAATTTTCAAAGAGATTTACTGAAGTTTCAATAATAATTCTTGGGCCAAGCAGTATCGTTCTTCTGATTCATCATTATTCTGTGGTTTTTTAATGCCTTCCATCGTGGTGCTCTAAACTAAGATCTAGGCCTCCTAAAGCTAAGCCTCACATCATATCCATTTCATCAAATCATCACCTATGCACAAAAGAACTTGAAGGTTGACTGGGTCGAGGCGCTCATACTTCAAGTGACTTTTTTCTTTGTTCACTTTCTTCTTGAGTAAAAGGCAGTATCTTCTCTTCGATCGTGAATGTGAAATCCAAAAATAGGCATCCTTGAATTTGGGCAGATAAAACCAATATTATCAAAATTTTGTGGCATTTTTGACTCTCAATTACCTGATTGACTTGCTTCCATTTTATAAGTATGAATTATCCAGTGTAGGTGCACACTAGTACAACACACACGTAGGTCCGTACGAACAATATTGGTAACTGTACTAGGTTAAATAGGTAGGTACACAGCAGCTGTGCACTGGGCAGTGCAGGAGGCATACTTTGGCTTCCTCGAGCTTTTCATTTGTTTGGTCTTCCATGACTTTGCAAGGCGGTTATGTCCTTTTTAATTCGGCACTGGACAAGGGCACACGTCGTAGAGGATACAATCAAATCATTTGGAGCTGCAAATCTTGAATTGGGCATATTCGTAACTTCAAAATTTATTGTTCCAGGTTCACTTACTTGTGCAACAGTATTTTCTAATTTGGATTGTCTACTGCTTGGAAAAACTATCTCTGAACGGCGATCGCTGTGGTTTTCACATTCAAAAACCTCAAAAGCGATTGAAAATGCCACATTGAAGAGCGAAAGTGACAAATGAAAAAATTTAACCACAAAAACGAATGATATGCTGTCACTTTGCTGTATAATTCTGTGGGATAGACCTCTGTGATTCGTGTGCCTTCGGGTGGTTCATAACTTACGGGTTGCATACTCAAATACATGATTTCCCCTCACCCCGTTCCGCATCAAATTTCCTCGCCTACAAGCTGGGTTACGTTCCCTCCTTATATTCTAACCTCCTTGCTTCCTATGCTTGTGTAATGCCAACTCTGCAGGCGGCTGTTGTAAACGACAAGAAATCCAGTGCTTGCCGTTCACAGAACCGATAAGTTAAGTCACCGTGGGTTCCACAAAACAGATAATACGAGATTAGTTGATTCGCGATTTTTGTTTGTCAATTTGTAGCTGACTGACAATGGAAATGTTGGTTTATCCCTCAATAATGAAAAGATGATGGGTCTAGTACAGATTTCAGGCATTTTTGGTGGGTAATCGCCTAGCATTCAGCAGAAAAAAGTTCAGTTAATCTGCAATCAGTCTTGATCGCTGATCATCTTTTTTGTGGAACTGACGGTCAATCTTGCATGTAAATTGATTGCTGAAAAAGGGACTTGCTTCGCTGTCGCTGTACTGACATATTTTTTCTCATTCTGCTTCGCCCTAGTAGAAAAAAGTAGTTCTGCTAGTAGCCGTGGGCGCCCCCTTGTTCGCTTGTGCTGACGTTGACTGCTTATGTTCTCTCCATCTTCACCGCCAAGACGGTGGAGACGGCCCTGCATCGCGACATGTGATTTTGACATTGACAGTGCAACATAACCCGATTTTTCGGGTGAAACTGGCTGCTTGTTCTTTGTTGCGAATCGTTTGCGGGGAGGGGTGTCAGCCTTTCTTTTTTGAATTCTTGGCAGAAGTAGGTTCAGACCTGTCTCTTCACGCTGAAAGTGGACGGGCGTCTCGCTTGTATTTTTGCGGGGAGACACCGCTCAGCGAGCCCGAAGCCATCTCCAGCCCCGTCGCCTAAGCCGATTCACCGACAAGCCAGAATATCGCTATACAGCGCGTAGTGGCGCAAAAGACTGACTTTGATCCGACGATAGCTAGCCGAAGGAACATTCATCCTGACAGGACTTCACACCGGCTCAGGTTTCAAATGGCAGCGGTCCCCTGAGCAATGCAGGAGAAGCTAGAGAAGACCACAGCATCGTAGCCGGCTCTTCAATGAGTAGCCTGTTTATTCGAATTTATTGTTACGTTTTAAATTTCCAGCCAAAAGTAAGTATGTATCCTAGGTATTGTCACTCCTTCTTTTGAAAGTCAACAGATTGGATTCACGAGTTGTTAACGTCTTGTTTGTCAAACCTTGTAGTAGGCCCGCAATATTTAGGACACATGTTATATTGGAAAATCGGGAAGTAACCGTGGGAAGGGAACAAATTATTAAATTTTTTGATACGAAAGCCCTGGTAAATGAGGAAAGATTAGATTTGCAGTTTCACCTGATAGGAAAGTTTATAAAAGCAAGATAGACACTACACAAGCCGGGTTTTAAATTAACGAAGATCCGTCCAATTCAGCCGATCAAAGTTTCAAAAGTGGGGTATTGTTTTATGCTTGAAAGATGCCTGGAATATATAGACGTAAACTAGCCTAATTTAGTGTGTCTGATCTAACTTGATCTAAGCAATCAAATAATTGTGATTTAAGTTAAGATAGGATATTTCAAGCAATCTCCCACTGACTAGAGTAGTGTTAAGGACCTGTGTATCAATTTGTTTCTCTCTGTCATAACTTTGTTTCAATAAACATAATTGTAATGAAAAACTTTTGCGTTATGTCTCTCTGTTTAGTATCTGTTCTCTTGTGTCTCTTATCAATGAAAAGAACAAGCGGTTATGAATTATTTCGGCACAACGTAAATAAAAAGGGAATGGGGCCCCATTAGCGGAGCTCCCCTAATTGTCACTCTATTTGACAGAGCAAGTGAAAGCTCGAGTGAAAGGGTTAAGTGGGTGAAGAAGGGGTGGGCTCTACCGAGAGTTCATAAATTAAATGGGTCAAGGGTGCCTGTGGATTCAAAAACGTCTGTCGAAACTAGCGTAATCTTTTTGTAATATATTTGTCAAACTTTGACAAGTTACGTCCCATATTATTGATCTCTGATCTGCCATAAGTGCACGAGAATACTTCAAGTTCGAAAATACTCCTCGATCATGTAGGTTTTGTGCCCTGCCGTGAAAACCACATTTAAAATGTTCCGAAAACGAAAACTGCGACTGATTTGACAAATTACGATAACCAAAAAATTACAGACATCAAATGAACGATGCTAGTTCCGACAGATGTTTTCAAAGTCATAGGCACCCTTGACCCATTTAATTTATGAACGCTCGGTATTAGCGGAGCTCACCCAAGTGTTTATCTTAAACTACCGTAAAAGGCCAGACAGCAGTTGAGTATGTATTTGTTTTTTTTTATTGTTAGACGATCACGCCTGAGGTATCAAGAGAAGGGTTAAGGGGATGAAAGGGGTTCGCACCGTGACAGTAGATACATACCTTCATGTTAGGCGTCATTTCATCGGAAAAAGCCTGGCTGATCTCGGTGCACTCGATGTGGACGGCCTTCAGCGGCGTCACCAACAGCATGTCGTAGTTCTTCTGTTTCTGACGTTCGAGGTTGACCTCTCTCATCTGCATCACCACGTTTCGCCTGCCGGCCATCAAGTTCCACCTCGACCACGTGTAATTGAAGCAGGTGCTCGTCAGGGCCATGTCAAAGTAGAGCATCTTTTCCATTGGCCAGTTCTTTTCGCAGGTGCCCGAGGTGACGTAGCAGAAAGCGTCGAATGCCGGAAACAAGTCGACTCCGCCGCGCTGCAACAACTGTCCAGAGAACAGTGAAGACCTTCAAGGGTACGACAGGCATCGAGATATTCGCTGGAGGGAGAGGAGAGCATTTCAACCCGGTCCTCGGAGCCGCCGAGCTTATTTCATCCTGTGTAACTCCATAGTCAAGTTCGTTAATTCGGTGCAGTGACCCATCCCTCATGCGAATATACACGAATGGAATACGAGCACAGGCACGGCCCAAGTGGATGTCAAAAGATGACACTCAAGAGCACTCACCCTGATCAATTCCGGCAGCTTGTGGTAAACACCGACCATGTCCTGCAAGGCGTTGTTGGGACTGTTCTGCAGTTGAGTAATCGCTATCAAATCTTCTTTGACGTTGAACTCGACCATCAAAATCGCAGCAGTGATTTGTAACGTCACAGTGTTACTGAAATTTGTATTTTAATAATTGAATATTTTTCCCTGCTGCGTCACTTATTCACAAGGTGATGGACATGAAATTGACGTCCTGGAGCGGATATCACTGCGACTGAAAGGCAGTGTTGGCAGCCAAAAATGAAAGCTATCTACCATCTGTCAAAAACCACCCGAAGCCCACGGGTGACCTCTCCAGCCGCTGTAGCAAAGCGGGTACCGTAATTGCCCCACCTTCCCCTACACGAGAATTTTCGCTATATAAATACGATTGCTCAAGCGTACCTACCTTACATACGCATTGCTTGCTAGTAATAATAAAATAAGGGCAACTAAGATACAAGCCCGAAGGCTTCAATTGGAGAGTTAAGAAAGAATCGAGTCAGTTTTAAGTAGAGTTGCGAGAGTGTTTGGAACGATGAGTTCATCAATTAATTTGTGAACCGCGCGAAAACTGGCACTTACCGCTATGAAGTAACTTTGTCAAGAATCCCCAATTATTTAGTAAAAAGTGTAGCATACAATCTAACTAACTAATGGGGCCAAGGAGGCCGTTTTCATAAAACCGAAATTTAAGGTCGGAAATTGTGGAAGTAAATATAAAACCACGCGAGATAATAATAACGCATCGCGACGGAAACAATGACTCGCACTATACGGCACTATGCGCCCACGTTGGGCGTCTGGAAGGGAATCGACCAATTATGTTTTTAGTGAGATGATCAACTAACAGGTAGGATCTCAAATCCTCATATTGATATAAAATAAATGAGTTATTTGTAATTATAAATAATGAGGACGCCAACATGATATATTTATAATACCGTCGCGTTCATGAATGCGTGGGTGCAGAATATTACAAACGTTGAATCGACGCGCCACTGCTCAGATATGTTAGAGTGAACACATAACGCTCGAACTCTTTCTGTCATAATTCTCTGGTTTTAAATCATGAGAATATACCTCTCTGGTGTAATCACAAAAATTTAGAATGTAACACCGATGGGTTGACGCCACATGCTTCACAGTGACGTAACCTATAACTTTGGTGGCCACGTGTTTATTGTTTATCATTATTACTTTGTGGGTATTTTCAAATTTCACTCAATAATTGAAGCATACATATCCTACACTGGCTAGCTGTTTATAATTGGTGCTTCAGATACCTATTTTGCTTTTGTAAATATATTTTGTTCCATTGGTTGATTTCACCCAATGTCTCTACTATTTGAAATGAACTAATTACTGCATTCTAAGAAAGTTCACACTTTCTGATATACTGGTTGCTTGAACGCGAACCCATCCTTTATACGCCTCCATTCGATGATGTCAAAGAGCACGTCTACCATTAATTTTTCGTGTACCCATCGGTTGTCTATCCCTTCCTCCCGGCCCGTGAAACGGGAGTATAAAACAATCATTTCGCGGTGGTGGCAGCGTTACGCTATCGAGTGAGTTTCAAGACCTTCCAGGACAATCAAAAGACGCACCCTTCTTCTATAATCTAGTAGCACGACCGCCACTTTGTCATAACTACGTTTTTTCCGCGTGTTAGATCATGGTGACACCGTTGGGTTATATTGCACGCAATACAGCCCTAATTATTTCTTAACCGCCCCAGAGTGTTACATAATCGTGACACGGTGGAATATTATCATTATCTCACCGTCAGTTCCACAAAAAAGATGATCAGCGATCAAGGCTGATTGCAGATTAATTGAACTTTTTTCAGCTAAATTCCAGGCAATTACCCACAAAAAATGCCTGAAATCTGTACTACAGCACGTTTTTTAATTGAAAAACCACCAACGTCGCATTCTACCCCCAAAAGAACAACGGCAACGCTGTCTAGTGTGAAAATTTAGGAATATTTTTGACACTGTTGAGAGTACAGACGGTCTGCAATTATTTAGGTTATTGCCGCACTTCACACTGACACAGGTTTATGTCAAAAAAATATGCTGTGTGAAGTTTGTAGATAATTTGCGGTGCCCGTGAATACTGCGATCGCGCCGAGGATCGCGCTAATATCCTTGTCGTCATTATCAGAAGTTCCAGTGGCAACCTCATGTGCATCACCAGCTTCATCTTCAAAGTCTGAAGCAGAAGAATCAGCCAATTCTGCATCCGATGGGTCGGATTCTACCAAACTTATTATACTTGGTGGAATGTCCTTGATGCTGAAATTCCCCATGTCTCTGTCCCAGACTCTATGAATCAATTTTCTGGAGTGAGGGATATTTTTTTGCCACTGTTCTGCTGAAAAACTTGACAAGTGCCTCTTGCCAAAGGTTTGCGACACAATTTTTATCTTCTGTTTCGACCGTAATAGATTTAACCAACGATATTTTCAACTCGCGTTTCAATTTCTCGGCATACTAAGTATGTATGTCGGGAAATACTCAGGAAAGACCGAGGGAAAGACCAAGCCTTGTCAAAGCGGCTTTTTGAGTTTTGAATTTGAATGACCTAACGGGCCTGACACCCCTGACATTTTTTCTTATTTGACCTAACGTCAACATAACAACATTAATCGTGCAACAGGAATTTTTTTCTTCTACCAACTGAAAGCAACAGGTGGTGGTTTTTTGATTAAAAAACGTACTGTAGACCCATGATATTTTCATTATTGAGGGATAAACCAGCATTGCCATTGATCAGTCGACTACAAATTGACAAACAAAAATCGCGAATCAACTAATCTCGTATTATCTGTTTTGTGGAACCCACGGTCAGACTCATTTCATTTAAAACTTATCGTAATTTCAACTAATGACGTTCTCGACTGGCCAGATCGGAACCAGTTCAGCTCGAAAATCGCTATCACTGATTGGGTAAGGATTTTCGAGAACCAATCGAATCCTCTGATTTTAGAGCCGAACTGGTTCGGTTCTAGTGACTCAAAAACGCTATAGCTTGAAGGGCAGGCAGGTGTTACACAACATAAAATAAATAATTATTGATAGCAATATTGTGGGCGCCTAGCTTAAACATAACAACGAATCTACATAGCGATCAAATACTCGATTGCTCAAGTTGGCGTACGATGCTCAACTTTTTCCCAAATACGCGTTCATGATTCGCCCGGTCGGGAAAAAAGTGAGCATCATACGCCAACCAGGGCCGCTATTCTTGAATCGGGTGAGAAAGTTCCCTGGGAGTTTTATGCAATCCGCGATACATCGATGTAGCGAGAGTTGCCTAAAACCATGTGAGAATGGTTCTCGCCTACCTTAGAGTAGACGAGAAAACTCACATAGGTTGCACCATTATACGACGTGAAGTGTCATGGCGGGCGGCGGCTTTGGGTGAGGGTTCGGAACACGTTACGGGAAACGAACAATTGCAAAAGGAACCGAGTCGGCCATTTCTCCAACACTTAAAGAATACATGTTTCAGACTGGCATGTGATTTTGTCACACGAGTGGGTTGCATCTCACCCGTGTGAGTCCCTCACACGATTGAAGAACAGCGGCCCTGAGCAATCGAGTATTTGATCGCTCTTTATAATAATTACTCTATAGAGTCTCGAGAAATTTGTATGTGACTGGAATTAATTAGAAACTCGATAACCGATGCCAACATCATACGAGGCTCGAACTGTTGTGGTGGGCATGAAAAACTGATTTGTTTCAATGGACCTTTTCAGAAAAGAGAGACAGATGCGTGCGCGTTCGTACCGCGCAGCTGGTGGTGTCTAGCTATAACGGCGCCTAATATCTCTAAGAGAAACTCTGTTCGTTATGATGCGCGGCACCACACTGCGGTCATGTGGGGCCGTGACATGAATCGTGGGAGAGAGACCGCCTTTATTGAAAAGGTCCATTTGCAACTTGAACACCTTGATATGTATTTAAATACCATATCATGAATGAATCAATACTTGTAGGCGCCAAACCGCCGTGTGCAAGTACTCATCGGGCGCCTCGCTGGCATGCGTGAGTCATGGGTTTCAAGTCTGACCTTTCTGAATTTTCGCGTAATGCGAAACTTCCGTAAGGTTAATCAATACTTCTCGAACTGCCATGTGCAAAGAAGTTTATAAAAGAGCTGGGAGCATCATCATCGGGTAATTCAAGTAGTAGTCTGCAAGTACGCTCGTCGAAAACCATGACTTTTGTCGAAAATCATTATGGGTTAATTGTTATTCTTGGAGTGAGTACCACAATACGTTACACAACGGGGGTGCTACCATACTTTCCCAAACAGTGAGGTGGTTTTATTAACAATATCAACTTTTGATGCAATGAACATTGTGCTTTCGCTTTGTTGTACTTGATTGTTGTTGAAATTATGCGATTACTTTGGATGCAGTTAGGGGTTTGTTTGAGTAATATGAACAATTAGATCGATTGAACAATGGAAAATTGAACAATTTGATTGTTTGAGCGATAGCAATAATCAGTTTGTGTATAAGCAAGAGACAAGAGAGACAAGTGAAATGTCTAAAATAATAGATGATGAGGTTCAACGCGTCAACATAGGAACATAGTTCAAGGTGACAACATGAGGTGATGCAATGTCATATGTCAATATTTTTAAATAAATAATAACCTTCACAAGTGATGAGCAGGAAATTCGACCTAGGTCAATACTGTCCGGGAGAACAGGACCCATGCCCAAGTTCTGTATATTGATAAAAACCAGAGCAATCTGGAAGTTGAAGCTCAATAACAATGGGGTACTTGTCTAAAATTTTTTTTATTAGCTTAATCGATAGTATGGTCAAAAATAATGTACCCGTATTCTTTCTTTTTTCTATATTCCCAAAATTGCGGCCGTAATGCGTGTTTTAAAAATATATTTGTGACGTCACAAATATACGAAAAACTAAACAAACAGCACTGTTGGATTGAAAACTCAAAAAACTGTTAAAGAGGCATGAGAATATTTGAAAAATACAAAAATGAAAACTCCACTGAAGTTTCCTCACTGTTGAATCATCCGAGGTAGAGTTGACGGCACACCACAGGGACCTGTGGGCGGGGCTAAACAGAAAAACAAAAATCGTTTTGGACGAGTCCGTGTGTTGAAATAGGGGAAGCAACACCGTCAGCTGGAGTGGTGGACCATTACCAGGTCACAGGCGAACCTAAAATCCCACTGAAAATCTAGGTGCACCACTAGATGAACTAAGTTCGCGCAGTTAGGCTGCGCCCGCAGGTCCCTCTGGTATTCCGACTACTCTATTATCCTGACTGCTTTATTTTATTAAAACCTAACAACGCTGACAGAAAGAGTAATAAACTAGGAACAAATGTTCATCATGAGAGCTTGAGAAAATGTACGAGTAAGCGGGAGAAGTGAAGGACATTGGGAAGCCGTTTGCAGAGAAAGCACTCTTCGACAAAGGACTGACGGGCCGATAAATCGAATGAAAGGTGGGTCTGAAAGATTTCAATGATTGTATAATGGCCGCTTCATGACCAACTTTCCGAGATGGCATGGTGGAGGAATTGTCACGAAATCAACATTCGGTCCAGTTCTATTTGTGTAAGTCCGTGCCGCAGCGCCACTGGGTTCGCAATGTTTCAGACGTCAGAAAAACTACAAAGTGCATATTGATTCGGTAAATTCGAACATTGCGAATGCACTACAGCACTAGCGTTGGTTAAAGTTGATAATTTGGACAAGCTGTCTCGTTGTAAGAAAATGCTATTCATGAAGACTCAAAAGTGAACTCATGCCGCCACCTGTAGGGAGACGTTGAAACGGGTCGAAGCAGAGTGAGTGAGTTCTGATTGATCCAGAGTTTTGGACAATGAGATTTCAGGAAGGAGATGAAAGTTCTATAAAATTAGAGGGATAGGTAGAAGGGACTATAGGTGTCTTCACGACTTCATGCTGGTCGAAAAAAAATCAAACTCAGAGCTTTTATTGAATCTTGCAAGTTGTGTGACGAATATGATCAAGTATTACTGAAGTATCCCGACGACGTGGGTCTTCGGGCTCAACTAATCACAAGTTTCTCTTATCAAATTCCATCTCATGGAACTAGTTTTGAGCCGTGTGCAAAGGTTAATATTTATCCAGTGATCAAAAATCTTAAATTCAAGTTCAATTTTGTGAAGGTGGCCCCCATCGGACAAAACAGACCCGCCGTCATATCTAATTACGGCTCAGAAACTCGTGAATAAGCTCAGGTGGCTTCTAACAGGCAGCAGAATCTTCAACTGGCAAACGATTATTACAACTCCAATGGCATGTGGCATGCCTTCCTCCGCAGTACAGATGTCGCATGCATGAAATTTACTCTTGACAAAATTGACTTGGTTTGGCTTACTCCGGTTCGGGTCTCAGCTCCCACGCCTGGAATGGCAAGTTCACGTAGCGGTTGGTGGCCAGAGCGAACGTTCCGAATCGGCCTGTCCTGAAGGTCAGCTCGCCCTTTTCTTCGTTGTGTTTGAGATCGTAAACGTCCTTTTTGGTCCAGACACGTTCGGTCACGTCCCAATGGCAAACGATCGGCAGTTCTATGAAGATGACGTGCTGCGGCCAGGTTAGCGTCACCAAGATCAGCTTGTCCAGCTCCTCCTCTTGTTGCTTCAGTTCGGCTTCGATTTCTTCGGGCAGGCGCTGCGCCCCCGGCTCTGGTGGCTCGGGCGGAACGTAAGTTTCGTGCCACTCCACGTATTCCAGCTGCTTCGGCAAAGACACTGGAAAAGAATTAGTGCTCAGTAGACCCAAGGCTCATATCTTTGATCGAGATTGGTTGAGCAGTACTTACAAGGCGTGAGCATCAGGTCCATGGTGACGAAGCACTGCGGTTGAGGCGGTTGATGAACCAAGTTGAGCAAGTACACGCCGCCGACGATGAAAAACTTCCTCAAGTTGAGGACGTTCTCGTCCGTGACGATCGTGATGAGTGAAGCTCGGATATCGTTGTACATTTTTTCTGTGCACGAATCGCATCAGAATGGAATTAGGTTGAAAAAGTTTTCTAGTAAATAATCAAGACTACCTTCTTTGCTCACCAGGATCTCACTGGCCGTTGGTTCGAGCTTTTTATAAGGAACCGTCGGGATTTCGTCTTGAAGACCATACACTTTGGGCGGTTCGGGCGGTTGTTCTTCCTCACCTTCTTCCGGCGGTGGTCTCGGTGGGATCGTCCTGTTTTCGTACTTGTACAGAAGTTTCTCCTGCCATTCCATTCTGGTCATTTCGTCAAGTTCTGGAATTTGAATTTCATTCTGAAATGAGCAAAATGATACCTTTTGAGGGCATTTAACCAGCAGAAGCCATCCGGCAAAAAAGTTAACGACCAACCATGCCGGGGAAGGTTTTGTCTTACAGACACCTCCTTACACCGCTTAAGCGCCCCGGCAGCAATCTTTGCCCTCCGCAGTAATAACTCGTTTCCCGCCTCGGTATGTAATATACTATTACTTACCAATATCTAATTGACGTGGCACACGTGGTTTTGCGTAAGTCTTGCACAAATCGCTCAGATGGTCGTACTGCTGGTACATCGCTCTGATGGCCATCTTGTCGCAGTCTATGCTGATTGGATAAACCACCGCCATTTTCATTTCAGGATACTCCAATTCAATTCGTGGCCTGCATTTGACACACAAATGAAGAAACCAATTAAAATCATAACAAAGAGGGACACAGAAAAAAAAAAGTGTAGGTACAGAAGAGAACGAGAATAGTATGAAGAGATGACCAATAAAATTTTAGATTACTTCGGAGGTTTCCTGTAATTCGGCAGGGGCGTGGGGAGCTGGATCCTCAGCCAAATGCACAGTGCTATGTTATCGTCTTGGTGCCGAAACTCGGCAGTTGGTATGTCGATCCTCGTCATGTTATGGTCGATATCCCTCAAGATGCGATAAGTCGCGATGTCCAAACTCTGCGCTTGGTGTTCACGTACCAGATTTCTCACCTGTAAACCAGAGCACAATCAAGCGAAGAACACGAGGACAAAAACACGACTCTCCATACCATGGATATGTACTGTCAGGAGCATATTACGTACATCAAAATTTTTGTAACTCCAAAAAATGTGACATAGCCATGAAGGAGTCCCTACGTAGTACCTACATACACCATGAAGCCAAGAACGAAGCCTTTAATTCTATTAGGCCATAACTAGGTACAATGAAGCAAGAGCTTGTCGCTTTTTTTATAATGCCAAAAATTTTGATGTATGCAATATTTTGCTCCTGACGGTACTTGAACTGGACTGCTATTCGACGTACCAGACCAGGCCGAGCAACAAATGACTTCATATGGGCGCCATCATAGTAGCTTAAACAAAAAAAGCTCTCAAAAGCCTACGGAAACTTGAAATTTGCATTTGAATTTGGTTATTTAGAAAGTTTGAGAGCCACTAATTGGTAGGTTTCTCATCGCTGCTGCTTTTTGAGTTGCAGTGACCGCCAGTAAAAAAAGTTTCTCAACAAGACAGCAACAAAATAATTATCCACGTCTGAATCGGTTTCTGTAAATACGAATAGGTAACCCATTTTTGAATTAATCGATTAATTATCTCTAACTACAATCAAGTGCGTTTAATGTCTAACTAGTGCCCTTCGATGCGTTAATTGAACAGAGTTTGGTAGAAACCATGGCGGATTTTTTTGGCCCAGTATTTGGAGCCATGGCTAGGTACGGTATCATCAGTCCAGCTTACAGGTCATGGCCCATACCCAAGTCCAGTTTTTGACTTTCTCGACGTCGTCGTCACCGGTGGCCAGATCGATGATGTTGTCAAGGTCGTGAAGCAGCTCAACGACGTCTTGCGTCCTAGAAGCGGCTTGGGGCATCATGGTCTTCTGGATGTCGTTCTGCCACAAATGCAGGAAAGTGTTCATCGCCGGCACTTCGGCCGGATCGGGCAGCCTCCCGCATTCCACGTACAGCTTCCATTCCAGATCGACCTTGGCCTGCCCGGCCAGCTCCGCACTGTGCTCGGCGATCTTGCGGTTGTGCTTCAAGGCGTGGTCCAGGTGCTCGACGCGGAAGGCTTGCTCGGCCACCTCCCGTTTCTCCTTCTCGATCGCCGCCCGTCGTTCTTCTATCTCCCTGAGGCGCTGCTCTTCCGCCAGTCGTTTGGCCTCGGCTTCGGCTTCGAGCTTGTTTTTTTCCGCGTTCTCCGCCGCCAGCTTCGCTTTCTCCTTCTTCGACAGCTTCGGACCCTGCAAGCGAATTTAATCGATTAGTACCGAGCGGACGCAGGCGCGTTTGGACCTTTCTTTTGGCTTCTTTTTGGCTTTCTTCTTTTTCTTCGGTTTCGGAGCTTCTTCTGCGACTGCGGGCTCTTCCTCGACGGCCGGCGCAGCCTGGGCCGCCATCAGTTTCATGATGTCGCCCATCACGTCCTCTTCTACCGGCGCAGCTTCCGCCAACGATTTCTTCTCCTTCTTGCCTTTCTTGCCCTTCTTGCCTTTCTTACCTTTCTTCTCTTTTTTCTCTTTCTCTTCGATGCCGCTGTCTCCGGCGCCACTGTCAGGGGCTTTTTCTGAATCCGGTTTCTTGCCTGCTTCTTTCTTTCCTTTTTTGCCTTTCTTTTTGCCTTTGCTCCCTCCATGTTTCTTCTTCACTCCGTCATCCACTGATACCAAAGAATCTGAATAGTCTGAAGTCAACGAGGACGTGCCGTACGAAGCAAAAGAATGCTGGCTATCTGCATATTTATCATGCTTCGGACTCTTTGAGGTGCAAAAGAAAATGTATTAAATCAAACAAATAAAAACGACAAATAACATGGAAAAAGGTTAAAACGGGAATCCAGTTTCAACGTAGGTACTTACCTTATGCCTGCTGCCGGATTTGATTACTTTTATTTGAACATGCGATTCAACTTGTGGTAGTCCTTCTGCTGAATCTCTCATTCCTGCTCCATCGTGTTCAACTAAATCTGCCATTTTTTCGGTACTTTTGCCACCGTGTTTCTTCTTTTTATCCTTTTTTCCTTTCTTTTTTTTCTTCTTCGCACCACTTCCAGTTTCATCTTCATTTTCATCTTCGGTTCCTTCACTTTTGCCTTTCTTTCCCTTTTTTCTTTTTTTAGACGCTGTTCCTTCACCCTCAGCCTCGCCCTCAGCTTTGCTTTTCTTCCCCTTCTTTTTTCCTTTAGGTGCCGCTTCTTCACCCTCACCTTCAACTTTACCTTTACCTTTACCTTTCTTCTTCTTTTTCTTGGATTCTTTTTCTTCTTCCTCAGCTCCAGCTTCGCCTTCTCCTTCAGCTCCAGTTTGTCCTTTATCTTCCTGTGACACCACCGACACCGCCATCGATACCTTTTTCTTGTCTGCTTTCTTACTCTTTTTCCCTTTCACTGGTTTCTCGCCACCGCCATCTTCTCCTTCGCTTTTAGGTGGCTTTTCCTTCTTTTTGGCCTTGCTCTTCCCTTTCTTGCCTTTTTTTGGTTCTTTTTCTCCCTCTTTTTTCTCGCCTTCTTCACCTTCCTCGTCCTTTTCCCCTTCTGTGACAGGCGCTGGAGCTGCGCCAGATTCTGCTTCATCCTGTGGCTTTGCGTCTTCTTCAACTTCTTCTTTTTCTTCTTTGGCGTCAGCTTCAGGAGAGGCTTCAGCAGGTAAGGCTTCTTCTTCATTTGTTACAGGAGATGCTTCTTCGGGTGGTGCCGGGACTTCGACCTCGGGTGTGGTTGTTTCTTCGTCCGCCATTATAATTTACTCGCATAAACAGCCGCAAGAGAGAGTTCAAAAACGCACTTCAAAAGGGCTACTGATTGAAATTTTGATTGGAAAATCAAAGTGTCACTGGTTGCGATGGTTGAATTGTGTCAATTTGCATGTTACTTGTCGTAACAATAGAAAAAACTACGTCGAAACAACCAAGGTCAAAACGTGGGTCGTAACTTCAATTCCTTGAATTAGAGCAGGCTATGCTTTGGCCGAATGCAGGGAATGCGGCTGTTTTCGGCTGGAGCACCCCAACTCATATTTACCTTCAGCTTTCATTTACAGCTAAGTGGGACCTGGAATTTTGTTTTTAGGTTTTTTCAAAAGAAAATTACCTAGATATCACTTGACACATCACACATTATAGTTATTTTTACCTGCCTTCCTTTTATAGTACAGGAAAGATAGTAGAAAAAGAATCGGCAAAACCTCGGAAAAAATATGGACGTACGAAAAATTTGATATTCTCTTCAGAATTGAGTGATCTACTACGTATAATATTCAAAATCGCCACAAATCGCACCCGTGGATTTTGAGTTATCAGAACGGGATCAAAATTCCACTTGAAATGGAGGGGATAAAACCCGTTCATCCATTGGATGCAAATACATCGTGATTCGACGCATTGTATCCCGTTGATATCATTTTGATACAAAAAGTGTCGATCATTGTTGAAGGGGGCTCGTGGGAGGGGGGCACAGCTCGGCTAAGTGGTTCTTTTTTTCCCTGGGCATAGTGAGCCGATCACGATAATTTTGGCATCTTTTCCGACTAAATTCAATCTCTGAACTCGAATCCGATGTGTAAATTTGGATGACAACAAGTTTAATTAAGTCAACTTGAAAAAACTTATTTTTTCTTTGACAATTTTTACAGAAAACTTTTTACTGTTAGAGGTATTTATCTTCGAAAATAATCCAGAGGCCATTAGACTGAAGTATACTTTTTCGGTTTTTCGAGATCAAAAAATTCATTTGAACCCAAGTCAGCCCGGCACGGCGCCGGCGTCTACTGATGACCACAACACAGCATCATGCACATCCAAGTTAAAATAGCTCAAACTCTTGGAAAAAAATAAGTCAACTTTGAAAGTTCAAGAATCTGTGCAGAACTGAATTCCTTACAACATAAGCAAAATCGCCATGAATCGCACTGGAGGTTTTTGAATTATTTGAGAAGGTTTCCATTAAAAATGTAGAGTAAGTTATTATTTTTTCAATAGTTTCAACTATTTCAACTTGGAGGTGCATGCTGTAGTGTTCTGGTCATTAGTAGACTCCGCGCCGAGCCGGCTCAGGTTAAAATCAATTTTTTAACCTCTAGAAACAAAATTATACATCGGGTTTATGATTTTCGTGAAGAATACACGTCAATCTGATGATGTCTTAAATATTTTCAGAAATGAATAGCTCTAACAGTGAAAAAAATTCTGTGAAAATTGTCAAAGAAAAAACAAGTTTTTTCAGGTTAACTTGTTCCAACTTGTTTTCATTCAAATTTACACGGATTCGAGTTCAGAAGATTGAATTCAGTCTAAAACTTGTCGTGATCGGTTCTATATGGCCCAGTACACTAAACTTGTGTACAGGATGTTCACGAGAGACGGATATCCCCCACATTAAAAACTTTCTCTTCATGATAACTCAAGAAAGAAAAAAGTTTTCTGAAACAATTTTTCCGTAGTTTCTGGATATGTCAAGTATAATTTTCCATTTCGTGCCATATACAGAGTGTCTCAATTTTTTTGCATTTTTTCGAAACACTTTTCATCATTTCAAAAATAATTTTTTTAGAATGATGGATATCATGAATTATTCTGTTCAAAATATTTTTTGAGACGCCATTGTAAATTTTTCAATTTTTTTCACAAAAAATTTATCAGTGTCATGCATTTTTGTGATAAGTATAATGTGCATTGTAGGTACGTGGTGATGAAATACAGGTGTTTCGAAAAAATGCAAAAAAATGCGCCACCTATACCTATAGGGCACGATATGAAAAATTATACGACATATTCAGAAACTACGGAAACAATTGTTCCAAGGAAGCTTTTTCTTTTTTGAATTATCATCAAGGGAATGTTTTTTATGGGGCGGGGGTATCACCCTCCACGACCTATACACATACCTACTGTTACGAGCGGCGATCTTTGTGCATTCTGGAGAGCACCCGGTCTTTTTAGACTATTCCCTTATAGAATGCAGTAGTACAAGTGCGAAGCTCTGGACATTTCCAGAATAAACGCGATGGCTTAGCGAATGGAATTTGAATGGGAGACTTCAACGGCCGATTAGAAAACATCAGCCGAATTGGCGGAGGTGGTAATGCCCGCGAAATGTGTAGGATTTTGCGGTAGTCGCCTGGAAACCGTATGCCAGGTCATTGTGGAGTTTGCCGGAGGACCTGAGGAAGATTCGAGAACACTAGTCGGAGGCATATACATATAAGCACTACGATCCGGCCTAGGCAGTAGTATTGAATTGGAAGTGATCGAGTGCGATAGAAATCGAGTAGTAGTACCAGCGATATTCCTAAGCGAAATAATTGTTAGCGTGTATTTATTGTAGTGCGCAGTAATAAACAGAGTGTGTTTCAGAACGATCGTCTCAATTAAAAACGAACCCGTGCGCGAAATACGTAACACTATTATTTCAATGAGTACCTATGAGGTAAATAGTCGGAGTGTATTAGGTATTAATTACATATACAGGATGTTTGCAAACTTGACGTAGAAAATTCAACCGCATTTAGAAAAATGCCAAAAGTGCAAGAAAAATGTTTAAAAAAATTCATGATTCTCATTTTTGGAAATTGGAGGGTCAGAAGTTCCTGAAAAATGTTGAGATAAATCATGATTTTCATTTTTGGAAATATGGAGGGTCAAATGGTGGTCCTTCAACCTTCGACCCCTTCTATTTTCGTTATTTTGAAATATTTTAGGAAACTCTTTCCATCAGACCAAAAAGGAAATCTTTCCAACTTTTGAATGTGTCCTGTAATTTTCTTTAGTGTACAGGATGAGTCAAGAATCGTAAAAATCTATTTTTGCCCGATAATGCCCGTGAAAGGTTCTAGAGAGGTTATAAAATTGATGTATAGAGCAACAAATAACATAAATAGTTCTCATATGAAATTTTATGCATGCATTTTTGAAGAAAACTGGATTTTCAGGATTTACGGCTCACCCTGTATAATAAATAACATTATAGAATACATTGAAACGTTCAAAGACATTGCTTTTTGGTCTATTGAAAACAGTTCACTAAAATCTTTCAAAAGAACGAAAATAAAGGGGATCGAACTCGGGGTCGAAGGACCACCTTTTGACCCTCCATATTTTCAAAAATAAAAACCCTAAACTTATTTCAACATTTTTCTGATACTTTCGAAGCATTTCTGTAACTGCGGCTCAATTTTCTACCCCAAATTCTCCAACATCCTGTATACTGGACTCTTACTGAAAAAAAAACCCGAATTTCTACCACCAACTTCAACACCATAACTGTACCTATCTTGAAAACTCCTTTCGAACAAATTTGCAAGCATACCAAACAAATTGAAATTTCAGTTTATTCATAGTTTTCGACGCTTTATTTACTCGTGTATGAGTCATATGTCCTGTTTGTCAATCTGGGTAAATATGCAAAACGATCTTTTTTCATTACCTTAGCCATGTCTTTCCAGGTTTCTCTTATTCACCAAAACAAATGAATGTGTGGAGAGTGGACCGTGGGCCTGGCAATCTGTCACAATAACTGAAACCCAGTTTCCATGATTATACCTACCGTTACTTTGGTAACCATCTAACTAGGGCGACGAATAGATTTTCGCCTACCTACTTATTGTTATTTTGTTAAGTTGAACGTATTTCACATCTAAATATTATTTTCATTGCCTTCAACATCAATAATTCATGGGAATTTTCCAATGCGTTGCTTTAGGAGCCGTCTAATAAAATCATCTTGTTGTGTTTACGTACAAATTTCAAGCTTAGATAACACCCCATGAAAATGTTTGATCGATACTTGAACCGGGATATATTTTGTTACATAATCCTAAAAATTTTTGAAGTGTTAATTTTCACAAGATTGGCTCATTTCTTGATAAATAGATAGGCAAATCAAATTTGTAGCTTTTTGAATTATTTCCACTCTTCCCGACCTTGGGACAACTTGACGGGTGAACATCTAGTGCTCTAGTGTCAAGATTCCACCTTGTTCTGATTCTCTGTTCTTCTTTACATTTATTCAAGGATAAATTTCATCTACTTTGATATACAGTGCGCGTCAAAAGTTTGGAATAATGGGTTTATTTTCTGTCCTATCCGGGATATCGAAAAAGTCTTGGATAGTTCGAAATGATTTTTTTTTTTTCGAAGAAACTTTCCATTAATTTTTATTTTTCTGCCCGTTCCCGTTTTCAAGCAGTGACGTAATCGAGATATATCTTTTCAATAGAAATCCCCTATTTTTGTTCTGGATTTGGATAGATTATAGAATACCTATAAATAGAAAATAGACAGACTCTCCGCCATCTTGGACTGCCACCTTGAACTTTTTCGTAGTTGAACGAATTTTGATGAAATTTAGAACATTCCAAGAGATTCGTAGTCTTGAATTACCTACACTTCAAAAGTGATTTGAAATTGAAAGTATCAACATGCCGTAAAGCAGGTCACTTTTGGTTTGCGCCGAGGTTAACCGAGTGATGTCGTAGGTTTAAAAAGAACATTTTTTGACCAGTCGAAAAATGGACGTGCTTGTTTCACGATATGAACAATTAGATCAGAAAATATAGAAAAACTCGTTTGAAGCTGATAATATTTATTCAGTATCTACATTACATGACATACTTTGACAATTAGATCAGAAATAATAGAAAAACTAATTTAAAACCTATAAAAAAATTTCAGCAAATCAAACTTGAACGAAATTACCCAGAACATGACAGCATAAAACAGGAAGTTGTTGAATAAATACAGCAGATACAGTCTGAAAAATCAAGATGTTTAGACAGGCACTTCTGCCAACAGTTTGGTGTGCTTCGCAAAAGTTGAAGATCGACTGCTTAGCTAGCGCCTTCAAATTCGACCCGCTGTGTCTCCGAACTAAACACCAATGACAGTTCGATATCCTCAACTTCTATGAAGCAGCAGTTCTCGCATCACTGTTACCTGAACATGTGCTTCTTGGCACTGGGTATAGTGGAATCTGGTTCTTTCATCAGGTACCTTCTGGCTCCCAAAGTGGCGTTCCTGAAGTACCTCTCCAAATCCTCAATGTCCATGTTTTTGTTGTACCAAAAGTCCTTCACGTCGTCCGGCGACAGCAGTTCTCCCAGAGACTTGGTATTCGTGTTTTCGAACTCCCATTCATTGACCATGAAGTGGAGCAGCGCGTTGTTGGCCACATAAATGCGTCTTTGGAGCCTTGTCAGTCTGAAATTGACCTGTTTTAGATAGATTCTTGGTTTGATTGATCGAACGCAATCGTGGTGTAAGCAGAACAAGGACAAATCTGAGCGAAAACCCTGTAACTTTGGGATTAGTTGCATGAAGGTGTTATCTTTGCCTCAAAAGCCACAGATAACAAGAGCTCGAGGCTCTGCTCTTCCAACAATTCTGAGAGGTTCTCTTGATTCTTGAGATTCTTATATTCCAAAGATGAATTCTTTTCAAACTCAGTTCATTACGGATCTTCCAGTAATCTGGAGTTCCGAAATTCGAATTTTTGGAGATCTGCGGAGTAAGTCTATAGTTTCTAGAGATTATGGAGTCGTGGGTTCCTAAAGTTCTACAGTTATGACGAGCCCGTATTGACTTAGAAATCCTATCAACATCGGTCACAAGGACTTTGCCGTTTTCAACCAAAATAATCTATTTTACAGATGCTGTCGTTGCAAGACCTGTCAAGACCTAATGTGGTTTCTGCGTACTTACATTGGCTTTCTTCCAGAAATTCTGAGCACAGCATCAACAAACAGAGCCGGAATCAGATGGTACAGTATGACCTTGATGTAATGGATGGTTGGCGAAGTGGTATAGTCTCCTCCTGGAAAGTACAGAGCGTTGCTCATTGGATGCTCCCACATGAGTTTCCTTCCCAGATCCATGCCGACGCTCACTTTGTACTGTTGTTCTCCGTTGTTGCTAAAGTGGAATATACTCATTTTGCTGATGTTCTTGCTAGAAAAAAGTAAGTAAAATTGAAAAATCACTGATATGTTAAGGTGTAAAAAGAAGGAAGCAAAAACAAAAAAGAAAGAGAAACCATGAGCTGTTAGAACGATAACGAAACATGACAAAAGAGGAGAGGTGGAAATGAGACTGAAATAGGGAGTGACACAAGTAAAGAAAAATGGAAAAATGAAGAAGGATGATGATTAGGGTGGGCCGCTGCTATAGGTGTGTTTTTTTTTGTTTTCATAATACGGACTCCTAATAGCGCGGAAAAGTTGCAGTTTCATATACTTTTCAAATATCTAGAAGCTTTTTGTCCTAAGTTTTCGTCTTCAGCCTCCGCAAGACGTGTCTTTCAGAAATATCTCAACATTCAGTTTTTGCAAGATAACGAATTGAGTTATGGAGAAAACTGTTGAAATACCTTAGTGAAAAAATAGATAAGTCTTTTTATTTGACAGAAGTTAAGTGATAAGACTCCAATTATCAATATTTTATCAATATTTTTTGTTTTAGGTCACTTTGGGTTAAAAAATTTCTGACTTACCAATATGGGCATCAGTTTCCTAGATTCATTCTTGCTGTAAATAGAGCCATATTTTGATTCAGCTCCACAAACTGCTGATGCTGCTTCTAAAACTGTTTTCACAAATCGCTCTACTGATTGGGTATAACAGGGAAAACGTGGAAATTCTAATAAAGGAATTATATCGTTAACATTCGGTAATTCCATGTAATTCTTTTAGTTCATTATCCGACATACGGGGTGGTTTTCTGAAAAGGACTCACCTCCAATTTCTCGCTGCACAATTTTTTTCTGAGAAAAAGCAGACACAAGTCGATTTTTGTTTTGAAAAGGACATTTGGGACACGTATTGCCAAATTCTCATCTTCAATCCATTTGCCCCCACCCCCTACCCTAGTTTGAAATTTCAAATTGCATTACCTATCTTGTGATACACCAAATTGAACGCAATAACATTGTTTCCGTTAAACATACTCTGAAATCATTAAACTACCCTCTCAACCCTTTTAAAAATTCTTCCATTGTTGATTAAAGGAATGTTTTTCTGTTAACTGCAGATTCTTGAGAAATAGATTCCCCAGCAAAAACAGAGCGATTTTTATTTCGAGAGGACCATCTGAGACATGTGTTGCCAAATTTTTATCATCATTGCATTCTCTCCCCAAAAAAGACAATTTTTGAAAAGGATTAGAGGGTGATTTAGGCAATTTGAAATTATTTTTGCATAAAGGAAATTTTCATACTTTCTATTTGATGTATCACAAGGTAGATAATTTATTGCTATTAGAATTATTGGAGTAGGCTAGGATGGGGCCGAAAGGGTTGAAAATAAAACTGTGACAACATGCCACCCTCGAAATAAGAACCGACCTGTTTTCGTTTAAAAATATTTTTTCCAAGAATAGGGATAGTTGATAGGATCGATAAAAGCTTTCCTTTGATTTAGGATGAGAGAATTTTCGCAAGGGTTGGGAGGTGACTTGAAAAATTTAAAATTTGTTTGTCAGAAAGAGAATCCTATTATCTTCAGTTTGATGTGTCACAAGTTAGGTAATGCTATTTGACATTTTAAAGTTTTTTTTTTCATTTAGGTGGTCTCTTTCAACAATTTCAATAACGTTTCGATTGATGTATGATATTTTATCATTGCTAAAACTCTTGTATGAGAGACAATTGAAATTGAAGTTTTCGCCCAAAGTTGCTCAATTTTCAATGCGACTATTTCTGCAACTTCAAGGCAATTGGGCTTTTTCGGTGATATCAATTTCATTTGTTTTTTTGTGATTGAAAAAACAATACTGGAACACGGGTTTTTTGTGCCTGACTGTTTAATTCCATATTTTTTTAATGTAAATATATTTTTAAACATTTTCTGGCCTAATAAAAATTTGCGATTTTTTTTCCAAATATAGAAATTTCAACGTCATTGCGGACCCTGAAGTGATGATTTTTTCCCAAAAATGCTGTAACGATTTTTTTTTTGTAATCTGATTATGCATCTTTTCCGCACTATTAGAATAAAAAAATCGAAAATATGATTTTTCGGCCCACCCTAATGATGATCTTCTTGGATTAGCAAACTTACTCTATAGTAGCCTTATGCCATGCAGTGACGATCAAGCCTTTAGCTAGAAGGTCAACCGGAATACATTCTGCATTAGTGTCCTTCATGAGGCCTGATCTGAAGATGCCTGTAAATACGTCACTATAACAAGAGTAACGACTCTGCTACGGTGTAGCATAATAGTGAAAAATTCTTTTGTCTCATAAGTATTTTCAAAATGCCATGACATGATAACCATCCAAAAGATTGCCCCCTCTCGGACTGAACTGAAATTCGGCAGATATATTTGATTTTATGTAGATATGTACAGGACTAAACTTTAGCCCGATAGCCTCAACTGCTGGAGAGTTAAGGACGGTAGTAGACAAAAAATTATATTTTTTCTCATAAACTACCGGGTGTTTATAAACGTCTGTGATCGCATCGCCTTTGGAATCCCCTCTCGATCACTACAATTGCGCCTGTTACTACGTTTTTCGGCCTGACCCAAGCCTGCCGCGATCACAGTCTCTTATAAACACCCCGTACCTGCTATAAAAATCTGAACAATATCACAAGACAAACCTTTATAATGAGCTTCTAGAACATATTTTGTTTGAAATTTTGCTTATCTCAAAATATGTTTTCAAAGTTTAAATTTTTTTACCGCGAATACCCCTAGAAAATTTTACTAGAGGCTTCATTTGCGAGATATCTGGGTCTGAAACTTCGAAAAACATCTCGAAAACCACTCTCAAGGGCTTAAAAATTGAAATCCAAGGAAAGTGATTATTCGTCAACTGAAATAGTTTTTCCAAGGTGTTTTCAGTTGATAAACCACAATTTTGGCTGAGGTTGGCTCTTAAAAGTGAGAATTCTGAGAGGTTTTTCGAAGTTTCAAACCCAATCTCGGAAACGAAGCCTTTAATCAATGTTTAGCAAGAGTAACTTTTCCTCCAAATTGAACGTCTCTCTTAAATAGACAATCGATCCCCCTCGAGATTTCTTCGAGAAAAAAATCATGAGAAGAAATCGGGGGGTGAGATGTTTTCAAAATTCCACCATGTTCCATGTATGAAGGTGTACCTACCTACAGTGCGCGTTATCTTCAACAAAATGAACGACGAATGAAAATTTCAAGTCCGGTGCCTACTCACCTTTTGCTACAGCGGCAGAAAGTCCCACTGGTCCATAAAAATTGTCTATCCATCCAGGGAAAGGTTCGTCCATCGTGGAAGAAACTGAACGGATTATAGATTTTCAATGGACCTGACCGCGTGCATAGCTTCTGGCTACTCACCAATGGAGGGCCTGTCACAAACTACTGGCACCTTCCCGACCAATAAATCATTCAAGACATGTTCGCCCAAGTGCTTCGCAAACGTGTACGTGTTGGGCATGGGACTGATGTATTTGGCCGTCAACACGTTCAACACGTACTCATCTCCGTTTTCGACAATCGAAATCGTCTTCCTCCAATCGGCGTGAGGTGAATAAAGTCGCTCGAAGACTTGCGAACGGTCACAGTTGCAATAGCTGGTGGAAATGTGGACGAAGACTTCGAGTCTTTCCATTTGCAGGGCCAAAAGGGCGATTTCGCGGGCACCTCGGGTGTTGATCAGGATGGCTTCTTTGAGGGTGTCGTCGAAGCGAACCGAGGCAGCGCCGTGGAACACAATGTCCGTTTCTTTGATCAGTTTTTGCCGGTCAGTTTCGTTCAAACCTTCAACAAAACATGTTGAATTATACCAGAAAATTATCTCAAGCTCAAGCGACAAAAAATAAAAATGTGAAAGAATTGCCATGAACAAAATTCCATTGAGAACAGCGATTGTGGGAAAAACTCGTTGCGCCATGCAAATTTGTTTTGTGATCTACTGAGGTACAGGCAGGGCTCATAACTGGCGTCAACTTCAGGTAAATGTGTCATCAAATGTTTAAGCTCTATTTGCTATTCTTTGGAAGAACTCAAGTCTGATAGTTGACAATTTTGTCTGCAATGATGTTCAGTATCCAAGCACCAAGTACATGTAATTGACATTCGCCTTCCCCCTCGATAAAATATTGTCGACCGCAGATAAGCGCAGACTTGGTGACGGTCCATTTAGAATACTCTTGTCTTCAAAGACAAGCGTTTTGTCCCAGTTCTTTTCTGGCTGTCTGTCGTTGCTTGGCAATAGCCAAATTGAAGTTGCTATGATATCATAGACCCTATTTTAGCAACCGGGGAACAACTGATGTGATGTTGCCTAGGTGACAGCCAATCACCACCCTGGTTGCCTAGCTAGAATAGATAGCATATGTCTCGAAAATAGGACCCCTGGGTATCTGGTTTCGAGGGTGCTGATTTCCGCCAGTGCCTTACTCACCTAACCCAAGATGGGTGACGTCACCTTCAACCCCCACGATCTTGTCGAATTGTTTCGGGTCATTTTTTCTCAACCCTTCGAAAAGCTGCAAGCAAAAAGCTACCATGTACGATGAAACAAATCGAAAAATATGCATCATTTTGATACGTACCGGCGTGCCGAGCACCTCATCGATTCTTTCTTTTGACGTTTTTTCCTTTTTGCTCCGCACCAGCAAGTAGATCTTCGCCACGTCCGGACATGACCGCAGCAATTTTTCAATCAAGACTTTCCCGACGAAACCCAAACCACCGGTGATGAAAATGGTTTTGTTTGCGTAAAACTCTGGTATGCGCGGTCTCTCGGCCATGGTTCACATTTGACTGATTGTGGAAACCCGTGGGAAAACTTGATAGAAGTTTATAAGTTCATTACAGTCATTAGGTAAGTACCTCTGCAGCATAATAATGAGCAATGACCTGAATACTGCTCGAATTTGCATGAAAAGAAACGATTTTCATCGATCGTCAAGCCATCATCAGCATGGATTTGGAAAGAAAACTGAATTGTGATTAGTAATAATCGGTGATGTATTCTTATTGAATTCGAAAATTGAGGTCGAGATTCGAGGTCCAAGCAAAAACACAAAAACGAAAATAAAGTCAGGGCCTCGGCCTATTCCAGAAGTTCTCAGCGTGTCTTCAGTTCGGTATTGTTTCCCGATCGTTCGCGTAAGCTGGAGATTCCAATGATCAAGTACAACACATCTGCACAATTGGCGGATGCGCGGACATTCCGGAGCACGCCGGTATACACGCGAATGTGATGGACGTTTCGAGAGCCATCGCGAATTTACTGGCGGCGGTCAATGTGGAATATGCTAGAAAACCGGTGGAATTTCCTAAAAGTGACACTCGGAGTATATGTATGTGGTATGTGTATACAACAGGGTGGCCCAACGAAAACAGAACAGGGGGGTTTTCGGGCATTTCACCTTATTTTTTTGAAAAAAGCTCGGACAGGTCGATTTTAATACCAAGGGGGACATCTGGAACATACATTGGCGAATTTCTATCTTAAGCCCCTTCAACCCCCACCCATCCCAACTTTGAAGTTTCAAATGACACTACCCACCTTGCGATACATCAAATCAAAGAGAATAAAATTCTCTTTCGGAATAAATTATTTCCCGAGTTATTTCCATAACTTCCAACCCCACCCCTCTTCTTCCTAAAATTGTCTGAGTTTCCAATGTAATATTCTTGACCTCTTAATTCTCTTCAGTACAGTCAACGTCATCCTGCACAGCATCGAGGGAGAAAATTTTCTGTGTAAAATGTGCCACCCAAATTCACCCCTTCATTCCCCCATCCCAACTTCAAAATCTAAAATGAGTAAAATGACACTTCCTACTTTGTGATACATCAAATTGAAGGGAATTTAATTCTCTTCCTGAATGAATTTTTTTCAGAATTTTCAAAAAGCCATTCCCCCCCTAAAATACTCAGAATGTTCAATTTGATGAAGGAGGGGTTGAAAATTTGAAAAAATTTGTTTTCAGGAAGAGAAATCAATTCCCTTTAATTCGATGTATCACAAAGTAGGTGGTGTCTGTTAAATTTGGAAGTTAAGGTGAGGGAGAGGAAAGGGGTGAATTTGGGTAGCACTTTTCTCCATCGAAAATTTTCTCCTCAGATGCTATCTAGGATAACGCTGATTAAGCTGAAGAGAATTGAAGGATCGAGACGAGGATCGAGAATAGAAAATGGGACAGTCAGAGAAATTTAGGAAGATGGAGGGTGGGGTTAAAAATTTTGAAAATATTTTTTTCAGAAAGGTAATTTGACTCTCTTTGATTTGATGTATCGCAAAGTAGATAGTGTCGTTCAAAATTCTAAAGTTGAGTTGTGTAGGGGTGAGGGGGCTGAAGATAGAAATTTGCTAATGTATGTTTCAGATGTCCCCCTCGATATAAAAATCGACCTGTCTAAACTTTTTTCAAAAAAATGAGGTGAAATGTCCGGAAACCCCTCTGTTCTGTTTTAGTTGGGCACCCTGTATAGGAACCCGTACACTGAAATCGCGGAGCATCTGCTTCGAGTGATGAGACCCAAATAGATCGAAACACCCATTTGTTGGATTTCGATGATGGTGCTCGGTCGGTCTGGCGTGTGGAATTTCTCATCCATTATAGAGGGTGTTTCAATGAAAACGAGTAACCGTATGAAACTTTGCCAGCTGAAATTTAGAAAAATTTACCGAAACCCATCGATTTTTATTTCGAGGGGGACATCTTTTGACGTGAAATTCAATAGTGAATTATCCTCCCAAGCGTGGTAGATAATGGGAATAGGGGTCGAGTGATAGGTACCTCATTTTAAAGATCTTTCGATTCTCTTCACAACCATCAGAAAAAATAGAAAAAAAATAATTGATCTAAAACTGAGGGCGGTAGCTACCATGCTCGAGGGATAGATTTTTCAAGATTGAATTTCACGCCAAAAGATCTTCCCCTTGAAACGAAAATCGACGGGTCTCGGGAAATTTTCCAAACTTCACCTGGCAAAGATTCATTCAGGGTGGCTCGTTTTTATTAACACTACAACTCCCACGTGTACCATTTCTGGTACACACTGAACCTTACCCTGGAACCCGTGTGCCCACATTTGGTCACAATTTTGGGATGTTCAGAGGACTTGACGGGTGAAAACAAAATGCCAAGCATGCGACAAAAAGTAAATGTGCATGAACTGCTTCTTCAAAATAAAAAAAAGTGTGTCCCGAAAATTGTATACACGTATGTCGTATGTTTTTTCAATCAAAAAATTGACTTTTTTTTATCTAAAACTGTGCGTAGGTACCAATTATTCTGATCACGGCCCTTTTACCCTTTTTAATTATTTTTTTCCGAAAAAAGTTGGGATTTTCTTTTGTACTTTTCTGATAATAAACTAACTGAAAACCAAAAAAAAAACTCGTGGGTTGGGGGGATTTTTTTTAAATACCCCCATGGGAGTCAAAATGTTAAAGCACCCTGTTTACCTAATTATCTATGTCCATTCTCCCAGTTGTCCGGTAACCTGGGTTCTTTGTTATGTAAAAATAGCGTCGCGAACATGAGTTCTCTTCTCTGGCGGCTCCACGGGGAGTACGGTGGTACGGCCGTACCCCCTGTCGAAAATCAGGGGCGCCAAACGGCAAGCTCATAGTTTTGAAAAAAACCATAAGTAGTACCCACGACAGTACCAGTGGGTTTCTCTTCGTAAAAAAATATATTTTATTAACATGATGAAGCTCGCCAACGAAATCGATAATGCGACCTGTAAGATTCGCGGTGGTCGTCGCGCGATCAAATATTTGAATACAAAAATGTCTATCCGCTAATCGGACACGCTTGTCATCTTAAGGACGGATTCATATTGGTGAAATAAGCGTTGCGAAATCAATCCGTGTGGGTTTATTCCTTGACGGATTCTTACCATTTTGGTCTCTTTCGAAAGCTACAAGGATGTACTTTGGTTTGAGCCTATTGGCATTTCCGAAATAAAAAAATAAATAAATTTTGACATGTGAAAAAATAATTTTGGGATTTTGGAAATGCCAATGGGCTCAAACTAAAGTGCATCCTTGTAGCTTTCGAAGGAGACCAAAACTATAAGAATCCGTCAAGGAATAAACCCACACGGATTGATTTCGCAACGCTTATTTTACCAATTCAACACCGTCCTTATGGGCGCCTGACTGATAAGTCGTACCCCCTATTCGAAAATGATGTAGCCGCCAGTGGTTCTCTTGCCTCCGACTTAGCTGTGTGTCTTAAGTACGTAGTGTTCGGGGATTGCCAAGGGCTATTGTAAGACATTTTTCGTTCCGGGACGGCCGAGGTCTATTGCAAGGGTTTATACAGGGTGGTCCGACTTTTATGTCATTAAATTCAAGGATCGATAGAGAATGAAAAGTGAAGGGGACTTTCTCCAGAAAACATATCTGAGAAATGCCTAATAACAGAGATACAGCCCTCCAAAGTTGGAAATAAATAATCGTTTTTTCCGCATAACTTTTGAACCGTTCAACCGATTTGATTCAAAATAGAACCAAAGGTTTACTGAAATTATCCCCTGTCGAACAATAATAACATGTTCCATAAAAAAGTTTCAGGGGCGTAGACATTAGGGGGTGTCCCTACTTTTACCCCCCTATTTTTCACACCCATAGTTATTTTTGGAAACTGTTCATAATTTTGAGTTCTACGTTCAATTTAGAAGAAAAAGTCACCCTTGCAGAATTTTGATTGGGGGCTTCGTTTAGGAGATATTAGAGTTTGAAACTTTGGAAAACATCCAGAAATCGCCAATTTCCAGAGCCAAAATTGTTTTTTCCTGAAAATTTCTGGTGTTTTGAAAAAAATGGTGGTTCATCAACTTGGAAATTCTAGAAAACCTATTTCAGCTGAGAAATCATGAGTTTCTATGATTTTAATTTCTAGACCTTTGAAAGTTGTGCTTTTGAGATGTTTTCCAAACCTTCAAACCTGAATATCTCCCAAACAAAACCTCTAATCAAAATTTTGCAATGGTGATTTTTTTCCTCAAAATTGAACGTAGAATCCAAAGTTATGAACAGTTTTCAGAAATAACTAGGGGGGTGAAAAATAGGGGGGAAAAGTAAGAACACCCCCTAATGTCTACGCCCCTGAAACTTTTTTATGAAACATGTTATGATTTCTCGACAGGGGATAATTTCAGTAAACTTTTGGTTCTATTTTGAATCAAATCGGTTGAACGGTTCAAAAGTTATGCGGAGAAAATGATTATTTATTTCCAACTTTGAAAGGGCTGTATCTCTGTTATTAGGCATTTCTCAAATATGTTTTCTAGGGAAAGTCCACTTCATTTTTCATTTTCTATCGATCCTTGAATTTAATGACATAAAAGTCGGACCACCCTGTATAGCGTGCTTTCCACCTAGACGGTACAAATACCACCAGACGGCACATGTTCCATAGTACGGCACAAAATTTCAGGTGATCCAATGAACGGCACAGAATCGGGTAAGAACACGTAGATGGAAAGCACCGTTTGGCACCCGCACATGCGTAAATGGCAGGTATACCAAACTTGGGGCTAGGTGGAAAGCACCCATTGTACCGTTGAGTGAACGAATATGGCGTCACCCACATCCTGAGGTGGCTAATTCATGAATTTCAGTAAAGTCAAAACTTTCTCTCGGTAAAATGTCCTAAGTTTTGTAGAGAAGGTCGAACTTGAAATTTTTTGGAATTTTTAATGCGTTTTGTAGGTGCAAAAAAATTGATCAAGTGGCAATTTTACCTGTGAAAACTGTTGCTTTTCCAGCCTAACAGAAACCAGTGCTTGCCGTTCTGCTACCTTGCATTTTTTTTCACCATGAATAATCGCATTCACACAATATTCATATCAGATGAATAATAGAATTATAAACACATCAAATTGGAATTTGATCTAAATTGCCGCAAACTTCGACGCGCAAACGAACGACTACTGTCAAAATGTTATTTCTTGTGATAAATCTGACACATCGCGATTACGGCGATGTCGGAGCAACCTATTGGAGCTAAATTGGAAGACAGTGACTCTCAAGTCCTCAAGACTGCTTCTACTTGCGATGAGGTTCTTAATTGAACTCAAATAAACCTGATGGCAACTTTCGAGGTAAAAAACATATTATTGCTGATAGAATGTTTTTTCTATGAACGAACATTAGGATATTGATAAGTATTGATGGTGACTAGTTAACTGCAATATTTTTCGATACAACTTGTACGTTTTCACAAATTCACCTTTGTTAAATACCTACCTAATCAATATCTTCAATATCATGGAAACCATTATATGTGAAAACAGATTTTGAGTCTAAATTCGTTTTTATATACAAGGTGAGTTAGTTTCAAGCCTAGCTCTACGGTTCAAAAGATGTCTTTTTGTTTTCAATTTTAAAGAAATACCTATAGCTTTTTTATCGTCATGGATTTTCAAGGAAAACTTACGAAAAAGTGCTACTCTTTTCTTATTCAAGTTTTGGTACTTGAACCTGGCTCACTCTGGACATTAAGTCCTATGGTGAATTCAAACGCGTACACTTGAACATAAACAACATAGTGAAATCTCTTGTAATCAAACTAAATACCTACAAATAAACATTTAAAGGTACTTTATATTATGATCACTGAGTTATTTTCCATATAAACAAATAAAAAGTAAAATAATCCGGTAAAACCCGATTACAGACGAAGATCTTCCGGGTCCTTAGGTATTTGACATGAAAAAATGTTTCAAGTTTCTGCGGCGGACTCTTGAAGAACAGGCTTCACGACAGGTCCGAGTGATTTTTCCATGAAACATCTAATCTGGGGCCCAAGTTATTAATTGGGTTGTGAAAATTGCTTCAACATTCACAGCTCAATATTTTTGGAAAAAATCACTCGGGCCTAGGAAATATCGTAGAAGGTCCACCCCCAAAAAAGTAAAAATTTTCATGTTGAATAAGAGCCCTAGGATGGTGCGATTGGTCCGCGTGAAATACGAGGATCTTCGGGCTGTCATCGGTGTAAGAAAATCGCTTTGCTTTTGTACTCATGTGTTTTTGTTTATGAACATGTGTCAAAAAATCATGTTTCAATCTCGCTAATGATTTATGTTCAGACGGCAGCCTCCGATTTTATGGCTATCCTCGAGGCTATCCTCTATCCCGCATGAGGCATACACGAATCATTTCTCTGCACGCCCGATCGACAAATTTGAATGCCGTTAGATGACTCTCAACACGCCTAAGTAGGGAAACTTGCTTCTCACAATCATCGTCCCTATATCCCTGGGGCCCTATTTTCGGGACACAGGTGATTCGGTCACATGTGAAGTTGCTAGGCAACCAAGGCTGTAAATGAGTGTCACCTAGGCAACATCGCATGAGGAGCTATTCCCCGGTTCCGAAAATGCCTGCTGTATTGCTGTATACTGCAAAGCTGTATATATCAGGAAGAGAATCGGCCCAAGAATGGACCCTTGAGGCACCCCGCTTGTTATTGGCCTTTTATTACTTATTTTATTTATTTATATATTTATTTATAATAAATATATAAATATTATATTATAATATACCGTCCGTTTTTTTTTCTAGGCCCCAGCTTATAGCGCCTTTATCATGGGTTTTACACCCAACATATTATATATTTTTGAAATCAGAAAAACAAAATCTTTCGATTGATGATATGTCAAATTATTTTTGACAGATGTCATTTTTTGACAATTGACGGAATAGTGATTGTGACATACCATTTTAAAGCCCATAAAATTATCAGGAGAACTGTGTTTTTATTTCTAGAATAGGATGTCTTTTACAGCTTCTGGGGGTCTTTGAATAGGAAAAATTGTTAAAATTCAGAAATACCTACTCAATAATTAAAAGGTATTTTTGAAATCAACTGATAATAATATTTTGATTTTGAATCGTCCAAATTAGCGGAAGACTCTATAAACACTTTATCTTTCAGATAAGCTCATAAAAAAAATCGAGGGGGTCATACCTATCTGGCCACCTCGGATACTATCGCGTTGGGCTGGCAGTTCCAATTCACCGGTCGTTGAATCTCTCATTCAAGGAACAAGGAGGCGGTCATTTTGAGTAACTTTTTCAAGACATTTTTCGTTTCATTGTGATTATTTATTGATTATTATCATTAGTTATTATTTAAAATACCTGTTTTGCCTATACTTACGTACCTACTTATTGAGTATTTCTGAATTTCAACAATTTTTCCTATTTAAGACATCTAGAAGCTGCGAAAGACATCCTATTCCAAAAATAAAGACACAATTTTCCTCAGAATATAATGGGCTTTAAAATGATGTATCACAAGTACTATTCTGTCAATTGTCAAAAAATGACATCTGTCAAAAATAATTTGACATACCATCAATCGAAAGATTTTGTTCTTCTGATTCCAAAAATATATAATATGTTGGGTGTGGAACCCATAATAAAGGCGCTACGCGCTGGGGCCTAGAAAAAAAACGGACGGTATATTATATATTATATAAATATTATTATATTTATTTATTTTATTCATTTATATATTAATATATTTATTTATTTTTTATTCTCAATTAGTTTGATCAAAATTATACAGGCAAAGCTGTCTGATAAGTTCCTCACGGGATACACAGTCAAATGCCTTCTGCAAGTCACAATAATACATAACTTTATTTTCGTTTTTGTGTTTTTGCTCTGTCCTCGACCCTTGGCCTCGATTTTTCCATTCAATAAGAAACCATCACCGATTATTACGAATCAAAATTCAATTTTTTCCAAATCTATGCGATGATGTCTTGATAATGCAAATTCGAACAGTATTTAGGTCAGTATTATGCTTAACAGGTTGTCTGTACAGACCTACTGACGCACATTTATTTTCCCGAAACTATTTTTTGTATCCCGCGGGTTTCCTGAATCAGTCAAGTTGCAGCCATGGCCGTGAGACCGCGCGTACCAGAGTTTTACGCCAACAAAACCATTTTCATCACCGGTGGTTTGGGTTTCGTCGGGAAAGTCTTGATTGAAAAATTGCTGCGGTCATGTCCGGACGTGGCGAAGCTCTACTTGCTGGTGCGGAGCAAAAAGGGAAAAACGTCGAAAGAGAGGATCGATGATGTGCTCGGCACGCCGGTACGTATCAAAATGATATTTTTTTCGATTTGTTTCATCGTACATCGTAGCTTTTTGCTTGCAGCTTTTCGAAGGGCTGAGAAAAAATGACCCGAAACAATTCGACAAGATCGTGGGGGTTGAAGGTGACGTCACCCATCTTGGGTTAGGTGAGTAAGGTACTGGCGGAAATCAGCACCCTCGAAACCGGATACCCAGGGACCCTATTTTCGAGACACATGTTATCTATTCTAGCTCTAGGCACCAAGGGTCGTGATTGGCTGTCACCTAGGCAACATCACAGAAGGAGTTGTTCCCCGGTTCCGAAAATATAGTGGGGTCGGTACAGTATTATACGCTGCATTTTTGAGTAATGCAATGTCTTTTGGCACACATGTTCTTAGCACCTGTTTGAACAATTTTGTCCATCGCCGCAAGCGAAATTTTAGTTCAGATCCTGTATACGGGGTGAACAAGAAAAACAATTTAAAAAAATTGTATCTTTTGAACGGACAAAGGTAGAGTATTGCAGGGCATGTCATATGATGCGGAATTTGATGGTTGTTGAGGTACACCAAACCATTTTGATACATTATTAACCGTTTTCGAGATATTTAAAAAACTGAGATCTGTCAAAAAAAACATTATCTTCATTGTAACGCTTATTTTTGAAGATATCGGAATGAAATTTGGTATTTGCTTTATAAAAGACGTCATAAATGAATAACAGCTGCAGTTATTTTCTATGCCTACTATTTTCCTAAATAAGACAGTCAACTTTTTTGGGGGGGAGCCGCCATCTTGTTTTGTGAATATCAAGCTGATGACCGAAAAAATGACTGATAGTCATTAGGCTAGTATCATGCCATTACTCTATATTGTGAAAGATCACCTTAGATGGACCATCATACCATTTTTGCTGAAAGAGACATGATGCACTGATTTTATCGGGTTCCTCAGAACTAGAGGACCTACTTCCAGCCATCGAGTCATTGCAAGTAATTGAACACCGCAATTATGACCCCTGATCATTTCTCAGGTTGCTCACCAAGATTCATAGCCATAAGTGCAGCGGTTCGGTTTTAGCAGCTGTTTGAATTAAGAAGTGTTGCCTTTTCGTGAAAAAAACAGAAAATTACGAGGTCTCTGGGTCAATTCTTAGGTCATTGGAAATAGATCCTCCACGGAATGTTGATAAATTTATGCTGAATTATTAGAAAAAAGTGCATTCTATAGCATAGGTTTGAAGAAACGGCTGAAAATTGTTCAAAACGGTTTCTTTTGTCTTGTTAAGCGTTAAATTATGGATCTTTTTGGCGATTTTCATGCCTCCAGCCTATTTAGATGATGGGATAAAATTCTTCAATTTCTTATCACCCTGTGATGTCATCTGCATAGATCGCCATCATGCCAACATTTCCCAAAGCTGAAGGAGGAATTTGAATAGAATATATTCCAAAATACATTGCGGCATCAAAATTTATAAGGTTCTCTTTATTATTAGTGTTGCCCTACCGCATAATTTGTTCGCTTCCTACCTACTACAAAATAGTCTGTCATGTTCGTCCTACATCACATGAGTACATCCTGTGCCAGTTTTTTCAAACCTATACTGAAGAATGCACTTTTTTCTAATAATTCAGCATATATTTATCAAAATTCCATGGAGGATCTTTTTCCAGTGACCTAAGAAATGACCCAGAGACCTCGTCATTTTCTGTTTTTTCATGAAAAATCGACACTATTTTATTTAAATAGCTGCAAAAACCGAACCGCTGAACTTATGGCTATGAATCTTGGTAGACAACCTGAAGAATGATCAAGGGTCATTAGCGCGGTGTTCAATTACTTGCAATGGCTCGATGGCTAGCAGTAGATCCTCTAGTTCTGAGGAATCCGATAAAATCCGTGCACTATCTTTCTTTCAGCAAAAATGGTATGATGGTCCATCCAAGGTGATCTTTCACATGATAGAGTAACGGCATGATCCTAGCCTAATGACTATCAGTCATTTTTTCGGTCATCAGATTGATATTCACAAAACAAGATGGCAGCTCCCCTCCAAAAAAGTTGACTGTCTTATTTAGAAAACTAGTAGGCCTAGAAAATAACTGCAGCTGTTATTCATTTATGACGTCTTTTATAAGGCAAATACCAAATTTCATTCCGATATCTTCAAAAATAAGTGATATAATGAAGATAATGTTTTTTTTTGACATCTCAGTTTTTTCAGAATATCTCGAAATCGGTAATTAATGTTTCAAAATGGTTTGGTGTACCTCAACAACCATCAAATTGCGCATCATATGACATGCCCTGCAATACTCTACCTTTGTTTGTTCAAAAGATGCAATTTTTTTAAATTATAATAATAAATAATAATAATAAATCTCTTTTTTAACGAGGCGACATTAAGCTTGGCTAATGCTTCGCTTGTCCACCATGTTACCTCGGGGCTTATAGTAACCCGGAAGGCGTTGCCCAAGACCTTACCGGGGGGAGTATCTGCACAGAGACCAGAGACCAGAGAATTGTTTTTATTCTTCACCCTGTATACAGGATCTGTACTAAAATTTTGCTTGCGGCGATGGACAGAATTGTTCAGACAGGTTCTAAGGACATGTGTGCCAAAGGGCATTGCATTACTCAAAAATGCAGTAAACAGGACTTTTTCCGAACGTGCCGACTCCACTAATAGGGTCCCTGAAACTGATTTCATAGCAACTTCAATTTGGCTATTAGCCAAGCAACGACTGACAGCCAGAAAAGAACTGGGACAAAACGCTTGTCTTTTGAGACAGAAGTATTCTAAATGGATCGTCATCCAGTGCCGGATTAACGCCTAGGCCAACGAGGCCCAGGCTTAGGGCGGCAAAATTTTGAAGGCGGCAAAATCGAGGCAATTTTTTCAATTATACTTTTACTGTGACATTCATCATTGACATGTATTGTTGATTTAGCACTTTTGGTTTCCTGTTTAGGAAGTATAATTTTTTCGAGTTTCATGTTTTAAATTTTGATCTTTCTGATACATTTTTGAATTTTTGCGCAATTACTGGGATAATAAAAACCCGGGAAAAAAGAGTTCGTTGTGATCAGAACATTCGTTGGTACGATTTGCTCACTGGTAGGGGGGGGGGGGGCAAATTTGAAGCAGGCCTAGGGGCGGCAAAAATATTAATCCGGTCGACAATATTTTATCGAGAGGGAGGGCGCAATGTCAATCACATGTACTTGGGGCTTGGATAATGGGCATCATTGCAGACAAAATTTTCAACCATCAGACTTAGATACATTCTTCCAAAGAATAGCAAATACAGCCTGAAAATTCAATGGAACCAATTTACCTTAAGTTGACAGCAGTAGCCCTGCCTGTACCTCAATAGATTACAAAACAAACCTGCACGGCGCAACGAATTTTTCCCACAATCGCTGTTTTCAATGGAGTTTTGTTCATGGCAATTCTTTCACAATTTTATTTTTCGTCGCTTGAGCTTGGGATGATTTTCTGGTATAATTCAACATGTTTTCTTGAAGGCTTGAACGAAACTGACCGGCAAAGACTAATCAAAGAAACGGATATTGTGTTCCACGGTGCTGCTTCGGTTCGCTTCGACGACACCCTGAAAGAAGCCATCCTGATCAACACCCGAGGTGCCCGCGAAGTCGCCCTTTTGGCCCTGCAAATGGAAAAACTGGAAGTCTTCGTCCACATTTCCACCAGCTATTGCAACTGTGACCGTTCGCAAGTCTTGGAACGACTTTATCCACCTCACGCCGATTGGAAGAAGACAATTTCGATGGTCGAAAACATGGATGAGCACGTGTTGAACGTGTTGACGGTCAAATACATCAGTCCTATGCCCAACACGTACACGTTCGCCAAGCACTTGGGCGAACATGTCGTGAACGATTTGTTGGTTGGGAAGGTACCAGTCGTTTGTGATAGGCCCTCCATTGGTAAGTAGCCACCAGCCGGAAGCGATGTTCAGCTGGGTCCATAAAAAATCTAATCCGTTCAGTTGTTTCCACGATGGACGAACCTTTCCCTGGATGGATAGACAATTTCTATGGACCAGTGGCAGCCATTGTAGCTGTAGCGAAAGGTGAGTAGGCATCTGATTTTGAACTTTCATCCGACGTTCACCTTGTTGAAGCATTTGCGCAATGTACCTAAAGCTCGAAATAGAATGCGATGCATTTTTTCTTTATAGAAGACTTTCAAGCAAAATTTGAAATATGAAGCACGAGACTTTTCCACTTTTATACAACGTAGCGGAGTAGTTAGTAGGTACTCGTATTATAGTGACGTATTTACAGGCATCTTAAGATCAGGCCTCATGAAGGACACCAATGTGGAATGTTTCCCCGTTGATCTACTGGCTAAAGGCTTGATTATCACTGCATGGCACAAGGTTATAATAGAGTAAGTTAGCAAATTTCGCAAGATTATCATCCTTCTTCATTTGCTCATTTTCCTACACTTTGCCATTCTCTTTTCCAGTCTCATTTCCACCTCTTCTCTTTTGTGACGTTCCGTTATTTCCATCATCGTTCTATTCCTTTTTGCTTTCAGTCTGCCTTTTTAGATTCTGCCGTTTCGATTTTTCACTTGTTCCACAACTTATCCTTTTTCTTCCTCTTTTCTTCTCACTTCTCAACAAAGCCACGTATTATTGTTTTTTCATTTTCTCTTACTTTTCTTCTAGCAAGAACATCGACGAAATGAGCATATTCCACTTCAGCAACAACGGAACGAAAAAGTACAAAGTCAGCGACGGCATGGATCTGGCAAGGAAAGTCCTGTGGGAACATCCCGTGAGCAACGGTCTGTACTTCCCAGAAGGAGCGTACACCACTTCGCCAACCATCAATTACATCAGGGTCATACTGTATCATCTTATTCCGGCCCTATTTGTTGATGCTGTGCTTACAATTTCCGGAAGAAAGCCAATGTAAGACGCAATTCTTTAGGATAAGCCACATTGAATCTTACAGCATCTGTGGAATGCTTGAAATCTGCAAGGTCCTTGTGACCGATACTGATTGAATCACCGAGTTTGTATGGGTTCGTCAAAATTGTAGGACTTTGATGGGATCCATCGACTCTATAATCTCCGCAAACTACATTTGCTCCGTAGATATCCAGAAATCAAAATCCTGAGAATCCAGATTCTGGAAGATAATAAATTGAGTTTGAATATTTTAAAAAGTTTAGAATCGCCAGAATCAAGAGAACCACTCAGATTGGTGTAGGAAAAGCTTCAAGCTCTTGGTATCTGAGGCTTTTGGGGCCAAAAGAGCAATCTCATGCAACTTAGCCCAAAGTTATAGGGTTTTCGCTTAGATTTGTTCTCGCTCTACTTGTGCCATGAATACGTTGGCTGAATAAAACCAAGAATCTATCTGTAACGGTCCAATTTCAGGCTTACAAGGCTCCAAAGACGCATCTACGCGGCCAACAACGCTCTGTACTACTTCTCGCTTCAGGAATGGGAATTCGTAAACACAAATGCCAAATGTCTAAAAGAAAATATTCCGCCGGAAGACCTGATGGACTTTTGGTTTAACGAAAACATGGACATAGAAGACATGGAGAGGTACTTTAGAACCGCCACTTTGGGAGCCAGAAAGTACCTGATGAAGGAACCAGATTCCACCATACCCAGTGCTAAGAAGCACATGTTTAGGTGACAATGATGCGAAAACTACCGCCAAACAAAAGTTGGGGACGTCAAACTGTCATTGGGGATCCAGTTTAGAGTCACAGCGGCTCGAATTTGAGGACGCTAGCTAAGCAGTCGATCCTTAACTTTTGCAAAGCACACTAAACTGTCGGCAAAAGTACATATCTAAACATCTTGATTTTTCAGATTGTATCTGCTGTACTTATTCAACAACTTCATGTTTTATGCTGGTCTGTTCTGGCTGGTTTTCTTCAAGTTTGATATATTGTCCATTTTGGCTCGGAAGTATCATGATATGATAGTGTATTTCAACGAATAAATCAGCATAATCGAAAGTCACTTCGCAACAAACCTACGCATATTTATTCGAACCCACAACGACCTTGGACTCAAACATTCCCAATTCCTCACACGGGCCTCCGTCGCATGATTGAAACTGAATATTGAATCCAATAGGTAGGTACCCGGAATAATAAGAAGCCCTTATTATGCCCGCGGCACACGAGGCATTTTTGCCTGCAATTTCCCTGGCATTTTTGCGTGCAATTTTTCAAGCTCGCGGGTTGTCATAGAAATCGAATTTGCGGGGTTTTTGCATGCAAATTTGCGCGCAATTTTTCACGCAATTTTTCGTGCATGTTTTCGTGCATGTTTTCTGGCAGGATTTCTGACACATGTGACAACTCAATGAGAATTGTCAATAAATCGGTGCTTTTATTTGCTATCTTGTGTGGGTTTCGAGGAGTAGTGCCTAATCTGTAGTTGCTTTCCAGCATTTACGATCCACGGTAACTCGGTAGAAAATCCAATCGTAGGAAGGCATTCCTTTCGATTTCATGTTCAAAAGTGACTCAAGACTGACCCCCGAGTCACCTTTCCTGACTTGCAGCGTAGGAGTTCGAGCAAAACAATAAACATTGAAGGAATATACAACAGTGAAGTGGTATCACATTATCATACTGAGACAACAACTACTGTGAATTTGTGTTACCTGTGGCTCAGTTCAAAGTGCCTGGGAGAGCTCAAACTGCTGATCTGTATAATGGAGCTAGACCAACTTGGTAGAGGACCACAGACAGCAACAAGTGTCTTCCATCAAGAATACCAGCATCCACTGCCTGACAGAATTGTTGAAAGAACTGTGTGGATGTCGAACTCGACACCATGAAGCCATTATTCACTCTTGAAGAATCAAATATACTTGTACCTACCTGCAATTTTTTGGATTTGTACCTACCTAAAAGCAGAAAGGCGAACATGTTCGATGAAACGCTACAGTAGTTCTTCAAACCTATAGTGAGCGTAAGCAAAGACTTTACCCTTTGGCATTTTAGTACTTCTAATTCAAAATAGTACACATAGGTACCTAAAAATTTTGAAAGAGATAAAATTCTAGGTGTTCTTGAAGCAATGGAATTTTTGGTGAAAACAGACCGCGTCCACTGACATGGTTACTTTAGGTGAAGAATCCGGAAGGGCAACTGACAAAATGGGCGGATAAAATGCAACAGTACGATTTCAAAATCCAATACCGACCAGGAAAAGTTATTGCAATGCAGGCACTCTTTTCTAAAGACCATGAAGAGACAACTGCGATCACTGCAAGAAGGTGGACAGGTCAAGTGCAGGACAGGTCAGGCCAATCCCGTAATGAGATTTCACAAAAATGGACCATAGCTGCAGTGAAAAAAGAGCAACGGGAAGACTTTGCTGTTGGATCGGTTGCGTAAAGAAAACAGCTCTGGAAACAGAAAGCGATCTTAAGGACCGGAGCTAAAGGCCGTCTTGGTCCAATGAAACATTTTGAGAATGGAGGGATATTAAAAAAACAGGAAGGCCCGAATAAGAAATACACTTGCCAAGAATAATAGAAACAAGTGGTGGAGGAGGTCTTGAGAAAGGTGCACGATGGCACTAATGGAGGGCATTTTGGAGTCAACAAAATGTTGGGAAACGTGTGCGAAACAAAATCACACGGAGCGGCACGGAGTACACCGGTATATTTAAGGTGTAGTCTCAGTAGAAACGTTTCAGATGTCAGGAACTATTATTTCAGCAAGTGGTCAGGAGCATACGCACTGCTTAACCAGTAGGTGGCTCTAACCGTAGCTCTGAAGGATTTCAAGCTGGTGACCATATTTGTGTGGCTGTGCATACCTCAATGCAAAAAGAGAAGATCCCCGAGGCTCCATTCGTCGTTGAAGAGACCATGCACCTTGATAAAAAGGATCGACGATATTATACTTCCCAGAAGGAGTCACAGAAGTCTGAGTATTATGGAACATGTAAAGAAGCGAATACTTGCTCGTGTATCTAAGGAGCGGTATGAAACCAGAGCAGATTTGAATTTAGAACGACCGACCGACCGACATGCGACAGTGCGGACAGCGAAGCCAAGAGAAGCAATACCTTCTCAATCCGTCAAATTATTTGTGGACTGTTACTTTATGAACAGTGCCTATACACAGTAATAAAATAGTCTTTGACCATTTGTCTCTGAATTATTGAAGTATCTTCCCGCATGCAAATTCTTAACAGTAGGGGAGGAGGGGTTCAGTGATTTAGCACTTTTTTGATAACAAAATTTAGGTGATGGAAACAGCGCTGAGGGGCTACGGCTATACGGCGAATGACGGATGGCCACTGCTTCTGGCAGTTATTGTAGCCCCCCCGGCTTGCCATTTTATTTTTGCTCCAAAAAGTCTTAGTTCTTACTACTAACACCATCCTGCTTTGAGGATCCTGGGTCCAAGATAAAGAGTCCTGGAGATGTCTGGGTACTGCTCGACTACGCTGCGGTTTGGACAGTATTCGAGGGGGGTCCATAAATGTGATGGCTTTCTCAAGATTGGACTTGGTGATGTTTGTCTGCTGGAGGAGCCCGATCGGTGCGGAGAAGGCTTTTAGAAAGAGTTGTAAAGGCTGTTGAACCTCTTTAATTAGGCTTCTTATTCCATCATACATCGTCTTCACCTGGTTTGCATGTAGTTTGGAGTAGGTACCAGTAAGCCCCATTTCGCGTTATTTTGTTATACAGACCTCCATGGGGCCCCCTTGTGTCTTCAATACCGTTAGAAGGGTTCAGGCTTGTAGCTTCGAAAGCTCGTAGCTTCGAAAGTCTGCAGCATCGAAAATCACATCTTAGGAGGGTCGTAGCTCCGAAAGTTTGTAGCACCGAAAGTTTGTACCATCGAAAGGCTGTAGCATCGAAAGGTTGCAGCATCGAAAATCATAGCTTAGAAATTTTAGCTTCGAAAGCTCGTAGCTTCGAAAGTCTGTAGCATCGAAAATCACATCTTAGGAGGGTCGTAGCTCCGAAAGTTTGTAGCACCGAAAGTCTGTACCTTCGAAAGGCTGTAGCTTTGAAAGTCTCTCCCGATGAAAAACGCGCGCAACCTACGACCCGAACACTTACGAGCGCCGGAGTCAGTCGGGATATAAACCGATTCTTTTTTTACGCTGAATGTGTATGGTCCTGCTAGGAGTGCTAGGTGTGACTTCTTTCTGTTAGATGGCACTTCAATGCTCAGTTGAAGGAAAAGTTGTTCCGGGAATATGACGGGTTGGTAGATAATGATAAAATTCATAACGCAGAGAAGAGAATTTGTTTCACTTTGTGATTGTGTCACATTTAAGTAGAAGCTCATACCTATTTGAAAATAGTATTATTATATATACAATAAGCAAACTAAAAATCATTGGTTTCAATCAAAAACACTGTTTTCCAAGTTTGACATTCACAGGTACCTACAGGATGACCTGCACACATCAGATGTGTTTTCGAGCATTGAAAGACATTCTAGGTATCTATACCGTCAACCTTATTATTTTGAAGAACGTTCCAGCCCAGTTTATCCTGAGCGGACTCAAATGCTGAAGCTTAAAATGAAATTTATGAATTTGGGGGTAGGTATAAGTACCTTGATAATAATAAATGATAGCGCATCGAAGAAAAATTATTTTACTCTGTGACTGTGTCACATTTAAGCTAGAGTCCAAACTCTGAAAATACTATTATCTAAGAAGCGAGCTCAAAACAATATCAAAAACACTGTCAACCAGGTTTGACATTCACAGGTACAAGATGACCCAAACACAACAGATGTGCTTTCAGGCATTCAAGAGTGCCTAAAAATTCAGTCAAAAAAGCGCCAAAGCACACTCTTTGAATATGTGTCATTGGGAGGAGTCAAATAGGTATTTTATACAATGTATTATAGAACAATCAAATTTTAGTCGACCTGCGTACTTCTAAAGTCAAGCAGTGAAACTCTCACTCAATGATGGATGGCAGCATGTTTTCGTGCACCATTAAGGGATGATCCCGTCGTCCTTTTAAAATCAAATAGCATCCAAAGTAACATCCAAAAGCAAAACCCGCAGCAATAAATATTCTCACAAACATAACTTGAACAATGTCATTTAACAAGTAGTGTCAGTTTCAAGTCGCAGGCAAAAGTGCGAACATTGCGAACAACAATTCGTTGGCGAGTTACGATAGTGCAATTCCTTTCAAGAGAATAAGTAGGTACTAAGTATACAGGGTGATTCATGAGTGACCTTACATAGGCTAATTGGAGATAGAGGACTTCGAGGCGAGTCAGGATCCACTGGAGAAATTTTATTTTCTCCCATGGTTACGAAGATACAGGGTGTTCTGTGTGTTTCGTATGAAACTTTGATAAGCGATATTTCTGAAACGGCCAGAGGTATTTTGTTGAAATTTACCAGTAATATTTCTCTGTTGGAACTCATCCCGAAGCCATACCGAATAAGTCAAAATCCAGGGCCGGGCTAGAAAAAAGGTGCCCCTTTTTTGTTTCATCAAAAAGTACATTTTCTGACCGCTTTTCTAAAAAACTGCTATCGGATTCAAAAAGCTAAGGAAAAATGCTTCAAGAATCATTCTTCAATTTAGATGGCACACTTGAACCGTTTCGACAATAAAATTAAAAGTAAAATTTGTGAGTGAGTTCCCATTTTCGACCGGACATAATCGACTCATTATTTGATTGAATTAATCAAAATTCATTTTTTGGCTTGTCTCCGTTGAATAGAAGAGCTTGGTTGGAAAAAAAATTCCAGAGTCGACAATTTTTTTTTATGACAAAATCGAGAGTGAAACCAAAATTAGACTCGATTTGGTCGTCAAAAAAAATCTTTGGCTATGGAGTTTTTCTTCCAACCAAGCCCTTCTATTCCACAGAGACAAGCTGAAAAATGGATTTGAATGAATTCAATCAAACAATGAGTCGATTATGTCCGGTCAAAAATGGGAACTTACCCATAAATTTCACTTTCAATTTTTATGTCGAAGCGGTTTAGGTGTGCCATCTAAATTGAAGAGTGATTCTTGAAGCATTTTTCCTTAGCTTTTAGAATCCGATAGCAGTTTTTTAGAAAAGCTTTCAGAAAACATACTTTTTGATCAAATAAAAAAGGGGCACATTTTTCCAATCCCGGCCCTGGATTTTGACTTACCCAGTATGGCTTCAGGGTAAGTCCCAATAAAGAAATATTACTGGTGAATTTCAAGAAAATATCTCTAGCTGTTTCAGAAATATTGCTTGTCAAAGTTTCATACGAAACACACAAAACCCCTGTATCTTCGTAACCAATGGATAAAACAAAATTTTTTCAGTGGATCCTGACTCGCCTCGAAGTCCTCTATCTCCCATTAGCCTATGTAAGGTCACTCATGAATCACCCTGTATAGTTGTATAGATGGATAGTATAAGTGAAGAATGTGGAGTGCAAAAATTAAAAAATATGGCGAATTAAAGTAACAAATATACTTAAAAGACTATAATGAAAAAATTTATCCAATCCTATCGAATAATGCACGCATTATCACGCGCATACATGCCTGCATTTTTCAATAAGACTGGATGAAGCATAGTCATAGTACCTATTCTACTCGCGGGTAATGGCTATTACTCATTCGGATGCTTAACGACACTCGCCAAGGCTCGTGTCGGCAAACTGCATCCTCATGAGTAAGAAGCAATCATTACCCTCTTGTTGAATAATATACTATAACAACATTATCTCAATATGCATAAATACATCTCTAACAATGTTCTTTACCAAGTGGCTTCGCGGGATCGCGGGAGCAAAGCAAGCCTAGAATTTGCTGGCGTTGCATTTGGATTTTTGGTGAAAAATCTTCAGCCTTGTTAGCTGATCCAAAGACCGGATTCTAGGCAAGATGCCTTTGTTTCTGTTTTAGGCTTTTGCATCAAACCTTGAAATAAATGTTAGTGTTGAAAAAATATTGCTCTTAAACATTCTTCTGTTTTTGCCTCGGTTTTCGCCTTAATAATGCCTAGAAGTGACAAAAATTGGATTTACTGTCCTAAAATGACCTTTTCAACGGCTTAGAATAGGCCTTTTCAGTCTTTTGGTGGCAATAATTCACAATGTTGAGAAATATCCCCATTGTTTGACTTGTTCCGTTCAAACTGTGTAGGAAAATTGATTTTCAACACTAATATCAATTTATTCGCCCCCATTTATACAGGGTGTCGCGAATTTTGAGGGTTAAAGGACAGTGAGTAAAAATTTTTTCTTTGTTAACGCACAACGTTTCGCCCCTAATTTGGGGCTTCCTCGGGTGCTAGAAGTAACGTATATTGAAGTAAGAAATAAAATATAAAAATACAAGAACTTACGGTTAGCGATGATTGTTATTCTATAATTTTTTTTTTTGAATCAAAAGTTTCAAAGTGTGAAAGACACATATTCAGAGCATGGATTCAGAGAGTGTGCTTTGGCGATTTTTTGACTGAATTTCTCGGCACTATTGAATGCCTGAAAACACATCTGTTGTGTTTGGGTCATCCTGTACCTGTAAATGTCAATCCTGGTCGATAGTGTTTTTGATATTGTTTTTGAGCTCGCTTTTCAGATAATAGTATTTTCAGAGTATGGGCTTGAGCTTAAATGTGACACAATCACAGAGTAAAAATAATTTTTCTTCGATGCGCTATCATTTATTATTACCAATGAGGTACTTACCTACCTCCAAATTCTTAAATAGCGTTTCATTTCAAGCTTTATCATTAGAGTCCGCTCAGGATAAACTGGGCTGGAACGTTCTTCGAAATAATTAGGTTGAAGGTAGATACCTGAAATGTCTTTCAATGCTCAAAAACACATCTGATGTGTGCAGGTCATCAAGTTTGCCATCTTGGTTTTCAAATTTGCTTATTATTGTATATAATACTATTTCCAAAGTACGTATGAGCTTCTACTTAAATGTAACACAATCACAAAGTGAAAGAAACTCTCCTCTCTGCGTTATGAATTTTTTTTCTAACCCTATCTACCAACCCGTCATATTCCCGAAGCAACTTTTCCTTCAACTGAGCATTAAGTGCCATCTAACAGAAAGAAGCCACACCTAGCACTCCTAGCAGTACCATACACATTCGGCGTAAAAATAGAATCGGTTTATATCCCGACTGACTCCGACGCTCGTAAGTGTTCGGGTCGTAGGTTGCGCGCGTTTTTCATCGGGAGAGACTTTCGAAGCTACAGCCTTTCGAAGGTACAAACTTTCGTTGCTACAAAGTTTCGGAGCTACGACCCTCCTAAGATGTGATTTTCGATGCTACAGACTTTCGAAGCTACGAGCTTTCGAAGCTAAAATTTCTAAGCTGTGATTTTCGATGCTGCAACCTTTCGATGCTACAGCCTTTCGATGGTACAAACTTTCGAAGCTACAAACTTTCGGAGCTACGACCCTTCTAAGATGTGATTTTCGATGCTACAGACTTTCGAAGCTACGAACTTTCGAAGCTAAAAGCTCGCACCGTTAGAAGTTCTCGTTATAAAGAGCCCCCTTATGTGTTCTCGTGGCTTTCAGAATTCCAGTAAGCCATCTTGTGGCTTTTGCATTGCTGGAAGCCCTAGTGTAAGTCCCTTCTGCCTTCATGTGATATACGGAGCCATATCGGACCCCCTTGTGTCCGCAAGTGCAGTTTGGAGCCCTAGTGAGCCCTCTTTTGTCCAGAAGTATAGCTTGGAGCCCTAGTGAGCCCCCTTGTGTTTCTCCATGACAGAATTCCAGTAAGCCCCCTGTTGCCTTCTTATGTTATCCAGAGCTCCAGTGGGCTCCCTTGTTTCTTCAACGTCTTTTGAAGCCCTGCTGAGCCCCCTTACATCTTTCCGTGGCTTTCGGAGCAGTACCTTGTGCCTTTATGTGATATTCAGAGCCCTATCGGGCCCCTTGTGTCTTCAAGTGTAGTATGGAGCCCTAATGAGCCCCCTTGTGTTTTTTTCGTAGCTTTCGGAATTCCAGTGAGCCCCTTTTGCCTTCTGTTGTTATATAAAGCTCTTTGGGCTCCCTTGTGCCTTTGTGATATGCGGAGCCCTATCGGAGTGTAGTTTGGAGTCCTAGTGAGACCCTTTTGTTTTTTATGGCTTTCAGAAACCCAGCACCCCCCTTTCACTTTTTTGATTATACAGAGCTTCATTGGGCCCCCTTGTTGTATTTCCATGGCTTTAGGAGCTCCATCGGGTCCCCTTTGTACCCTTATGTGTAGTTTGGAGCCCCAATCAGTCCACTTGTGTTGGCTTTTAGAGTACCATACAGTAAGCCCCCTTTTGCTTTTTCTTGTTATAAAAAGCTCCTTGGGCCCCCTTGTGTCACCAATATTATATGAAGTTCTATGGAGCCCCCTTGCATTTTCCCGTGATTTCCAGATTCTTGTTAGGCATCTTGTGCCCTGTGTGTCGTTAAGAGCCCTAATGAGCCCCCTTATGTGTTTCCGTGGCTTTCAGAATTCCGGTAAGCCATCTTGTGCGCTTTTACATTGCTGGAAGCCCTAGTGTAAGTCCCTTGTGCCTTCATGTAATAAACTTACGGAACGCTCTTGGTCCCCCTTGTGCCCGCAAGTGTAGTTTGGAGCCCTGGTGAGTCCCCTGGTGTCCATAAGTGTAGCTTGAAGCCCTAGTGAGCCCCCTTGTTTCCACAAGTGTAGCTTGGAGCCCTAGTGAGCCTCCTTATGTTTTTCAATGCAACTATTAGAATTCCAGTGAGCCTTCTGTTGCCTTCTTGTGCTATAGCTCCCGTGAGCCCCCTTGTTTCTTCAACGTCTTTTGAAGCCCTGCATGTCGAGCCCCCTTACACCTTTCCGTGGCTTTCGAAGCAGTAGTAAGCACCTTGTGCCTCTATGTGATATTCGGGACCCTCTCGAGCCTCCTTGTCTCTTGGGTGTAGTATGGGACCCTAATTGGTCCACTTAAGCTTTTAATGCTCGTTTTAATGGCTTTCAGAGTATCAGTTAGCTCCCTTTTGTCTTCATTTGTTATATGAAGCTCCATAAGGCCCCCTTGTGTTTTCAATATCGTTTGAAGCCTTGCTGAGCCCCGTTGCATTTTTCCGTGGCGTACGGATATCTGTCGGAACCCCTTGTATTTGCTTATGATTTTTAGATCCTTTCATTGACCCCCCTTGTGTCTTCATGTGTAATATAACCCCCTTACCTTCCAAAGCCTTCACTTGCGACGAATTGTCCGTTGGACGAATTGTCCGTGAGACGAATTGTCCGCGACGAATTGTCCTAGCACCCTACAGTGTCTCCGGAGATGAAAGATTGTTGGCTTTAGGCTTTCTGCTGTATTAAAGTTCTGAGTGGGAGCTGTAGCTTTCTTGGCCTTGGGCATAATTAATAGGTGGTGGTTTCATTAGATCACTTGTTTGTTTGCCGCTGAAAGACAAAAACTTGAGAAACCTACGCTGCACATTCTCAAAACCTCCAATATGTGGGTTCTATAAGGAGCTCCAAACAATTGTTTTGTAGTAAAGCTCAATAGCGAAATGACCCTGATTTGATTCTACTGCAATAAGATCTGGCCCAAGCTAACCACGCACAATTTTAAGCAATTTCCCGCAGCACCCAAAGCTCGTCCCTTATAGGGGACGACTGGAGACTCCCCAGATTTGAAGATGCAAGAACTCTTGCCATGTGTAATTCAGTATCGCCGTATACCTACCGCATGAACGTTTTTTCCCTTGAAGGGCGAATGGAGGCCCTTCTTTCCTTCTTTACAAGGACAATAAAGACCTAGGCCAGATTCCTTTGTGTTACCTACTGCATCATCGAAGCCCTTTTGAGGAGCGAATGGATGCCCATTCTAAGCACCAGTTGTCCGTACAATAAAAACTCTCACGAGATTCTGCATTTTGTGGTAGGTACTGCAATGAAAGTTGAAGCAAATCATATTGTATCATTGCAAGTGATTTGTCCCGTAGCACCTAAAGTTTTGCCACTTGGGGGGACTGATCGAGGGCCTAATCATGATTCTACAGCAAAAGTTTCATGGAGTAGGTACACAGTTTGAATATTGTAGAGCATCCCATCCCATTCATCTTCACATTGATTCTCACATGAGTTTGTCTGCTAGTGCTAGATCAACCTATTCCATCGGCCGACCCGCGGCGACATGCCGGAATGTCCTCCAGTAACCAGCGTCAAAATATTTTATTAAGAATCTGGATTCTGGCAGTGCATAACGTACTCACATGGAGGTACACAGATGAGGCTTATGTTGGAAAATCAACCCCTATTTGATAAAGAAGATAGAAGCCGTTATTCCTTTTGACATTGACACAAAATTGCACAGAAAATTGCGCGAAAACATGCCTGAAACTCATCGTGAAAATTTGAAAAACTAGAAAGAGAGAGCTCGATTTCCATGACAACCCACGAGCCACAAAACATGCCCGAAAACATTCCTGAAAAATTGCACGGAAAAATTCCCCGTGTGAATGGGTCGAAAATATGCGGCTTGTTTTCACGCAAGAAAGTTGACAGACCAATCTTAGGTTATGCTTCGATGACAAAATGCTTCACAAAGCTCTCTCCCCACAATTCATTTGAGAGCCCTGATCACTACTAAGGCTAAATCCGGGTTCAAGGGAAAGAAGCGTCAGTAGAATGTAGCACTGGTTTATGATTTTTCTATCAGACCTCCTCACAAACTCCACAATTCCATAGCTGTTTCAATTTCCACAATCAAAAATAGCACTTATCACTTTCGAAGAGGGTGAAACAGACCCCAAGCAAGCTAATTCAGCCCCACATACTCATGAGATGACGTCTGCTATTCAAACTGACAGCGTAAGTCTAAAAACATGCAGGAAAACCTGCATCGTGTGCCGCCAAAACACACATGAAAAATTGCGTGAAAAAATGCCTGAAAAATTGCACGCAAAAATGCCTGGAAAATTGCGGGCAAAAATGCCTCGTGTGCCGCGGGCATTAGTGAAGGATATTGACCCCGGAACGTGTATTAATCCGTAACCTCCAACGAAAAGCAGGGGAGGCACAATATTATTTATCACGCGATAAAAATGGGCTATAGTTACGTTGACTCCATTTTTTTTTCTACACTTGTTGGTAACGGAACACATCACATTCACTTCTACAGACATTTTCAAGTCCATGAAGGCGAGGACGAATGCTGAAATTCGTCCCGATTCGAATTTATTTGGATCTATTCCACTTTATATGGTGGACACGTACGCATTCGATTGGCGTTTGCACCACATCGATATCTCTTTTCTTTGAGGCATAATTCTTCTCGTTCTATATCACTTTGAAACATGTTCAATATAGAGGATACAAGATGGCGGCAGGGCATCAATTGTCAAAAAATTGATGGATCTTGATGTGGTTCACATTGCCTACCAATTTTATCTGATCGGATCACGTTTAGAAAAATTCAAAATGGCGGATCAAATATGGCGGAAAAGTAACAAAAAACCAAAAGTCAACGGGACATCCTGGCCATATGACATATGTATATGACACATATGACATATGATGGACGGACGGACGAACAAAGTGGAGCTAAAAGCGCCTTTCTTCGATTTTTGGAGAAGGTGCGCTAAAAAGCGTGCTTGACCGTTCGAATAGAACGGGTGTCTTGAAAGAGCTTGATTGTTCGTAAAAGAAACAAATTATTGAAACTTCTGTTTATTGTCATTATTGTTTATTGTTGTGTTGATCCTATCAGGTGGAACAAGCCGAGTACTAACTGGATTCAACACAATAAAGTTGTTCATTGAATAATTTGCACGAAATAATTGTCGAACAAAAAACTAAGCTTCAATTTTTTTGAGTTATTGAGTACTGAATGGTCATGAGAAATGCAATCCTAGGTCAACAAATAAATAGAATTGTTTTGTTTGAGCTTAAAAGCCGATAAAAGTTTGAGCCGATAAAACACGTAATTATTCATCTTCGCTGAAGCATCTTTGCTTTCGGGTGGGAGACAATGCATAGCCGTCGGGGCTGCTGCACCTCCGGAGCCTGACGACGGGCTACCAGCTTCACAATCGAAATTTGAAGAAAAAACTGTTCCGGCTGGTGTTTAACCCGGGTCTGCTGCATCGTCGGGCCTTGCAGGTACTCTTGTATATACTTGTAAAAACTGTACATAATCGACTTGGTGGTATCAGAGCTTGGAATGAATGGTTCATCTATTCAAATTTCGAATGTTGTAATACTTATACCATACCCTATTTGAATTACATAGTACCGTACAAGGTACAAGTGTAAGACACCTATTTTTTATAACAATTGACCAAACGGTCCAAACCAATCTTAACGGTGATTCTTCTCACATGGCATATACCTACTTATTTACTGTACTTGATTATGCTTGTATAAATAATTAAACATGAGAACCTCAACATTGCTTATACAGAGTAGACGGTTGAGGTTTTGTTTCGTCTGAACTAATACGCTACAGAAGCCTTTTGCGAGAGTATCCCCTGGCCTCATTGCACGATGCGGGATAAGCGAATGGCTCTGTGTAGCTGGACTCAGGAGCTTTGTGCGAGTATCCCCTGGCTTCATTGCACGAATAGGCACAGGGTCAGGTTATTTGTATCGGAGGTGATCACCCGGCTAGACAAACCAAGAATGAATTATAATCACGCTTGATAACGTGATATGGTATTGGAAACGGGTGCTCGTTGGGGGTACCATTGTCACGGTGTTCACTTAGACTCTGGCTGGTACTCATGTGATGTTTCCATAATGCCTATAGAAGGCCAAGTCGCGTGTTCAGTAAAGCTGAGTGGAATTGTTTCAGAGTCAATTCCGTGTTTCAATTCAACACCGAATTGATTTCAGATCAATTCATGAGAGTAGTCTTATGCTCACACCCGTTTTCATCTTTTCAGAACCAGATGACCATGACCAAACCGCCGCCTTCCACTTGCTTTCAAGATTTCACTTTTTGTTTTGAGTAACGATATGCCCTTCCGGCATTTCCTGACCTACAGTAATTTATCGACCTACACGAGTAATTACTATTAATATGTATACATAATTATCAACGTTTACTGATTCATCCATGGAAGCGCTACTGACCCTCACGCCCGTCGAAGCAAATTCACTTGCTCAGTTTCACTCGTGGAAAAATCTATAAAAAAAAGCAAGAGGGAGAGGGACAAAAGTTGAGACTGGAAAGGGTCTAGCCAAAGGTGCAAACAAAAATAACACCTACCCACCGAATTCGCAGAGAACTTTTATTTGACAATTCAAACATGAAAATAATTCTCGGAATAATTACTTGAACATTTATTACCTACTTATTATATTATTTAAGAATGAACGAACACAATAATGATAACCATTTCATTTCCAATGACATAATAATAAATTGATTTAACAAAAAACAACGTTTTCTAAATTAATATCTTCGGCAACATTTGTCTTTAAACGAGAGAAACGAGGGGGTAACCACTAGGACTTTAGGCGTCCCACACATGCAATATTGCACAAATATTGCATGAATATTGCATGTATTGCATGGATATTTCATGTATTGCATGTATTGCATCAATATTGCATGTATTGCATAGATATTGCATAACTATTGCATGTATTGCATCCATATCGCATAGATATTGCATAAATATTGCATGTATTGCATGCATATTGCATACATTTTGCATTACTAATTGCCATCAAAATAACACGGTAACCGGCACTTAAATACCTACAAGTACCTAGGTAAATACCTGTAGAGAGGTAACCTACAAACAGCCTAC